>CM057055.1:9100000-10310833 GCA_029948455.1 Solanum rostratum | reverse complement strand
AGTTTGAATTAAAATAGTTTGAATACTTAAACATCATTAAAATAGTTTGAATTAAAAAAAAAAACTTCTAATATAAAACTATCAATAGTCTCAACAAGTTTTCAAATATTCTATAATCACGTGTCCATTCAAACTATTATAGTTAATAAAAGTCATATGTATATTTCTAAGTTGTATTACAATAAATAAGATGAAAACGAAATTTTTTACAATAAATTAAAAAGTTATTAATTAGCGATGAATAGTAACACGCACAACTTATTATCACAACACCACAATTAGCATAACCACAATTAATTTGTTGCTTTTGTTTAGCAACTGCTATAATTAACATGTAAATCTCACAATCAAATTAAAAAAGCACATTGACTATAAAAATATCAACATATTTTAACAATATAAATATATCATCATAAACCAATATCTAATCTTACAAAATAAATTCAAACATAATAATCACTCTAATCATTCTATCTTTTTTAACCATGCAATCACATTGTGATAATATCTAATCCACAAGAAATTTTAATAATTTCAGAAAGATTACCATCAACAAGTGACCTTTGTATCCATAGATGATATACATGAATTCATTACCTACATTATTTGTGTTACAATTCAATTTAGGACTAGGACTAAAAGTGGGATCCCAAAGGCAAGCTTTAATGAAAGTTTACAAAAAATTGGGCAGAGTTTCCTCTGTTTTTGGGCCTATCAAAAAATTTCCTGTTTCAAAAAACAATAACATATCCAACCAACATTGCTAAAACAAGTCATAATATTCATCAACAATCCATTAGACATATTATAATACTAAATTCATCTCCAAATACGAAAAAAAGTCTAAAACTATCACAAATCACTAATAACGAAAGAATACTCACGACACTAGTGAAATGACTAACAAGGCAACTCTAGGTTTAAAAGAATAGGACGATAGTAAATAAGTGACTTCTTGTTCACCCAAAGAAATGTGTGCTCACTAGAAATTTGTCAAATCATGCACTCTAGCTATGAAAGCCTCATCAATGTCACCTGTGATCTCTGTAAAAAAAAATATAATATAGTGAAAAGGTAGTCACTAGCTCAATAAATATTAATATACAGATGATTAATAAAAAAAGGTAATTACCTAAAAAGAAGTATGAAAAAATGATGAAAAAAGACACTTGCCTAAAGTGAAAGAGTTTGGGTAACATAAAAAGTGTTTAAAAACAATTTTTTAAAAGTAAAAGAAAAGGAATCAAAAGCCAAAAGCCAAAAATTGGGGGTTCCAACTTATATTTTATGACTTTTAACTTATGAGTCACTTAATAAAAGCCAATCCAATCGCTCCTTAAATGAGTTATTTAATTTTCACGAAAATGATTTTCATGGTAGTAATAAGGACACTTCATTTTGCAGTGTTCAAATAAGATATACATAATTTAGAAGAACTTTTAACAAGTAATTGACCTTACTCTTATGAGGTTACATCACAAGCCAATGTCATCGTCATCACCTAGGCCATCAGCTTCATCATCATTGCCATTATTATTACCTTCATTCTCTTCATGATCACTGATGTACTCTAGCATAGTGTCATCCTCTTTATCAGAATCTTCGCTATAATCAATTTCAACTTCATTTTCTGTTTGAGCCTCCATTTCAATTACATTTTCATTTAAGGTAATTGAATCTACATCATCTCTATGTAGTTGACTCAGTATATACACCGAATCATTGACAATTGAATTATTTTTAATTGAAGTATCCTGGTACACTTCATCATTTGTAATATGCAACTCATCACTTTCTGCCTCTGAGTTTTCCTTCTCTGGCACATCATATAAGTGTCTATCTTGAAATTTGAGCACAATTCGCCAATTTTCTCCCAATTTTGGGTCATCAATATAAAACACTTGTTTTGCTTGAGTAGCAAGTACAAAAGGATCACGTTCGTACCAAAATCTTTTAACACAAATGCTTGTAAAATTATTATCTTTTTGCATTCCTATTTTCTTGCGAAGGTCAAACCACTTGCATTTAAATAGGAGAACTCGATTTTCTTCAACATACTCTAACTCAAGGATGTCAACTATAATACCATAAAAGTCAATCAACTCATTTTCATGATAGCCTGCAACAACTATACCACAATTTTGACTTTTACGTAATTCATCGCGTCGTTGAGCATGATACCTGATGCCATTTACAATACAACCCGTATATGTTCTTCCACGCACATCAGGTCCAATTGCCAAAGGATATAATTTATGGATAGACATTGACTTTTCCTTATTATATAATTGCATAATCTACAACAAAAAAATTATTGCATTCAATTAGTAAAGGAAAATGATAATTTAAACATAATAACATGCTTATGTTATCTTAAAATTACTTACTTTATTTTTGAACCATAAAGGAAACTGTTCTCGATGTTTATCATCTATATTCACAACAGCTTGTTTTGACAACTCTTCTTTATGCTCTCTGCATGAAAAAGAAATTATTTAAAAATAATTCAAAATAATAAGATATCAACCTAGATATATTAAAAGAAATTACTTACTGAAGAAAAGGCTCTGCTTCTTCGCAATTATTAAACACGTACCATCGAGCCATATCAAAATCTCTCTTTGGTATGGCATCATATATTCCATCTCTATATGGTCTACAACTCTTTGAAAATATGTCAAGAACATATTCATCTTTTCTGCTAAATCCATCATCATTTCGATGTTCACGATTAAATCTAGTCTCAATATTAGTAAGATACATAGAGCAAAATGTCAAACATTCATCAATAATATAGCCTTCTGCAATAGAACCTTCTGGGTGTGCCTTGTTTCGTACATAACGCTTAAGCTTGCACAAGAACCGCTCAATTTTGTACATCCAACGATATTGTACTGGTCCCCCATACATAGCCTCTCGAGGTAAATGCACAGCCAAATGTACCATAACATCAAAAAAAGCTGGTGGAAAGATCATCTCTAGCTTACATAATATAATAATTATATCCCTTTCAAGCTGTTCTAAGTCATCTCTTCTCAATGTCTTACAACATAATCGTTGGAAGAAATGACCTAACTCAATTAATGCTAAAGAGACATCTTTATTTACAAATCCACGAAGAGCAATAGGCAGAACTCGTTGTAACAAAACATGATAGTCATGACTTTTGAGTCTTGTTATCTTACCATCATCCACACTTACACACCCTGAGATATTTGAAGCATAACCATCAGGAAATTTAACAGATTTTAAAAATTTCCAAAACTCTTTTTTCTCTTTTTTTGACATAACATAACAAGCAGCTGGCATTATATAATTGGAACCATCATGTTGCAACCATAGCTCTTTTCTTATGTTCATATCCTTAAGATCTTGTCTTGCTTTATATGTGTCCTTAGTTTTCCCATCAATATCTAATAATGTCCCCAAAATACTCTCACAAATATTTTTTTCTATGTGCATGACATCTAAATTATGCCGCAACTTCAAGCTCTTCCAGTATGGTAACTCAAATAAAATACTTCTCCTCACCCAATTTAACTCTTCAGGACGACGTTTCTTTCTCTTATAATTTGAGTGTTTTCCTACACTATAAGTACTTAGTAAATCCAACTGTTTTAAGACTTCATCCCCCGAGAGCTCTTTTGGCTTTGATCTGTTTTCTTTCTTTCCATCAAATTTCTTGCTTCTTCTCCATGAGTGATTAGGTTCAAGATACCGGCGGTGACCCATGTAACAAATTTTACTTCGTACCTTTTGTGAAGACGCATCCTTATTGCATGTAGGACATGCCATGTATCCCTTTGTGCTCCATCCAGATAAATTACCTAATTCATAGAAAAACAATATATGTTCAGTAGTAGATTATAGCATATACTATAACAAACAACATGCAGAACAAGATTCTCTATAGTATAGATTAAATATTGAGATTATGTCCTAAAAAGCAATAATTCTAAAGTGAACATCTATAGTAGTGTCCTCGGTTTAATATTAATAAGAGGTGCTCAATTCGGAGCAGCGCCCTCAGTCGAATGTTAATAAGATCAAATTAGTCGAATTACTAGAAACAAGGATGAACAAACACAAATCTATGAAAATCAAGCAACACACTTTGCCATGGTGGTAGATGCTCCGGAATTATCAACATGCCACTAACAGAAGAGTATGGATTATATGGAAAACAGTTGGAGCAGCACATTCACTGGAAAATCAATTCTGGTACTTGTTTCTTTGGTGGGACAACTGGTTAGGTGTGGGCCCTCTTGCTCAGTTCCGAGAGGCTAGTAGCATACTTGACAACACAAGAGTTGCTGCATTTATTCACAATGGACAGTGGGATGTGGAGAAGATTAATGACATTGCCCCTTCTCAATATGTTGATGCTATCCTTAACACTCAATTACAGATCCAACAGGGAGTTCCTGATAAACCTATATGGAGTTTGAATGCTGAAGGTACTTTCACTGCTGCTTCTGCATGGAATATTATCAGAACTCAAAGACCTAAGACTAAACTTAACAGACTCACATGGCAGAAGAACATTCCTTTCAAATGCTCCTTTGTTTTGTGGAGAGCTTTGAGAGGTAAGTTACCCACAAACGAGAAGATCACTGGTTTTGGTCATGACCCCAAAGTTTGTTGTTGTTGTTACACTCCTGGCTGGGATACTTCTCTCATGCTTGTCTTGTTTAATCTCACCTAAGACAAAACATCCTAGCAAGCTATCTGAGTACAGACCCATCAGCTTGAGCAACTTTGTGAACAAAGTGATCTCCAAGCTTCTATGCCTTAGATTGGCTCCTATCCTTCCAAACCTGATCTCCCCTAATCAGTCAGGCTTTGTTAAAGGACGGAGTATATCTGAGAATATTATGCTTGCTCAGGAGATAATTCATCATATTAAGAAGCCAAACATTGGAGGTAATACGATTCTTAAGATGGATATGGCAAAAGCTTATGATAGGGTCTCCTGGTCTTATATTTGTATGGTGATGAGGAAAATGGGCTTTGCTGAGGGCTTCATTGATATGGCATGGAGGATCATGTCTAATAATTGGTACTCCGTCATACTCAATGGAACAAGATATGGTTTCTTTCACTCTACCAGGGAGCTGAAACAAGGTGATCCCCTGTCTCCAGCATTGTTCATTATTGGAGCTGAGGTGTTGTCTAGACTTCTCAATCAACTATACCAATCTACTCAATTTCATGGTTTGTACATGGAGAAAAAGGGTCCCCAAATCAACCTTCTGAGTTTTGCAGATGACACCATCATCTTTACTTCTGGTAGGAGCAGATCTTTAAACCTTGTTATGAAGATACTAGCTAATTATGAGGGTGTTTCTGGTCAGCTGATTAACAAAAACAAGAGCCACTTTATTGTATATCCTCACATGTTTAAAAGGTCTGTGGATAGGATCAAGCATATTACTGGTCTTGTACAGAAAAAGGCTCCATTTACCTATTTGGGATGTCCTTTGTACATTGGGAGACAAAGGATTATTTATTTCTCTGAGATGGTGTCTAAGGTGGTGGCAAGAATTGCTGGATGGCAATCCAAGATTCTCAGTTATGGTGGGAGAGCCACTCTCATCAAGCATGTCCTTCATTCCCTTCCCATCCACATCTTATCTTCTGCTTCACCTCCAAGAACTACCTTAAAGCAAATTCTTGGCATATTTGCTGACTTCTTCTGGGGTTGGTTGGATGAGAAGAGAAAATACCACTGGTCCTCTTGGAAGAACTTAAGCTTTCCATTTGAAGAAGGTGGCATTGGAGTGAGAATGATTGAAGATGTGTGCAAAGCTTTCCAATTTAAACAGTGGTGGATTTTCAGATCCAAAAAGACCCTTTGGGGTGATTTCCTTAAATCCAAATACTGCCAGAGGTCCAATCCAGTGAGCAAAAAGTGGGATTCTGGGCAATCTCTTGTTTGGAAGCACATGATGCAAAACAAGCACAAAATGGAACCTCATATCATGTGGAAGATCAATTCAGGAAGTTGTTCTTTCTGGTGGGATAACTGGTTGGGGGTAGGGCCTCTTGCCCATTTCGGAGAAGCCAGCAGCAGGTTGGATAACACTAAACTGGAGTCTTTTATGCAGGATGGGCAATGGGATAGGGAATTGGTCCTCAGTGTTGCCCCTCCTCAGCACACTAAAGCTATTTTAGCCACTAAGTTACAGATTCAATGTATTGCTTATTTTGTTGATTTAGTCATCATTTCATATCCTTAATATCACACGAATATAGCCCAATGGAAGAAAAAGATCTATGTAGGGTGATTCCAATCTAGTTGAGATTAAGTGTAGTCATTTTAACACGTTTATTTTAGGTCCAATGTTTTCTACGAGTCTCTCATCCTACCCCTGAGATTTATATTTCAGTAGAAGATGTGACAAACTTCTGTTACTTGTTATTTTTTCACAACTGCCCTTTATTCAGTGCATTAAAATGTAGTAGATGATGCTCCATATCCATGAAAGTCACGTTTGACTTCTATTTTTTAATCTTTTTTAATTGGTATCCATGCCAACTTGTGTGACTAAAATGAGCTTAAATGGAGTGAGATACACAGAGAGTAAGAATTCATATAGCCAACTCTAACTTGCTCACTGAGACTTGAGGCATAGCTATTGTTATATTACAAATCAAAGGATTTCAAAATTTTTCTATATCTGTTGACATAAAGCATATTTATGTAGTGAAACTGCAAGCTTTAGTTCCTGTTAAGGATTTGAGATTACACAATGCAGATATATTAGTCTGAGCTAAAAGAAAACCTTTGGAGCACTTACACACTTTTCACATTATGCCCACTTGAATAAGAACAACCTTGAGATTTGTCCATCATAGAACTAGGACCATCAGGAAGAGACAGTTGTGCTTCACCGGTGACAAATGGATGCTGTAATAACTCACTAGCTGATGGTCTTAACTCTGGCTCCTTCTGCTAAGTATGTGTGGAAATGTTTTGCTGCATCTTTTGGTATCAGTAATGATCACCTTCCCCTACATCACTTTATAATGAGATGGTGGCAGTCTAAGTGTAGGAATGATGCTCATAAATTGTTCCTACAAGCTACTCCTATATTCATTTGCTGGAATTTATGGAAGAATAGGTGCTCTGGGAGGTATGGTGGGAAGAAGTCCAACATTGCCAGAGTTAAATTCCTGGTCTTTCGAGACACCTTTTTTCTAATGCATTCTGCCTATCCCTACATTTCCTGGCCTGCAAACTGGAATGATCTTGTGAAGTGTGTTGAATCTTGTTATCATGACTTAAGGATCACCCCAGTTCTTTGGAAAAGACCTCCTGCTCACTGGTGTAAATTAATTCTAATGGGAGTGCTTTGGTTGGTAAATTGGGAGCTGGGGGTATCATCAGGAACTCACATGGAAATATGTTGATGGCTTATTCCATTCCTTTTGGACAGAGGGTCCCATAACAAAGCTGAAGTCCTTGCTGCTGTTTGGGGAATTAATTTGTGTATCCAACAGGGCTTGATGAGAGTCCTGTTGGAAGTGGATTCTCAGCTGCTATGTAGATGGATCAACAAAGAATCACCTCCACCTTGGCATATAGATCAGTCCCTCACTAGCTTGATGCAGAGTGTTGCTCAGTTGGATGAGTTTAAATGCATCCACACGTATAGAGAAGCTAATGGAGTTGCTAACAGTCTGGCCAAATTTAGTCACCATCTGATAGCTCCTAAGTACTACTTCCATGCCCAATAGATGCCTAAGGTTGCTCAAGCTCGTTACCAAGTGGAATTGATAGATTCGGATTCCAGAGCTGATGGAATTAACAGAAACGAATTCCGACTCTTAGAACTCAAAACAGCTAGAAAAACCAAATTTTCAACTTTGTAGAACTAAAAATGAAACTTTTAACCTAAAGTCTCCATTTTTACTAAAAACCCAATTCTGCAAGTTCTCCTAGACCAGATTCGGTATTCTAGAGCTGATGGAATTGACAGAATCGAATTCCGACTCTCAGAACTCAAAACGGCTAGAAAAACCAAATTTTCAACTTTATAGAACCAAAAATGAAACTTTTAACCTAAAGTCTCCATTTTTACTAAAAACCCGATTCTGCAAGTTCTCCTAGACCAGATTCAGTATTCCAGAGCTGATGGAATTGACAGAATCGAATTCCGACTATCAGAACTCAAAACGGCTAGAAAAACCAAATTTTCAACTTTATAGAACTAAAAATGAAACTTTTAACCTAAAGTCAACATTTTTACTCATAACTCGGTTCTGCAAGTTCTCCTAGACCAGATTCGGTATTCCAGAGCAGATGGAATTGACAAAATCGAATTCTGACTCTCAGAACTCAAATTGGATAGAAAAAACAAATTTCCAACTTTAAAAAACTAAAAATGCAACTTTTAACCTAAAATCTCCATTTTAACTCCAAATTCGGTTGTACAAGTTCTCCTAGGACCTCATGGTGCGCAATTAAGAAGTTCTCTTGAGTGCTTTTACAATATTATATTAGTAGTTCAACACACAAATAGTATAAATTATCAAACAATTAAAAAAGTAAGTAATTTAAGAACTTACCATAGGCTGGAAAGTCATTTATGGTCCACAAAACAGCAGCATGCATCTTGAAGTTCTTCCTAGTTGATGCATCAAATGTCTCTACACCATCACTCCATAACTCTTTCAGCTCATCAATCAAAGGGCGTAAATAAACATCAATATCCTTTCCTGGTGCTTGAGGACCAGGAATAAGCAATGACATTATCATAAATGGGTCCTTAAAACATTTCCAAGGAGGAAGATTATAAGGAGTGAGAATGACAGGCCACATACTATACGATGTGCTCATGTTGCCAAATGGGTTAAAACCATCTGTTGTAAGACCGAGTCTAATATTACGTGGTTCTTGTGCAAACCACTGGTGATTCTTGTCAAACTCTTTCCATGCTTCAGAATCTGCCGGATGCCTTAACACATTTGACTCATCAAGATGTTTTTCCTTATGCCACCTCATGTCTCCACTTGTTTTACTAGACATAAACAACCTTTGAAGTCTCGGCTTCAATGGAAAATATCGCAACACTTTATGAGGAATTTTTTTGTTCTTTCCATTATTAATTTTCCACCTTGAAGTACCACAATGTGGACAATCTTGTCTATTTTTGTGTTCAGCCCAGTATAACACACAATCATTTTTGCAAGCATGAATCGAAATGTATCCTAATCCCAAACCTTGCAACATGTTTTTAGCATCATAATATGACTTAGGAAGTGTCTCGCCAGTAGGAAATGCCTCTTTTAGTAACTCTAGCAACATATCAAATGATTTATTACTCCATTGATTGTACACTTTCAGGTGTAGCAACTTCACTAGAAATGAAAGCTTTGAGAATTTCTTACATCCCGGATATAATTGATGTTCAGCTTCTTCTAGCAATTTGTCAAACTTTTTAGCTTCTTTCTCACTCATATTACCGCACACATTGTTATCAGTTATTGTTTCCTCTGAAAAATTGGCAAACGATCTTTTACTAACCTCTTCTAACATAGTCTGAATTCCATCATCATTGTCAAGCTCTTCATTTTCATCTTCATTGTTAATCGCTTCATTGTTACATCTCATTTGTGATTGTTCTCCATGGAATATCCATTGCACGTAACTTTCCATAATTCCCTTGATCAATAGGTGGTCATACACAATTTCTTGTGTTTGAAAATATACATTTAAACAATCTTGACATGGGCATCGAATTTTAGAATTTTGATCAAAGTGAGACCGAACAAGTCGCATAAAAGATTGGACACCCTCAACGTATCTTTTAGAGAATTTTGCTTCATGCATCCAACTTTTATCCATGATCAACTGCAAAACATAACACTTATAAAAATAAATATTATAGAAGAAATACATGCAAGCGTCTTTGAAAATTTTGAGTTTTCTAGTCGTTTTGAGTTCTGAGCGTCGAAATTCGATTCTGTCGAATCCATCAGCTCTGAAATGCTGAATCTAGGCTAGGAGAAATTGCAGAACTGAATTTGGCATTAAATTGGAGACTTTAGGTCCATAAGTTCATTTTTAGTCTTTAAAGTTGAAAATTTTGAGTTTTCTAGTCGTTTTGAGTTCTGAGCGTCGGAATTCGATTCCGTCGAATCCATCAGCTCCAACATGCTGAATCTAGGCTAGGAGAACTTGCAGAACTGAATTTGGCATTAAATTGGAGAGTTTAGGTCCATAAGTTCATTTTTAGTCTTTAAAGTTGAAAATTTTGAGTTTTCTAGTCGTTTTGAGTTCTGAGCGGCGGAATTCGATTCCGTCGAATCCATCAGCTCTGAAATGCTGAATCTAGGCTAGGAGAACTTGCAGAACTGAATTTGGCATTAAATTGGAGAGTTTAGGTCCATAAGTTCATTTTTAGTCTTTAAAATTGAAAATTTTGAGTTTTCTAGTCGTTTTGAGTTCTGAGCGTCGGAATTCGATTCCGTCGAATCCATCAGCTCCAAAATGCTGAATCTAGGCTAGGAGAACTTGCAGAACTGAATTTGGCATTAAATTGGAGAGTTTAGGTCCATAAGTTCATTTTTAGTCTTTAAAGTTGAAAATTTTGAGTTTTCTAGTCGTTTTGAGTTCTGAGCGTCAGAATTCGATTCCGTCGAATCCATCAGCTCCGAAATGCTGAATCTAGGCTAGGAGAACTTGCAGAACTGAATTTGGTATTAAATTGGAGAGTTTAGGTCCATAAGTTCATTTTTAGTCTTTAAAGTTGAAAATTTTGAGTTTTCTAGTCGTTTTGAGTTCTGAGCGTCGGAATTCGATTCCGTCGAATCCGTCAGCTCCAAAATGCTGAATCTAGGCTAGGAGGATTTGCAGAACTGAATTTGGCATTAAATTGGAGAGTTTAGGTCCATAAGCTCATTTTTAGTCTTTAAAGTTGAAAATTTTGAATTTTCTAGTCGCTTTGAGTTCTGAGCGTCGGAATTCGATTCCGTTGAATCCATCAGCTCCGAAATGCTGAATCTAGGCTAGGAGAACTTGCAGAACTGAATTTGGTATTAAATTGGAGACTTTAGGTCCATAAGTTCATTTTTAGTCTTTAAAATTGAAAATTTTGAGTTTTCTAGTCGTTTTGAGTTCTGAGCGTCGGAATTCGATTCCGTCGAATCCATCAGCTCCAAAATGCTGAATCTAGGCTAGGAGAACTTGCAGAACTGAATTTGGCATTAAATTGGAGAGTTTAGGTCCATAAGTTCATTTTTAGTCTTTAAAGTTGAAAATTTTGAGTTTTCTAGTCGTTTTGAGTTCTGAGCGTCGGAATTCGAACAATATAGTATAAGGTTCTGCAATGGAACAACAAACTCTAGTGGAGACTCAAGTGTTATAATAAGTCTCTAAACAAACTCCATTGTACGTGAATAAGCATCTTGAAAACCATTAAATTTATCTGCCCTGCTAGTGCAAAAGTGTGAAGAGGGTTCCATTTTGCCTGGATTAGACACACATTCACAAGTATCAGGAATTAACTAGTATATCCATGGATTTCTTTTGAATAATGTGGTTTGGTCTCTAAAGTCTGTTGGTGGTATCTAATACAGTACGAATAGCAAGTCCCATCATTGCTTACTAATCTACTTATCAGATAAGAATGTAGGTATGAAAGAGGAAGTTGAATCTCCTTAGAACACTTACAGTTGATATCTTATCCAGCTCTGGAGTTTGATTACGATACAAAATTTCCCTTTCCTCTGGGCTCAAAAGTTGTTCAACCTCTGGAAAACCAAAAGAGAAAATGCAAGTTTCAGATACTTGAGATTCAAAAGATATCAGATAACTCTACTGAATCAATGTGAGACTACTAGAACAGATGCTAGCGAAGTAGTCTAAAAGACACCAGACACTGCACCACCAGAAAAAGATTAAATAAACCAGGTTTTCAAAAGATAAGTTGAATTGAATGGACTAGAGTTCCAGCTGACTGAAGCTTGTTTAGACGAAATTATGCAACAAAACTTATTAGCATCATTCATTGGAACCGTCCATTCTTCAATTTCTACTCTAGTTCTCCAAACAAAATATCTCTAAGATTCAGTTTCCTCTATTTATAACAATATAGAAAACAAGGGTGGGCAGCTAAATGAACCTGCAGAAGCAGAGATGGATTTGGAATTTCAATTTTATGGGTGTGAGTATGGAATTCTAACACAGCTCATCTAATTAATTACTTGGTTCAGAATTAATCATCTGTACTTTTAGTGCATCTTTTAACACATATACAACATCTGAAGTTTGAACCAAAACTACTAGTATTGGATAAACCTATAACATAAAAACTTGAATTTACTTTTCATTGAATCACTAATTTATGTGTTGATTAAAGAAATACCTGTAAATTGTAGTGACCCTATTTTAGATTTGGGGCAAAAGAATTATGATGAAACTTGAAGCAACCATTTAGGGCAAGAACAGAGAGCAAAGATAGCAGATTCTCTTCTGAATACCTGTACAGAGAGCGAAGAAATACCTGTACAGAGAGCGAAGATTGAGTAGTATGAATTTTCGTTCTTAGCAGAGAGACATACAGCGAAGATAAAATCTTCGTTCTTAGCAGAGAGACGTACAGCGAAGATGAATATTCGTTCAGCAGAGAGACGTACAGTGGCGAAGATGAATCTTCGTTCTTAGCAGAGAGACGTACAACAAAGAGCACGCAGTATGAATCTTGTTCTTCGTTTCTTAACAAAGAGCGTACAGAGAGGGCTTCTTAGAGAGAGAGAGAGGGGTTTTGTTAATTAGCGTATTTTTGTGTTCTAATTAGAGAGAGAGAGCACGCAGTATGAATTTGTTAACAAAAATACTGTTTTGTTACACTATTTTTAATAATAGGGAAAAGGGTCAAAATTACCCTTACACTATTTAAAATGGCTCATATTTACCCTTTAACTATTTTTGGGCTCAAAATTACCCTTACCGTCAAACTATTGGTCCACTTCTACCCTCCACATCCAAAATTCCGTTTGGCCTCAACGTGGCGTCTGGTGTGTCATATATTTTGACACATGGACGTCCACGTCAGCAATAATTTATTTTCCCTAAATTAAAATGCCCGACCCGTTGAAACCCGACCCGACCCATCTAATCTGATAGGTTAAAAGGGATGACCCCTTTTTCGTTCCTGTGTTTAATCAATCCCGTCCATTTTTTCCCTTTGTTCTTTAATGTCCACTTTCCAGTTCCCACACTACAACACAAAGCATTCATCTATTTGTGTTATTTGTATTCTTTTTACATTTCTTCAAGAAGCTTTCTTCACTTGTAAGATTTCAAAGCAATGTCTCAATCCTCTAGCAATTCACTTGAACCACCGTATGCAAGAAGATGTCATTGTGGACTCAATGCGTTAAATTTGACAGCTTGGACCGATTTGAATGCGGGTAGAAGGTTCTACAAATGTCCAAGACGCAAAGTAAGTTTTTAAATTAATTTTCTTGAGTTTTGAATGTTTATATACAAAATTTTATTGGTTAGATTAGTAGTAACTCTTTCTGTAATATATTTCAAAATTGTGATGATCGAATTTATACACTAAATGTAGGTCACTTCATGTGGATATTGGGAATGGCAAGACAAACAAGAATTTCCCCGAAGAGCAGTAGCTGTCATAATGGACCTAAAGGGTAAATTGGATGTTATGAAGGTTGAAAGAAACAGATTGAAAATGATTGTCGATGGAATTGAAGTGGCTGAAAAGGACAATTTGAGAAAAAAAATTGAAGAGATGAATTTTGTTTCAACACAAGAGACTGGAAAAGTTATGATTTTAGAGAAGAAAATCAAAAAGTTGAAAATGATCATTTTCATTTTGATTCTTTTGTTCATTGTGTTTGTTGTAGGGATCATAAAGTGAAAGTACGTCCTATTTTTTGTTTAGGGGAACTTAATGTATGAAGTGAACGTTTGTTCTCGTTGTAGTACTTACGTTGAAGTTTGTATTTGTTAGTGAAGTTGTAGTACTTGTGTTAAAGTTTGTATTTGTTAGTGAAGTTGTAGTACTTGTGTTGAAGTTTGTATTTGTTAATGAAGTTGTAGTACTTGTGTTGAAGTTTGTATTTGTTAATGAAGTTGTGGTACGTATGTTCAAGTTTGTATTAGTACTTGTACTGAAGTTTGAATTTGTTAATAAAGTTGTAGTACAAGGTTGAAGTTGGTATTTGTTAATGAAGTTGTAGTACGTATGTTGAAGTTCGTATTTGATAATGAAGTTATCGTACTTGTATAAGTCTACAATATTGGGTGAATGAAGAATCACTACTACAAAAGGGTACTTTAGCAATGATTATTTTGTGGCAATAAGCTAATTGCCACTAATGTACACACATGAGGAAAAATATTAACGACTAATTTGTAATAGCCAGTATTAAGTATATCTTTAGTAGCAATCCAAAAGAATAGCCACCTTCATAAGCTAATTATTAACCTAAAATCTTTCCCACCTTCATAAGGAGAATCTCTCACGCATATACAGAACGACGCTAACCTAGTTTGCTAGAACAGCACGTTGACGAGCAAAACAGGTGCAGCAATACGGAATTAGCTCCGGAATGCCGAATCTGGCCTAGGAGAACTAGCAGAACTCAATTTCGAGTTGAAATGGAGAGTTTAGGTCCAAAGTTGCTTTTTTTAGTTCTTTAAGTTGAAAATTTCAACTTTTCTATCCGTTTTGAGTTCTGAGCGTCAGAATTCGATTCTGTCGAATCCTTTAGCTCCGGAATGCCGAATCTGGCCTAGCAGAACATGCAGAACATAATTTCGACTTGAAATGGAGAGTTTAGGTCCAAAGTTGCCTTTTTAGTCCTTTAAGTTGAAACATTTGACTTTTGTAGCCGTTTTGAGTTCTGAGCGTCGGAATTCGATTCTGTCGAATCCATTAGCTCCGGAATGTCGAATCTGGCCTAGGAGAACTTGTAGAACTTAATTTCGACTTGAAATGGAGAGTTTAGGTCCAAAGTTGCCTTTTTAGTCCTTTAAGTTGAAAATTTCAACTTTTCTAGCCGTTTTGAGTTCTGAGCGTCGGAATTCGATTCTGTTGAATCCATTAGCTCCGGAATGCGGAATCTGCCCTAGGAGAACTTGCAGAACATAATTTCGACTTGAAATGGAGAGTTTAGGTCCAAAGTTGCCTTTTTAGTCCTTTAAGTTGAAACATTTGACTTTTGTAGCCGTTTTGAGTTCTGAGCGTCGGAATTCGATTCTGTCGAATCCATTAGCTCCGGAATGCCGAATCTGGCCTAGGAGAACTTGCAGGACTTAATTTCGGCTTGAAATGGAGAGTGTAGGTCCAAAGTTGCCTTTTTAGTTCTTTAAAGTTGAAACATTTGACTTTTGTAGCCGTTTTGAGTTCTGAGCGTCGGAATTCGATTCTGTCGAATCCATTAGCTCCGGAATGCCGAATCTGGCCTAGGAGATCTTGCAGAACTTAATTTCGACTTGAAATGGAGAGTTTAGGTCCAAAGTTGCCTTTTTAGTTCTTTAAGTTGAAACATTTGACTTTTGTAGCCGTTTTGAGTTCTGAGCGTCGGAATTCGATTCTGTCGAATCCATTAGCTCCGGAATGTCGAATCTGGCCTAGGAGAACTTGCAGAACTTAATTTCGACTTGAAATGGAGAGTTTAGGTCCAAAGTTGCCTTTTTAGTCCTTTAAGTTGAAAATTTCAACTTTTCTAGCCGTTTTGAGTTCTGAGCGTCGGAATTCGATTCTGTTGAATCCATTAGCTCCGGAATGCGGAATCTGCCCTAGGAGAACTTGCAGAACATAATTTCGACTTGAAATGGAGAGTTTAGGTCCAAAGTTGCCTTTTTAGTCCTTTAAGTTGAAACATTTGACTTTTGTAGCCGTTTTGAGTTCTGAGCGTCGGAATTCGATTCTGTCGAATCCATTAGCTCCGGAATGTCGAATCTGGCCTAGGAGAACTTGCAGAACTTAATTTCGACGTGAAATGGAGAGTTTAGGTCCAAAGTTGCCTTTTTAGTCCTTTAAGTTGAAAATTTCAACTTTTCTAGCCGTTTTGAGTTCTGAGCGTCGGAATTCGATTCTGTTGAATCCATTAGCTCCGGAATGCAGAATCTGCCCTAGGAGAACTTGCAGAACATAATTTCGACTTGAAATGGAGAGTTTAGGTCCAAAGTTGCCTTTTTAGTCCTTTAAGTTGAAACATTTGACTTTTGTAGCCGTTTTGAGTTCTGAGCGTCGGAATTCGATTCTGTCGAATCCATTAGCTCCGGAATGCTGAATCTGCCCTAGGAGAACTTGCAGAACATAATTTCGACTTGAAATGGAGAGTTTAGGTCCAAAGTTGCCTTTTTAGTCCTTTAAGTTGAAACATTTGACTTTTGTAGCCGTTTTGAGTTCTGAGCGTCGGAATTCAATTCTGTCGAATCCATTAGCTCCGGAATGCTGAATCTGCCCTAGGAGAACTTGCAGAACATAATTTCGACTTGAAATGGAGAGTTTAGGTCCAAAGTTGCCTTTTTAGTCCTTTAAGTTGAAACATTTGACTTTTGTAGCCGTTTTGAGTTCTGAGCGTCGGAATTCGATTCTGTCGAATCCATTAGCTCCGGAATGTCGAATCTGGCCTAGGAGAACTTGCAGAACTTAATTTCGACTTGAAATGGAGAGTTTAGGTCCAAAGTTGCCTTTTTAGTCCTTTAAGTTGAAAATTTCAACTTTTCTAGCCGTGTTGAGTTCTGAGCGTCGGAATTCGATTCTGTTGAATCCATTAGCTCCGGAATGCGGAATCTGCCCTAGGAGAACTTGCAGAACATAATTTCGACTTGAAATGGAGAGTTTAGGTCCAAAGTTGCCTTTTTAGTCCTTTAAGTTGAAACATTTGACTTTTGTAGCCGTTTTGAGTTCTGAGCGTCGAAATTCGATTCTGTTGAATCCATTAGCTCCGGAATGCGGAATCTGCCCTAGGAGAACTTGCAGAACATAATTTCGACTTGAAATGGAGAGTTTAGGTCCAAAGTTGCCTTTTTAGTCCTTTAAGTTGAAACATTTGACTTTTGTAGCCATTTTGAGTTCTGAGCGTCGGAATTCGATTCTGTCGAATCCATTAGCTCCGGAATGCCGAATCTGGCCTAGGAGAACTTGCAGGACTTAATTTCGGCTTGAAATGGAGAGTTTAGGTCCAAAGTTGCCTTTTTAGTTCTTTAAAGTTGAAACATTTGACTTTTGTAGTCGTTTTGAGTTCTGAGAGTCGGAATTCGATTTTGTCGAATCCATTAGCTCCGGAATGCCGAATCTTGCCTAGGAGATCTTGCAGAACATAATTTCGACTTGAAATGGAGAGTTTAGGTCCAAAGTTGCCTTTTTAGTTCTTTAAGTTAAAACATTTGACTTTTGTAGCCGTTTTGAGTTCTGAGCGTCGGAATTCGATTCTGTCGAATCCATTAGCTCCGGAATGTCGAATCTGGCCTAGGAGAACTTGCAGAACTTAATTTCGACTTGAAATGGAGAGTTTAGGTCCAAAGTTGCCTTTTTAGTTCTTTAAAGTTGAAACATTTGACTTTTGTAGCCGTTTTGAGTTCTGAGCGTCGGAATTTGATTCTGTCGAATCCATTAGCTCCGGAATGCCGAATCTGGCCTAGGAGAACTTGCAGAACTTAATTTCGACTTGAAATGGAGAGTGTAGGTCCAAAGTTGCCTTTTTAGTTCTTTAAGTTGAAACATTTGACTTTTGTAGCCGTTTTGAGTTCTGAGCGTCGGAATTCGATTCTGTCGAATCCATTAGCTCCGAAATGTCGAATCTGGCCTAGGAGAACTTGCAGAACTTAATTTCGACTTGAAATGCAGAGTTTAGGTCAAAAGTTGCCTTTTTAGTCCTTTAAGTTGAAAATTTCAACTTTTCTAGCCGTTTTGAGTTCTGAGCGTCGGAATTCGATTCTGTTGAATCCATTAGCTCCGGAATGCGGAATCTGCCCTAGGAGAACTTGCAGAACATAATTTCGACTTGAAATGGAGAGTTTAGGTCCAAAGTTGCCTTTTTAGTCCTTTAAGTTGAAACATTTGACTTTTGTATCCATTTTGAGTTCTGAGCGTCGGAATTCGATTCTGTCGAATCCATTAGCTCCGGAATGCCGAATCTGGCCTAGGAGAACTTGCAGAACTTAATTTCGACTTGAAATGGAGAGTTTAGGTCCAAAGTTGCCTTTTTAGTTCTTTAAAGTTGAAACATTTGACTTTTGTAGCCGTTTTGAGTTCTGAGCGTCGGAATTTGATTCTGTCGAATCCATTAGCTCCGGAATGTCGAATCTGGCCTAGGAGAACTTGCAGAACTTAATTTCGACTTGAAATGGAGAGTGTAGGTCCAAAGTTGCCTTTTTAGTTCTTTAAGTTGAAACATTTGACTTTTGTAGCCGTTTTGAGTTCTGAGCGTCGGAATTCGATTATGTCGAATCCATTAGCTCCGAAATGTCGAATCTGGCCTAGGAGAACTTTCAGAACTTAATTTCGACTTGAAATGGAGAGTGTAGGTCCAAAGTTGCCTTTTTAGTTCTTTAAGTTGAAACATTTGACTTTTGTAGCCGTTTTGAGTTCTGAGCGTCGGAATTCGATTCTGTCGAATCCATTAGCTCCGAAATGTCGAATCTGGCCTAGGAGAACTTGCAGAACTTAATTTCGACTTGAAATGCAGAGTTTAGGTCAAAAGTTGCCTTTTTAGTCCTTTAAGTTGAAAATTTCAACTTTTCTAGCCGTTTTGAGTTCTGAGCGTCGGAATTCGATTCTGTTGAATCCATTAGCTCCGGAATGCGGAATCTGCCCTAGGAGAACTTGCAGAACATAATTTCGACTTGAAATGGAGAGTTTAGGTCCAAAGTTGCCTTTTTAGTCCTTTAAGTTGAAACATTTGACTTTTGTATCCATTTTGAGTTCTGAGCGTCGGAATTCGATTCTGTCGAATCCATTAGCTCCGGAATGCCGAATCTGGCCTAGGAGAACTTGCAGGACTTAATTTCGGCTTGAAATGGAGAGTTTAGGTCCAAAGTTGCCTTTTTAGTTCTTTAAAGTTGAAACATTTGACTTTTGTAGCCGTTTTGAGTTCTGAGCGTCGGAATTCGATTCTGTCGAATCCATTAGCTCCGGAATGCCGAATCTGGCCTAGGAGATCTTGCAGAACTTAATTTCGACTTGAAATGGAGAGTTTAGGTCCAAAGTTGCCTTTTTAGTTCTTTAAGTTGAAACATTTGACTTTTGTAGCCGTTTTGAGTTCTGAGCGTCGGAATTCGATTCTGTCGAATCCATTAGCTCCGGAATGTCGAATCTGGCCTAGGAGAACTTGCAGAACTTAATTTCGACTTGAAATGGAGAGTTTAGGTTCAAAGTTGCCTTTTTAGTTCTTTAAGTTGAAACATTTGACTTTTGTAGCCGTTTTGAGTTCTGAGCGTCGGAATTCGATTCTGTCGAATCCATTAGCTCCGGAATGTCGAATCTGGCCTAGGAGGACTTGCAGAACATAATTTCGACTTGAAATGGAGAGTTTAGGTCCAAAGTTGCCTTTTTAGTCCTTTAAGTTGAAAATTTCAACTTTTCTAGCCGTTTTGAGTTCTGAGCGTCGGAATTTGATTCTGTCGAATCCATTAGCTCTGGAATGTCGAATCTGGCCTAGGAGAACTTGCAGAACATAATTTCGACTTGAAATGGAGAGTTTAGGTCCAAAGTTGCCTTTTTAGTCCTTTAAGTTGAAAATTTCAACTTTTGTAGCCGTTTTGAGTTCTGAGCGTCGGAATTCGATTCTGTCGAATCCATTAGCTCCGGAATGCGGAATCTGCCCTAGGAGAACTTGCAGGACTTAATTTCGGCTTGAAATGGAGAGTTTAGGTCCACAGTTGCCTTTTTAGTCCTTTAAGTTGAAACATTTGACTTTTGTAGCCGTTTTGAGTTCTGAGCGTCGGAACTCGATTCTGTCGAATCCATTAGCTCCGGAATGTCGAATCTGGCCTAGGAGGACTTGCAGAACATAATTTCGACTTGAAATGGAGAGTTTTGGTCCAAAGATGCCTTTTTAGTCCTTTAAGTTGAAAATTTCAACTTTTCTAGCCGTTTTGAGTTCTGAGCGTCGGAATTCGATTTTGTCGAATCCATTAGCTCTGGAATGTCGAATCTGGCCTAGGAGAACTTGCAGAACATAATTTCGACTTGAAATGGAGAGTTTAGGTCCAAAGTTGCCTTTTTAGTCCTTTAAGTTGAAAATTTCAACTTTTGTAGCCGTTTTGAGTTCTGAGCGTCGGAATTCGATTCTGTCGAATCCATTAGCTCCGGAATGCGGAATCTGCCCTAGGAGAACTTGCAGGACTTAATTTCGGCTTGAAATGGAGAGTTTAGGTCCACAGTTGCCTTTTTAGTCCTTTAAGTTGAAACATTTGACTTTTGTAGCCGTTTTGAGTTCTGAGCGTCGGAATTCGATTCTGTCGAATCCATTAGCTCCGGAATGCCGAATCTGGCCTAGGAGAACTTGCAGAACTTAATTTCGACTTGAAATGGAGAGTTTAGGTCCAAAGTTGCCTTTTTAGTTCTTTAAAGTTGAAACATTTGACTTTTGTAGCCGTTTTGAGTTCTGAGCGTCGGAATTTGATTCTGTCAAATCCATTAGCTCCGGAATGCCGAATCTGGCCTAGGAGAACTTGCAGAACTTAATTTCGACTTGAAATGGAGAGTTTAGGTCCAAAGTTGCCTTTTTAGTTCTTTAAGTTGAAACATTTGACTTTTGTAGCCGTTTTGAGTTCTGAGCGTCGGAATTCAATTCTGTCGAATCCATTAGATCCGGAATGTCGAATCTGGCCTAGGAGAACTTGCAGAACTTAATTTCGACTTGAAATGGAGAGTTTAGGTCCAAAGTTGCCTTTTTAGTTCTTTAAGTTGAAACATTTGACTTTTGTAGCCGTTTTGAGTTCTGAGCGTCGGAATTCGATTCTGTCGAATCCATTAGCTCCGGAATGTCGAATCTAGCCTAGGAGAACTTGCAGAACTTAATTTCGACTTGAAATGGAGAGTTTAGGTCCAAAGTTGCCTTTTTAGTCCTTTAAGTTGAAAATTTCAACTTTTTTAGCCGTTTTGAGTTCTGAGCGTCGGAATTCGATTCTGTTGAATCCATTAGCTCCGGAATGCGGAATCTGCCCTAGGAGAACTTGCAGAACATAATTTCGACTTGAAATAGAGTGTTTAGGTCCAAAGTTGCCTTTTTAGTCCTTTAAGTTGAAACATTTGACTTTTGTAGCCGTTTTGAGTTCTGAGCGTCGGAATTCGATTCTGTCGAATCCATTAGCTCCGGAATGCCGAATCTTGCCTAGGAGAACTTGCAGGACTTAATTTCGGCTTGAAATGGAGAGTTTAGGTCCAAAGTTGCCTTTTTAGTTCTTTAAAGTTGAAACATTTGACTTTTGTAGCCGTTTTGAGTTCTGAGCGTCGGAATTCGATTCTGTCGAATCCATTAGCTCCGGAATGCCGAATCTGGCCTAGGAGAACTTGCAGAACTTAATTTCGACTTGAAATGGAGAGTTTAGGTCCAAAGTTGCCTTTTTAGTTCTTTAGTGTACGTGCGTTGCACGTATGAGTCACGTCAATATTACTAAATTGAATACTACAAATATTTAAAAATCCTTAATATTGTCATAAGAATATACAGTTTTTTAATAATTCATCCGAGATTCAGAATCCATATTGAAGTCCAATTAATTCAAATTCATAATTGACGGACCTCATTTTATTTTATTTTTTAAAAAATAAAATAAATATTGGTATGGATTTTTTAAATTAATTTGTCTGTCAATTTTTTTTTTAATCATCAGCCGCATGTCCTCCACGTTGCAGATATAAAATTTATACATTTTCCACTTATATTATTTTATTATACCAGATCCTTTAATTTCCAGCTGCTTCTTCATCTTCTCTAGCCTTCAGCTTCTTCATCTTCATCTCTTCATCTTCAAATTCTGAAGTTCTTCATCTGTCGCTTCTTTATCTGTTTCTTCATATTCTCTTAGCTTCTTCATCTTCTCTTATAGCTTCATCTATTTCTTCTCTATTTGGGGAAGAAGAGAAGTCTGATATATGAGGGAAAGAGGAAATGGGTTTGTGCGATTTAGATTATATTGTTCGATTGAGGGTGCTTTCGTGAAAAATGTTAAAGTTCGGGTTTGATTCCAGGGGATTAGATCTAGGCTGCTTTATGTGTATGAAGTACATAATTTGACCAACCCCATTCAAAAATTTCTCTATTGTTGAAGTAGAGCTTCTCTTCAGATCCCAATTTCAGATATCTTTTGCTACGGTCAGTTTGTTTGACAACAAAATTGCATCTGACTGAAGATGAAAAATGGTCCAATGTGTTTCTCGTGGCTGAATTCGTTGATTTTCGGAATGGGTTGTGTTGCGGTTCAATTATTTTGGACTATCAACGAGAAATACAAGACCCAGGGTTTTGAGTTTCAGCTAAGTATTCTGATTTTTAATTTTTTTTGTTATTTCTTGATTTTTCTTTCTAGTTCAAAAATACTCGATTTTTCTTTCTGGTTGTAAATATAAAAAATTGCCTTCATTAGTTGTTTTGCTAAATAAAATTGCTGGACATTTATGTCTTTTGTGGGTGCATGTAAATTTATTTCCTAAACTATTAAGAAAGTTGATCATGTACTCTCCACTTCCTATGTTTGTGGGTTATGGAGACAAACTGTATTTTGGCGCTTCTTATTACTTTTTTAGGTTTTTGGCTCCAAAAATATTTCAGGATGAACCACCGTATATATATATATATATGAGAAAACAAACAAAAAAGTTTCATTTGCAATGTGAAGCAAAATTTCTGAATCTGAACAAGAAGGCCAGGTATGTAGCAGTTCATACTTTATATTTAAACAAAATTAATAGATAGTTATATGCCCTAATCCTATATTAAATGATTGTTGATTGATTATTTTGACAAATCCATTCTGATCCATATTCTGTTTCATATAATCAATTAGAAGATAGGAAAATAAATTATAAATTTTTGAAGTAGGAACACTACCTTTAAGAAATGTTATGTTGCAGGAGCTCTCCCAAAATGTTGTTTCCCTTGTATTGGATCCTCGAGAAAATGCACTACTTTTGGAGGATCCAACACGGACCTTGCAACATATTTGAAGAGTTAGAGAAACATAGCAAAAATAAGTAGGTTGGTAAGCAAATACAATTGGCTTGTTGGTCTGGCTGTCAAAAAAAATGCATTATGCAATATATACATTAAATAAGGGACATAATGTTCAATGTGGTGGTGTAAGGAAGGTGGATAATGGACCACCATGTAAGATCTCCGATTAGAAGACACGGGGGTAGGGCTGTAGGATTGATAAAGAGAACAATTACAGTTTACAGAAAGTTGTTTCAGGATAGGAGATACCTTTGACTTTTACTTTCGTCTTCTTCTGAGGATTGTTGTGTCATTATGGCATCTAAGAGAACAATTCGGCATATACATAATGGTATATACTTACCTTATATCCTGGTAAACTTGTGCTCCCACTAAATTTGGGTATTCCAGATGCATATCACCTCAAGTTGAGTTATGTATAACTTTAGTTGCCTTCCCTATTAAACACTCTTTAGAAAGATCAATTAGAGAAAATAATTGGTGGGCAATGCCAAACGTTTATTGTGGAATGCTTGGTTGGAGAGAACATATGCATGTTGCTTGGGGAAGATGACTTTGAACAGGCTACTGTTTTGTTCAAACATTAAACAGAATCAGCTAGATTATATTGCCACTTCTTATGAAGATAATCATAGTCACTGGCCTTTTTGTTCATATTTTAATACCTAAATTTGTTTGGCATCTTCAGTTTGACATCAGTGTAACTAATACTTTCAGTTATCCATACGAAAAATCAATAATAGGCATTCTTCACGAGGCTTTGTATTTATCAGATCTACAACTCCTTATTAACACCTTAACTTATATAAGTTTCTAGAAAAGTTATTGTGCCTTCATATTTGGACATTTTTTACGTGCATATATCTTTGATATGCTATACTAGTTCTTTAATCTTCTAGTGATGCTTCAACAGTTCGATTATAATATCAAAATTAAAAGATAAAGAACTCTTATAATAAATGGTATGTGTGAGATTTTCTAAACTGATTGTTTATGTTCTTTTTAGTTTTTGCTTTAGTTGACTATGGCTGGTACCTTTATATGACAATTTTTGTTAACCAATGAATTGTACATCTTATGAACATTCTAACATTACATTTTGTGTTTTGGTAGAATTCTGCAAAACAATGGCACCGGGTGGACGTGTCTTTAAGCAAACTATACTTACAGGGGAAACTATTCAAGA
Organism: Solanum rostratum; assembly: GCA_029948455.1. Lineage (NCBI taxonomy): Eukaryota > Viridiplantae > Streptophyta > Magnoliopsida > Solanales > Solanaceae > Solanum > Solanum rostratum. Next base: position 10,286,478 of record CM057055.1, on the reverse strand, counting down.
TACTCAATCATTGGATGGATCAAATAACCTTACTCCTACGGTGAATACAGGTAATACGTTATTATATTGATTAGGATTAGATTATTTAGTTAAGGGCTAAGTTGGAATCCCAAACATTAACCATTGAAACAATTCATTTATGTTGAACATGTAATGAAAAAATATAGACTATAGTGCAGTATCTGATGATCTAAGGAAGCTGAGAATGATGTTAGGCAAACGATGTAGTAGGATAAATGAAGTTGAATCTGTCACTGTAACTAAACTTGATTTATGTTTGAATCAACTCTCCTTTGCTCATCATGGCATAAAAATAAGGTATATAAAGGTACCTACTCTATCCATATGCACAATTTGAACCTTTTTTCCGAATGAATAGGTGTTGTAATCTACTAATTTGGAATCCAACGATATTTATATAATATGTGGAACTTATAATCAGTGGACATGATAGAAATGATCAAAAGGGTTGTTGTTAGCTCTCATATATTCTATTTGTTTCGTTGATGAATTTTTTCTACTTAATATACAACAAAAAACAAAGGAAAGTTTTCAGTTGTTTTAGTCTTCATCCTGTGTCAAACTGTCATATATGTCATTTTTAAGATTATATGTGGTATGTTAAGCTAACTTTTTTGGTCAGGTGAGGCTACTAGAATAAGAAAAGGACGTGGTAAGACTAGAGGGAAAGGTCTTGAGAAAATGACGAAGGCTCTGGGATGCAAGATGAAAATAGAGATCCCAATTGGTAAAGGAAGACCAACTAAACCAGTTCAATCAGCTAAGCTATCCAATGAACTAGGGATAATTGCTCGAAATTTTCTTTTGCTTCCAAACAAGTGGAAAGAACTCACAAGGGAGGACAAAGATGCAGCACTAGTCAGATGCCAGGTAAGGATTCTGATAGTGATTATATTAAGTTCTTATTTTGAGTATTGCTATATTTGATCCATCTATTTTTTTTTGGGAGAAGTACTTGGCGATATCTATCTCTATCGATACTAGTAGTAAGTTTACTAATGGTCTTTTTTTCTTTGTTCGCTGTTTTCTTTTGAAAAAAATAATGAGAATTTATCACCAACAACTAACAAACAACTAGTACATCAGATCAACTACGTGATACTAAAATAACAACTAGTGGCATATATTCATTCATTCATGCCTGCTTCCATCCTAAAATCTTTCTCAGGGATCATCTAAAGAAGATAAGAACTAGTAGTTCAGTATTTTTAACTTGGTTGGCAATTTAATTCCTCTCAATTCAAATATTGTAAACTTATGTTGCAAAGACCATTCTATAAATTGTAGCAGTGGAGGTTTTTCAGATATACCTTATTGTTGTTGTTTCAAAGGAGTAGCATTTTTTTTGTTCTGTGCATCAGTAGCCTTATTAGGATGATTTACAGCTTCAACAGATACTTCTTCTTCCGGATCATCATTTGGTTGATCCTGCACTTCCAGATCAATGTAAGAATTTGGAGAAATAAAAGCTAGGTTACCCTTCTGCAGAACATTGGTTTGATGGATTGCAGACTCCTTTTAACTTTGGTTAAAGAAATTATGTTTCCCCTGCCTCCTTCTCTGAGTTTGACACTGTGGTTGTTGATGTTGTTTGTCATTTCTTTGTTCTTGTTCCTTATTAATAACACTTGTAGAGCCCTTTTCCATTTTCTGATCCCAAACCTGCTTCTTTATTCCTAGATTCATCACTCAACCCACCTTGCCTTTCCAGTTCAAGTTATTTCCTTCTCTTTAGTTCATCATCTCTCCTTTTGATGGTGCAATCCTGAACTAGATGCCCCATGTGCTTGCAGTATTGGTAATAAGATGGCACCCCTAGTAGTTCAGTACTTTTAACTTGGTTGGCAATTATTCTGCATGATCTGATCCTCAGCAACCTTGACTTTAGCTTCGAAAACTCTCACAGTAGCAAATATATCCCCATATTCTCTCTTGGACCAATCACTAAGTGTAGCAACTGCTCTTTTCATTTTTTGATGAAATCTCCACAGAGGGTTACCCCCAGCTTCTCCATTCCAGCAAGTTTTCACAGTATCTAAATAAATACTCATTCTCCACTCTACAATGAAGGAATTTGAAGTACTTGATATGAGTCTCTTGTCTATTAACCCTTTCCATCAACAGAGGTGTATGATCAGAACTCACATAAGGCAAATGCTCAATAGTGGTTTGAGGCATCATAGCTAACCATTTGTCATTTACCATAGCCTGGTCCAATCTTTTCCAAATTCTAGCATCAACAGAACTTTGATTACACCAAGTAAAAGAGTCACCATTAAAACCAAGATCAGTAAGCCCACAAGCTTCAATCACACTGATGAATTCAAAACTTTTGTTGTATTGTACATCAAGCCCCCTCTTTTTTCCTCAGGTGAAGTGATCACATTAAAATAGTGCACCAGGGAACATTCTCAGTAGCAAAATAAAGAAGTTTATCCCACAAAGGCCTCCTCAAGTGATCCCTACACTTAGCATATGTAAAGGAAATCCTGAAATTGTCAATCAATTCTTCATTCTGAATTTTACAAGTGATGTGCTGCTCACCTGTTTTTATGATATTACAGGTGTAGTCACTGTTCCACAACAATCAAATCTTACCATTCTGATTACTAGTAGCATTATCGATCCCCAACTGGATTCTAGTACTATTATGATAAGAGTTATCAGCAAAAAGGTTCAAGAATAGCAATCAAACCAAGATTGTACATTTTCTTGAGATTCTGTAGCCTCTCTAGAGAGCCTCTGGTGTTAATACCCCTTGTATTCCAACAAAGTGATCTGATCATCATAAACATCTTGATCTGATCATCATAAACATCTACTCATGGATTTGGTATTTGCCCTGCTAGAATTAGCAGATGTACTCCTCACAGGTGGTTTCTTGCTTTGCCTCTTATCTTTCCTACCCCTTGGTGACAAACAACGCTTCTCAGTTTCTTCCAGAATTTCTTGCTGAAACTCATCATGAGAATTGGGATCAGGCACTCCATAATTTTCATCCATGGACTTATCATCTTGTCCAACCTCATCCTCAGAATTGACTATCTCATACTCATCATTAATATTAGGGACTGTTTTGAGTATGCAGTCACTTTTATAACCAGAAGAGACAAGTTTATTTTGACTTGAAGGGCATTCTGCAACCTGTTGCCCAGTATCTCTTTGGAGTCTTTTCTTAATGGCATCTCTTTTCTTCTTGCTTAGCCTTTCCTGACACTTATTTTTGAGGTTTTGATTTGGACTAACACTGCTTTCAGGAACCCAATCACCCACATGTTGATTATCTGCTATCATTGTTTATTGTTTTAATATGAAAGAAATTATGAATGTTTTGTGTGTTTCTTCAAAATTTGTATGTCTTTTTAGGAGAGGTTTGAAATTAATTTGGATGAGCATTATGTGAAAGATAGCTGTGAGGATATTCTGAAAAATAGAAGCCGACAATGGCGCTATAAGTTAAAACAACTTTTTGAAAGTGCACGCTCAGAGGAAGAAGCTCGTAAAATTGAAGTGCCAGAGTTGACCCAAGAAAATTGGAATAGACTTTGTGACATGTGGATAAATCCAGAGCACAAGGTAATTTATATTCAGGTTATTCTTCTTGTTATTAAAGTTAGGAATTATGATATTTTGTATTTAATTTGTAGAGACGATGCGACATAAACAAGGTTAATCGAACTAAGCTCAAATCTAATCATTTCATGGGGTCAAAAGCATTTGTAGCAGCTCGTGCTGAAATGGTAAGTTAGTCCAATTTTATTCTTTTTACTAATGAAACTTTAGTATTATTCAATTATTTTCTTATTTCACAGGGTGAAAGTAAACCTGAAGGAGTTGAGCCTGACCGAATTGAGTTCTATAAGCATACTCATTACACAAGTGAGAAAGGATGGTCATCTTTAGAGGCTGAGACTCATTATGTAAGAAAATCAATTTGTCCTTTAACAAAATACTCATTACATTTTTTTGATCAATATTTTTTAGAAGTTGTGTATTCTCTTTTAAATAATATTAATATTTTTATGCAGAACAACATGATAGATTTAAAAGATCTATATGCTTCGGGAGAGTCTTCCATGAACATTGATGAAATTGTGGACACTGTACTTGGTACAAAGTCTGGGTACATAAAAGGACTCGGTTATGGTCCAAAACCTAATACTATAAGATCTACACAAAGGAGAACGGCAGAGTTAGAAGACTCGCTCAAAAAGGCAAAACAGGAAGCTGCTAGTGCTCAACATGAGTTGCAGAGTAGATTAAATGCAGCTGAAACTGTGGTAGAAAATCAACAGTCCAGAATAGAAGATCAGCAGTGTCAAATAAAAGAGCAACAATCTCAAATACAAGCATTAAATTCTCAATTGGACACTGTAATGGCACGCCAAGAAGAACTGTTCAGGAAAATGCAACTTTTTTCTCGCCCATCACCGTCAAGGTTAGAAGTAACACAAATTTATATGACAAGTTTTATTTAATTTCATTTTACAAAATATATAAATATGTAGCATTTAGTGTCTTACTTTGAATGCTTTTTTCGTATGACGCAGCGGAGTCTGAACTCCACTAGAATACCAACTTCAGGTACTTTCTTATTTTTATTTAGTCGACTTAAAGTCCATGTTTATACTTTATTGTTGGACAAGCTCCCCTTCACAATTAGTAGTTCTAGTTGGAATAAAATATGCGCCAATTGAGTGAAATGGATGGAGATTACTGGAAAAATTGGTTCAATATTTAATGAGTTTCTATTTGCTGGCCTATCGAGTTGGACCTCTAAAATTCATTACAGAATAATTTTGTTATCCTGTTAAGAAATATGTAGCATTAGAGGATAAAATTGTGAATCAAAAGCATTAAGGACTCTTGTTCCCTATAATTTCATTCAAATAGGATTGGGAAGATGGTGGCAGTGAAAGGTTATGTACCCTTTATTTTTAGTTCTTAACCGTTACCTTTTAATCAAGTAAAGAAGATGTCTCGGACATAGTTTAGGTCCAATATATTCTTGAAGTGGTAATGGCTATCTCGCCTTTGATAAATTCAGCTGCACCTTAGTAAACTAATTCTTGATCTGAGTGCTGTCCTAAAACACATGTTTAACATAGAGGCTAGAATGCAAGTCTTGTTTCTGACCAAAATTGTTTTGATTTTCTGATATTGCAATGATAGATCTTGTTCTTTTCCTTGTTCTATTGTGACAGAATTTTGGTGATATCTTCATGAATATGTCCATTTGAATTTTGGACAAGTTTGTACATCTTGAATATTGCACCAGAAAGCCAAAACAATAGATATCTTAACTTTAACAGTTGTACAGGGCTCTCTTTTCCTTAAATCATCCCGAGTTATAGATAAACTTGTCTCCAAAACGCATTGTGCTATTTCATGAGTACATTCCTTAGAGGAAGACAAACAGTAGCCATTGCACACCAAGGCATGTCTCCTTTAATATTGGATTTCCAATTAGAGGGAAGTTTAAAGATGTAGATCTTTACAGTCATTCTATTGAACTACTAGAGAAAAGAAAAAAAAACCAATCTTTTGTCTTTGCAATACTTGTACAATTTGGCATTTCAACATTACAAAAAATATCGTGTTACAAATTTTAGCTTAAATTAAATCTTATAAATTTCTTTCTCTTTTTTCACAGGTATGAAAGGTGAGAATTGAATCAAGATAAATGCAAGCTCTTATGTTATCATATAATTGCTACTTTATTGGAAGAAACTTCTACTTATCTTAGTTTAGGAGTACTATTTCATCTAATTTAGTTAGATTTTTTTTGGTTATTGGACATACTTTACTTTAATGCAAGGACATTGTAATGGATATTACCTTAGTACTTTAGTTATTTTTAATTGTATGATCATAGATTTATTATTATCTAGCATGTTTTATTATTTAATTTTTGATTTATGAAACTCTAATTTTAAAAAATAATATTAATATAAACTAATTAAATGTCATCAATTGTTTTGTCACTAAAAGTAACTTTTAGCAACAATTAAATTTAACTTTTCAAGACAAATGTTTTTGTCACAAAATAAATAAGTTTGTCATAAGTTGATTACATTTAGTGACAAAACATATATTTGTCTCAATAAATTCTTTTTATTAAATACGAAATACTTTTTTATTTTGTGACAATTTTAATTGTCACTAACCATGATAAGTTATAGTGACAATTACAAGTTGTTGGTAAAATCAATACTTTTAGTGACGAAGGATAGATTCAACTACTAAATTATTAAACTTTTTATAACAATAAATTTGTCCCTAATTCTTTCATTTAATGACGAATTTTTTTCTCGTATCTAAAAGGCAGCAGTTTGTGACAAAATTATGTTGTTTAACTACGAAATGCATATAATTTTAGAGACGATTAGTGTTGTCACTAATTAAACTAAATAATTAGTGACAACATAGTTTTGTCGGTGGTAACTACTTTTTTAGTGACAAAATCATACCATTAACTACAAAAAAAATACACTTTTTATGACAAACGAATTTGTCACAAATGTTCATGTATTTGGGGACGATTTTTCTTTTTGTAGTTAATGTAGCCTTTTTAGCGACGAAGCACTAAGTCGTCTTTATATACTTTTAGCCACCCACATTTAGGGACGATGGTGTGACAAATTTTTTTTCGTCACACAAGATTTTTAGTGACGAAATATTGTTTATAAGTGACAAAATTATTTGTCTTTGATAATTGAATTTGTTGTAGTGGGTGCATCAACAGGAAATCCAGGAACAAGCTCATATGCCTTCAGTTTAAGGGATGCAAGTGGGAATCTAATTTATGCAGAAGGGGATATAATAGAGAATATCACTAATACAATAGCAGAAACAAAAGAAGTACTAGAAGTTTGAAAGCAGAGTGTAAAATGTCCGCACAATTAGGTGATAATTAAAACAGACACCATGCTTGTATGGGAAATTGTAAAAGGAGAATGGCAAATACCGTGGGCTATTTTAGACATAGTGGCAAATATACAATCAATCATGTGAGGCAAGCAATGTTGTTATCAACATATATTAAGAGAAGAAAACTAGGTAGCTGACTATATGGAAAATTGGAGCTATTAACATAGGTGGATGCAAATATCATGATGTCAGAAGCTTTGACACCAAAGGAAGAAACATTACAAAAAGCAATGAAAAGAACACCCCATATTTAAGAGCATATCCAGAGAGGGGATAATGGAATGGGAGGCTAAAAAACATGAAGGTTCACCGTACCAATATTCACAAAGTCATAGGGCCACCAAAATAAGTGTATTCTAAATAGTCTAGGCTTAGAAAACCATCAAATAGGAACTAGTAATATGAGGCTAACCATCAATTAGAACTTGATAACCAGGAGGATCTGTCAATATTTTGCAAGTGATGGCCCAAAGCTAGCCATATACTCAACGACAACATTGCCAGGGAGATGGAAAAAGTCAGAAACAGAGGAGGAATAAAAAATGAAATTGTAGAGCTTACCAATGAAGAAGTTGTGACCCACCATGAAGATCTAACAAAAAAAAGAAGCAAGTACTACCTAACAATCTTGAGAAGACAACTATTTGGAGAATGCAATTCAGGAAAGTACGAGGGAAGGTAGGAATATAGAAACAACAAGAAAAATAAGATCTTACTTTGATAGTTGAAACAGAAAAGAAGAAATGAGTGATCAATTATTGAAGATTTGTTATCCAAAGAAGCAGGAATAGGAGAGAAAGGTTTTCCCAAGGAGGCGACATCTTAGATAGGGCAAGTAGGTGTAGTGAAAGAGATTATGAAACCCTAGCATTAGATATGTGTTTTTAAGCTAAAATATGGGGCTGATGCCCAATTTTTTGCTTTTGCATTATTTGTGTTAGTTTGTGGATCAGATTTGGGCAATAAGCCCAAATGAGTTTCTAATGATATTTTTTCTATTAATAAAAACCCATAGTTTATATTTTAAAAACCTAAAAAATTTAATGCACAAAATTTAAAACAATGTTAACTTTCATATAAATATCCCAAAAGTAAAATAATACGTATTACAACTTTAAAAAAAATAAACTGGTTAAGCCTTAATTTCTTTAACAAATCATAGAGTTTGAGAAAATGCATATAATTTGTCGAGTCTTTGCTTTTTGAGAATAACTGGCTGATTCTAATTAAATTATTTTAGAAAACAAAGAATCCCCACATAAAACTAGTTTAAGAAAGGTTTATTAAAAAACCTAAAGAGGATACTTTTTGACAATATAATCATATATTTTCTAATAAAACTAAAGCACTTCAATCACTTGAAAGCTTTATATTTTTATCCTTAAATTTGCCCATTCAAAAATTCCAATAAAGAGTTGTGTTTTGAACTTTAAACATGCAAACATACTGGAAATCCACACTTAAAATGCTACGTAAAACCGTATTTTTGTGCTCAGAATCTGTCTTTTACATATTTAGATTGCTCGAGTTTAAATTAATTCTCAAAGAGTTGGTTTTTTTAACCGTAAAAGTCTGCTCTAGAAGCTAATTGAATAGTTATACTTTAAGCCCTGGGTTATCAAAAATAGTTTTTACTTTATTTTTTAAAGTATACATACATTTGAAAACAATTATTCTCAAATTCGACTTTTTGGAAAAGTTATGCTTTTGCAAACTAAGAAAATTAAGTAAACAAATGAAACTTAATTTAGAAGTGCTATTCTAAGCCAAATAATTATAGTAAACCCAATATCCAAAGGGATGGGGAGGTGAACAATTATGTCTCACTATGTATGTATATATATGTGTGTGTAAAAAAGAGAGGAGGAAGTGTTGCACACTATAGGCGCAAAGTGTAATGCCCGGTAAAAATTATCAAAATACCCCTAGAGTGAGGGTATACGTGTAACGCATCTTCCGATGCTCGTATGGAATATTCGAGGCCGGATTTGAAATTAGCATGAAAAATTGAGTGGTGAAGTAGTCTCGGTCAAGTTTTAGAGCGACCCGATCGAAAGATATATTTTCGATCCAAATCAGAAAATAGAGACGGTCCGCGACATAGGCGCGTAGCGGACCTGTCGCGGAGAAGCACTTGTGCGATTTTCAAATTTTTCGACGGGATGGAGAAAACTCGTTCAAAAAAACGTTTTTCCAAAAACACCCTGTTCGCGATAGGTCCGTGTCATAGACCGTGTATTCTTCGGGCTGGAAATTTCCAAATAATTATGAGTTGCATTCCGGTCAATCCCCCACCCCTCCTAAACTCTAATACACAGCTAATAATGACGTTTCTACGTGAAAGGGTCTAAAACCCTCATTCTAAGTTCTATTCCCTAATTTAATAAGGCTAGGGCTTGAGGAGAAGAGAGAAGAGCTTGTGTGAGGAATTTGAGAGGAGATACTGGACGTACACGGTTGTTAGCTGCATCACAGGTATGTAAGGCTAAACTAAAACATGGGATTATTCTCTCATGTTCCCCATAGAGGTCATAGATGAGTTGATGATTGAAGAGTCTACATGCATGATTCCTTTGATGGTTTTTTTTCTTGAAAATTATATTTGAAATTGCATGTTTTCTATGTTGATGATCATCATATAAATTGTCTTCTTAAATTGAATGTTTTCAGGAGAATTTTCATAACCCTACATGAATATTTTGAAAAGCATGCATAATGAACTTGAGGATTGAGTCTAGAGCCTTGAATTGTGATTCTGATAGTGATTGTGATGAGAGAATGATGAGTAGTTGATAGAGTTTGATTGTTTTATGAGTCTCTATAAATGAACTTCACCGATGTGTCTTTTCCCTTGTTTCCTAATGATTATTCTACATCTTGAGTCTTCGATTGAGATTGTTTGATGAGAGGGTCAAGGACCCCATGAGATTGATTGATGAAAGGGTTAAAGCCCTTATGAGATACCGGTCGTTGACGGGGAGTGAGTCCCTATGATATTGGTTGAGAATAGATATGGAGGTTTTATGAGCATTGAGTCGGGAGGAGTATCACACACCGAAATGGGTAAGGGTGAGTCCCACTTGAACCCAATAAACTACGTCGCCAAGCATAGAAGAGGTTTCCCTCTTGAGTTTATGTCCCTGAAAGCAATAGCGAACTTGTTGAGGTTTCTGTTTCCATCTTGGATTTATCCATTATGGTTTCAATTCATTCTCTACCTGGCAATTACAGAACAGCTGTGGCAACACCGGCGGGATGTTGTACAATCACTGGCTCATAAGTGGTTGTTGTCGGTTAAGAGAGATTCCCATAAATTTCCTACCTTGAGTACTCCGAGTCTAGATGAGATGAGATGAGATGAGAGGAGGTGAGCTCCTCTGAGATGAAATGAGTTGAGATGTGATGAGATAAGAGGAGGTGAGCTCCTTTGAGATGAGTCTGAGATGATTGATGAGGTTTGATGTGATGATGGGTCACTTGTCTACTCTTTATTCTTGCATAGATAGACATTTGACTAATGATGTGATTTGATATTTATTTTGAGTTGATATTTTTTCCATATTATCTACCGGTCTCTTCTTCACTCAGCTATATTACATACCAATACATTTCAAGTACTGATGTCGCCTCTGGATTGCATCATTTTATGATGCAGAGGCAGGTACTAGGGATCGTCGACAGACGCTTCATTGAGGATTCGAGATTGCAGCTGATTGGTGAGCCTCCCCTACTCCAGAGGATTCACGCTTTTATTTCATCATGCTTTAGAGTTAGATTGGACTATTTCTTTTGTTTTGATTCGGGTAGCCATGGATTTGTCATTGGCACCACATGATTAGTGATAGAGGCTTCATAAATGATGGTCGAGCATTAATACTAAGATTGTGAGCTAGTTCTTTCTACTAGCCTTTATTTTATATATATACTCCTTTGAGACTTTAGATGAGATGTGTCCACTAGACTTATATTTTCCTGCTATCGAGTAGAGTTATTTGATGGAATGATGTGATAGAGCTAAGTGGTTCGCTTGGGAACTAGCAACAGTCTTCGAGTGCCGGCCACGCCTAGGGTACCCTCCCGGGGCGTGACACAAAGTGCGTTGCTAGGAAAGAGCGAAAGTGGTGACGACGAGGTCATATTTGATTTAGAAAATGGATGGAGTCAAACCATAACTATAAAAGTGCTCCGCTTGTGTACATGAAATATAAGATGAGAAAAGGATTAGGAGAATGTTGATTAGTACTTAAATTGCAAGAATATAATGAGTAAGACATTCAAATTGAATTTCCGCACTTTGAAAAAAAAATTGGTAATCATTAAATGCCTTACATAAGGATAAATGAAATTAAACTAGCAAAATTCCTTTAACTATTAGTAGTTTAAGTAAGCAAAATATGAATAATAATTTAACACTACACTTCAGAGAACATAGGATAAAAGAAGGTATAGCAAGTGACCAAACCAAAATACCACAAGACCCGTAATTGTCTCCAAATCTACTCTAATGGTTCTCGAACTCACCTGTCTCCTATGGTTTTCATTTCCTCGCCTTTCGCTATATTCCAACACTTTTGGGTAAAAAAGCCAAAGTAGAATAGTTACAGAATATTGTAAATATATTTTAAGTTTAATATATTTACTTAATCTTCTTAGTTTGCAAAAGCATAACTTTTTCAAAGAAGTGGAATTTCAGAATAACGTTTTTTCAAAGATATGTACACTTTAAAAAATAAAGTAAAAACTATTTTTGATAACCCTAGGCTTAAAATATAACTATTCAATTAGCTTTTTAGAGTAGACTTTTAAGGTTAAAAAACAAACTCTTTGAGAATTTTAAACTGAAGCAATTTGAATATAAAAAAAGGCAGATTTTGAGCACAAAAATATGTTTCTACTTAGCATTTTAAGTGTGGATTTCCAGTATGAAATGTTTACATGTTTAAAGTTTAAAACACAACTCTTTTTTGGAATTTTTGAATGAGCCAATTTAAGGATAAAAATAGAAAGCTTTCAAGTGATTGAAGTACTTTAGTTTTATTAGAAAATATATGATTATATTGTCAAAACGTATCCTCTTTAGTTTTCTTAATATACCTTTCTTAAACTAGTTTTATGTGGGGATTCTTTTTTTTTTTTTAAATAATTGAATTAAAATCAGCCAGTTATTCTTAAAAAGCAAAGACTCGACAAATTATATGCATTTTCTCAAACTCTCTGATTTGTTAGAAAAATCAAGGCTTAACCAGTTTATTTTTCTAAAGTTATAATAAGTATTATTTCACTTTTGGGATCTTTATATGAAAGTCAACAATGTTCGTAAATTTTGTGCATTAACTTTTTTATGTTTTTTAAAAATAAACTATGGGTTTTTATTAATAGATAAAATATCAATTACAAACTCAATTGGGATTATTGCCCAAATCGGATCCACAAATAATGCAAAAGCCCAAAATTAGGCATCAGCCCGATATTTCAGCTTGAAAACAAATATCTAATGCTAGGGTTTCATAATCTCTTTCACTCCACCTACTTGCCCTATCTAAGATGTCGCCTCCTTGGGAAAACCTTTCTCTACTATTCCTGCTTCTTTGGATAATTAATCTTCAATATTTGATCACTATTTCTCCTTTTCTGTTTCAACTATCAAAGTAAGATCTTACTTTTATTGTTTTTTAAATCATTCTACCTCCCCTCATACTCTCTGGACTTGTCTTCTCCAAATACTTGTGTTCTAAGGATTGTTGGGTAGTGCTTGCTTCATTTTGTGGTTGGATCTTTATGGTGGGCCAGACCTTCTTCATTGGTAAGTTCTACAAATTCATTTTTCATACCAGTACTGTTTCTGACTTTTTCCATCTCCCAGGTGATGTCGTCATTGAGTGTATAGCTAGCTCTGGACCATCACTTGCAAAACGTTGAAAGATCCTCCATGTTATCAAGCTCTAAATGATGGTTACCCCCCTCTTACTAGGTACTATTTTAGGGTTGTCTAAGCCTAGGCTATTTAGCATTCACTTATTTTGGAGGCCCTATGGCTTTGTGAATATTGTTACAGTGAAACTTCATGCTTTGTAGCCTCCTTTCCATTATCCCCTCTCTGAATATACTCTTAAATATGGAGTGTTCTTTTCTTTGCTGTTTATAATGTTTCTCCAAGCTTCTGACATCATGATATTTTCATCTACCTATGTTGATAGCTCTATTTTTCCATATAGTTAGCTATCTAGTTTTCTCCTCTTGATATATGTTGATAGCAGCATTGCTTGCCTGTCATGATTGATTGTATATTTGCCACCATGTCTAAAATAGACCAGGGTATTTTTCATTCCCCTTTTACAATTTTCCATACAAGCATGGTGTTTGTTTGGATTATCACCTAATTGTGCTTATATTTTACACTGTGCTTACAAACTTCTAGTACTTCTTTTGTTTCTGCTACTGTATTAGTGGTATTCAATAAGGATCAGGACTTTCTACAACTTCATCGAAACATTAGATGTCATCTTGGTAAGAAATTTGACCAAGTGTCTGCTCAAGGGAGACCTATACGGTCCGGTTTAGGTCACACGGCCCCTGTGGTCTCCAGTGAGGTAACACTTGGCCTTGGCGTGGAATTTTGGACTAAGGCACGTCATATTTGGACCCCACACAGACCATGTGAAACTTCACAGACCGTATAGAGGGTTGTGTGATGGCCTTGATCCTGAAAGGCCAACGCTCGAAGCCAAGTGAAGTCACCTGGCCACCTTCATGGGCCATTCGAAGGCTCACGAGCCGTGTGTCTAGCCGTAAGGCTTCCGGCTTAAATTTTCTTCTAAGTATGGAATCATCGTCTCGTAACTTGTCGTGAGAAAATTTTTCCAAGTCTAGGCATATGGGCACCTACACAACCCGTGTAGCTTCACACAGGTCGTGCGGCCCATTCGTGCGGCTAACCTTGATTCAAAATAGTCTAAGTGTTGAATTTTAGTTTCGGACCTCCGTCAGGCAAAAATTTGGCTAAGTGTTTTTTAACGAGTGAAGTGCTTCACGGGCTGTGTAACCTCCAATGAAGTGACGACAGGCAATTTTTTGATCTGTTTCATTAATAGCATTTTTGTAAATTTGATTTACCCTAATGGTCTTTTAAGACTTTCAATACTATCTAAAGACTTCTTAAGGCCCTAAACCCTATTCATAATACTCAAAATTCACTCCTTTCATCTTAACTCTCTCAAAATTCTCTCCAAGTCTTTCTTTCAAGACTCAAGCTAGGATTCAATTGTAGTTCAACTTTAAGCTCAATTCTTCTCAAAATTCTTCTTTCTAATCAAGGTATGTGGGATTGATTCTTGGTCCCTTTCAACCAAGAAGACCTAAACTCTTTTAAATTGATTTTCATGAAAATTTTCTTACTTTAAATATGGGTGTTGAGAATTATTATTTAACAAATTCAATTGATGTATGAGTTGTACTTTATTTATGATTTTAAGTTACTTTAAGCCCTAATATGATGGTTTGCATTAATATTATGAAGTTATGAAAGTGCATGTCGCCTTTAAAATTTGTTTTGTGCATGAGTGATCTATATTATGATTTAAATGTGGATTTAATTATGAATTTACTTCAATTCCATGTTATATTATTGATTTTAGATTTAATCTTAATTGCCCATGCTATTCCCACATCATTCATGGCATATACGTTCATGAACATTGAATTTCATAGAAATTATGAAGTGGGTTAAGCCAAATTATGTTTTAGGATATGATTTTGATAAGGTATTAGTTCTGACAAGAATGTGATCACATATATGTCAATGATTATGGCTCTTTGAGTATTTTGGGTGCTTGCGCCATTCCGTACATGTAGAAGAGTTATTCCTATGCATGAGTATTTTGACTAAGAGCTATGATTTGGCATTTGAGCCTAAGTACAATTTATTATGAATGATGTTTGGCTTTTAAGCCTAAGTGTGCATTCAAAGAATTGGAAATGACTATTGTCTCTTGAAAACAGGTACATTATACGTATATGTATTCTCGTGGGGTGCCGAATTAGCACCGATGGATTGAGGGTTCACTCTCTCTCCTTGATCTATTTTCCTATCATATGTTATGCTACACTCCTATCCGAAATGGGGTTGCCCGTTAGGAAGGTGGCTTCATACGAATGGGGGTGCCTGTAAGTTGAAGTATGATATAATATGATATGTTATATGTGAAAATCCTATCCGAAATGGGATTGCCCATAAGGAAGGTTGCTTATTCCAAAATGGGAGTGCCCATAAGGTGAAGTATGGTTTAGCTTTGGCAAGTAGACCACCTCTCTACCGGTGAGGGGATTTCATCGGGATTCCACGTAATAGCTCGCTTGGTCTTACTCTTGTCATTTGACGTCACATCCCTACTATATATGAGCATTATGGAATTTCATGCAACATGGACTTCATGGCATATCGTATAGTACTCTCCGTTGGATACTTGATTCTTTCTATATTATGTTCCCTTATCATCTAACCTCGAAATGCAAGTTTGATAAGACATATGCATTGCATGCCCGCATACTTAGTACATTCAAACGTACTAACGCATACTTTTGCCTACATGATCTCACCATGCAAGGACCGAGGAGTACATCTATCTACTGCATGACGATTAGCTCGATTCTCAAGTTTTGCTTATTGTGGTGAGTCCTATCTTCCAAGGATAAGCCACCTATCCTTTACCTAGGGTGCTTTTGTTTAGGTTATCCATATTTGAGGGTGAGCCTAGGGTATGTCTTGGCCCATCTTATGACTAGAGGCATTGTTGGACATCTTATAAACTCCTTTACGTATATACGCTAAGTTTTATGTGAGAGATTATGTTATGGCTTCGTTACCCATTGATTATTGTTATGTGTTGGTTATGAGTCTTACGACTTGATGGTATGATATGATGCGAAAGATCCTAAATCCTGAGTTGTCCCCATAGCATGAGTCATAGTTACCCGCCCCTTCGGCTTTATGTGCTATGTGTTATGTGAATTCATGTTAATCCCTTTCCCTTATGATGTCCCCATAGCGTGAGTCCTACTTTTCCATCCCATAGACCTTTGTGTTTATCATTTGAATACGTTTCCGAACTGATGATGGGAATTTGGATATTCTGAGGCTTGTTTGGGGACCACATCAAACACTAGAAAAGCTTAAATACCATATGATAAAACTGTAGGCTATAACCAAAACATATCTAGTGTAATTCCACATTTATATAAAAGTGGTGGATTGTATAGACAGCCTGTTATTTTACATTGCACAGAGTGGAAGCTATTCAAATTCATTGATTAGATAGGGTATAAAAGTTTTAATACCATATGATAACCTTTTAAAAAATAACCATCAATTGTCAAGTAAATAAGTACAACATACCTAGCGACATTCCACAAAGAGAGGTCTAGAGAGGGTAGAGTGTACGCACACCTTACTCCTGCCTTGTGAAAGTAGAGAAGCTTTTTCGAATGACCTCAGCTTAAGTAAAGAAAAACAAAGTATCAACGTAATGGAAACTAATGGAACATAGATAGTGAAAATATAATTTGAAAGAAAGGCATTAACAGTATGTGAGATATAGTTGAATGAATAGTTCCAATTTCTCTATTTGCCAAAATTAAACCCTTTAAATAACGAGCATTCAAAAATAGAGTGAAGTTGCAAGTTGCCTGCAGCCATACAACAGAAAAAGAACAACAAAAACCATAACATCATTTTAGAATTGCAACTAACTAAGCTAATCAACAAAGGTATCATCATCTACATCTGGAATTGAGAGGAGCATCTTTTTTCTTCATGTATCTTGTTTTCCCTTCGTATCGTTACCAACTTGATGATCATGATTGACAAATAGATTACTTAGCCTTTTCAATAATTGGGTATCTTTAGCCTTAGCTACCAGAGCCTCCTTCACCCTACTCTTTGAGTTATACCTAGCCATAATGGTGGCATTGTGGATCGGCTTACAAACAATTGTAGCAGTAAGAACCAACAGCTTAGCCAAATTGGGATTGATTTCAATGGTGTTATTAACATGATTGGGACTAACAAAGAAGAAAGTGAAATTCGGGTTAGAACAAGGAGGGCACAAGGAATCAGTGGACGAGGAAGCAACATCATGGACACAAGGGAGGTGTGAGATTGAGGAGATTTTTTGAATAGGAGATAAAGGTTAGGGGGGCCGGAGGTTTATGGATAAAGATATTGAAGCAGGTGGGACAGAAAGAACTGGGGTGGGAGTCTAGTACGTAAGCGATGCAAAGATGGTGGTGGAAGCCTTTCGTGGGAGAAGGTGGAGGACGAGGGAAGAGTGGTGAAACAAACTGCGCATTTCCTGGAATCGTCATTCGATGGATGCTCCTCATCCGGCTGCAATTAGGAAACAACAATTTCTCTAGCTCTATGGCTTGTCGTAATCTGACATTGATTTACAAGGACTAATATAGGTAAGTTGTTGAGATTTTAATTATCTAACCCCCTCCTTTATTCTTTATATTCTCTGTATATATTTATGACCGATTAAAATAGATATATATTTCCTTTTTTACTTGGAAATTCTTAAACATCACAATAATTTGTCATTGTGAAGTTACATATGACACAAATTTGTGTGATATTTTATAATTTCCAAGTGAAAAAATAAATATGTATCTTTTTCAATAGGCTATAAATGCATTTAGAGAACATTAGAGAGCAAAGGAGAGGGTTGGATATTTAAAATATCAACAAGTTTCCTCTATCGGTCTGTTTAAATAAATGTGAGATTACGACAGACCATAGGGATAGAGAAAATTGTTTGTTCTGGAGTTTCAGCCGGTGAAGGAACAACCATCCGATGGTGTTTCCTACTGCAGATGCATGGTTTGTTTCACTATTCGTTTTTCCATCCTCTGCCTTCTTCCCTATAGAGGTCTCCACAACCATTATTGCACGGCCTGTGTACTGAACTACACCCTAGTTCTTTCTGTCCCATCTGCTTCGATATCTTCATCTATGACCCTCCTCCCCCTCATCTTCATCTCTAAGGCAAAAGAATGCCCCTCTATCTTACACCTCTCTTGCATTCCTAATATTGCTTCCTCCTCTGTTGATTACTTCTGTCCTCCTTGTTCTAACTCTAATTTCACATTCTTCTATGTTATTCCAAATCATACTAACAATACCATTGAGACCAACTCCAATTGGCTAAACAGCTGGTTACCGCTGCTACCGTTATTTCTCCGTCAATCCATAATTCCGCTTTATGGCCAAGTATAACACAAAGATTAGGGTAAAGGAGACTTTGGTAGCTAAGGATGGAGTTGTTGCACAAGTTTTGGAAAGGTTATATAATCTGTTGGACAACTATAATCGTCAATTTGGTAAGAATATGGGCGAAAACAAGATACATGAAGCAAAAGTATGATCCTCTCAATCTCCAGTTGTAGATGATGATGCCCTTGATTATTAGCTTAATTAGTTGCTGTTCTGAGATAATGTTAAGGTTTTCTTTGTTCTTATTCTATTGTGTGGCTGCTGACATCTTGCAACTTCACTCTATTTTTCAATGCTCGTCTTTTTCAAAGGTTGTTTCTGTTGAATAGGAAAATTGGAATTACTCATTCAATTTTATCTTGCTTAATTTAATGCCTTTCTTCCCTTTTACATTTTCAATATTTGAGTTTTATTAGGTTCTATGTTTTTCTTCGCTGCTGTTTTTCCTTTTCAATTCTACTTTATTTTGCTTCACTTGAGGTGAGGGTCTTTCATAAATAACCTCTTTACCTCCACGAAGTAGGTCCAGCCCTCTTCAGACCTAACTTTGTGTGATTTTCCCTGGATATATTGTTGTTGTTTGCATCTTTATACAAGGTCATTAGAGTTTGTCAAAGATGGGGGATGTCAAAGATCAAATAGATGGAGCAGAAAATTCAATGCCATCTTCAAATTAGTTAGTTGCATTCACATTATCTTATTGTTTTATGTTTACATTGTAGTGCGGGGCTTTGGATTTATATTTACAGTTTTGGTATTGGACCATATCCTATATTACTTGTGCTTTGAATGTCCGCAACAATGTGGTCATGTTCTCTCTATTTTAAGTAACCTGTGTTTGGCGTTAGGAACTTGGGCATGCTTATTTTGATTTGCTTATTGGGCTATTGGAAAGGTTCTGGTCGACTTGATAGTCTTGGAATTTCTTATATTATGCTTATCATCTAACACTTAATATGGTTCATGATCACTGAAATGTCCACTTGAAGCACTTCAGCAAAAGTTGCAGGTATTACATCAATTCCATTCCACTACTTTTAACCTAGAGTTGCTTTTGTTAACGCCATTTATTTAGTCATTTCTGCTAAAATTTGAGCCCTTAAAGTGCTTTGCTTGATACTTTGTTGTCACGACCCGGTCCCGGTCACGACCCGGTCCCGGTCACGGTGGCGCCTGTTAGATCCCACCTACAGGCAAGCCAATTACCCCACCCACAGAGTACCTGTCCTATCTCTCTAGTCAGACCATAGCCAACACAACAGTATAAATAACTAAAACCTACGTCGAACCTGGAAGTCAACTGTACAAAGCTATAATCGACACATGGACATATCATATACATATATCAATATCTAAAATAATATATAAACCAGGAGTGCTCGTAAAAATACATAATTTAACTATGCAAGGCCAATGTCTGTAACCAAACACGACCATCAAAAGGAAGGAGACTGCGACGAAGCCAGAGCTGTCAGTGTCACCCAAAAGAAGTCTCCTACGCACTCCTAAATCCGCAACTGAGCAATCACAAGCCCGCATCTAGACCTGCACCATGGGAAGATGCAGAAAAGTAGGGGGTGAGTAATAGAAGAGACCCCAGTAGGCATCATCAGTCGACTAATTGAAATAGTGAACATATAAAAGTTCAAAAATATAGAGGGCTACAGAAACGTAGCAAAACTAAGTCAGACCAAGACATAGGCATGTCTGGAAACCCTCAAGTGAAAACTGAATCAACTGGAGTGAAAGACAATGACAAGATGAGCCATCCTGAGGGATTAACATCGACACCGACCGACAAAGACTTCACAGGCTCATACCACAACTGCCCCCAATTGAGGCATAGCATTGTACTAGGGTACAAGGCCCTAATATCTATTGATGTATGCCACCTAGGTCCCCATAAGACCGGGAAGTACACGCGTGCATAGAACAATCATAGAGCCCAACTCTCCACGTCATAATATCAAGGGTCAGTTTACATGGGTGTAAGGCCCTAATATCTAAATCTCGAATGCCCCAGAGCCCCCATAAGCATAGAGGGTACACCCACGCACAATCGGGGAGTGAATAGGTATGTGGATCCAAGGTTAATCAACCACAGGACCTTGCCCCAAAAATCACAATACATGTGTAACGGTTGGACATATCCCCCACGGGAGAAAGAATCCCATTCCCAAAAACAAATATGTCTCAACTTGGAATATCATCCACGGGGCCTCACACCTTTCTCGACCTACAACCATCAGTGTGTGATATCTCTCTGAACAATAGAAGGGTGTCTGACCCAATCCGTAATCAGCAGGGTCCACCACCCAGAATATCAACAGGTGCTCGAACTTAAGAATCAACAATCGATGCTCCGCAACTCAGTCATGGCCACCGGAGAATGGGATTATAAGGTGCATCACCTAGGGTCTCAAACACTTGGACATGGCCACCGACGCTCGTATAGCGATGGGGAGCGTTATCTAAGCCTGGAAGTATCGACAAATCACTATTTTAACTAATCTATCAAAATCAAAAATTCTAAAATCATAGCATGTGCAGAGTGAATGTAGGCTACAACAATTATATCGTGCCCAGAGTGATCATAGGCGACGACACTTGCAATCTAAGTACCCTATAATCTCCATCCCACTCACACAACTGTAAACTACAATCTTTCCCAAATACAACAGATACCCCACCATCAGATGAAAAAAACCAGTGCACAATAATTATTAGTAGTACATCGGAGGGCATATACATATATCACAAGTCACTGTAGAATGATGCCCAACAAAGGCCAAGTATATCATAACCACACCAAACACTAGTGCCTGGAGGAAACATAGACAATCACGGTACATCATAAGTGTCCTGAAAAACTCAACCCCGCAGAGTCATATATACACAAGCATCAGGCCATGTTATGGCATAAAATCAATACACAGTCTCCTAGTCAGCATATCTCTGTAGCAACAGGCTATACATATTCCTATAGCTACATATCAAGCAAGCATACATGCATGTCCCTGGGCACTCGCTCATATTCGGAACTTGCCAGACATTTTCCTCTGTTCCAAGCAACACATAGGGCAGTGTCGGTAAAACCTAAGCAAGACCCAAGAGCTAGATAATCAGAAAGATGTCACCTACCTAGAATCATATCGCAGCCCAGCTGCTACATAGGATACCACCTAAGGCAACCATGTGTCGGCCTACTAAAAATTATGCCCTTCTAAAATAGGGTTCCAGTCCTAAGGACTAGCCTATGTAGCTAGCATCTCATCACAGACAACCAGGAAGCTTGTAGGTTCTGAACTGACACCTTAATAACAAGGTAACACTCCGATCTCTAACCTGCCAATGGCTTGGTAGCAACACATTTTGTATCACATGTCATAGGGCTCCTTAAGGTGTACCGCTATACCCGTTCCCAGAGCATGATGTTATTCTGTGGTCATTAGCTAGTAGAACACGGACATAACAAATAACAACAATAACCAGGATCATGTAATTTAAAGGGAAAGACAGATTTAATGAGGAAATTCTACCACAAGTACTCAGAATAGACTTAGTGCATATATATACCAACCACTCAGAATCCCTAAAATAAGATATAGGTACTAGTTCAGTGCACAGGGTAGCAGGTAATCACTTGTCAACATCAAAAGCGAGTATTTTTCAATAATCTCATCCCACACACATATCCATGCAAGAATCAAGCTTAGTGTATGTACCTGTCACTTATTCCTAGCCCATCCGGCCCCTTTCAGGCCACTCTCGTAGCCAAATAGAGTAAGAATTCAGCTAGTATGGCAGTTAAAGCTAATACAAACCTCAATACAACAATTGTAGTGTCATATCACCACATGAAACACATGTAGATCCATAACCCACTATACACAACATATACTGTACAACTCAACCCATTCACAGGACATTTCTACATATTTCAACTCAAAATATGCAAACATTTCAGCTCAATCTTAATTTTAGAGAAAGCCTAGCCTACCTGGCAGATGATCCCTCACGTCCTAAGTCGAGCCACCCAAGCTCTTCCCTTCCAAAATACTTCACGATGCTGCTCAATTACTACAAACACAGTTCACGGGGTTAACACAATCACATTGGATGTAACATCTTGAAAAACGGGTGGAATGATATTAATTGGGCCTAAAACGGGGAAAATAGGGACCAAAATCCCAAACAAATCCCCATAAATAGTTCCCCACATCATCTTGAGTCTATAGCCAAAAATTCAGCCCAAAACGAACCCCGAGAGACCAAGAAAAGGCCCAAAAATGGAATTAAAAACTTTACCGGAAAAATATTCTTTTAAGAACTTTCTTGGTCCAAATTCACGAAAGCAAGAAAACTTCAGCACATACCCAGTATACCCCCTTGGGACATAACTGTTTAGACCCAAGTTTTACTTAATTCCTTCAAAAAATGGATACTATATTTACATGTGAAGTTTTTCACACTTTCTGAGAAAGAACACAACTAAAATAGTGAATGTACCTCGAAATACACATCAAACTCTGAATTCAACTTTGCCACAATGTTCTTGCAAAAATTCGAATCACGTGGTCCTTTAAATCACTAAAAGAAGACTTGAAAATTGAATTCTATGTTTGCTTGAAGTTGCAAGTGAGGGTTGTTTTGCGAAATGCTGAAGAACTTTTAGAGGCCACGCATTCCTTCTTCGATAGCAGATTGGGCCCCGCGAACATGGTGTTGTAGGGTCCAGCGCTTCTCCGTAAATGTGCCCCTTAATCCATGAATATGGAGCTTTTGGGCATGCCACTCGGCGAACGTGTCAGATCCCTCCCTGAACATGGAGGGTCAGCTTACCTGGTGCTACACCAGCAATTTCCTAGCATTCCCCGAGCCATTCTCGAGGCACCTAATGTTTGTTTTACGCATGAAAATAGTGCAATCACATGTATATTGATGTTCCAGATCCTATAGAGCTGTTGGAATTCCCAATAGAGCCTCCTACGGAAAAATAAGGGTCCCACTTCTTTCGGACTAATATTGGCTAAAACAACTGAGGGGGTCAAAATGAAACCGGATGACCTCATCAACTGAGGAAAGGTCATTTTAAACCATTTTTTTCGTTTCAGAGCTGACCGCGCCATCATTATTTTTATTTCGAGCGCATTTAGCTGGTTTTTGTTTTTCAGAAACACACTTTTTAGCTTTCAATTGGACTAAGTTTGCAACCTTAGGCTCAAAATCAAACAAGAATCCTCCATGCTCGGACCAACCACCCTCCAAGCACAAATTGACCATTTTAGAACTAAACGAACCATCAGAATCCCATTTAGAGGCCTTTTATTAGGGTTTTGAAGAAAATCTCATTTTTCTAGTTTTAACTTCTAGTTAACCTGCAAACTAATATTATTCTCAACCAAACCAACCCACAGCCATTCCAATAGTCCCAAAGACACCATAAAAGGTCTGAGATCACCCTATAGAAGCTCAAACCAACAGAGTAGCCGTAGAAATATAGAAATGATTCAGAGGGTCATTACATTTGTATTTTCTTTTGAATCTGTCAATTTTAGCAATCAACATGACTTCGTCAGTTAAAGCAATGAAGTTGTCTTGACTTGAACCTAGGATGTAGGAATGACATGGCGAATGGGGACCCGAAAGTCCCCAAACAAGCCTCAAAGTATCTCAATTCACATCATTGGTTCGGAAGCGTAGTCAAATGATAAACACATAATTCTAAAGGAGGGGAAAATAGGACTCACCCTAACATGTATCATAGGAGAGGGGATTAACATGGATTCACATAGCACATAACACATAACGACTAAGGGGCAGGTAAGTATGACTCACGCTATGAGGTCAATTTGGGACTTAGGATCTTGCTCATCATATCATCGAGTCATAAGGCTCACAACCAAAACATAAAAACAATATTCAATGAGTAATCAAGACATAACATAATATCCAATAAAGCACTTAACACTTAAACAAAATGGAGTTTACAAGATGTCCAACAATGCCTCTAGTCATAAGATATGACGGGGGCCATAACATACCCCGGACTCACCCTCAAGTATGAATATCTTAAACAAATGCAACATTGGTAGAAAATAAGTGGCTTGTCTTTGGAAGATTGGACTCACCACAACAAGTAAAACTTGAGATCCAAGCTAAACGTCGTGTGGTGGATAGATGTACTCCTCGGTCCCTATATGGTGAGATCATGTAGGCAAAAGTATGTGTTAGTATATTTGAATATACTAAGTATGCGAGCATGAAATGCATATGAATTATCAACTTACATTTCAATGTTAGATGATAAAAGTACATAATATAGAAGAAGCATATATCTAAAAAAGAATAATATAACGATATGCCATGAAATTCATTATGCATAGAACACAATAATGCTCATATATAGTGGGGGTGTAATCTCAACCCACATGAGTAAGACCAAGCGAGCTATTACTTGGAATCCTGATGAAATCCCCTCACCGGTAAAAGAGGTGGTCTACTTGCCAAAGGTAAACCATAGTTCACCTTACGGGCAATCCTGTTCCCTATGAAGTAACCTTCCTCATAGGCATTCCCATTGTGGATAGGATTTTCACATATAGCATATCATATCACATCATATCATGCTTTACCATACGGGCATCTCCATTTCATAAGAAGAAACCTTCCTTACGGGCATTCCCATTTTGGGTAGGATTTTTACATAACCTATGCTAGGCACATATTTCAAGGAGAGAGAACCCTTAATCCACCGATGCTTAGTCAGCATCCTACAAGAATACATATATGTATATATATACATGCTTTTAAAGAGGCAATAGTCATTTCAAATCTATTTAATGCACATTTAGGCTCAAATGCCAAACCATAATTTATATTCATGATACTCATGCATAAGAATAGCTCATTCAAATATACAAGATGGTGCATGCACCCAGAATGCTCAAAGAGCCATAACCATAGACATTTATGTGATCACATTCTTGTCATAATCAATACCTTATCAAAATCATAATTGGGCTTAACCCACTTCATAATTTCCATAAAATTCAATGTTCATGAATGCATATGCCATGAATGATGTGGGAATAGTATGGGTAATTGTGATTCAATCCAAAATCAATAATATAACATGGAATTGAAGTAAATTCAAAATTAAATTCAAATTTAAATCATAATATAGATCACACATGCACATAACAAGTTTTAAAGGGGACATGCACTTTCATAACTTCATAATTTCATAATTTCAATGCAAACTATCATATTAGGGCCTAAAGTAACTTAAAATCATAAAGAAAGCACACCCCGTACATCCACTGATTTTATTAAACAATAATTGTAAAAACCCATATTTAAAGTAAGCAAAATTTCATAAAAATCAATTGAAAAGAGTTTGGGTCTTCTTGGTTGAAAGGGACCAACAATCAATCTCACATACCTTAGCTAATGAAAAGATTCAACAAGAAATTTGGTGAAGAAATAGGCCTTCCTTGTTTCCCAAACTTGAAGCTCACAAGGGCTCTTTGAAGGAGACTTAAGAGTGACTTGAGAGAATTCAAAAAGTGTGAGGAGTGATTTGAGTATTAGGAATAGGGTTTATGTCATTAGGAAGCCCTTAGATAGCATAGGAATTCTTAAAAGATCATTAGGATGTACAAATTTACAAAAATGCCATTAATGAAACAGATAGAAAAATTGCACGTCGTCGCTTCACTAGAGGGCTACACGGCCCGTATGATGTCACATGGTCCGTGACATGGGCCATACCCCAACACTTAGAAAAACTTTCCACGATCGAGTAATGAGACAGTGATTCTATACTTAAAAAAATTTTCACGCCGAAAACATTCCATTCTCAGTGATCCTAAGTTCTACAATATTATTTTGTAGAATGCTTAGCTTAACTTGTATTTCTCTTCATCACTAAGTGTCATTCATAGAAAAGTTAATCTGTTGCATACTACTAGTTTCAAAGTTAGATTTTCTTTAGTATTTGATAATCCTCTATTCTTAAGATTTGTTTATTCTTTCAAGCGTAACTGAGTTTTTTTCTAAAATCACATTTTTAAAACAAGTATAAAATGGGTTGATAAGCTGGCTGCTTTTAACTTACGCGTGTTACATTTGCATATCCCTTTCCTTCTAATCCTTCTCTTTACTTATTTGTTGTGATTGTTGTGAAAATATAATCATTTTCTCATCTTAGATCTACATAATTTGGTATTTTCTTTTTTTTTATTTGTACTTGCCTTGTTCTATTTTTGATATTACTATACTATTAGTATTGTGTGATTATGTACTATGTTTAAATTCAGATTCTTCTAGAATTAGTTAAGACTCCATCATGGTTTTGTTTGGATAGTGTCACCTCTACTTTAAATATCAGTTTTAGTGTAAATTGGTAGATTATTATGGTCCTGTGCTATTTTGATTTGATGACTTGCTTTACTTTCTTTTATCCAATTTTGGTTACTCTTCGGATCATCCTATGTTCTCTAAATTATAGAGTTAAATTATTATTCATATTTTTTTAGTTAAACTACTTCCGGTTAAATGAATTTTGCTAGTATAATTTCATTTATCCTCTTGTAACGCATTTAATAATTACCAAATTGTTTTCGAAGAGTGGGAATTCAATATGAATATCTAACCTTTTGACTAACCTTTTGCATATTAATATCATGTGCTAACGTTTATGCTTTGTTTTCTGTTTCTTTTAAATTATTACTAACCTTTAGATATTGGATTTAATATTGTTATTTGTCTTAGAACAACACCTTTTGATTAAGTTTCATTTTATATTTTAACTTAATATTTTTAGTTTTCAAAAGCATAACTTTTTTAAAGAAGTGAAATTTAGGAATAACGTTTTACAACTATACGCATACTTTAAACAATAAAGTAAAATTAGTTTTGATAATCTAATGCATAAAATTTGACTTTTCTATTAGCTTTCGAGATCAGATTTTTAAGGTTCAAAAAATGCAACTTTTTAAGAACTTTAAGTGAAGCAATTTGAATATCAAAAAGGTAGATTTTGAAGCAATAAAGTGTTAGGTTTTGACTATTAATCATGCATTCTTTACATAAACTAAAGCACTTTAATCATATGAAAGCTTTATTTTTCTTATCCACAAATTTTTCCTGTTCAAATTTCCCAAAACAAGCTGTGTTTTTAGCTTAAAACATATAAACATTTCATAATAGAAATCCACACTTAAAATGCACCGTAAAAGCGTATTTTTCAACTCAAAATCTACCTTTTTGATATTCAAATTGCTTCACTTTAAAGTTCTTAAAAAGTTGCATTTTCTTTAACCTTACAAGTCTGCTCTCGTAAGCTAATAGAAAAGACAAATTTTAAGCCTTTGATTATCAAAAATACGTTTACTTTATTTTTTAAAGTATACATATATTTGAAAAACATTATTCGTAAATTTCACTTCTTTGAAAAAGTTATGCTTTTGAAACTAAAAAATATTATGTTAAAAAGATAAAATAAAACTTAATCAAAAGATGTTGTTCTAAGACAAATACTATAAAAAATCCAATATCTAAAGGTTAGTAGAAATCAAAAACAAACATAAAACAAAACATAAACGTTAGTGCATGATATTAATATGCAAAAGGTTAGTCAAAACATAAAAATATATATGTGTATGTGTGTGTGTTTGTAAAAATGTGAGGAGTGAGGAAGAAGCGTTGGACACTATTGACGCAAAGAGCATTTCTAGGCAAGAGCAAAAATGGTGATGACGAGCACATATTTGATTTAGACGAATGCATAAACTCAAAGTACAACTGCAAAAGTGCTCCTCGAGTTTACATAAAACAAAAGAGAGAAAAGTATTAGGATAGCTTTGATTAGTAGTTAAATTACAATAATAGAATGAGTAAGACATTTATATTGAATCACCACTCTTCGAAAATAATTTGGTAATCATTAAATGCATTACAAGAGAATAAATGAAATTATACTAGCAAAATCACTTAACAGTAAGTAGTTTAAGTAAGCAAAATACTTAAAATACCAAACCAAAATACCACAGGATACAGGACATAGAACATAGGATGATTCGAAGAGTAATCAAAATTAAATAAAAGAAAGTATAGAAAGTCACCAAACCAAAATACCACAGGACCATAATTATGTCCCAATTTACACTAAAACTGATATTTAAAATTGTGGTTACAGTATCCAAACAAGACCATGATGGAGTCTTAACTAATTCGAAAAGAATCTGAATTTAAACATAGTACCCAATCACACGATACTAACAATGTAGTAAATAAATGGGAGACAAATGATATCGAAAATAAAACAAGGCAAGTACAAAACAAAAAAATCAAAATATCAAATTATATAGATCAAAGCTGATACATTGATTGTATTTTCACAACAACACAACAATTTAAAAAAAAGAGAAGGATTAGAAGGAAAGGGATGTGCAAATGTAACACTCATAAGTTAAAATCAGCCAGCTTATCAACCCATTTTATACTTGTTTTAAATATGTGATTTTTAGAAAAAATCTCAGTTACGCTTGAAGGAATAAACAAATCTAAAGAACAGAGGATTATCATATACTAAAGAAACTCTAACTTTGAAATAGTGAGACAATATGTGAACTAGTAGTATGCAACACATTAATGTTTCTAGGAATGACACTTAGTGATGAAGAGAAACACAAGTTAAGCTAAACATTCTACGAAATTAGATTGTAGAACTTAACAGCAATGAGAATTGTTAACTCCATTAATGGAGATTGAGCCCTAGTGGCAGTGATACCATGACAGTTAACAAAACATCATATTTTATTAGATGATCATTACATGTGTATACAGTAGAAGAAGCTTTATCAAAGGTAAGAAAATATCCTACAAATCTCTTATGATTCTGACATATTATTTCTATGATTTAGCTAACTATATAAGGTAATATAATATATTTATAATATTCTGTTGTTGTTTTACTTTGGCTTTTTTTCACAAAAGTGTTGGAATACAGAGAAAAGGCGAGGAAATGGAAACCATGAAGGAGTTATAGGAGATATGTGAGTTCGAGAAAAGCTTCCGTGCATGTATTCAAGGGTCAATGAATTGGATTGAGAATAGATCCTCCAGCACCAGGCTTCTGCACCACTTTTTCCCCCAAAATATTTTCTGTTTTTAATAGATTCTACAATTTATATCTATGTTCTAAAAGTAATAAAATTTTTGCGATGCATAACTGCCTAAAACTAAAAGCTCTTTTCTTTACTTTTGTAGTAAAATACTCATATGATGCATTTATGCATGCTATAATATATTTTTTATCTTTATGGTTTTTACAATAGGAAACTCAAAGATTGTCTTTCTCTTGTGACTGAAATTGGGCTCTACGAATCTTGTACAAGAAGCTTATCATAATGTGAGGATACAACACCTTATCTTGGCTAGACAAATAGAATGGCAAAAGGACTTTACATAAAAGATCCAAATGATATTTTAATTTTCTACTAGTACTTAATCCAGATGCGTCAGAAAAGCAAGTAAGGGAGACAATGGCATTACTTTATTGCTTCAACAGATAAAGTCGTGTTGTTTGTGAAAATTGACCAACCCAAAGGAAAATACAAATGTAATGACCCTCCAGGTAATCTCTATATTTCTACGACTACTTTGTTATTTTGAGCTTCTATATGGTGATCTCGGACCTTTTATGATATATTGGGACTATTAAAATGGCTGCGGGTAGGTTTTGTTGAGAATATTGTAAGTTTGCAGGTTAACGAGAAGTTAAAACTGCAAAAATGAGATCTTTTTCAAAACCCTAATAAAAGGCCTTAGAATGGGATTCTGATTGTTCCGTAAGTTCTGGAATGACCGATTTGTGCTAGGAGGGTGGTTGGTCCAAGCATCGAGGGTTACCGTTTGATTTTAAGCCTAAAGTTGCAAAATGAGTTCAATCGGAAGCGAAAAAATGTGTTTCCCTAAAAACCCAGCTAAACGCGCTTGGAATGAAAAGCTGATGGTGCGGTCAGCTTGGAAATGTCAAAATGGTCCAAAATGATCTTTCTTCAATTGATGAGGTCATCTAGTTGCACTTTGAGCCCCTCAGTTCTTTTAGCCAATATTAGCCAGAAAGAAGTGGGTCCCACATTTTTCCGTAGGAGGCTCTGTTGGGAATTTCGACTGCACCATAGGATCTGGAACATCGAAATCCATGTGGTTGCATTCTTTTCTTGCAAAAACTGGATGTCGGGTGCCTCGAGAATGGCTCAGGGAATGTTTGGAAATTTCTGGCATTTTACCAGGTGAGCTAACCCTCCATGTTCACGGCAGGACCTAGCGTGTTCGCAGAGTGGCACTCCCTAAAGCTCCGCATTCGCGGATCAAGGAGCGCATTCAGGGAGAAGGGTTGTACCCCTACACCTCCGTGTTTGCTATGCTCAATCTGCTATCGAAGAAGGGATGCGTGGCCTATAAAAGTGCTTCAGCATTTCGCGAAACAGCCCTCACTCCCAATATCAAGAAAGCATAGAATTTGATTTTCAAGTCTTATTTCAGTGATTTAAAGGTCCACGTGACTCAAATTTTTGCAAGGAATGTCTTGGTAAAGTTGAATTCGGAATTTGATATGTATTTCGAGGTAAATTCACTATTTAAGTTGTCTTCTTTCTCAGAAATTGTGAAAAACTTTACTTCTTTATATAGTAGCCTTTTTTTGATGGAATTAATTAAAACTTGAGTCTAAACTATTAAACGTCCCGAGGGGAATGCTGTGGTATACTAGGTGTTGGCTGAAATTTCCAATTTTCAAAAATTTGGACCGAGAAAGTTTTGAAAAGAATATTTTCCTGGTAAAGTTTTTAATTCCATTTTTTGCAATTTTCTTGGTCTTCTGGGTTCGTTATGGGCTGAAGTTTTGGCTATAGGCTCAAGGTGATGTGGGGAACTAGTTTTAAGTATTTGTGGGATTTTGGGCGTGGGCCCTATTTTCCCCGTTTTGGGCCCAATTAATATCATTCCACTCATTTTTCAAAATGATACAGCCATTGTTACAATGTAAACCCAGTGAACTGTGTTTTTAATAACTGAACCGGGCTTCGGATGCCAATTCTTAGGTTCGAGCACCTGTTGACTTTCTAGGTTGCGGACCCTGCTGGTTACAGATTGGGTAGACATCATGTTATTGTTCAGAGAGATATGACATACTGATGGCTTTAGGTCGTGAAACGTGTGAGGCCCCATGGGTGACATTCCGAGTTGAGACATATTTGTTTATGCGAGTGGGATTCTTTCTCAAGCAGGAGATACGACCCACTGTTACATATGTATTGTGATTCTTGGGGTGAGGACTTGTGGTTTATTATCCTTGGATCCACATACCTAATCACTTCCTTATTGTGCATAGGTGTACCCTCTTGGCTTATGGGGGCTCGGGGGCGTTCAGGGTTTAGATATTAGGGCCTTACACCCACGTATAACTGACCCTTGAAATTATGTCGTAGAGAGTTGGGCTCTGTGATGGTCCTGTGGGTGTTCAGTGATTCCCTATCTTTTACTTTCAGCAATTATCTATCATTTAGTTTGTGCGCGTGTGTACGTCCCAGTCTTTTGGGGGCCGGGTGGCGTACATGCATAGATATTAGGGCCTTGTACCCGAGTACAACACAATGCCTTAGTTGGGCAGTTGTGGTATGAGCTTACGTAGTGTTTGTCAGTCTATTTTATCTTTGACATCCCCCATATCTGACAAACTCTAATGACCTTGCATAAAGATGCAAACAATAACAACATATTCAGAGAAAATCACATAAAGTTGGGTTTGGAGAGGGTTGTACCTACGTCTTGGAGGCAAAGAGGTTATTTATGAAAGACCCTCAGCTCAAGTGAAGCAAAATAAAGTAGAATTGAAAAGGAAAAACGACAGCAAAGAAAAATATAGAACCTAATAAAACTCACATAATGAAAATGTAAAAGGAAAGAAGGGCATTAACATTAAGCAAGATAAAATTGAATGAATAATTTCAATTTTTTTTTTCACCAGAAACAACCCTTGAAAAAGACGAGCATTGAAAAATAAAGTGAAGTTGCAAGATATCAACAACCACAATATAATAAGAACAAAGAAAACCTTAACATTATCTCAAAACAGCAACTAATTTAGCTAATAAACAAGGGCATCATCACCTGCATCTGGAGATTTGGAGGATCACCCTTTTGCTTCATGTATCTTGATTTCCCTCGTAGTGTTACCAAATTGACGATTATAGTTTGTTGGTTTTTTAAAAGTATGAATGATGCAGCAAAAAAGATTTAAAAAGTCTCTCAATGGATTGAAATGCTTTCAATAATTTTATTAAGCATTGAGGGGCTTTAAATAGCAAACATAAAATAAAAATCAGTATAATTTGAAATTCAAACTAACCTAAAATATCTCAACAACTTAACTAAAATTCAAAATTCATCTTAAACTAAATAATTTATTTTGCTAAAAACTACTGCAGTAACTAAAAGCAAATTTCAACACTTCTCCTTTGCTTTAGTTACTGCAATTTAAAAAAGTTGCTCCTCAATTTCTGCTTCTGCTGCTCTTGCTTGAAGATTGTTTTTATGCTTGCACACTTTTTTAACATGACCTGCTTGCTTGCAATTTCCACATATTGCATCAGATCTCTACCAACAAATTTTTTCCAAGTGTGTTTTTCTTTTGCAGTGTTTGCAAAGAGGATAATTGCCTTTTTCTTTTCTACTTTGTGCATAAAGAGCACCCTCAATAACACTGTCTTGTCTAAAAGCTATTCTTTGCTCTTGTGCTTGAAGTGCACTTATTAATTCTTCTACAGATATAGTAGAGAGATCTTTAGGCTCTTCCAAAGATGAAATTTTAGATTCAAATTTCTCTGGAATTGTCACAAGAATTTTTTCTACTATTCTGTCATCTTTGAAATTCTCGCCAAGCAACCTCATTTTATTAACAATCAAAGATATCTTGTCAGAATAATTAACAATAGTTTCATTTTCTTGCAACCTAAGAGATTCAAAATCTCTTTTCAAATTCAAAATGTGCATTTGGCTGACTCGATCACTTCCCTGGTATTCTTGTTTTAGTTTTTCCCAAGCTTCTTTTACTGTCTCACAAGCAATGATTTTAGAAAAAATTGAATCCGCAACTGAATTTTGAATTACAGTTTTGGCTTTGAATTTTTTGATTTTTTCATCCGAATGAGCTTTAAACTGAGCAAGAGTAGAATTTGCAGGAAGAGGTTGTAAGAGTATATCTTTCATCACAACTTCCCACAAATTATAGGCTTCAAGATATGATTTCATTTTTACTGACCAAATCTGATAGTTTTCACTCGTAAAACTTTTTGGGGCATTCAAGGAGAGATTTGTGCTTGCCATTCTTTTGTAAAATATTGGTTCAAAAAGCCTGTGTATTGAAAAAACATGGGTTAAAAAGTAGCCCTTGCGGGTTAAAAGCAGCCCTTGCGGGTTAAAAAGGTAGCCCTTGCGGGTTAAAAATAATATGGTAGTTCTTTGGAAGAACTCACAGATCCCGTAAAATCAATGAGTCCCTGATACCACTGTTGATTTTTCAAAAGGATGAATGGGGCAACAAAAAGGGATTGAAAAAGTCTCTCAATGGATTGAAATCCTTTCAATGGCTTTCAATATTTTTATTAAGCATTGAGGGGTTTAAATAGCCAAAATAAAATAAAAATCAGCATAATTTGAAAATCAAACTAACCTAAAATATCTCAACAACTTAACCAAAATTCAAAATTCAAATTCATCTTAAACTAAATAATTTATTTTGCTAAAAACTACTGCAGTAACTAAAAGAAATATCAACATAGTTGTCCAACAGATTATATAACCTTTCAAAAACTTGTGCAACAACTCCAGACTTAGCTACCAAAGTCTCCTTGACCCTAATCTTTGTGTTATATTTCTCCATAAAGCGACATTGTGGATCGACACAGAAATAATGGTAGCAGCGGAAACCAGCTATTTTGCCAATTGGAGTTGGTTTCAATGGAATTATTAGTATGATTTGGAATAACGTAGAAGAAAGTAAAATTAGAGGTAGAACAAGGAGGACAAAAGTAATCACTAGGGTGTAGTTAAGTACGCAGGCGGTGCAAATATGGTGTTGGAGACCTCTTTAGGGCAGAAGATGGAGGATGGAGAAACGAGTAGTGAAACAAACCATGCATCTGCTTTCGTAAACACCATCAGATGGCTGCTCCTTCACCGGCTGAAACATCAGAACAAACAATTTTCTCTATCCCTATGGTCTATCGCAATCCAACATTTATTTAAACAGCCTGATAGAGGATACTTGTTGATATTTTAAATATCCAACCCTCTCCTTTGCTCTCTTGTGTTCTCTACACGCATTTATAGCATATTGAAAGAGATACATATTTCCTTTTTTACTTGGAAATTATAAAATATCACACACATTTGTGTCATATTTAAGTTAACAATAACAAATCACTGTGATATTTAGGGATTTCCAAGTGATGAAGGAAATATGTATCTATTTCAATCGATCATAAATATATACAGAGTATATGAAGAACAAAGGAGGGGGTTAGATAATTAAAATCTTAACAAGTTACCTATATCAGTCCGTGTAAATCAATGTCAGATTACGACAAGCCATAGAGCTAGAGAAAATTGTTGTTTCCTAATTGCACCCGTTGGAGTAGCATCCATCTAATGATGTTTCCGGGAAATGCTCAGTTTGTTTCACCATTCTTCCCTCATCCTACACCTTCTCTCCGGGAAATATTTCCACCACCATCATTTCACAGCTTACGTACTAGTCTCCCACCCCAGTACTTTCTGTCCCACCTGCTTCGATGTCTTTATCCATAAACCTCGGGCCCCTCACCTCTATCTCCTATGCAAAAAATGTCCCTCTATCTCACACCTCTCTTGCATCCATGATGTTGCTTCCTTTTCTGTTGTGTGGCTGTTGACAACATGCAACTTCACACTATTTTTAAATTCTTGATTATTTCAAGCGTTTAATTTTGGCAAATAGAGAAATTGGAATTATATCTTGCATACTGTTAATGCCTTCCTTTCAAATTATATTCTCACGATCTATGTTCCATTAGTTTCCATTTTGTTGATACTTTGTATTGCTTTATTTAAGTCGAGGTCTTTCGAAAACAGCCTATCCACTTCCACAAGGCAGGAGTAAGGTGTGCGTACAGTCTACCCTCTTTAGACTCCTCTTTGTGGAATGTCGCTAGGATATTGTTGTAGTTATTTACTTGACAATGATGGTTTTTTTTTAAAAGGTTACCATATGGCATTAAAATTTTGCACCCTATCTAAGCAATGATTTGAATAGCTTCCGCTCTATGCTGTGTAAAATAACGGGTTGTCTAAACAATCCACCATATTTATATTATTGTGGAATTACACTAGGTGTATTGTCGTTATAGCCTACACTTTTACCGTATCGTGTTTAAACTTTTGTGGCCTTATTCCCTATTCTAAACTTCCTTTAGATAATTTTGAAATAAACATTCAAAAAATTGAGTGGTAACCAATCTGTACAAAGATCACCAAAATTCACAATACCAATCAACTAGTGCACAATTCACATATGTAAAATTACTGGGAAGCAGAATGCTAGGGATTTTTCTGGAGAACTAGTGCACAATTCACATACGTAAAATAACATAGGCACATAGCATATGGATGCGATTTGTTATACCATTTTAACTCGATGTCAAATAATGTACCACATATTGGTAATTCCTAAATTGATTAACTTAAGGAGTCTCCACCTACTTATTTTTTAAAGATAAATTAGCATACCTATTTATTCTAAACTAATACCAAATTATTGATCTACTTAGCTTATGTGATTCTAGATAAGGGTCTTAATGATTCTAATGGAAAGGGGTTAAGCATCCTTTATGATGGTGGTTTAAAAATGATTACTGACAAAACTTGGATCAATTAAAATATGCATTATTGAATAGTTTAGGAAAATATTAATACTTATTATAATTAGATTCAAATTAACCTTAAAAAGGTTGGAAATGAACAAGTCGAAACAACAAGAAGTGAGCTAGCTTAATGAACCTTTTCGCTCTCTGTTACTTACACAATAACCAAAACCCTAGACACCTACAATGGTAGGCATGGCGGTAGCTGCCACGTGGGGATTTCCCACCATTGGATTTTTCACCTCTAAACCAAATGCACCACGAGTTTTCTTCAAACCACCACATCACAATATTGATCATGGTATTCTTTTGAAACAAAAAAAAATTATCCACCAGTGCCATTTGTACTTCACAAACCAGTGGAGATGCTGCATGGAGAACCTAATATCACTTGGAAATTATTCGATGTTAGGTCACTTATCATCCAAGAGAATTTACAGTACGCAATAATAGGTAAATTTTCATATGGAAAACCTGACATCAAGGAATTAAGGGGTTTTGCATTCAAGACATATACCGATTAGATTAATAACTTGGAAGACTATGTGCACCTGCTATCGATGACAACTTTCTATGTGAGTGCTAAAGAGAGATTTTGGCAGATGAAAACACTGAATTGGGATCCATGATTTGAGCCGGATGTAGAAACGCCAATAGGAGTAGCATGAATATCTTTTCAAGATCTAACTCCTAATTTCTTTTCCAAGAAGGCAATTTTTTCAATAGCGGTGATGATAGACAAACCATTGACAATAATTATGATAACAAGGAATCAAATAAGATCCAGTTGTGCAAAGGTCAAAATTATAATAGACTTAACCGTGTCACTACCACAAAAGGTAAGATCTGCAGAAGAAGATAACACTAGGGACCTAATCTTAAATGGGTCAAAGTGCAATATGACTATATGCCAAAGTATTGAAAGGAGTGTTGTTTACAGGGACATGATGAGCATACCTACTGGTCAATACATCCAGAATTATATGAAGCCAAAATAGCATTGGAGAAGGAAGGAAAGGGGTCAAGGAATAATGAAAGAAAAGACGGGGAACAGGCTAATGCTATATTGGAAGTACAACTAGAAGGAGCAAAATAGAGTAGACAGGAATGAATGGTGAGAAGAAAGAACAAGTATAAAAGAGATAAGTATGGTCTCATCGAAGGGGAGATAGACATTAAAATTTGTTTTAATCATTACAAGATGGAGAGAAAAATAGTAAGGAGTGCCAAGCATAGAGGAAGTAAACAGTACCGAGGAATGGGTTTCAAAAGTTTTGGAAATCAACAAGAGGAAAACGAGTAATTAAAAAAGGAGGATTTAATAGAAAAGATGAAGAAAACAGGGCACAGACAATATAACACAACGAAAAGATGAAGAAAAAAGGGCACAAACAATGGAACACAAGGCTCATAACAATTGAAGATATAATAAATGAACATCATGACAATTACAATGGTGGGGACATGGAGGTAGTAAACATTGAGAGAGCTTTGGTAATTTCAAGAGAGAATGATGAGGAAGTAGTACCACTAGCAATGGAGAATGATTATACTATAGATGGATTGGAGATTATACTATAGAATGATTATGCTCAGGTGTCCTCAAGGAAATCAAAGAAAATGGTGGTGAAGAAAATTAAATATCTATGAACATGTAGTCAGTAAACACTCAAAAGGTGTTTACTAGACTGATAAACATGTATAAGAGATTTCAATTTTTTGGGGGGAATCACCAAACCTTTTGAAGAGATACAACAAATAGAAGGCTACATAAGAAGGCTTGGTCTTAAATATGCAGTTGGAAATGTTAAAGGTAAG
This sequence comes from Solanum rostratum, assembly GCA_029948455.1. Lineage (NCBI taxonomy): Eukaryota > Viridiplantae > Streptophyta > Magnoliopsida > Solanales > Solanaceae > Solanum > Solanum rostratum. Next base: position 10,248,474 of record CM057055.1, on the reverse strand, counting down.
ATATGGGACTTTATTGATGAAGCAATAGAATATACTGTGGTTAGAGATGAAGAATGTATGTTAACCATTAAGATTGAAAGTGAGAGATTAGATAAAGAAATTATAATTTCTTTAGTATATGATAAATGTACGCACAATGAAAGGTAGACACTTTTGGGATTCAATTTTTTATCTATACAATTGTGTGAATGATCTCTTGTTGGTGTAATTTGCAATAACAAAGATAAATTGGGTGGACTTCCGGTCACGGAAAGGAAGGTAAGAGACTTTGACCATTGTATTAATATATGCAATTTAGAGGATCAAGGTTTCAAGGGAAGATGCAAGATTTGCTTCCTGTTCTTGAAGTGGAACATTTGATTAGAAGTGGGTCAGACCATGTGCCTTTGCTCATTACATTCACAACTTCCATTGAGAGAGTGGTAAAACCTTTCAAAATTTAAATTCCTGGATAGAGGAGAGATCCTTTAGGAGCTGGTTAGACGATACTGGCAGGCTGATTTTATAGGTAACCCTTTCATGGTGTTCCATCTCAAGCTCAAAAAGCTAAAGAAAGCATTAATGCAGTGGAATAAGTCAACCTTTGGGGATATATTTTAGGAGATAAAGAAGTTGGAGCAATTTGTTAGGGTAAAGGAGTTACAGTTTGAAAATTATCCATTAGAAGAAATAGAGCAAACCTTAATTACTATAAGTGGATTTAAAAAGACAACTGCACAGGGAGGAGATATTTTAGAGATAAAATGCGAGGTTTGAATGGTTTAAAGATGGTGAGTCATATACAAAATTTTTCCATATTATGGTCAAGGGAAGAAGAAGTAAACTAAGTATGAAAAGAATTTAGAATGAGGAGGATGATACTCTAGAGCAGCAGGAAGACATTGCAGTAGTAGCTATTAAATTTTACAAAAATTTGTTTAGGACGCAAACAAGTGATGAAAGTTTTATGATGATAAACGAGTTGCCAACAGTAATTATGCCAAATATGAATGAATATATTCAGGAAATTCTAACTAATAAGGAAGTGAAATAGGCATTGAGTGTACATTTTTCAGACTTATGACCAATATTATCGAGTAACTTTGTAAACAAAATATTCTCGAGGATTATTCATGTGATGTTGAAAATGGTACTTCCTATATTTATATCACTAGAACATGCAGGCTTTGTGAAGGGTAGCAATATATTTGGGAATGTCTTGCTTATCAAGGAAATTATAAGTGAGATTAGGAAGATGGGTAAATCTCCTAACCTAGTCACTAAACTTGATATGATGAAGGCATATGATAGGATATAACGGGTTTTTCTTATTCATAGGCTATGGGCGAGCATTTGATGTTGAGATTGTGAGCTAGTTCTTTCTACTAGCCTTTGTTTTATATATATATACTCCTGTGGGACTTTAGATAAGATGTGTCCACTAGACTTATATTTCCTGCTATTCAATAGAGTTATTTGATTGAACGACGTGATGCAGCTAAGTGGTTCGCTTGCGGACTAGTCATAGTCTTCGAGTGCCGGCCACGCCTAGGGTACCCTCCTGGGGCGTGACATAAACTACTAATAGTTAAAGGAATTTTTCTAGTTTAATTTCATTTATCCTTATGTAAGGCATTTAATGATTACCAATTTTTTTTAAGAAGTGCGGAAATTCAATATGAATGTCTTACTCATTATATTCTTGCAATTTAAGTACTAATCAACATTATTCTCTTAATCATTTTCTCATCTTATATTTCATGTACACTAGCGGAGAACTTTTACATTTATGGTTTGACTCCATCGTCACCATTTTCGCTCATCGTCACCATTTTCGCTCTTACCTAGCAACGCACTTTGCGCCTACAGTGTGCAACACTTCCTCCTCTCTTTTTTACACACATATATATACATACACACATAGTGAGACTTAGTTGTTCACCTCCCCATCCCTTTGGATATTGGGTTTACTATAATTATTTGGCTTAGAATAGCACTTCTAAATTAAGTTTCATTTTTTTACTTAATTTTCTTAGTTTGCGAAAGCATAACTTTTCCAAAAAGTTGAATTTGAGAATAACTGTTTTCAAATATATGCATACTTTAAAAAATAAAGTAAAAACTATTTTTGATAACCCAGGGCTTAAAGTATAACTATTCCATTAGCTTCTAGAGCAGACTTTTACGGTTAAAAAAATCAACTCTTTGGGAATTTTAAACTGGAGCAATTTTAATATGTAAAAGACAGATTCTGAGCACAAAAATACGATTTTACTTAGCATTTTAAGTGTGGATTTCCAGTAAGAAATGTTTGCATGTTTAATGTTTAAAACACAACTCTTTATTGGAATTTTTGGATGGGCAAATTTAAGGATAAAAATATAAAGCTTTCAAGTGATGAAGTGCTTTAGTTTTATTAGAAAATATATGATTATATTGACAAAATGTATCCTCTTTAGGTTTTTTAATAAACCTTTCTTAAACTAGTTTTATGTGGGGATTCTTTTTTTTCTAATATAATTGACTTAGAATCAGCCAGTTATTCTCAAAAAGCAAAGACTCGACAAATTATATGCATTTTCTCAAACTCTATGATTTGTTAAAGAAATTAAGGCTTAACCAGTTTATTTTTTTTTTAAAGTTGTAATAAGTATTATTTTACTTCTGGGATCTTTATATGAAAGTTAACATTGTTTTTAAATTTTGTGCATTAAATTTTTTATGTTTTTTAAAAAATAAACTATGGGTTTTTATTAATAGAAAAAATATCAATTACAAACTCATTTGGGCTTATTGGCCAAATCTGATCCACAAACTAACACAAATAATGCAAAAGCAAAAAATTGGGCATCAACCCCATTTTTTATCTTAAAAGCACATATCTAATGCTAGGGTTTCATAATCTCTTTCACTTCACCTACTTGCCCTATCTAAGATGTCGCCTCCTTGGGAAAATATTTCTCTAGTATTCTGGCTTCTTTGGATAATAAATCTTCAATAATTGATCACTCATTTCTTCTTTTCTATTTCAACTATCAAAGTAAGATCTTATTTTTGTTGTTGTTTCTATCATTCTACCTTCCCTCGTACTCTCCTGACTTACATTCTCCAAATAGTTGTCTTCTCAAGATTGTTGGGTTGTACTTGCTTCTTTTTTTGGTTGGATCTTCATGGTGGGTCACAACTTCTTCATTGGTAAGTTCTACAATTTCATTTTTTATTCCTCCTCTGTTTTTGACTTTTTCCATCTCCCTGGCAATGTCATCGTTGAGTATATAGCTAGCTCTGGGCCATCACTTGCAAAATTTTGACAGATCCTCCTGGTTATCAAGTTCTAATTGATGGTTAGCCTCATCTTACTAGTTCCTATTTGATGGCTGTCTAAGCCTAGACTATTTAGAATACACTTATTTTGGTGGCCCTATGACTTTGTGAATATTTGTACGGGGAACCTTCATGCTTTTTAGCCTCACTTTCCATTATCCCCTTTCTTGATATGCTCTTAAATATGGGGTGTTCTTTTCGTTGCATTTTGTAATGTTTCTTCCTTTGGTGTCCAAGCTTCTGACATCATGATATTTGCATCCACCAATGTTAATAGCTCCAATTTTCCATACAGTCAGTTACCTAGTTTTCTTCTCTTAATATATGTTGATAACAACATTGCTTGCCTCACATGATTATATTTTCCACTATGTCTAAAATAGCCCACAATATTTGTCATTGTCCTTTTACAATTTTCCATACAAGCATGGTGCCTGTTTTGATTATCACCTAATTGTGCTGATATTTTACACTTTGCTTACAAGCTTCTAGTACTTCTTTTGTTTCTGCTATTGTATTAGTGATATTCTCTATTATATCCCCTTCTGCATAAATTAGATTCCCACTTGCGTCCCATAAACTGAAGGCATATGATCTTGTTCGTGGATTTCCTCTTGATGCACCATCCATGTTGTATTTTACGCATCATTTAGGTGGACATTCCCAACACACATTAGTCATTTTTATCCTTGGTCAATACACCTCCATTTCTTCAATCATTTCTAGCTAAGTATTTACGCTTCTCATGGAAGGTCTTCTTATTTACATCAACATGCCTACATTTCTGGTCGCATTGTGTATAATCCTTTCAATTGACAAATTCTTTCCCACGTACTTTCTCAAATTCTGTCTTCTCCATAATTCCCATATTATAAAACTAGGGATAGCTCTAAAAAACTATTGCATGTATTTCTTGATCTTGATTCCCCATCATAGTTTTATGACTTCCCTCAATCTTAACCCATCAATCTTCATACCTACAAAAGAACAGAAGTAGGACCAAGTCTTTTATTAATAAAGGAGTTGCAAAACACATGTTCCAGTGTTTTCCGTGCAGGCCTTTCGCAACACCAACATTTGGATGGTCCTACTATGCCCCATCTTCTTTGCTTATCATCCACTGGGACCTTGAATTTCCATAACTCCATATGAAGAATGACATTTTGAAAGGTACACCCTTATTTCATACCCACTTGTACACTTTGTTAATCCTGTCTTTGTGCCTATAATATTATCAAGCTAATTTCACTGTAAAATCCCCTTTATTTCTAATTTCCAACATGTTTTGTCAATCTTCTTCCCTCCTTAGGGGGCCTAATATTTTCAATAAAATGCACTAGTGGATCCTAAGGCATCAAATATGTTATAACCTGTTCTTTCCAATCCTAATTTTTCGCAATGTCAGCCACTTCCTTATATTCTTCCTATTCATTAAATAAGTCTTCAGTCATTGTATATAGGTCTCCCAAACCTATCTAGTTGTCATGCTAGAAAGCAGACCCTAACCTAATCAGCCATAGGATTTGATGATGTATCAAGTCTCTAGCTTGCAACATATTTTCCAATACCTGAGAACCCCCACATCCAACCTTTCACATGACTTCCTTTCCATTAAGATCCTTACAATACTTATTTCTCATGTATTCACTCCACATTGTGCAGTTAGTTATGAAATTCCACCATAATTTACAGAATAAAGCCATTTATACATCACTCATGAGTCTAAAACCAAGTCCTCCCTCCATTTTGGGTAGACATAAACTTTTCCAACTTGCTCAATGTCTCCCTTAACCCCTAACACAACTTCTCCTAAAGAATTGAGCCACCCTCCTTTGTATTTTAATAAGGACAGTACCCAGTGGATTCATGACTGATAAGCAATGAATTGGAGTGCTTTGCAGAACATGTTGGATTAGAGTTGTTGTTCCTCCATATGATTATAATTTCCCTTTCCAAGACTATTTTTTTCCCTTTCTTTGTATCAGCTTCTTATAGTGAGATTTCTTTTTTTTCAATATACAAAACGGGACATCCCAGGTAATTAAAAGGAAACTCCTTTCTCATGATCCCTATTGCCATTTCTACTACACTTTTCTCTCCTCCTATTACACTGTGATGCATATAAAATGCACTCTTCTCCTTGTTAACTTTATGCCATGGCATCTTTTCATATTCCCTCAAAGTCTCTATAATTAGTTGCATAGTAACCACATTCAATTTACATAAAATAATCACGTCGTTTGCAAAAGCCAGATGATTCAGCTTCTAACTTCCCCTCAGCATTTTAAAACATTTGAATTCCTTCATATTCATTACATTATTTAGAGACATGGATAAACCTTCTGCAGCTAATATAAACTAAGTGGGTGATAAGGGATCCCTTTGTTTAAGCCATGTAGATGACTTGAAGAATCCTTTAGGCTTCCCATTAAGCAGGATTGAGTACCAATTGTTGCTGAACGATCTGAAAATAATGTCAATAAATCTTTCTCCAAACCCTAGCCTTCCAAACTAATCATGTGGTGCCAATGACAAATCCATGGCTACCCAAATCGAAACAAAAGAAATAGTCCAGTCTAACTCTAAAGCATGATGAAATAAAAGAATGAATCCTCCGGAGTAGGGGAGGCTCACCAATCAGCTGCAATCTCAAATCCTCAACGAAGCGCCTGTCGACGATCCCTGGTACCTGGCCACTGCATCATAAAACGATGCAGTCCAGAGGGGACATTAGTACTTGGAATGTACCGGTATGTAATATAGCTGAGTGAAACAGAAATCGGTAGATAAAATAGAAACAACATTAACTCAAAATAAACATCATAATCACATCAAATGGTCGATAGTCTATCTATGAAAGAATAAAGAGTAGAAAAGTGACACATCTTTAACTCAGACTCCTCAACAGTCTCAACTCATCTCAACTCAACTCAGAGGAGCTCACCCCCTCTCATCTCATCTAGACTCAAAGTAAGGTACGAATTTTATGGGAGTTTCTCTTAACCTACAACAACCACTTATGAGCCAGTGATTGTACAATATCCCGTCAGTGTTGCCACCGTTCTATACTTGCAAGGTAGAGAACGAATCAAAAACCATATCAGCTCACCCAATATGGAGTCAGAAAACTCATCAAGTCCGCTATTGCTTTCAGGGACATAAACTCAAGAGGAAACCTCTTCTACGCTTGCGACATAGTTTAATGGGTTCGGGTGGGACTCACTCTTACCCATTTCGGTGCTCGATACTCCTCCCGACTCAATGCTCATAAAACCTCCATCTCAACCAATCTCATAGGGACTTTAACCCCGTCAATGATCGGTATCTCATAGGGAATCTAACCCTATCATCAATCAAGCTCATAAGGACTTTAACCCTCTCATCAATCAATCTCATCAATGACTCAAGATTTAGAATAATCAATAGGAATCAAGTGAATAGACACATCAGTAGAGTTCATTTATAGAGATTCATAAAACAATCAAACTCTATCAACACATCATCATTCTCTCATCACAACCACAATCACAATAAACAATCACAACCCTAACTCAAGGCTCTAGACTCTTCATTCTCTCAAGTTCATTATGCATGCTTTTCAAAATAGTCATGTAGGGTTACGCAAATTCTCATGAAAATATTCAATTTAAGGAAACAGTTTGTATGATGATCATCTACATAGAAAACATGTAATTTCAAATATAATTTTCAAGAAAAAAAAACATCAAAGAAATCATGCATGTAGACTCTTCAATCATCAACTCATCTATGACCTCTATGGGGCACATGAGAGAACAATCCCATGTTTTAGTTTAGCCTTACATACCTGTGGTGCTGCTGACAATCGAATACGTCCAGGATCTCCTCTCGAATTTCCCACACAAGCTCTTCTCTCTTCTCCTCAAGCCCTAGCCTTGTTAGTTTCAGGGAATATGACTAGAATGAGGGTTTTAGACCCTTTTTACGTAGAAACGTTGTTGTTAGTTGTGTATTAGCGTTTAAGAGGGGTGGGGGATTGATCGAAATGCCCCTTGTAATTACTTAGAATTTTCCAGTTCGAAAAATACTCGGTCGGTGATGCGGCCTATAGCAAACAGGGTATTTTTAAAAAAATGCTTTTGAACAATTTTTCTCCATCCCGCTGAAAAGTTTGAAAATCGTACAAGTACTCCTCCGCGACAGGCCCGCGACGCGCCTCTGTCGCGGTCCGTCATTGTTTTCTACTTTGGATCGAAAATTTATCTGTCGTTCGGGTCGCTCTAAAAATCGACCAAGACCACCTTCCCAGTCAATTTTCCATGCTGATTCCAAATTCGGTCTCGGATTTGCCATACGAGCTTCGGAAGATGCGTTATGCGCATACTCTTATTCTAGGGGTATTTTGGTAATCTTACCGGGCGTTACATCATCTCCCCTTTCATTCGTCCTCGAATGATGAGAAGAGATGGGGGTTAAGGCACGAGTAGACTCAAGGCTCATTTCCACACTCAACTCAATCAATCAATTCTCGGCTTAATAATAGTAAGTCACTTAGAAAAATAAAACAATCAGCTTAGTGAAGAGTAAGGAATTTTACCTTCCATATCTTCCTCATCAGCTGGCACGAATAGGTGCGGATATTTTTGCTTTCCTCTCTTCCTCAGCCACCCATGTGGCTTCTTCAACGAACTGATTCCTCCACAGGACTTTGACTGGGGCTATCTCTTTGTTCCTCAACTTGCGAATCTAACAATCAAGAACTTGAACCGGGACCTCTTTGTAAGATAGGTTGTCCTTTACTCCAATCCTGTCAACAATGATCACCAAGGCAGGATCTCCCAAGTATTTCTTCAACATCGATTCATGGAATACTGGATGGACTCCATCTAGCTCGAAAGGCAACTCCAACTCGTAAGCAACCTTCCCAATCCTCTTTACGATCTGATAGGGTCCAACATTACGCGGACTAAGCTTTCCTTTCTTCCCGAACCTTAGGACACCCTTCATAGGTGATACTTTCAAGTACACCCAATCATCTATTTCGAACTCCAAATCTCTTCTCCTCACATTAGTGTAAGATTTTTGGCGACTCTGGGCAGTCTTTAACCTTTCTCTAATGACCTTGACCTTCTCCATCGACCGGTGAACAAGATCAGGCCCAATCAGTTCAGCTTCTCCAACCTCAAACCACCCAATTGGTGATCTACATCTCCTCCCATACAAGGGTTCATACGGAGCCATCTGAATACTCACATGATGGCTATTGTTGTATGCAAATTCAATTAGTGGTAGGTGATCATCCCAATTCCCTTTAAAGTCAAGAACACAAGCCCTCAACATGTCCTCAAGCGTTTGAATTGTACGCTCTGCCTGACCATCCGTTTGGGGATGAACAGCGGTGCTCAGGTTCACCTTAGTACCCAAGCCTTTCTGGAACAATCTCCAGAACTAGGAGGTAAATTGGGCTCCTCTATCCGAGATAATGGACAAGGGAACTCCATGCAACCTCACAATCTCCTGGATGTACAACTTGGCGTACTCTTCTGCAGTGTTGGTTGTCTTGACTACCAGGAAGTGAGCTGATTTAGTCATTCTGTCCACGATTACTCATATCGAATGATGTTGCTTTTGAGACCTTGGCAGACCAGTGATAAAGTCCATATTAATCATCTCCCACTTCCACTTCGGAATCTCAAAGTTCTGAGCCAATCCACATGCCCTTCGATGTTTAACCTTCACTTGTTGGTAGTTTGGGCATTTTGAAATGAATTCCGCAATGTCCCTCTTCATCCCATTCCACCAATAGACTTCCCTCAAGTCGTGGTACATTTTGGTGGAGCCAGGATGAGTGGAATATCTAGTGTTATGGGCTTCCGCCATGATCCTGTCTCGAATACCATCAACATTTGGGACACATAATCTACTTTGGTATCTCAACACTCCATCTCCCCCTTTGGAGAAGACCATCACCTTCTGTCTATGGATGTCCTCCTTCAATTGGAGTATGATTGGCTCTTGGTCTTGCTTTCCCTTCACTTCTACTACTAACGAGGAGGCAGACCCGTTCTCCACATTAACTCCTCCTTCATTGTTTTCTTCGAGTCGAACTCCTAATCGAGCTAACCAGTGCACGTCCTTGGCTAACTCCTTCTTTCCCTCCTCCACGTGGGCGGTGCTACCCATTGATAACCTACTAAGATCGTCAGAAACAACATTAGCTTTACCTGAGTGGTAGTGAATACTCATTTCATAATCCTTGAGCAATTCCAGCCATCTCCTCTGTCGCAAATTGAGCTCTTTCTGACTAAAAATGTACTGCAAGCTCTTGTGGTCAGTGAACACATCCACGTGCACTCCATACAAGTAGTGACGCCATATTTTAAGTGCAAACACTACTGCTGCCAACTCGAGGTCATGGGTTGGGTAATTCCTTTCATGAACCTTGCGTTTCCTGGAAGCACAGGCTATCACTTTCCCCTTTTGCATTAGTACGCACCCCAGTCCAACCCTTGAGGCATCACAATAAATTACAAAGTCTTCGGTTCCATCCGGTAAGGTTAGGACTGGCGCAGTAGTCAACCTTGTCTTCAATTCCTGTAAACTCTTCTCACATTTTTCGGACCACTGAAACTTGACCTTCTTTTGAGTCAATTTGGTCAATGGGGCGGATAGGGAAGAAAATCCCTCGACAAATCTATGGTAGTAGCCTACTAACCCCAAGAAACTTCGAATGTCAGTCGGATTGGTCGGTCAGGGCCAGTTCTTAACCACTTCAATCTTTTGGTCCACTCGGATACCCTCGCCAGAATCAACATAGCCTAGGAAGGCTGCTGACTTCATCCAAAACTCACACTTTGAGAATTTTGCATACAACTCATGGTCCCTAATAGTTTGGAGGACAACTCTGAGGTGATTAGCATGCTCCTCTTCACTCCTTGAATAAATCAGAATGTCGTCGATGAATACAATCACAAACAAGTCCAGATATGGTTTAAACACCCTATTCATCAAGTCCATAAAGGCGGCAGGCGCATTCGTCAACCCAAAGGACATGACCAAGAACTCAAAGTGGCCATATCTAGTCCGAAAGGTGTTTTTGGAATGTCACACTCTCTCACCCTCAGCTCATGGTAGCCAGATCTGAGGTCTATCTTAGAGAAGCAGGAGACTCCCTGAAATTGGTCAAACAAATCATCTATCCTTGGGAGAGGATATTTATTCTTTATCGTGACCTTGTTCAGTTTAATCAATACACATCCTGAGGGACCCATTTTTCTTCCGCACGAATAAAATAGGGGCACCCTATGGTGAAACACCTGGCCTAATGAAGCCCTTTTCTAGCAAATCTTTTAGTTGCTCTTTCAATTCTTTCAACTCAGCAGGGGCCATCCTGTAAGGTGGAATCGAAATATGTTGGGTATCAGGAAGAATGTCAATCCCAAAGTCAATCTCCCTATCAGGAGGGACTCCGTGCAAGTCATCAGGGAAGACTTCTGGAAACTCGTTGACAATCGGAACTGACTCAAGAGTTGGGGACTCAACATCATCAGATTTTACCCTCACCAAGGGATAAATACAGCCTTTGGAAATTAACTTCCAGGCTTTAAGATATGAGATAAACCTCCCTCTAGGTGACACCGAGTCACCCTTCAACTCTAGAACTAGTTCGTTTGGAAACTGGAACTTAACCGTTCGGGATCTACAATCAACAGAGGCATAACAGGCATGAAACCAATCCATGCCAAGGATCAAATCAAAGTCAACCATCTCCAATTCAATCAAATCAACAAGAGTGTCCCTATGATGGATGGACACTACACAAGTTCTATAGACTCTCTCAGCTCGTATAGACTCACCCACTGGAGTAGAAACATCAAAGGGTTCCAGAAGACTCTCAGGGGTCTCACCATATTTACTGGCCACATAAGGAGATACAAATGACAGTGTGGCACCAGGGTCCATCAAAACATAACAATCAAAAGTAAAGACTCGAATCATACCCGTCACCACATCTGGGGAGATCTCCTGATCTTGGCGACTACCCATGGCATACAAGCGGTTTGTCGATCCGCCCGTACCTGACGTAGTGGCCCTCTGGTTCCCTCTAACTGGTGGGGCCGATGCAGTGGATTGAGCTCGGCAAGCCCATTGCGGACAGTCTCTCTGATAGTGACCCACTTGGCCACATTTGTAGCACCCATTTTCCCCTTCACGACATCTTCCCAAGTGCAGCTTGCCACACGTACTACACGGCGGTTTACCCTGCGATCCTTGGGCCACACTAGCTTGAGACTGGGACCCATGGACTCTAGCATTCTGGAACCTCTGATCATCCCTGATTCTGGGCATGGGTGCTCTAGCAGATGATGGTGCTGGAAATCGGTTACCATTGCCCTTCCTTCCAACCTCATAGCTAGATATTTTGGCTTTCTTGCGCCTAAACTCCTCCTTGTCCTGCTGCCTTTCCTCATCAGCATGTTGCACAAATGTCATCAGTCGCCTGATGTCCATATCACTCATAAGCATCGTTCCCCTACCATCCCTCCTGGGTCCTCTATTCAACCCATCGACATACATTCCCATCCTCCCCCTCATGTCTACAATCATGTCCGGAGCATAGCGAGATAATTGTGTGAATTTCAAGCCATACTCTTGCACGGTCATAGAGCCCTGTTTTAGATTAAGAAATTCCCTCACCTTAGCTTCCTTTTTCTCCCTTGGGAAGAAGCGTTCCAAGAAGGCCTCCTCAAACACTGCCCAAGTCACATGCGGGGCATCATTTCCCCTACCTTTCTTCCATTGGTCGAACCAGAACCTGACCACACCCTTAAGTTGGTAGGCGGCCAGTTCAACCCTATCAGCATCAGTCACGTGCATCACTTGGAACACCTTCTCAAGTTCCTCTATATAGTTTTCGGGGTCTTCGGTGGATGCCGACCCTGTGAACTCAGGCGGATTCATCCGCAGAAATTCTCGGACTCTAGAGGTATCATGAGTGTCCAGTCTGCCCGCTCCTTGTCTCACTGGAGGCACCGCAACAGCTTGTGCTAGAGCTCGAATAGCCTGGCGTAACTCGGCATTGGAAACCTCGTCTCGAGGGGGTTGTTCAACAGGGACAACTGGAGCCACGGGCTCCTTAGGTACATGGGGTTCAAGTGGATTAACAGCTTGCTTGGCAGGACGTCCCCTTCCTGTGACAGCTCTTCTGGGCGGCATATCGTCGATTTCTGCATGTGTAGAGCATGAATTAGAAGATAGTTTTCATAGAGTTTAACTCTATCGCACGAATTGGAATAAGAAAAAAGTGTAACCCTTCCTAATGTCCCATAGCCTCCTGCTTATGAAATGTGGTCGACAACACACCCATAAACAAGACTCTACTAGACACGGCTTCATAGACTCCCTAGGACACTTGAACTCTGTGCTCTGATATCAAGTTTGTCACGCACCGGGAGGGTACCCTAGGCGTGGCCGACACTCGAAGACTATTATTAGTCCCCAAGCAAACCACTTAGCTGCATCACGTTGTTCAATCAAATAACTCTATTGAATAGCAGGAAATATAAGTCTAGTGGACACATCTTATCTAAAGTCTCACAGGAGTATATATATATAAAACAAAGGCTAGTAGAAAGAACTAGCTCACAATCTCAACGACAATGCTCGACCATAGCCTATAAAGCCTTTATCACTAATCATGTGGTGCCAATGACAAATCCATGGCTACCCAAATCAAAACAAAAGAAATAGTCCAATCTAACTCTAAAGCAAGATGAAATAAAAGAATGAATCCTCCGGAGTAGGGGAGGCTCACCAATCAGCTGCAATCTCGAATCCTCAATGAAACGCCTGTCAACGATCCCTGGTACCTGCCTCTGCATCATAAAATGATGCAGTCCAGAGGGGACATCAGTAATTGAAATGCACCGGTATGTAATATAGCTGAGTGAAACAGAAACCGGTAGATAAAATAGAAACAACATCAACTCAAAATAAACATCATAATCACATCAAACGGTCAATAGTCTATCTATGAAAGAACAAAGAGTAGACAAGTGACACATCTTTAACTCAGACTCCTCAACAGTCTCAACTCATCTCAACTCAACTCAGAGGAGCTCACCCCCTCTCATCTCATCTAGACTCGGAGTAAGGTACGATTTTATGGGAGTTTTTCTTAACCGACAATAACCACTTATGAGCCAGTGATTGTACAACATCCCGCCGGTGTTTCCACAGTTGTTCTGTACTTGCCAGGTAGAGAACGAATCAAAAACCATATCAGCTCACCCAATATGGAGTCAGAAAACTCATCAAGTCCGCTATTGCTTTCAGGGACATAAACTCAAGAGGAAACCTCTTCTACGCTTGGCGACGTAGTTTAATGAGTTCGGGTGGACTCACTCTTCCCCATTTCGGTGCTCGATACTCTTCCTGACTCAATGCTCATAAAACCTCCATCTCAACCAATCTCATAGGGACTTTAACCCCGTCAATGATCGGTATCTCATAGGGAATCTAACCCTATCATCAATCAAGCTCATAGGGACTTTAACCCTCTCATCAATCAATCTCATCAATGACTCAAGATTTAGAATAATCAATAGGAATCAAGTGAATAGACACATTGGTAGAGTTCATTTATAGAGACTCATAAGACAATCAAACTCTATCAACACATCATCATTCTCTCATCACAATCACAATCACAATCAACAATCACAACCCTAACTCAAGGCTCTAGACTATTCATTCTCTCAAGTTCATTATGCATGCTTTTCAAAATAGTCATGTAGCGTTACGCAAATTCTCATGAAACTATTCAATTTAAGGAAACAATTTGTATGATGATCATCTACATAGAAAACATGTAATTTCAAATATAATTTTCAAGGAAAAAAAAACATCAAAGAGATCATGCATGTAAACTCTTTAATCATCAACTCATCTATGACCTCTATGGGGCACATGAGAGAACAATCCCATGTTTTAGTTTAGCCTTACATACCTGTGGTGTGGCTAACAATCGAATTCGTCTAGGATCTCCTCTCGAATTTCCCACACAAGCTCTTCTCTCTTCTCCTCAAGCCTTAACCTTGTTAGTTTTAGGGAATAGGACTAGAATGAGGATTTTAGACCCTTTTTACGTAGAAACGTCGTTGTTAGCCATGTATTAGAGTTTAGGAGGGGTGGGAGATTGACCGGAATGCCTCTCATAATTACTTAGAATTTTCCAGTCCGAAAAATACATGGTCCGCGACGCGGACCTATCGCGAACAGGGTATTTTTAGAAAAATGCTTATGAACGAGTTTTCTCCATCCTGCCGAAAATTTTGAAAATCGTACAAGTACTCCTCCGCGACAGGTCCGCGATGCGCCTTTGTCGCGGACCGTCACTATTTTCTACTTTGGATTGAAAATTTATCATTCGTTTGGGTCGCTCTAAAACTTGACCGAGACCACCTACCCACTCAACTTTCTATGCTGATTCCATATCCGGTCTCGGATATTCCATACGAGCTTCGAAAAATGTGTTACGCACATATCCTTATTTTAGGGGTATTTTGGTAATTTTACCGGGCGTTATAGTTTAAGTAAGCAAAATATGAATAATAATTTAACTCTATACTGCAGAAAACATAGGATGATCTGAGGGTAGTAAAAACTAGATAAAAGAAGGTATAGCAAGTGACCAAACCAAAATACCACAAGACCCGTAATTGTCTCCAAATCTACTCTAATAGTTCTCGAACTCACCTCTCTCCTATAACTCCTTAATGGTTTTCATTTCCTCGCCTTTCGCTATATTCCAACACTTTTTGGTAAAAAAGTCGAAGTAGAATAGTTAAAGAATATTGTAAATATATTTTATTACCTTATATATCTAATTGAATCATAGGGGACATATGTTAGAATCATAAGAGATCTATATAATATTTTCTTGCCTTTGATAAAGCTACTTCTAGTATATACATACATATAATGCTGATATAATAAGATATGAAGTCTTGTTAACTTTAATGGTATCGGATCAACTAGGGAGGAATCCCCATTAATGGAGTCAACTGTTCTCTTCGGTCTTATGTTCTACAATCTGACTTCGTGGAATGTTTAGCTTAACCTGTGTTTCTCTTCATCACTAAGGTTTATTCATATCAAAGTTAATGTGATTCATACTACTTGTTCACATATTGTCTCAACATTTAAAATTTTGATTTTAACTTACGAGTGTTACATTTATACATCCCTTTCCTGCTAATCTTTCTCTCTATTTAATTTTTGTGTTGTTCTTAAAATATAATCAGTTTCTCATTTTAGATCTGTTTAGTTTCATATTTTCATATTTATTTTATTTGTACTTGCCTTGTTCTATTTTCGATATCAATGTCGCCCATTTATTTACTATATTGTTAGCATCATTGTGATTACATGCTATGTCTAAATTGAGATTCTTTTTGGATTTCTTAGGACTCCATCATGGTCTTGCTTGGATTCTGTCACCTCTCCTTTAAATCCTAGTTCCATCCTTTTGTCTAAATCAAATATGTGCTCGTCGTCACCATTTTCGCTCTTGCCTAGCAACACACTTTGCTCCAATAGTGTCCAACACTTCCTCCTCTTATTTTTATACACACACATACATATACATAGTAAGATGTAGTTGTTCACCTCCCCATCCCTTTAGATATTGGGTTTACTATAAATATTTGTCTTAGAATAACACTTTTAAATTAAGTTTAATATTTTTACTTAATCTTCTTAGTTTGCAAAAGCATAACTTTTTCAAAGAAGTGGAATTTCAGAATAACGTTTTTTCAAAGATATGTACACTTTAAAAAATAAAGTAAAAACTATTTTTGATAACCCTAGGCTTAAAATATGACTATTCTATTAGCTTTTTAGAGTAGACTTTTAAGGTTAAAAAAACAACTCTTTGAGAATTTTAAACTGAAGCAATTTGAATACAAAAAAGGGCAGATTTTGAGCACAAAAATATGCTTCTACTTAGCATTTTAATTATGGATTTCCAGTATGAAATGTTTACATGTTTAAAGTTTAAAACACAACTCTTTTTTGGAATTTTTGAATGAGCCAATTTAAGGATAAAAATAGAAAGCTTTCAAGTGATTGAAGTGCTTTAGTTTTATTAGAAAATATATGATTATATTGTCAAAACATATCCTCTTTAGTTTTCTTAATATACCTTTCTTAAACTAGTTTTATGTGGGGATTTTTTTTTTTAAGTAATTGAATTAGAATCAGCCAGTTATTCTTAAAAAGCAAAGACTCGACAAATTATATGCATTTTCTCAAACTCTCTGATTTGTTAGAAAAATCAAGGCTTAACCAGTTTATTTTTATAAAGTTATAATAAGTATTATTTCACTTTTGGGATCTTTATATGAAAGTTAACAATGTTTGTAAATTTTGTGCATTAACTTTTTTATGTTTTTTAAAAATAAACTATGGGTTTTTATTAATAGATAAAATATCAATTACAAACTCAATTGGGATTATTGCCCAAATCGGATCCACAAATAATGCAAAAGCCCAAAATTAGGCATCAGCCCGACATTTCAGCTTAAAAACAAATATCTAATGCTAGGGTTTCATAATCTCTTTCACTCCACCTACTTGCCCTATATAAGATGTCGCCTCCTTGGGAAAACCTTTCTCTACTATTCCTATTTCTTTGGATAATTAATCTTCAATATTTGATCACTCATTTCTCCTTTTCTGTTTCAACTATCAAAGTAAGATCTTACTTTGTTGTTGTTTATATCATTCTACCTCCCCTCGTACTCTCTGGGCTTGTCTTCTCCAAATAGTTGTGTTCTCAGGATTGTTGGGTAGTGCTTGCTTCTTTTTGTGGTTGGATCTTTATGGTGGGCCAGACCTTCTTCATTGGTAAGTTCTACAACTTCATTTTACATTCCTTATCTGTTTCTAACTTTTTCCATCTCCCAGGTGATGTCGTCGTAGAGTGTATAGCTAGCTCTGGACCATCATTTGCAAAACATTGAAAGATCCTCCATGTTATCAAGCTCTAAATGATGGTTACCCCCATCTTACTAGGTGCTATTTTAGGGTTGTCTAAGCCTAGGCTATTTAGCATTCACTTATTTTGGTGGCCCTATGGCTTTGTGAATATTGGTACAGTGAAACGTCATGCTTTGTAGCCACCTTTCCATTATCCCCTCTCTGGATGTACTCTTAAATATGGAGTGTTCTTTTCTTCGTTGTTTATAATGTTTCTCCCAAGCTTCTGACATCATGATATTTGCATCTACCTATGTTGATAGCTCTATTTTTCCATATAATTAGCTACCTAGTTTTCTCCTCTTAATATATGTTGATAACAACATTGCTTGCCTGTCATGATTGATTGTACATTTGCCACCATGTCTAAAATAGACCAAGGTATTTGTCATTCCCCTTTTGCAATTTTCCATACAAGCATGGTGTCCGTTTGGATTATCACCTAATTGTGCTTACATTTTACACTGTGCTTACAAACTTCCAGTACTTCTTTTGTTTCTGCTACTGTATTAGTGGTATTCAATAAGGATCAGGACTTTGTACAACTTCGTCCGAACGTTAGGTGTCATCTCGGTAAGAAATTTGACCAAGTGTCTCCTCAAGGGAGACCTATACGGTCTGTGTTAGGTCACATGGCCCCTACGATCTCCAGTGAAGTAACACTTGGCCTTATTTTGACTTTGGCCCCTTGGCGTGCAATTTCGGACTAAGGCACGTCATATTTGGACCCCACACAGACCATGTGAAACTTCACAGACCGTATAGAGGGTTGTGTGACGGCCTTGAGCCTGAAAGGCCAACGCCCGAAGCCAAGTGAAGTCACCTGGCCACCTTTATTGGCCATGCGAAGGCTCACGAGCCGTGTGTCTAGCCGTAAGGCTTCCGACCCGAACTTTCTTTCAAGTACGGAAGCATTGTTTCGTAACTTTTCGTGAGAAAATTTTTCCAAGTCTAGGCATATGGGCACCTACATGACCCGTGTAGCTTCACACAGGTCTTGCGGCCCATTCGTGCGGCTAACCTTGCTTCAAAATAGTCTAAGTGTTAAATTTTAGTTTCGGACCTCCGTCAGGCAAATATTTGGCTAAGTGTTTTTCACGAGTGAAGTGCTTCACGAGCCGTGTAACCTCCAATAAAGTGACGATGGGCAATTTTTCAATCTGTTTCATTAATGACATTTTTGTATATTTAGTTTACCCAAATGGTCTTTTAAGACTTTCAATACTATCTAAAGACTCCTTAAGGCCCTAAACCCTATTCATAATACTCTAAATTCACTCCTTTCATCTTAACTATCTCAAAATTCTCTCCAAGTCTTTCTTTCAAGACTCAAGCTAGGATTCAATTGGAGTTCAACTTTAAGCTTAATTCTTCTCAAAATTCTTCTTCTTAATCAAGGTATGTGGGATTGATTCTTGGTCCCTTTCAACCAAGAAGACCTAAACACTTTTAAATTGATTTTCATGGAATTTTGCTTACTTTAAATATGGGTGTTGAGAATTATTATTTAACAAATTCAATTGATGTATGAGTTGTACTTTATTTATGATTTTAAGTCACTTTAAGCCCTAATATGATGGCTTACATTAAGATTATGAAGTTATGAAAGTACATGTCCCCTTTAAAACATGTTTTGTGCGTGGGTGGTCTATATTATGATTTAAATGTGGATTTAATTATGAATATACTTCAATTGCATGTTATATTATTGATTTTAGATTCAATCTCAATTACCCATGCTATTCCCACATCATTTATGGCATATATATTCATAAACATTGAATTTTATGGAATTTATGAAGTGGGTTAAGCCCAATAATGTTTTATGATATGATTTCAATAAGGTATTGGTTATGACAAGAATGTGATCACATATATGTCAATGATTATGGCTCTTTGAGCATTTTGGGTGCTTGCACCATTCCGTGCATGTAGAATAGTTATTCGTATGCATGAGTATTTTGACTAAGAGCTATGATTTGGCATTTGAGGCTAAGTACAATTTATTATGAATGATGTTTGGCTTTTAAGCCTAAGTGTGCATTGAAAGAATTGGAAATGACTATTGTCTCTTGAAAACATGTACATATACGTATATGTATTCTCGTGGGATGCCGATTTAGCACCGATGGATTGAGGGTTCACTCTCTCTCTTTGATCTATTTGCCTAGCATAGGTTATGCTACACTCATATCCGAAATGTGGTTGCCCGTTAGGAAGGTTTCTTCATACGAATGGGGGTGCCTGTAAGGTGAAGTATGATATGATATGATTTGTTATATGTCAAAATCCTATCCGAAATGGGGTTACCCGAAAGGAAGGTTGCTTCATACAAAATGGGTGTGCCCATAAGGTGAAGTATGGTTTAGCTTTGGCAAGTAGACCACCTTTCTACCGGTGGGGGATTTCATCGGGATTCCAAGTAATAGTTCTCTTGGTCTTACTCTTGTCATTTGAGGTCACATCCCCACTATATATGAGCATTATGACATTTCATGCATCATAGACTTCATGGCATATCGTATAATACTCTTCGTTGGATACTTGATTCTTTCTATATTATATGCCCTTATCATCTAACCTCGAAATGCAAGCTTGATAAGTCATATGCATTGCATGGCCACATACTTAGTACATTCAAACGTACTAACGCATACTTTTGCCTACATGATCTCACCATGCAGGGACCGAGGAGTACATCTATCCACTGCACGACGATTAGCTCGATTCTCAAGTTTTGCTTGTTGTGGTGAGTCCTATCTTCCAAGGATAATCCACCTATCCTTTACCTAGGGTGCTTTTGTTTAGGTTATCCATATTTGAGGGTGAGCCTAGGGTATGCCTTGGCCCATCTTATGACTAGAGGCATTGTTGGACATCTTATAAACTCCTTTAAGTATATATGCTAAGTTTTATGTGAGAGATTATGTTATGGCTTGGTTACCCATTGATTATTGTTATGTGGTTGGTTATGAGTCTTACGACTTGATGGTATGGTATGATGCGAAAGATCCTAAATCCCGAGTTGTCCCCATAGTGTGAGTCATACTTACCCTCCCCTTCGGCTTTATGTGCTATGTGTTATGTGAATTCATGTTAATCCCTTTCCCCTATGATGTCCCCATAGCGTGAGTCCTACTTTCCCGTCCCATAAACCTTTGTGTTTCTCATTTGAATACGTTTCTGAACCGATGATGTGAATTTGGATACTCTGAGGCTTGTTTGGTAAACACACCAAACACTACAGAAGTTTAAATACCATATGATAAAACTATAGGCTATAACGACAACATATCTAGTGTAATTCCACATTTATATAAAAGTGCTGGATTGTATAGACAGCCTGTTATTTTACAATGCACAGAGTGGAAGCTAATCAAATTCATTGATTAGATAGGCTACAAAAGTTTTAATACCATATGATAACGTTTTAAAAATAACCATCAATTGTCAGGTACATAAGTACAACATACCTAGTGACATTCCACAAAGAGAGGTTTAGAGAGGGTAGAGTGTACGCACACCTTACTCCTGCCTTGTGGAAGTAGAGAAGCTTTTTCGAAAGACCTCAGCTTAAGTAAAGCATAACAAAGTATCAACGTAATGGAAACTAATGGAACATAGATAGTGAAAATATAATTTGAAAGAAAGGTATTAATAGTATGCAAGATATAGTTGAATGAATAGTTCCAATTTCTCTATTTGCCAAAATTAAACCCTTTAAATAACCGAGCATTCAAAAATAGAGTGAAGTTGCAAATTGCCTGCAGCCACACAACAGAAAAAGAACAACAAAAACCTTCACATCATTTTAGAATTGCAACTAACTAAGCTAATCAACAAAGGTATCATCATCTACATCCGGAATAGAGAGGAGCATCTTTTTGCTTCATGTATCTTGTTTTCCCTTCGTATTGTTACCAACTTGATGATCATGATTGACAAATAGATTATTTAGCCTTTTCAATAATTGGGTATCTTTAGCCTTAGCTACCAGAGCCTCCTTCACCCTACTCTTTGAGTTATACCTAGCCATAATGGTGGCATTGTGGATCGGCTTACAAACAATTGTAGCAGTAAGAACCAACTGTTTAGCCAAATAGGGATTGATTTCAATGGTGTTATTAACATGATTGGGACTAACACAGAAGAAAGTGAAATTCGGGTTAGAACAAGGAGGGCACAAGGAATCAGTGGAGGAGGAAGCAACATCATGGACACAAGGGAGGTGTGAGATTGAGGGGAATTTTTTGCATAAGAGATAGAGGTTAGGGGCCGGAGGTTTATGGATAAAGATATCGAAGAAGGTGGGACAGAAAGAACTGGGGTGGGAGTCTAGTACGTAAGCGGTGCAAAGATGGTGGTGGAAACCTTTCGCGGGAGAAGGTGGAGGATGAGGGAAGAGTGGTGAAACAAACTGCGCATTTCCTGGAAACGTCATTAGATGGATGCTCCTCATCCGGCTGCAATTAGGAAACAACAATTTTCTCTAGCTCTATGGCTTCCCGTAATCTGACATTGATTTACACGGACTAATATAGGTAACTTGTTGAGATTTTAATTATCTAACCCCCTCCTTTATTTTTTATATTCTCTGTATATATTTATGACCGATTAAAATAGATACATATTTCCTTTTTCACTTGGAAATTCTCAAATATCACAGTAATTTGTGATTGTTAACTTAAATATGACACAAATTTGTGCGATATTTTATAATTTCCAAGTGAAAAAGGAAATATGTATCTTTTTCAATAGGCTATAAATGCATGTAGAGAACATTAGAGAGCAAAGGAGAGGGTTGGATATTTAAAATATCAACAAGTTTCCTCTATCAGGCTGTTTAAATAAATGTGAGATTACGACAGACCATAGGGATAGAGAAAATTGTTTGTTCTGGAGTTTCAGCCGTTGAAGGAACAACCATCTGATGGTGTTTCCTACTGCAGATGCATGGTTTGTTTCACTATTCGTTTTTCCATCCTCCGCCTTCTGCCCTATAGAGGTCTCCACCACCATTATTGCACGGCCTGTGTACTGAACTACACCCTAGTTCTTTCTGTCCCATCTGCTTCGATATCTTCATCTATGACCCTCCTCCCCCTCATCTTCATCTCCAAGGAAAAATAATGCCCCTCTATCTTACACCTCTCTTGCATTCCTAATATTGCTCCTCCTCTGTTGATTACTTGTGTCCTCCTTGTTCTAACTCTAATTTCACTTTCTTCTACGTTATTCCAAATCATACTAACAATACCATTGAGACCAACTCCAATTGGCTAAACAACTAGTTTCCG
Organism: Solanum rostratum; assembly: GCA_029948455.1. Lineage (NCBI taxonomy): Eukaryota > Viridiplantae > Streptophyta > Magnoliopsida > Solanales > Solanaceae > Solanum > Solanum rostratum. Next base: position 10,225,855 of record CM057055.1, on the reverse strand, counting down.
CTGCTAGCATTATTTCTTTGTCAATCCACAATTTCGCTTTATGGCCAAGTATAGCACAAAGATTAGGGTCAAGGAGATTTTGGTAGCTAAGGCTGGAGTTGTTTCACAAGTTTTGGAAATGTTATATAATCCGTTGGACAACTATAATCGTCAATTTGATAACAATATGGGGGAAAACAACATACATGAAGCAAAAGTATGATCCTCTCAATCTCCAGATGTAGATGATGATGCCCTTGATTATTAGCTTAATTAGTTGCTGTTCTGAGATAATGTTAAGGTTTTCTTTGTTCTCATTCTATTGTGTGGTTGCTGACATCTTGCAACTTCACTCTATTTTTCAATGCTCGTCTTTTCCAAGGGTTGTTTTTGTTGAATAGAAAAATTGGAATTACTCATTCAATTTTATCTTGTTTAATGTTAATGCCTTTCTTCCCTTTTACATTTTCATTATTCGAGTTTTATTAGGTTCTATGTTTTTCTTCGCTGTTGTTTTTCCTTTTCAATTCTACTTTATTTTTCTTTTCTTGAGGTGAGGGTCTTTCATAAATAACCTCTTTACCTCCACGTGGTATGTCCAACCCTCATCAGACCTAACTTTGTGTGATTTTCCCTGGATATGTTGTTGTTGTTTGCATCTTTATACAAGGTCCTTAGAGTTTGTCAGAGATGGGGGATGACAAAGATCAAATAGATGGAGCAGAAAATTCAATGCCATCTTGAAAGTAGTAACTTGCATTCACATTATCTTATCATTTTATGTTTACATTGTAGTGTGGAGCTTTGGATTTATATTTACAGTTTTGGTATTACAAGAGGAATTCGTTAAAAGGAAATATGGAGGAATCATGCCAAAGAAACAACCTCTAATCTCTAAGGTATTGGACCATGTCCTATATTACTTGTGCTTTGAATGTCTGCAACATTGTGGTCATGTTCTCTCTATTTTAAGTAACCTGTATGTGGAGTTAGGAACATAAGCATGGTTATTTTGATTTGCTTATTGGGCTATTGGACAGGTTTTGGTCGACTTGATAGTCTTGGAATTTCTTATATTATGCTTATCATCTAACCCTTAATATGGTTCATGATCACTGAAATGTCCACTTGAAGCACTTCAGCAAAAGCTGCAGGTATTACATCAATTCCATTCCACTACTTTTAACCTAGAGTTGCTTTAGTTAATCAGCAGGGTCCACGACCCAGGACATCAACAGGTGCTCGAACTTAAGAATTGTTGAAATTTGCTTTTAGTTACTGCAGTAGTTTTTAGCAAAATAAATTATTTAGTTTAAGATGAATTTGAATTTTGAATTTTAGTTAAGTTGTTGAGATATTTTAGGTTAGTTTGAATTTCAAATTATGCTGATTTTTATTTTATGTTGGCTATTTAAAGCCTCTCAATGCTTAATAAAATTATTGAAAACCATTGAAAGCATTTCAATCTATTGAGAGACTTTTTCAATCCTTTTTTTTGCTGCCCCATTCATCCTTTTAAAAATCCAATAGTGGTATCAAGAGCCTCATTGATCTTACGGGATCTGTGAGTTCTTCCAAAGAACTACCATATTATTTTCAACCCGCAAGGGCTACTTTTAACCCGCTAGGGCTACTTTTTAACCCGTCAGGGCTATTTTTAACCCGTGTTTTTTTTAATACACAGGCTTTTTGAACCAATTTTTTACAAAAGAATGGCAAACAACAGTCTATCCTTGAATGCCCCCAAAATTTTTACTGATGAAAACTATCAGATTTGGTCAGTAAAAATGAAATCATATCTTGAAGCCTATAATTTGTGGGAAGTTGTGATGGAAGATATACTCTTACAACCTCTTCCTGCAAATCCTACTCTTGCTCAGATTAACGCTCATTCAGATGAAAAAATCAAAAAATTCAAAGCCAAAACTGTAATTCAAAATTCAATTGCGGATTCAATTTTTTCTAAAATCATTGCTTGTGAGACATCAAAAGAAGCTTGGGAAAAATTTAAAAAAGAATACCAGGGAAGTGATCGAGTCAGACAAAAGCAAATTTTGAATTTGAAAAGATATTTTGAATCTCTTAGGATGCAAGAGAATGAAACTATTGTTAACTATTTTGACAAGATATCTTTGATTGTTAATAAAATGAGGTTGCTTGGCGAGGATTTCAAAGATGAAAGAATAGTAGAGAAAATTCTTGTGACAATTCCAGAGAGATTTGGATCTAAAATTTCATCTTTGGAAGAGTCTAAAGATCTCTCTACTATATCTGTTGAAGAATTAATAAGTGCACTTCAAGCACAAGAGCAAAGAAGAGCTTTTAGACAAGATAGTGTTATTGAGGGTGCTCTTTATGCACAAAGCAGAAAAGAAAAAGGCAATTATCCTCTATGCAAACACTGCAAAAGAAAAACACACTTGGAAAAATTTTGTTGGTGGAGACCTGATGCAATATGTGGAAATTGTAAGCAACCAGGTCATGTTTCAAAAGTGTGCAAGCATAAAAACAATCTTCAAGCAAGAGCAACAGAAGCAGAAATTGAGGAGGAACAACTTTTTTTAAACAGCAGTAACTAAAGCAAAGGAGGAGTATTGAAATTTGCTTTTAGTTACTACAGTAGTTTTTAGCAAAATAAATTATTTAGTTTAAGATGAATTTGAATTTTGAATTTTAGTTAAGTTGTTGAGATATTTTAGGTTAGTTTGAATTTCAAATTATGCTGATTTTTATTTTATGTTGGCTATTTAAAGCCTCTCAATGCTTAGTAAAATTATTGAAAACCATTGAAAGCATTTCAATCCATTGAGAGACTTTTTCAATCTTTTTTTTGCTGCCCCATTCATCCTTTTAAAAATCCAACAATAATCAACATTCGAAGCCCGGCAACTCAATCATGGCCACCGGAGAATGGGACCACAGGATGCATCACCCTGGGTCTCAAACACTCGGACGTGGCCACCGATGCTCGTATAGTGATGGGGAGCGTCATCTAAGACTGGAGGTATCGAGATATCACTATTTTAACTAATCTATCAAAATCCAAAATTCTAAAATCATATCATGTGCAGAGTGAATGTAGGCTACAACAATTATATCGTGCCCAGAGTGAACATAGACGACGACACTTGCAATCTAGGTACCCCATAATCTCCATCCCACTCACACAACTGTAAACTAGAACCTTTCCCAAATACAACAGATACCCCACCATCAGATGAAATAAAATAGTGCACAATAACTATCAGTAGTACATCAAAAGGCATATACATATATCACAAGTCACTGTAGAATCATGCCCAACAAAGGCAAAGTATATCATAACCACACCAAACACTGGTGCCTGGAGGAATCATAGACAATCACGGTACATCATAAGTATCTAGGAAAAGTGAACTCCGCAGAGTCATATATACATAAGAATCAGGCCATGGTATGGCATAAAATCAATACATAGTCTCCTAGTCAGCATATCTCTGTAGCAACAGGCTATACATACTCCTACAGGTACACATCAACCAAGCATACATGCATGTCCCTCGGCACTCGCTCATATTCGGAACTTGCCAGACCTTTTCCTCTGTTCCAAGCAATGCATAGGGCAGCATCGGTATAACCTAAGCAAGACCCAAGAGCTAGATAATCAGAAAGATGTCACCTACGTAGAATCATATTGCAGCCCAGCTGCTACAAAGGATGCTACCTAAGGCAACCATGTGTCATCCTACTAAAAATTATGCCCTTCTCAAATAGGGTTCAAGACCTAAGGAGTAGCCCATGTAGCGAGCACCTCATCACAGACAACCAGGAAGCCTGTAGGTTCTAACCGACACCTTAATAACAACGTAACACTCCGATGTCTAACCTGCCAATGGCTTAGTAGCAACACATTTTGTATCACAGGTTATAAGGCTCCTTTAGGAGTACCGCTATACCCGTTCCCAGAGCATGATGTGTTTTTGTGGTCATTAGCTAGTAGAACACGGACATAACAAATAAAAACAATAACCAGGATCATGTAATTTATAGGGAAACACAGATTTAATAAGGATATTCTACCACAAGTACTCAGAACAGATTTAGTGCATATATATACCAACCATTCAGAATCCCTAAAATCAGATATAGGTACTAGGTTCAATGCACAGGGTAGTAGGTAATCACTTGTCAACATCAAAAGCGAGTATTTTTCAATAATCTCAGACCACACACACATCCGTGCAAGAATCAAGCTCAGTATATGTACCTGTCACTTGTTCCTAGCCTATCCGGCCCCTTTCAGGCCACTCTCGTAGCCAAATAGTGTACGAATTCAGCTAGTATGGCAGTTAAAGCTAATACAACTCTCAATACAACAATTGTAGTGTCATATCACCATATGAAACACATGTAGATCCATAACCCACTATATAAAACATATATTCTGCAACTCAACCCATTCACAAGAAATTTGTACATATTTCAACTCAAAATATGCAAACATTTCAGCTCAGTCTTAAATTTAGACAAAACCTAGCCTGCCTAGCAGATGATCCCTCGCATCCTAAGTCGAGACACCCAAGCTCTTCCCTTCCAAAATACTTTACGATGCTGCTCAATTACTAGAAACACAGTTCACGGGGTTAACACAATCACATTGGATGTAACATCTTGAAAAACGGGTGGAATGATATTAATTGGGCCTAAAACGGGAAAAATAGGGCCCACACCCAAAATCTCAAACAAATCCCCATAAATAGTTCCCCACATCATCTTGAGTCTATAGCCAAAAATGTAGCCCAAAACGAACCCCGAGTGACCAAGAAGAGGCCCAAAAATGGAATTAAAAACATTATCGGAAAAACATTCTTTTAAAAACTTTCTCGGTCCAAATTCACGAAAGCAAGAAAACTTCATCACACACCCAGTATACCCCCTTGGGACATAACTGTTTAGACCCAAGTTTTACTTATTTCCGTCAAAAAATGGATACTATATTTACACGTGAAGTTTTTCACAATTTCTGAGAAAGAACACAACTAAAATAGTGAATGTACCTCGAAATACACATCAAACTCTGAATTCAACTTTACAATGATGTTCCTTGCAAAAATTCGAATCACGTGGTCCTTTAAATCTTTAAAATCAGACTTGAAAATCGAATTCTATGTTTGCTTCAAGTTACAAGTGAGGGTTGTTTTGCGAAATGCTGAGCACTTTTATAGGCCACACATCCCTTCTCCGATAGCAGATTGGGCCCCGCGAACACGGTGTTGTAGGGTCCAGTGCTTCTCTGTATATGTCCCTTAATCCACGAATACAGAGCTTTCGGGCGTGCCACTCGGCGAACGCGCCAGATCCCTCCCTTAACATGGAGGGTCAGCTCACCTGGTGCTACACCAGAGATTTCCTAGCATTCCCGACCCATTCTCGAGGCACCTAATGTTTGTTTTACGCACGAAAATAGTGCAATCACTTGTATATTGATGTTCCAGATCCTATAGAGCTGTTGAAATTCCCAACAGAGTCTCCTACGGAAAAATGAGGGTCCCACTTCTTTCCGGCTAATATTGGCTAAAACAATTGAGGGGGTCAAAATGAAACCGGATTACCTCATCAACTGAGGAAAGGTCATTTTAAACCATTTTTTTCGTTTCAGAGCTAACCGCGCCATCATTTTTTTATTTCGAGTGCATTTAGCTGGGTTTTTTTTCTTCAGAAACACACTTTTTAGCTTTTGATTAGACTAAGTTTGCAACCTTAGGCTCAAAATCAAACCAGAATCCTCCATGCTCGGACCAACCACCCCTCCAAGCACAAATTGACCATTTTAGAACTAAACAAACCATCAGAATCCCATTTAGAGGCCTTTTTTTAGTGTTTTGAAAAAAATCTCATTTATCTAGTTTTAACTTCTCGTTAACCTGCAAACTTATATTATTCTCAACCAAACCAACCCACAACCATTCCAATAGTCCCAAAGACACCATAAAAGGTCTGAGATCACCATATAGAAGCTCAAACCAATAGAGTAGCCGCAAAAATATAGAAATGATTCGGAAGGTCATTACATTTGTATTTTCTTTGAGTCGGTCAATTTTAGCAAACAACATGACTGTTGGGTGCACTAAAGTTTTGATGATTGACAAAATGCGTGGAACAGGTTTCATCTATCAGGTCCCTGAGCACATCATCTCACCTGCACTGAATTCGCTGGAAATAAGGCATACAAATAGGAAGCTAGTCATTCACCATAAGGAGACTTTGTCAGAATAAAAGAATTGGATAATGATCGAAGCAAAGAAAAAGGAGGTAGAGAGCAAAAAGTTGTCTACTAATAAGAAAAGGATTCTACTAAGGAGAATTATCATCAAGAGAAGACAAGAGCAACTAGGACTCGAAAAAACAAGTATAAAAAGGGGAAAGCAGCTTGCAAAGAAGGCAAGAGTTTTGAAGCAGAAAACCAACAACGCATGAAATTAATCTAGAAAGCACGAAGTCAAAAACAATTAGGTTTTAGGAAGAATTCTTCTGTAAACAAGTTGTTTTTTCAATTCTTGCTGTTTGAATTGTTGGATGTTAGGGCTAACTAGCTAAAGATCTAACTAAGAATGTGATTGTTGTTGAAGGCTCTTTTGAAGTAGTGAAGTTGAAGTTAAATCCTGTAGAGTACAGGTCGTGGTTTTTCACCCTTCTTGAGCCGGAGGTTTCCATGTAAAACTGTTGCGTCTTGTTTATTTCTGCGTCATTGAAACACGTCCGATTAACCTGTTCCACCGACTAGGCAATATTCATAGGGTGCGTGTTCCTAACAGTTAGTATCAGAGCGAGGTGTTCTTATTAAAGGCTAATACCTAAGAACCGATCATCATGAACACTGCACCACCGCTAGGACACGGAGAAGGACAGTTATCTGTTCGACCCCCCCTGTTCAATGGAACACACTTTGCATGGTGGAAAATCAGGATGGAGGATTTCATCCAAGGAGAAGACTACGAGCTTTGGGATAGAATCATTGTAGGACCCACTATCCCAATGCAGACAGTGGATGGTAAACAGGTCCCAAAAGAAAGAAGGGAGTTCAATGCCGACGATCTGATCGCCATGAAGAAAAATGCAAAGGCAAAAAATATACTAGTATGTGGCCTAGGCCCTGAGGAGTACAATAGAATATCAAACTGCACTACGGCCAAGCAAATCTGGGATGCTCTCACCATTGCTCATGAAGGAACAACCCAGGTTAGGAAATTCAGGGTGGTAATGCTTTTCACAGAATGTGAAACCTTCAAAATGAAGGAGAATGAGACCCTGCAAGAAATGATGGCAAGACTCACCTTGCTCATCAACGAACTAGCCTCCTTGGGAAAAGTACTCACCTCTGAGGAACAGGTTGACAAGGTCTTGAGGATCCTCCCCAAAGCTAAGTGGGATGTAAAGGTTACTGCTATCGGGGAAGCCAAGGACATTGAGACAATGACACTGAATGAACTGGTAGGAAATCTCAGAACTTATGAGATGAACATGGAGGATCAGAAAAAGGGAGCCAGCTTGGAGAAAAGGTCACTCGCTCTCAAAGTAGCCTCAGATGATGAAGGGTCAGACTTGGATGAAGATCAGATGGCTTTTCTAGCAAAACATTTTAAAAAATTCATGAAAAAGAAAGGCAAGGACAAGAGAGAAACAGGTAACAGGAGGGGGTTGATGAAACAGGTAACAAAAAGTGGTCCGATGACAGAAACAACTCTGGATGCTACAAGTGTGGAAAGACTGATCACCACATCAAACAATGTCCCCAGTGGGAAATTGAGTGGAGAAAAGAAAGGGCTGAGAAAGAACTTAAAAGAGAAGGCAGCCAAGCAAAAAGAAAGAGGAAACTGTACCATGGTGGCTGCGTGGGGATCGGGATTGGAAGATTCTGATACAGAGGAGATTGATGAAACTGCATTCATGGCTGCTGGAGAATATGATATTGAAGAAGAATCCCAATCTGAGGTAAGTAGCTCAGAACTCAAAGAAAAATTGCATCTTTTCTCAAATAGAAAACTAATTTCTCTCATCACTGGTCTGATAAATGATTTTCAAGAAATAGAAAATGAAGAGGCTCAACTGATGAAAGACTTTTCTGATTAGAAATTTGAAAATCTTGAAATACAGAATTGTCTGGATGAGGCAAATGAGAGAAATAACAGGTTAAAGGAACAGGTCGAACAACTTGATTCTCTTGTTTTAAATCTGAAATCAGAAGTGCTAAAATTAACCCTTGATGATAAGGGAAAAAGCAAATCTAGGGAAGAATTTCAGAAGGTGGAATCTGAACTGAAAAAATTAAAATTGAATTCCTGTGTGAAAAAGAAAAAGTAAGAAAGCTAAATCAAGAAATCTCAACCTTGAGACTTGATCTAGATAGAGCCACCAAGTGGACCAAGTCATCTAGAATTGTAAAACACCTAGGTAACAAGAATTACAATGAGAAAGCAGGAATTGGTTTTTTTCATGAAAATGGCTCTTCCACTGATCTGTGCTATCTGTGCAGCAAAGTAGGACATCCAACTACTGAATGTCCAATTGCCTCAACTGCTAAAAACAGAAACTATGTTCACATGCACAAACTAAAACAGGAACAGATTAGGAGAAACAGGTCAAAGAATGTGCTGCCTTACTGGGCAAGAAGAGATCTCATTCATCCCTTTTATAACAAGAAAGGACCCAAGCTCGTCTGGGTTCCTAAAACTAACCCCTGATCTATTTTGCAGGTTGCAGTGAAAGGAAGCAAGCATTGGTACATGGACAGCGCTTGCTCAAGGCACATGACTGGAGATGGAAACAAGTTCCTTTCACTAGCACCTTTCAAAGGAGGAAAAGTTTCCTTCAGAGATGGAAGAAAGGGCACGGTTGTGGGTGTTGGAAAAATTGGACGAAAAGACTCAAATGCTTTAGATGAGGTTTACCATGTGGATGGGTTGAGGCACAACCTTCTGAGTATATCTCAACTTTGTGATAAAGGCAATAAAGTGACCTTTACCTCTGAAGGTTGTAAGGTCAAAAGGCTAAACATAAAGGAAGTCGTGCTAACAGCAAATAGACATAAAAATGTTTATAAGGATGATATTGTGAGAATGCCAGGAACACAGTTGAAGTGTTTAAGTGCCATGACAGATGATCCGTTGCTATTGCACAAAAGACTTGGACATGCAAGCTCGAAACAACTGAACACTCTGTCATCAAAGGACATGGTCATAGGACTACCCAAAGCCAAGTTCAAAGATGACAAGGTGTGCAGTGCGTGTGTCAGGGAGAAACAAGTCAGAGCATCCTTCAAACCAATGAACCAGGTAAGTACTACCAGGTGCTTGGAACTGGTTCACATGGATCTGTGTGGACCAATGAGAGTGAAAAACAGAGGAGGAAAAAGGTACATGTTTGTCATAGTTGATGATTATTCTAGATTCACATGGACCCTGTTTCTGACTTCTAAGGATGAATCTTACAACGTCTTCTCTATTTTCATCAAGAAAATTGAGAAGAAGTTGAAGACCTCCCTAGTTTCCATAAGATCTGACCATGGAACAGAATTCGAAAATGCAAACTTTCTCGAACTTTGTTAACAAATGGTATAGATCACAATTTCTCTGCTCCAAGAACACCTCAACAAAATGGAGTAGTAGAAAGGAAAAATAGGACCTTAGAAGATATGGCCAGAACCATGATGATTGCTAATAACTTAGCAAGAAATCTTTGGGCTGAAGCCATAAACACTGCAGCTTACACTCTCAACAGATATATGCTAAGACCAATACTTCACAAGACTCCCTATGAATTACTCAAAGGCAGAAAACCAAATATCTCCCATTTTAGAACATTTGGAAGCAAATGCTATGTTCATAATAATGGCAAGGACAATTTGGAAAAATTTGATGCTAGAAGTGATGAGGGAATCTTCTTAGGATATTCTTCTCATAGTAAGGCATACAGAGTACTGAATAAACGAACAAACTGTGTTGAAGAAAGTATTCATGTTATTTTTGATGAAACCAGTGGGGTCTTTGAGAATGATTTGCAGGATACATATGACAAGGAGCACAGACCAGAGGAACAGATCCGATCACCTGGTTCACATACTGATCAAGAGGAAGGCACACAGTCAGGGGGAACCATTGAAGCTGAGGTGCAACATTCAGACCCTGGGACTAATCACACTCCTTCAGAACAAGACGATCAACCCCAGGAACTCGTGATTAAGAAATACAAATACCAGGATTCGCATCCACTTGACAATGTTCTTACAGACCTGACATCTGGGATCACTACCAGATCAGGGATGAAGAACCTGTGTGCGTTCTAAGTATTTGTGTCCATGATGGAGCCAAAAAGGATAAGTGAAGCACTACAAGATGAGGAATGGATTCTAGCCATGCAGGAAGAACTGAATTAGTTTGAAAGATGCAAAGTCTGGCACCTGGTGCCTAAACCAGATGGACGGACCATAATTGGCACAAAATAGGTATTTCGTAATAAACTTGACGAGCATGGAACAGTTACGAGGAACAAGGCAAGACTGGTGGTTCAAGGATACAATCAGGAAGAAGGAATAGACTATGATGAGACATTTGCTCCAGTTGCATGACTTGAGGCTATCAGGTTGCTCGTTGCATTTGCGGCATTCAAAGAATTCACCCTATATTAGATGGACGTGAAGAGTGCTTTCCTGAATGGGTATTTAAAAGAAGAAGTCTACGTGAAACAACCACCTGGATTTGAGAATCCTGACTTTCCAGATCATGTTTTCAACCTCAACAAGGCTCTGTATGGGTTGAAACAAGCTCCTAGGGCATGGTATGAGAGGCTGTCGAAGTTCCTTCTGGACCATGGGCATACAAGGGGAAAAATCGACAACACCTTGTTTCTAAAATCTCAAGGAAAGGATCTGTTGATTGTGCAAGTATATGTAGATGACATCATCTTTGGATCTACAAATGCACTCATGACCCAGGAATTTGCAAACTTGATGAATGGAGAATTTGAGATGAGCATGATGGGAGAACTCAATTTCTTTTTAGGATTACAGTTTAAACAAACCTCTTCAGGAACTCTGGTTCATCAAAGCAAGTATGCAAAGGAGCTCCTCAAGCGGTTTAAAATGGAAGATGCCAAAGAGATCGACACTCCAATTGCCACTGCGACAAAACTGGACCTGGATGAGAGAGGGGTGTCTGTGGAACAGAAACTCTATCGAGGTATGATTGGATCTCTCCTGTATCTCAATGCTAGTAGGCCTGACATAGTGTTCAGTGTGGGACTCTGCGCTAGATTTCAAGCAAATCCCAAGGAATCTCATCTCAAGGCCGTGAAGAGAATACTCAGATATCTCTAGGGGACCCAGGACCTGGGCCTATGGTACTCCAAAGGTAGCAACTTCAATCTTGTTGGCTACACAGATGCTGATTATGCAGGTTACTTAGTGGACAAAAAAAGTACTTCAGGTATGGCTCACTTCATTGGAACATGTCTGATTTCTTGGTCCACCAAGAAGCAAAACACTGTAGCTTTATCAACAGCAGAAGCAGAGTACGTCGCAGCTGGTTCGTGTTGTGCTTAAGTGCTCTGGATTAAACAACAACTACAGGACTTTGGGATGGATATTGGTTGTGTCCCTATTTTGTGTGACAACACTAGTGCTATTAACATAGCAAAAAATCCCGTACAACACAAAAGAACAAAACATATTGACATAAGGCACCATTTTCTTCGCGATACTGTGGAAAAGGGTCTTGTATCTATAATGTTTTGTCCCACTGAGGATCAGATTGCTGATATTTTCACTAAAGCCTTAAGCAGAGAACGGTTTGAAAAAATTAGGTTAGACTTGGGTATGATTAAGATTGCTTGAACTCCCTCCAATGATTGGCTAGACTTCAATGCAATACTGGATATTAGGGCACCTTCCATAAAACGTCATAATGCTGTGATAAAATTCCATTTGGATTGACATGGTGTGTGACTCTATGTGCAGGATTACTTACTCAACCTACAAGGACAAATGGAACATGTCTCCTTAACGAGGTAACAGTCATTACGTATTTCACTTTAAATATTGATAATACGACCAGGTACCCTAACCTGTTCCCTTCTCTGGGCTACACTGACATTACCCACTTCCCTCTTTTGCCGCCACTAGTCTTTTCAAGTGTCCTCACCCTGACAGGTTCAAAGAACCACTCATCACACGTCTTCTCTCTTAAATGCAAAAGGGACTCTTCGATTTCCCAACCCCTTTTAAAATCCATTTTTGATCCTTCCCACCTTCACCTCTCCTGAACCATCTCCTTGCACTCAAATCCATCTTCCTTCTGCTTCTATGGCTTCCCCACACGATTCTCCAAACACCTCTGTCCCCGCCACTCAAAACTCCGACTCTCAAGCCCTTGTTGTTCATACCTCTGCAAACATCCCTCCACCTCTAAGAATTGATCTCTCTGACTTCGCATTTTGGGGAGGGTTTTCGAACCGCTTTCCTGGATTTTCCCGTGTTCCTTCACCATTTACTGCATTCCCAACTGCACAGGAAACCGGTACCCCTTCGACGACGGCTCAGCCAGAAACTCTTCAAAACCCTAACCCTGCTCGTCGTCGCCTCAGAAGAATTTCAAGGGATCCTGTAGAAATTTCAGATGAGTTCCCCTCCCCTGAACGAGTCCCTCTATCTGGTTCTATCAGGACACCCCACACAAGAAGTCGTAAACGACAAGAGGATGTTGCTCTTCACCAAGCCGTCCAACAGAGTAAGAAACAAAAAACTGCGTCTGGTCCTTCTCCGTCAAGAAACCCCTTGCCACAACTAGTTCGTGGGACCAGACGAAAGCACATATTCCCAAAGGCTCCTCGTACTCGTCCTCGGCCTTCGTCATCTGAGAGTCTCTCCATCTCTGAGTCCACATCCTCCTCCTCCTCGTCCATGTCTACACCTTCTCCCAAGAGGCCAACCAGGGCAACTGCTACACCCAGTTCATCCACGCCCAAACAACCTACCAAATGGAAACAGGTTCCTCCTCCTGTTCCTCCCCAAGAACCCGTCATAGAAGGTCCCTCTGATCCCACTCCTCCCTCTAATCCAGAATCACCATCTCCTTCACTTGCTCATTTTCAGCGGCGCTCCCTTATTCGCGGTCGGGTGATCACAGGCTTTGGGGGCCCTGACATGGACACCTTATTGACCAAGATTGCTCATCAGGGATGGTCTGACCTATTTCTTCAACATAACACTCAGAGGAAAATGGAAAGACCTGAGATGTATGAATTTTACGCAAATGGTCGTGTTCGTGATCTTGTCTTTTCTTCTACTGTTCGAGGTGTGCCCTTGAATCTGGCAGCCTCTGATTTTTCACGAGTCCTGGGGATCCCCAATGATGGTTGGGGTCACTATGTTCGACATGAATGGCGTCCCTTGGACAATCTTCCGTCTGCTCTAGATATAACCAGGAAATTCTCTGGGAAGCACTTTAGCGAGTTCAACGTAGGGAGATGTCTTTCCTCCACCATCTGTACTTTAATGTGGTTCACAAGATCATCATTCCTCGCCAGGAGCGCAGGTCTGAGGCTAGCTACCTGCACCTCACATTGATGGAACTGCTCGACTCAAATATTCCAATCAATTTGCCTTGTCTTATCCTGAATCACATTTAGAGGGTCCTCATCCAGGATAGAAATGGTCATGCCCTTCCATATGGATTTTGGCTGGGGCAAGTTTTCGAGGCTTACTCTGTTCCGATTCAGGTCTGGACCATGCAGACCACAAAGGATGTCCTTGGGCAGGTGAACCATGCACATTTACCTGGTTCAATGCAACACACTGGCACTCCCCTGCATCGTCTTCAAATAGAGTTGGATGCCAAGACTGCTGAGTTGTCTCTTGCTCAACAACGATTTAACCAGGAACGAGAAGCCCTAAATTCCAAAATTGCTATTCTTGAGGAGACCCTACAGAAGGAGAGAGCAGAACATACAGAGGTTGTTCAAAAACTCACCATGCTGATCCCTTGAACCTGTTTTTGTTCGTTTGTTTTGTGTCCTGTGTCCACCCTTGTGTTGGTTAGGGTGCTGTTGGTCATTGTCAATATTTGCTAAGTGTTATGCTCAATTTCTGTTAGTCTGTGTTAAGCTCATCCTTGATCTATGTGTTTGTGTATGGAGAGCTGCTTGTTTCTTATTCATATTTATGCACCAGTGTTTCTTCCAAGTGTTATTGTTCATTTCATTTATGTTCGCTGTTATGCTTATTCTCTAAGTTCGTGTATTCATTGATTTTCGATGATGTCAAAAGGGGGAAGATATCGTATTACAATTGAAAATGAGTCATGCAATATTTATAACCCATGTTTAACTTGATTTGTGTCCAACAAAGTTGTAGCAACAGGTCCGCAAATCAGGGTGTTTGTCATCATCAAAAGGGGGGAATCTTTTGGGTGCACTAAAGTTGTGATGATTGACAAAATGTGTGGAACAGGTTTCATCTATCAGGTCCCTGAGCACATCATCTCACGTGCACTGAATTCGCTGGAAATAAGGCATACAAATAGGAAGCTGGTCATTCACCACAAGGAGACTTTGTCAGAATAAAAGAATTGGATGATGATAGAAGCAAAGAAAAAGGAGGTAGAAAGCAAAAAGGTGTCTACTAATAAGAAAAGGATTCTACTAAGGGGAATTATCATCAAGAGAAGACAAGAGCAACTAGGACTCGGAAAAACAAGTATAAAAAGGGGAAAGCAGCTTGCAAAGAAGGCGAGAGTTTTGAAGCAGAAAACCAACAACGCAAGAACTTAATCTAGAAAGCACGAATTCAAAAATAATTAGGTTTTAGGAAAAATTCTTCTGTAAACAAGTTGTTTTTTCAATTCTTGCTGTTTGAATTGTTGGATCTTAGGGCTAACTAGCTAAAGATCTAACTGAGATTGTAATTGTTGTTGAAGGCTCTTTTGAGGTAGTGAAGTTGAAGTTAAATCTTGTAGAGTACAGGTCGTGGTTTTTCACCCTTCTTGAGCCGGGGGTTATCCACGTAAGACTGTTGCATCCTATTTATATCTGCATCATTGAAACACGTTCGATTAACCTGTTCCAACGACTAGGCAATATTCATAGGGTGCGTGTTCCTAATAATGACTTCGTCAATTGAAGCAATGAAGTTGTCA
Source organism: Solanum rostratum (assembly GCA_029948455.1). NCBI lineage: Eukaryota > Viridiplantae > Streptophyta > Magnoliopsida > Solanales > Solanaceae > Solanum > Solanum rostratum. Next base: position 10,210,712 of record CM057055.1, on the reverse strand, counting down.
TGACTTAAACCTAGGGTTTAGGAATGACATGGCGAATGGGGACCCGAGAGTCCCCAAACAAGCCTCAAAGTATCTCAATTCACATCATCGGTTTGGAAGCATACTCAAATGATAAACACATAATTATAAGGGACGAAAAAATAGGACTCACGCTATGGGGATATCATAGAGAAAGGGGATTAACATAGATTCACATAGCACATAACACATAACGACTAAGGGCGGGTAAGTATGACTCACACTATGAGGCCAAGTTAGGACTTAGGATCTTGCTCATCATATCATACCATCGAGTCATAAGACTCACAACCAAAACATAAAAACAATATTCAATGTGTAATCAACACATAACATAATATCCAACAAAGCACTTAACACTTAAACAAAATGGAGTTTACAAGATGTCCCACAATGCCTCTAGTCATAAGATAGGACCGAGGCCACAACATACCCTGGACTCACCCTTAAATATGAATATCCTAAACAGATGCAACATATATAGAAAATAAGTGGCTTGTCTTTGGAAGATTGGACTCACCACAACAAGTAAAACTTGAGATCTAAGCTAAACGTCGTGTGCTGGATAGATGTACTCCTCGGACCCTACATGGTGAGATCATGTAGGCAAAAGTATGTGTTAGTACATTTGAATATACTAAGTATGCGAGCATGAAATGCATATGACTTATCAACTTACATTTCAATGTTAGATGATAAAAGCACATAATATAGAAGAAGCATATATCCAAAGAAGAATAGTATAACGATATGCCATGAAATTCATTATGCATGGAACGCAATAATGCTTATATATAGTGGGGGTGTACCCTCAACCAACATGAGTAAGACCAAGTAATCTATTACTTGGAATTCCGATGAAATCCCCTCACCGGTAAAGAGGTGGTCTACTTGCCAAAGGTAAACCATAGTTCACCTTACGGGCATTCCCGTTTCGTATGAAGTAACCTTCCTTACAGGCATTCCCATTGTGGATAGGATTTTCACATATATCATATCATATCATATCATATCATGCTTCCCCTTACGGGCATCTCCATTTTATATGAATAAACCTTCCTTACGGGCATCTCCATTTCGGATAGGATTTTTACATAACCTATGCTAGGCACATATTACGAGGAGAGAGAGAACCCTTAATCCACCGGTGCTAAGTCAGCATCCTACAAGAATACATATATGAATATATATACATGCTTTCAAAGAGGCAATAGTCATTTCAAATCTATTTAATGCACATTTAGGCTCAAATGCCAAACCATAATTTATACTCATGATACTCATGCATAAGAATAGCTCATACAAATATACAAGATGGTGCAAGCACCCAGAATGCTCAAAGAGCCATAACCATAGACATTTATGTGATCACATTCTTGTCATAATCACCACCTTGTCAAAATCATATCATAAAACATAATTGGGCTTAACCTACTTCATAATGAGATCCATGAAAAATGGGACTTAGCAAGACCATCGACCTAGTCCAAAACCTACCTGTTACTAATGGAACTTTCGAATAAGCCCCTAAAAGCAACAACTCATTCCCGGAAGAGGATTCATACCCGACCATTCCTTATTCAGTAATGGACTAAGGCTATCTCGATCTCTATGTACGGATTTAGAGATCAAATATAATATGTTTCTTTCCATTCCTCGTGAGCCACTTATTTCTCCGAAACAAGAGATTAAAGTCATCTTCCTCCTATTTTTTTCTCTTATGAGGCAAGTCTTTTAGAGCACAAGAACGACTTGCTTTGGTTTTGGTGCATTTCATGTAACAGGCTTGTATGGTCCCGGAATATGGATCTCCCTTTTGAATGTATTTACCCCTATGAACCTGATGCATACAAGTCTTTCTGTTTGTTGGAAGGCTTATACATAATACATAACCAAAGGAATACTTATAGTGTATCCATTACCTGATAAAACGATCTTTTCTGGTAAAAAAAATGATCTTTCCCTTGTGTTCGGCTATAGCGGAAACCAAAATATCTAGAGCTTATGGTCTTAAGTTCCAACCCAGTTCCAACAATGCACTTCTCGGCACATCATCGGTAGGGGAAAGCGGAACTGCTTGACGCTGTATACTAAATACAACAAGCCCGATTCGCATCATTATGCTCAATAAAAGGAATGAGGGAAGCTAAAATCCAAAATATTGGAATTGGAAGGAAGGGAAAATTAGAAGATGAATCTTTTCCCCGGAGCTGGAACAACATGTTCTTCCTGACCCGATTCAACATAAAAAAATGGCTTGTCCCTACCAAAAAGTATTCATATTTCCTGAAGAAAGCATCTGTTCCTTGATCTCTAAAATATTTCATAAAACTCTGTATGCATCCTCAATCACCAATCCTTGCATGAATATGGGTTGTGCTCGAGAGGCTATGAATCGATTGGACCTGCCAATCGAATGAATCGTAACACTCGTAATGATCGACTTTACGAAGATTCCATTGGATTCCAGAAGCTCGTAGCATTGGTCCGGCACAATTCCCAAACTTAAGAAGCTGGGGGCGTGCCCGCCGGCCCCTGACCTGCCTCTGATTACTGAAAGTGAATTTGTTTTCAATTATCCTAAGCCGGCCTATCATTCATTGGTTAGGGTTAGGGAAAAAAGCTAGCTGGAAGTAATCTCTTCTTCTCAGTGAAAGCTAAAGGCCCTGGTATAGTAGGAGTGTGGTGCGTGCTCTCCTTATTCTGTAGATGCGCTCCTGGGAAGGGAAGCCAGAATTTTTGATGTAGATCGATCAATCCCGCGCTGTTCAAGTGATTGCCCCGAGCCGAGCGAGATTGGAGACCGCCTTAATGATTGTTCGTAATGGGCCTACCATTTAACGTACGTATGTCATGTAGTTTTTGTTTTTGTACCTTTGCCGTCCCTCAGCCCCTCTCCCACCCTTTCTATCTATCATTAGAAGTAGAGCGGGTGGCGTACCTCACTGAGCTATCGATCGCGAAGCTATCGCCCGGTTCAACCAACCGTCCGTCCTGGTGCCTTTGCTACTGATTTGACCGCTTCTCATCGTTAATCCAGGTTCACCTTGGCCCTCGCCCCAGAGTTCTTATGAAGACTCTGGTGGTGCATGTGTATGATAGGGCCCCCCATAAGCGCCAAAGATCGGTGATGTTGTCATGATAAGTGTGGGAAGTCGATAGTGTACTCGATGATTGAAGGACCTATCGACTTGCATTAACTTCCCGTGGCTAGTAGGGGGAACTTTAATGTAATTGCAGATCCATTAGAAAAAACTTGGGGGTCGGCCTACTGACTTCAATGCCTTTATTGAAGTGATGAGCTTTGAAGATATGATTTTCTCGTTTGGATTATTTGATTGGGCTTTCAATGACAGCAAATTGACTTGGAGCAATAATCAAACCGGTCAACATTCTATCTGGGCCAGACTAGATAGAATCCTTTTGAATGGGGACTGCCCGCTTCTATATAAAAGCCGTTTTGCTTCCACCAGAGTTGACCATTTGCCTAGAGTATCCTCTGATCACTCTCCTCGAGTAATCTTCTTAGAAGATTATAATACTCGCAGGCCTGGGGTCTTTCGTTTCCAAAGAATGTGGATTCGGCATTCTTATTTTCACATTGATCTCAACCATGCTCGGGAAATCCTTTTCAAGTCTTCTCCAGGAAAATTGACTCGACAAATAAAGCACTGAATTGGCGAACTATTTCAGAATATAGAAATGCCGAAAACGAAGAAGGCCAATTTGCTCTTGAACAGAGTTGGTCTGCTGATAAGAAAATGGAGTCAGATTCGGCCAAGAGTAACCTTGAAAAACTTCTGCTTTACGAAGAAAGATGGAGAACAAGCACCTTGAACCAAATTCAGAACTTGTCTCTGTATGGCAGGAAGCTCTCATTTTATTTCATACATTACTTTCTTCTCAAGGTTCGGTGCTTGAAGATGAGATCCTTGAGACCATCCCCTCTCTAGTCACAGAGGAAGATAATAAGATGCTTACGAGTCCTCCTAATATGGAAGAAGTTCAAAAGGTAATTTTTAGCATGTCGGCGCGCACTAACCCAAAAAAAGGTCTCCCCTATCCTTTAAAGCCAAAAGGCTTTCCGGATTCTTTTTATATAGAAAATATTGTTGGGATTTCAAAAACTTCCAGCTGGTCACCTTATTTCTTCGCTGAAGGTGCGATCCCCCGTTCCATCAATGCTACTTTCCTTGCTTTGATTCCTAATATTTTGATCTAGGACTACCTCTATTTAAATCTAAAAAAAAAATCTCATCTTCTTGATAGAGTATAAAATAAAGTGGTAGGAGATGAAAGCATTGTTATCCAGTGGATTTTGCAAATATGTTCTTTTCTCGATGCCTATACACCTTCTTGCAGGGATTCCAGTTTCAAAGGGAGTTCTTGACCAGTTGGAAAAAATGTTAGCAAACTTTTGGTGAGGCGGTGATGAAGACAAAAGAAAGCTTCACTGGATATTTGTTGATACTATGTGCCTACCTATTCAGGAAGGGGCTTTGGGTCCTCCTACTACAAGACATTTTCAAGAGCTTTCAAAAGCTTTTCGTATGAAGTTTACCTGGTCAACAAGAGGGGGAATTTTCAATGAGAAGAATATCAGAGAGCTAGGGGTGGAACCAGAAATCAGTGCTAGCTCCATTTCCAATCCACCATTTTTAGCCCTTAAGTATTGATGGGGTTGCCTGAAAATAGAACGGATTTCACTCCAAGTCCTGACAACCAGGTTTGGAAGCAGCAAACCATAGGGGCTTTCAGATAGTTTCTCTTGAAAAAAGCAGTCCAAAGTATGACTCCCTCTTATTGACCAGGCCAACTCCTTTACTAGTTATTTCTCCAAAATCATAGATGTGCTTGACGCACATGGAAACTGCTTTTTCAATGATATCGAAGCATTTTTACCTCACAGAGTGGTTTATGATATCAGGAATAGTGGTATATTCACATCTCATCAGGAGGACAGGGGGATATGGAAAAAGAATCGTAGTGAGTCATTTATTCTCAAAGCTGGTTGGGAATCGATAAGAAATCGAACGGGCATTCAAGCTTGGACTTAATTTGTCTGGGATAAAGCCATTCCTACAATAATTAGCATTTTTGCGTGGAAGCTCTTATTTGACTTTGTATGCGGGGATATCAGAATCAGTTAAGGGAAAAAATTCAGACGAAAGGTATAAGATTAGCAAGCAAATGCTTGTGCTGTTCGGAGCATGATAAATAAAGTATTGATCGCCTCTTCATCAAGAGTGAGCTTGCTATGGAGGTTTAGAACCATTTTGATCGCCTTTTCAATATAAGATCCTTCCAAACGGATTCCATTCAGTCCCGGCGGTTTAACAGATCTCGCAGGAAATCCCAAGTTAGCTACGTCACGTCTATGCTTACTATTTTTTCAGTTTGCGAACTCTGGAAGGAAGGCAATAGCAGCAAATTAGAAAACCCAATATCTCAACTGGCTGCTATTATTCAAAAAATTACGGACTGGCTGAAAGACTGTTCTCAGCTTCTTGACATCAGATCATCTTGGACGTTTACTGATTCTATTCTTCTGGATGCGCTCTACATTCATCAAGCTCGTAAACTCGCAATTGACTCCAAAATCATTGTCTATTGCTTCAATGAAAATAAAGAAGCCCCTAAAATTACCCATACCTAGACTCATGGTGGAGCTTCATTTCATCCAAATTATGGGCTGGCCATTTCCAAATCGTCTATACATTTAGAGAAAACAACAAAGTGGCAGACTCTTTAGCAAACTTCGGCTGTGATTCTCAGTTTGACTATAGGTTTTCCTCTACAGCTGATCTTCCTCAACAAATTCAGGTTTTTTCACTCAAAAAAGTGGGCTTATTGAATATCATATTGGTTTGGCTTTGTTCACTTTCATTTTATTAGCAGTAATGTTTTTCGCTGTCTTGTAGCTCTTTGTGAGCAGGTCTATGTACTTTATTTTTGGTAAGGTTTTGACATCCTCCCCCTTAACCCCCCGGCGGGGGGCAGATGGAGTATTGACGAAGATGCTTGGGACTGAACACATCCCCCTTTACTTAGTAGGGCTTAGGAACGATGTTGGCAAATGATTGTTGAATATAGTTACTCACCTCACAGCCCAATTTCCTCTGTGGGGTGTATACCGGCCGGGTTGCTGCCCGGAGGACCAAACCTGGCTGCTGGGACAAGCTTGGTATACTGTCTTCCCTTTATCAGCAGGCGGTATAGTCGCATTGCTATTATTCCACCAGTACGGGTCATTTTATCCGGATGTAACAGTGTAGTAGCAACTGCAGACGGGGTCGGCATGAGACGTCGGTTCTTGATTAACATCCTTTTGCCACTATCTTTCTTTCCAAAAAATGCAGCCCCTACCATTAGTCGTCTATGGAGATCTGGGATTCGGTATTGAATCAATCCAACATTTCATTCGGTCACTTCAACAGTCATAAAAAACCGAATTCTATTGAGTTGATTCCATCTCCTTGACTTTGTTCACATTCAGTAGCAGCTTGCTGGTGTCCTTTCAGGTCAGGAACTCCTGCAATAGGCAGCTAACCTATTGGAAAAAGACTACTCTCATCCCTCTCCTTTCAGTCGAGTGAGCTAATTTTGCTCCTTCACCCTTGACTGCATTCCCGGAAATGCCATTCCCATCCGCTAAACCTGCTCCTTCTGAGAATGGTTTTACCCCGCTCCTTGGCTTGAGCCGAGTGGCTTTCTGCTCCTCAATCTTATTTTGTTTCCGATCCTGCTTCAGATTCTCTTTCAGTTATGGAAACAAGCCCCTATTACTATCGGTTGAGTAGCCCAAGCTCCTTAAAGCGTATTGTCCCCTCTCCTGTGAAAGAAAGAGGTTGATGCACCCAGCTACCTGAAGTAGAGCTTTCTTTGTCCCACCTTTCCTTACTGACTTTCCTAGTTTAGATAGCATATTGAGAATCATGTCAAAATACACCAAGACCTGGGCTCAGGTTCTCTTTCTTCAAGAAAGGGTAGCTTTAAACAACCCGGTTCCAAACACACCAAACAAGCAAGCGACTCCCCTTCCTTAGCGTACCCGTCCATTAAGGCATTCTTCCTTCTTGCGTATGTGTTATAGCTCATAGCTCTAAGCCCCAATTCCTTGGTGAAAAGAGTTGTCGCCTTTAAATCATCGAAAAAAGAAAACAAGGAACCGCTCGAAAGGGACCACACAACAATGGATCATAACTGGAAAACATAACAACAATGTCTCCTAGCTGCAAAAGAATGGCTCCCAACTGAAAATTTCTCTCGATCACTCTCTAACAGAAAGCCATTTTCCCTTTCGCAAAAAGTCAACTTGGACTTCTTTCCTAAGCGGAGATTTGGACTACATGGACCTAAGCAACCCGCCGACAGGGGCAGCCGTTCACTGTTGGAACCTTTGATTTAGATTGGTAGGATTCTGTCTAATCTTTCCTAATTTGGAAATTGCACTCAATCAACATAGTTTCCACTCATTCCTTCTCGACCGCCTCTTTTCTAGTCACTTTTGATCAAATCTTTCTTGTGATTTTCTATTCTCTTATGAGAAATGGTTTGCTTCGTTTGAGCCGTCGTCGCTTAATGCATGTAGGGGGGCTGGAGCTTTTCCCCCACGACCCCTTTTAAAGGAGAACCAGAAGAACAACAATGAACTCAAAGCTAATGAAGAAGAACCGCAACTTGAACAAGGTAGACGGGATCTTTCCTACCCCTTTCTATTTCGACTTCTTTGAAAGGTGAAAGAGTAATAAGCAAGACCGACTTACTCAACAATTAAAAGCAGCAAGAGCAAGTAAGTAGGCTTTTCTCCGCAAGAACAATCTTGACTTTCTTTATACATTATAATATAAGGCCCTTTAAACGATCGTAAATGGCGTGAAATGTAACGACCTATGAGAGAAGGGTTTTTAGAAAAGAAAGCGTACCAATCCGGCAAACAAAGCAAAAACAACGGCTCCTACATAAATACAATAGAATAGAAATGCTGTCACTAGAACGGACCACACAAATAACATCTTTCTAGCCGCCTAAAGGAAGTATTCAAAGATAAGATAAGGCTATGCGCACACAAGCTAACTTCAGGTATGCAGTTAGTTCTCAAGCGATTCCTTCGGATCTTATGTGCGACCTTAGGGAGCTTGTTTTGGCAGCTACTCTCTTCTAGTTATGTGTCCTGGTTTTCGAGTTCTAGTTCAAGGCAGGGCAGGACGGGACTTACGGGGGTTGGGGGGAGCCTTCCCCCAGGGAAAACCTAATAAGACTCATTCAAATACTTGACTTCAAGCTCCTACTTCGAAGTAAGCCTATGGGTTGTTTCGAAGCTTAGTAGCTAAAGCGTACTTGCGTGTTAAAGGGGGTACGCAGATTTGGGCTACTAAGTGGAACCAGACCATTCAACTTGCCATTTGCACTCTCCTAAGGTGTGATCGTAGGAAGCTCTATTAGCGAATGCAATTCCCCGCCCTCTCCTTGAAAGAGAGGTGTCCTAACCACTAGACTTTAGGGGTATATAGAATAGACTTTTCCTCAGAATAAGGTTCCCATCTCTTCAACTCTATCTCCTTATTGGATTGGTAGGTACATTCCTCTTTCAGTTCACTTAGTCGACTAGACTATTTTCCCTCACATTCTACTCTTCATTCTAATTATAGATTGACGAAGGTTCTTTATTCCCAATACTGGTCTTCATTCAATGCTAGCATCTCTCTCAGCTGAAAGAAGGTCAACTCTCACCCCTTTTTCGCTTTAGTCAGAAGAGCCTCTCTCCTCCTCGAGTTCTAAATCAGCAAGAGAAGAGGGACCGGCAAGCGAGATGAGCGAAGGAAAAGCCTCGTCGAGCAAGAAAGAGAGGAGTGACCGCAAGCTAGCAAGAACGAAAGAATGAGCGAGAGCAGCTCAAACCACTTTAAGCATTAAGCATTAAGCAAGAGCCTACCTCTACCCGAAAGCAGCGGCGAGGCGGACATTGATTTTGCAGAAAGCACTACAACAAATTCAATTATCAAAGACAAATAATTTTGTCACTTATAAACAATATTTCGTCACTAAAAATCTTGTGTGACGAAAAAAAATTTGTCACACCATCGTCCCTAAATGTGGGTGGCTAAAAGTATATAAAGACGACTTAGTGCTTCGTCGCTAAAAAGGCTACATTAACTACAAAAAGAAAAATCGTCCCCAAATACATGAACATTTGTGACAAATTCGTTTGTCATAAAAAGTGTATTTTTTTTGTAGTTAATGGTATGATTTTGTCACTAAAAAAGTAGTTACCACCGACAAAACTATGTTGTCACTAATTATTTAGTTTAATTAGTGACAACACTAATCGTCTCTAAAATTATATGCATTTCGTAGTTAAACAACATAATTTTGTCACAAACTGCTGCCTTTTAGATACGAGAAAAAAATTCGTCATTAAATGAAAGAATTAGGGACAAATTTATTGTTATAAAAAGTTTAATAATTTAGTAGTTGAATCTATCCTTCGTCACTAAAAGTATTGATTTTACCAACAACTTGTAATTGTCACTATAACTTATCATGGTTAGTGACAATTAAAATTGTCACAAAATAAAAAAGTATTTCGTATTTAATAAAAAGAATTTATTGAGACAAATATATGTTTTGTCACTAAATGTAATCAACTTATGACAAACTTATTTATTTTGTGACAAAAACATTTGTCTTGAAAAGTTAAATTTAATTGTTGCTAAAAGTTACTTTTAGTGACAAAACAATTGATGACATTTAATTAGTTTATATTAATATTATTTTTTAAAATTAGAGTTTCATAAATCAAAAATTAAATAATAAAACATGCTAGATAATAATAAATCTATGATCATACAATTAAAAATAACTAAAGTACTAAGGTAATATCCATTACAATGTCCTTGCATTAAAGTAAAGTATGTCCAATAACCAAAAAAAATCTAACTAAATTAGATGAAATAGTACTCCTAAACTAAGATAAGTAGAAGTTTCTTCCAATAAAGTAGCAATTATATGATAACATAAGAGCTTGCATTTATCTTGATTCAATTCTCACCTTTCATACCTGTGAAAAAAGAGAAAGAAATTTATAAGATTTAATTTAAGCTAAAATTTGTAACACGATATTTTTTGTAATGTTGAAATGCCAAATTGTACAAGTATTGCAAAGACAAAAGATTGGTTTTTTTTTCTTTTCTCTAGTAGTTCAATAGAATGACTGTAAAGATCTACATCTTTAAACTTCCCTCTAATTGGAAATCCAATATTAAAGGAGACATGCCTTGGTGTGCAATGGCTACTGTTTGTCTTCCTCTAAGGAATGTACTCATGAAATAGCACAATGCGTTTTGGAGACAAGTTTATCTATAACTCGGGATGATTTAAGGAAAAGAGAGCCCTGTACAACTGTTAAAGTTAAGATATCTATTGTTTTGGCTTTCTGGTGCAATATTCAAGATGTACAAACTTGTCCAAAATTCAAATGGACATATTCATGAAGATATCACCAAAATTCTGTCACAATAGAACAAGGAAAAGAACAAGATCTATCATTGCAATATCAGAAAATCAAAACAATTTTGGTCAGAAACAAGACTTGCATTCTAGCCTCTATGTTAAACATGTGTTTTAGGACAGCACTCAGATCAAGAATTAGTTTACTAAGGTGCAGCTGAATTTATCAAAGGCGAGATAGCCATTACCACTTCAAGAATATATTGGACCTAAACTATGTCCGAGACATCTTCTTTACTTGATTAAAAGGTAACGGTTAAGAACTAAAAATAAAGGGTACATAACCTTTCACTGCCACCATCTTCCCAATCCTATTTGAATGAAATTATAGGGAACAAGAGTCCTTAATGCTTTTGATTCACAATTTTATCCTCTAATGCTACATATTTCTTAACAGGATAACAAAATTATTCTGTAATGAATTTTAGAGGTCCAACTCGATAGGTCAGCAAATAGAAACTCATTAAATATTGAACCAATTTTTCCAGTAATCTCCATCCATTTCACTCAATTGGCGCATATTTTATTCCAACTAGAACTACTAATTGTGAAGGGGAGCTTGTCCAACAATAAAGTATAAACATGGACTTTAAGTCGACTAAATAAAAATAAGAAAGTACCTGAAGTTGGTATTCTAGTGGAGTTCAGACTCCGCTGCGTCATACGAAAAAAGCATTCAAAGTAAGACACTAAATGCTACATATTTATATATTTTGTAAAATGAAATTAAATAAAACTTGTCATATAAATTTGTGTTACTTCTAACCTTGACGGTGATGGGCGAGAAAAAAGTTGCATTTTCCTGAACAGTTCTTCTTGGCGTGCCATTACAGTGTCCAATTGAGAATTTAATGCTTGTATTTGAGATTGTTGCTCTTTTATTTGACACTGCTGATCTTCTATTCTGGACTGTTGATTTTCTACCACAGTTTCAGCTGCATTTAATCTACTCTGCAACTCATGTTGAGCACTAGCAGCTTCCTGTTTTGCCTTTTTGAGCGAGTCTTCTAACTCTGCCGTTCTCCTTTGTGTAGATCTTATAGTATTAGGTTTTGGACCATAACCGAGTCCTTTTATGTACCCAGACTTTGTACCAAGTACAGTGTCCACAATTTCATCAATGTTCATGGAAGACTCTCCCGAAGCATATAGATCTTTTAAATCTATCATGTTGTTCTGCATAAAAATATTAATATTATTTAAAAGAGAATACACAACTTCTAAAAAATATTGATCAAAAAAATGTAATGAGTATTTTGTTAAAGGACAAATTGATTTTCTTACATAATGAGTCTCAGCCTCTAAAGATGACCATCCTTTCTCACTTGTGTAATGAGTATGCTTATAGAACTCAATTCGGTCAGGCTCAACTCCTTCAGGTTTACTTTCACCCTGTGAAATAAGAAAATAATTGAATAATACTAAAGTTTCATTAGTAAAAAGAATAAAATTGGACTAACTTACCATTTCAGCACGAGCTGCTACAAATGCTTTTGACCCCATGAAATGATTAGATTTGAGCTTAGTTCGATTAACCTTGTTTATGTCGCATCGTCTCTACAAATTAAATACAAAATATCATAATTCCTAACTTTAATAACAAGAAGAATAACCTGAATATAAATTACCTTGTGCTCTGGATTTATCCACATGTCACAAAGTCTATTCCAATTTTCTTGGGTCAACTCTGGCACTTCAATTTTACGAGCTTCTTCCTCTGAGCGTGCACTTTCAAAAAGTTGTTTTAACTTATAGCGCCATTGTCGGCTTCTATTTTTCAGAATATCCTCACAGCTATCTTTCACATAATGCTCATCCAAATTAATTTCAAACCTCTCCTAAAAAGACATACAAATTTTGAAGAAACACACAAAACATTCATAATTTCTTTCATATTAAAACAATAAACAATGATAGCAGATAATCAACATGTGGGTGATTGGGTTCCTGAAAGCAGTGTTAGTCCAAATCAAAACCTCAAAAATAAGTGTCAGGAAAGGCTAAGCAAGAAGAAAAGAGATGCCATTAAGAAAAGACTCCAAAGAGATACTGGGCAACAGGTTGCAGAATGCCCTTCAAGTCAAAATAAACTTGTCTCTTCTGGTTATAAAAGTGACTGCATACTCAAAACAGTCCCTAATATTAATGATGAGTATGAGATAGTCAATTCTGAGGATGAGGTTGGACAAGATGATAAGTCCATGGATGAAAATTATGGAGTGCCTGATCCCAATTCTCATGATGAGTTTCAGCAAGAAATTCTGGAAGAAACTGAGAAGCGTTGTTTGTCACCAAGGGGTAGGAAAGATAAGAGGCAAAGCAAGAAACCACCTGTGAGGAGTACATCTGCTAATTCTAGCAGGGCAAATACCAAATCCATGAGTAGATGTTTATGATGATCAGATCAAGATGTTTATGATGATCAGATCACTTTGTTGGAATACAAGGGGTATTAACACCAGAGGCTCTCTAGAGAGGCTACAGAATCTCAAGAAAATGTACAATCTTGGTTTGATTGCTATTCTTGAACCTTTTTGCTGATAACTCTTATCATAATAGTACTAGAATCCAGTTGGGGATCGATAATGCTACTAGTAATCAGAATGGTAAGATTTGATTGTTGTGGAACAGTGACTACACCTGTAATATCATAAAAACAGGTGAGCAGCACATCACTTGTAAAATTCAGAATGAAGAATTGATTGACAATTTCAGGATTTCCTTTACATATGCTAAGTGTAGGGATCACTTGAGGAGGCCTTTGTGGGATAAACTTCTTTATTTTGCTACTGAGAATGTTCCCTGGTGCACTATTTTAATGTGATCACTTCACCTGAGGAAAAAAGAGGGGGCTTGATGTACAATACAACAAAAGTTTTGAATTCATCAGTGTGATTGAAGCTTGTGGGCTTACTGATCTTGGTTTTAATGGTGACTCTTTTACTTGGTGTAATCAAAGTTCTGTTGATGCTAGAATTTGGAAAAGATTGGACCAGGCTATGGTAAATGACAAATGGTTAGCTATGATGCCTCAAACCACTATTGAGCATTTGCCTTATGTGAGTTCTGATCATACACCTCTGTTGATGGAAAGGGTTAATAGACAAGAGACTCATATCAAGTACTTCAAATTCCTTCATTGTAGAGTGGAGAATGAGTATTTATTTAGATACTGTGAAAACTTGCTGGAATGGAGAAGCTGGGGGTAACCCTCTGTGGAGATTTCATCAAAAAATGAAAAGAGCAGTTGCTACACTTAGTGATTGGTCCAAGAGAGAATATGGGGATATATTTGCTACTGTGAGAGTTTTCGAAGCTAAAGTCAAGGTTGCTGAGGATCAGATCATGCAGAATAATTGCCAACCAAGTTAAAAGTACTGAACTACTAGGGGTGCCATCTTATTACCAATACTGCAAGCACATGGGGCATCTAGTTCAGGATTGCACCATCAAAAGGAGAGATGATGAACTAAAGAGAAGGAAATAACTTGAACTGGAAAGGCAAGGTGGGTTGAGTGATGAATCTAGGAATAAAGAAGCAGGTTTGGGATCAGAAAATGGAAAAGGGCTCTACAAGTGTTATTAATAAGGAACAAGAACAAAGAAATGACAAACAACATCAACAACCACAGTGTCAAACTCAGAGAAGGAGGCAGGGGAAACATAATTTCTTTAACCAAAGTTAAAAGGAGTCTGCAATCCATCAAACCAATGTTCTGCAGAAGGGTAACCTAGCTTTTATTTCTCCAAATTCTTACATTGATCTGGAAGTGCAGGATCAACCAAATGATGATCCGGAAGAAGAAGTATCTGTTGAAGCTGTAAATCATCCTAATAAGGCTACTGATGCACAGAACAAAAAAAATGCTACTCCTTTGAAACAACAACAATAAGGTATATCTGAAAAACCTCCACTGCTACAATTTATAGAATGGTCTTTGCAACATAAGTTTACAATATTTGAATTGAGAGGAATTAAATTGCCAACCAAGTTAAAAATACTGAACTACTAGTTCTTATCTTCTTTAGATGATCCCTGAGAAAGATTTTAGGATGGAAGCAGGCATGAATGAATGAATATATGCCACTAGTTGTTATTTTAGTATCACGTAGTTGATCTGATGTACTAGTTGTTTGTTAGTTGTTGGTGATAAATTCTCATTATTTTTTTCAAAAGAAAACAGCGAACAAAGAAAAAAAGACCATTAGTAAACTTACTACTAGTATCGATAGAGATAGATATCGCCAAGTACTTCTCCCAAAAAAAAATAGATGGATCAAATATAGCAATACTCAAAATAAGAACTTAATATAATCACTATCAGAATCCTTACCTGGCATCTGACTAGTGCTGCATCTTTGTCCTCCCTTGTGAGTTCTTTCCACTTGTTTGGAAGCAAAAGAAAATTTCGAGCAATTATCCCTAGTTCATTGGATAGCTTAGCTGATTGAACTTGTTTAGTTGGTCTTCCTTTACCAATTGGGATCTCTATTTTCATCTTGCATCCCAGAGCCTTCGTCATTTTCTCAAGACCTTTCCCTCTAGTCTTACCACGTCCTTTTCTTATTCTAGTAGCCTCACCTGACCAAAAAAGTTAGCTTAACATACCACATATAATCTTAAAAATGACATATATGACAGTTTGACACAGGATGAAGACTAAAACAACTGAAAACTTTCCTTTGTTTTTTGTTGTATATTAAGTAGAAAAAATTCATCAACGAAACAAATAGAATATATGAGAGCTAACAACAACCCTTTTGATCATTTCTATCATGTCCACTGATTATAAGTTCCACATATTATATAAATATCGTTGGATTCCAAATTAGTAGATTACAACACCTATTCATTCGGAAAAAAGGTTCAAATTGTGCATATGGATAGAGTAGGTACCTTTATATACCTTATTTTTATGCCATGATGAGCAAAGGAGAGTTGATTCAAACATAAATCAAGTTTAGTTACAGTGACAGATTCAACTTCATTTATCCTACTACATCGTTTGCCTAACATCATTCTCAGCTTCCTTAGATCATCAGATACTGCACTATAGTCTATATTTTTTCATTACATGTTCAACATAAATGAATTGTTTCAATGGTTAATGTTTGGGATTCCAACTTAGCCCTTAACTAAATAATCTAATCCTAATCAATATAATAACGTATTACCTGTATTCACCGTAGGAGTAAGGTTATTTGATCCATCCAATGATTGAGTATCTTGAATAGTTTCCCCTGTAAGTATAGTTTGCTTAAAGACACGTCCACCCGGTGCCATTGTTTTGCAGAATTCTACCAAAACACAAAATGTAATGTTAGAATGTTCATAAGATGTACAATTCATTGGTTAACAAAAATTGTCATATAAAGGTACCAGCCATAGTCAACTAAAGCAAAAACTAAAAAGAACATAAACAATCAGTTTAGAAAATCTCACACATACCATTTATTATAAGAGTTCTTTATCTTTTAATTTTGATATTATAATCGAACTGTTGAAGCATCACTAGAAGATTAAAGAACTAGTATAGCATATCAAAGATATATGCACGTAAAAAATGTCCAAATATGAAGGCACAATAACTTTTCTAGAAACTTATATAAGTTAAGGTGTTAATAAGGAGTTGTAGATCTGATAAATACAAAGCCTCGTGAAGAATGCCTATTATTGATTTTTCGTATGGATAACTGAAAGTATTAGTTACACTGATGTCAAACTGAAGATGCCAAACAAATTTAGGTATTAAAATATGAACAAAAAGGCCAGTGACTATGATTATCTTCATAAGAAGTGGCAATATAATCTAGCTGATTCTGTTTAATGTTTGAACAAAACAGTAGCCTGTTCAAAGTCATCTTCCCCAAGCAACATGCATATGTTCTCTCCAACCAAGCATTCCACAATAAACGTTTGGCATTGCCCACCAATTATTTTCTCTAATTGATCTTTCTAAAGAGTGTTTAATAGGGAAGGCAACTAAAGTTATACATAACTCAACTTGAGGTGATATGCATCTGGAATACCCAAATTTAGTGGGAGCACAAGTTTACCAGGATATAAGGTAAGTATATACCATTATGTATATGCCGAATTGTTCTCTTAGATGCCATAATGACACAACAATCCTCAGAAGAAGACGAAAGTAAAAGTCAAAGGTATCTCCTATCCTGAAACAACTTTCTGTAAACTGTAATTGTTCTCTTTATCAATCCTACAGCCCTACCCCCGTGTCTTCTAATCGGAGATCTTACATGGTGGTCCATTATCCACCTTCCTTACACCACCACATTGAACATTATGTCCCTTATTTAATGTATATATTGCATAATGCATTTTTTTTGACAGCCAGACCAACAAGCCAATTGTATTTGCTTACCAACCTACTTATTTTTGCTATGTTTCTCTAACTCTTCAAATATGTTGCAAGGTCCGTGTTGGATCCTCCAAAAGTAGTGCATTTTCTCGAGGATCCAATACAAGGGAAACAACATTTTGGGAGAGCTCCTGCAACATAACATTTCTTAAAGGTAGTGTTCCTACTTCAAAAATTTATAATTTATTTTCCTATCTTCTAATTGATTATATGAAACAGAATATGGATCAGAATGGATTTGTCAAAATAATCAATCAACAATCATTTAATATAGGATTAGGGCATATAACTATCTATTAATTTTGTTTAAATATAAAGTATGAACTGCTACATACCTGGCCTTCTTGTTCAGATTCAGAAATTTTGCTTCACATTGCAAATGAAACTTTTTTGTTTGTTTTCTCATATATATATATATATACGGTGGTTCATCCTGAAATATTTTTGGAGCCAAAAACCTAAAAAAGTAATAAGAAGCGCCAAAATACAGTTTGTCTCCATAACCCACAAACATAGGAAGTGGAGAGTACATGATCAACTTTCTTAATAGTTTAGGAAATAAATTTACATGCACCCACAAAAGACATAAATGTCCAGCAATTTTATTTAGCAAAACAACTAATGAAGGCAATTTTTTATATTTACAACCAGAAAGAAAAATCGAGTATTTTTGAACTAGAAAGAAAAATCAAGAAATAACAAAAAAAATTAAAAATCAGAATACTTAGCTGAAACTCAAAACCCTGGGTCTTGTATTTCTCGTTGATAGTCCAAAATAATTGAACCGCAACACAACCCATTCCGAAAATCAACGAATTCAGCCACGAGAAACACATTGGACCATTTTTCATCTTCAGTCAGATGCAATTTTGTTGTCAAACAAACTGACCGTAGCAAAAGATATCTGAAATTGGGATCTGAAGAGAAGCTCTACTTCAACAATAGAGAAATTTTTGAATGGGGTTGGTCAAATTATGTACTTCATACACATAAAGCAGCCTAGATCTAATCCCCTGGAATCAAACCCGAACTTTAACATTTTTCACGAAAGCACCCTCAATCGAACAATATAATCTAAATCGCACAAACCCATTTCCTCTTTCCCTCATATATCAGACTTCTCTTCTTCCCCAAATAGAGAAGAAATAGATGAAGCTATAAGAGAAGATGAAGAAGCTAAGAGAATATGAAGAAACAGATAAAGAAGCGACAGATGAAGAACTTCAGAATTTGAAGATGAAGAGATGAAGATGAAGAAGCTGAAGGCTAGAGAAGATGAAGAAGCAGCTGGAAATTAAAGGATCTGGTATAATAAAATAATATAAGTGGAAAATGTATAAATTTTATATCTGCAACGTGGAGGACATGCGGCTGATGATTAAAAAAAAATTGACAGACAAATTAATTTAAAAAATCCATACCAATATTTATTTTATTTTTTAAAAAATAAAATAAAATGAGGTCCGTCAATTATGAATTTGAATTAATTGGACTTCAATATGGATTCTGAATCTCGGATGAATTATTAAAAAACTGTATATTCTTATGACAATATTAAGGATTTTTAAATATTTGTAGTATTCAATTTAGTAATATTGACGTGACTCATACGTGCAACGCACGTACACTAAAGAACTAAAAAGGCAACTTTGGACCTAAACTCTCCATTTCAAGTCGAAATTAAGTTCTGCAAGTTCTCCTAGGCCAGATTCGGCATTCCGGAGCTAATGGATTCGACAGAATCGAATTCCGACGCTCAGAACTCAAAACGGCTACAAAAGTCCAATGTTTCAACTTTAAAGAACTAAAAAGGCAACTTTGGACCTAAACTCTCCATTTCAAGCCGAAATTAAGTCCTGCAAGTTCTCCTAGGCAAGATTCGGCATTCCGGAGCTAATGGATTCGACAGAATCGAATTCCGACGCTCAGAACTCAAAACGGCTACAAAAGTCAAATGTTTCAACTTAAAGGACTAAAAAGGCAACTTTGGACCTAAACACTCTATTTCAAGTCGAAATTATGTTCTGCAAGTTCTCCTAGGGCAGATTCCGCATTCCGGAGCTAATGGATTCAACAGAATCGAATTCCGACGCTCAGAACTCAAAACGGCTAAAAAAGTTGAAATTTTCAACTTAAAGGACTAAAAAGGCAACTTTGGACCTAAACTCTCCATTTCAAGTCGAAATTAAGTTCTGCAAGTTCTCCTAGGCTAGATTCGACATTCCGGAGCTAATGGATTCGACAGAATCGAATTCCGACGCTCAGAACTCAAAACGGCTACAAAAGTCAAATGTTTCAACTTAAAGAACTAAAAAGGCAACTTTGGACCTAAACTCTCCATTTCAAGTCGAAATTAAGTTCTGCAAGTTCTCCTAGGCCAGATTCGACATTCCGGATCTAATGGATTCGACAGAATTGAATTCCGACGCTCAGAACTCAAAACGGCTACAAAAGTCAAATGTTTCAACTTAAAGAACTAAAAAGGCAACTTTGGACCTAAACTCTCCATTTCAAGTCGAAATTAAGTTCTGCAAGTTCTCCTAGGCCAGATTCGGCATTCCGGAGCTAATGGATTTGACAGAATCAAATTCCGACGCTCAGAACTCAAAACGGCTACAAAAGTCAAATGTTTCAACTTTAAAGAACTAAAAAGGCAACTTTGGACCTAAACTCTCCATTTCAAGTCGAAATTAAGTTCTGCAAGTTCTCCTAGGCCAGATTCGGCATTCCGGAGCTAATGGATTCGACAGAATCGAATTCCGACGCTCAGAACTCAAAACGGCTACAAAAGTCAAATGTTTCAACTTAAAGGACTAAAAAGGCAACTGTGGACCTAAACTCTCCATTTCAAGCCGAAATTAAGTCCTGCAAGTTCTCCTAGGGCAGATTCCGCATTCCGGAGCTAATGGATTCGACAGAATCGAATTCCGACGCTCAGAACTCAAAACGGCTACAAAAGTTGAAATTTTCAACTTAAAGGACTAAAAAGGCAACTTTGGACCTAAACTCTCCATTTCAAGTCGAAATTATGTTCTGCAAGTTCTCCTAGGCCAGATTCGACATTCCAGAGCTAATGGATTCGACAAAATCGAATTCCGACGCTCAGAACTCAAAACGGCTAGAAAAGTTGAAATTTTCAACTTAAAGGACTAAAAAGGCATCTTTGGACCAAAACTCTCCATTTCAAGTCGAAATTATGTTCTGCAAGTCCTCCTAGGCCAGATTCGACATTCCGGAGCTAATGGATTCGACAGAATCGAGTTCCGACGCTCAGAACTCAAAACGGCTACAAAAGTCAAATGTTTCAACTTAAAGGACTAAAAAGGCAACTGTGGACCTAAACTCTCCATTTCAAGCCGAAATTAAGTCCTGCAAGTTCTCCTAGGGCAGATTCCGCATTCCGGAGCTAATGGATTCGACAGAATCGAATTCCGACGCTCAGAACTCAAAACGGCTACAAAAGTTGAAATTTTCAACTTAAAGGACTAAAAAGGCAACTTTGGACCTAAACTCTCCATTTCAAGTCGAAATTATGTTCTGCAAGTTCTCCTAGGCCAGATTCGACATTCCAGAGCTAATGGATTCGACAGAATCAAATTCCGACGCTCAGAACTCAAAACGGCTAGAAAAGTTGAAATTTTCAACTTAAAGGACTAAAAAGGCAACTTTGGACCTAAACTCTCCATTTCAAGTCGAAATTATGTTCTGCAAGTCCTCCTAGGCCAGATTCGACATTCCGGAGCTAATGGATTCGACAGAATCGAATTCCGACGCTCAGAACTCAAAACGGCTACAAAAGTCAAATGTTTCAACTTAAAGAACTAAAAAGGCAACTTTGAACCTAAACTCTCCATTTCAAGTCGAAATTAAGTTCTGCAAGTTCTCCTAGGCCAGATTCGACATTCCGGAGCTAATGGATTCGACAGAATCGAATTCCGACGCTCAGAACTCAAAACGGCTACAAAAGTCAAATGTTTCAACTTAAAGAACTAAAAAGGCAACTTTGGACCTAAACTCTCCATTTCAAGTCGAAATTAAGTTCTGCAAGATCTCCTAGGCCAGATTCGGCATTCCGGAGCTAATGGATTCGACAGAATCGAATTCCGACGCTCAGAACTCAAAACGGCTACAAAAGTCAAATGTTTCAACTTTAAAGAACTAAAAAGGCAACTTTGGACCTAAACTCTCCATTTCAAGCCGAAATTAAGTCCTGCAAGTTCTCCTAGGCCAGATTCGGCATTCCGGAGCTAATGGATTCGACAGAATCGAATTCCGACGCTCAGAACTCAAAATGGATACAAAAGTCAAATGTTTCAACTTAAAGGACTAAAAAGGCAACTTTGGACCTAAACTCTCCATTTCAAGTCGAAATTATGTTCTGCAAGTTCTCCTAGGGCAGATTCCGCATTCCGGAGCTAATGGATTCAACAGAATCGAATTCCGACGCTCAGAACTCAAAACGGCTAGAAAAGTTGAAATTTTCAACTTAAAGGACTAAAAAGGCAACTTTTGACCTAAACTCTGCATTTCAAGTCGAAATTAAGTTCTGCAAGTTCTCCTAGGCCAGATTCGACATTTCGGAGCTAATGGATTCGACAGAATCGAATTCCGACGCTCAGAACTCAAAACGGCTACAAAAGTCAAATGTTTCAACTTAAAGAACTAAAAAGGCAACTTTGGACCTACACTCTCCATTTCAAGTCGAAATTAAGTTCTGAAAGTTCTCCTAGGCCAGATTCGACATTTCGGAGCTAATGGATTCGACAGAATCGAATTCCGACGCTCAGAACTCAAAACGGCTACAAAAGTCAAATGTTTCAACTTAAAGAACTAAAAAGGCAACTTTGGACCTACACTCTCCATTTCAAGTCGAAATTAAGTTCTGCAAGTTCTCCTAGGCCAGATTCGACATTCCGGAGCTAATGGATTCGACAGAATCAAATTCCGACGCTCAGAACTCAAAACGGCTACAAAAGTCAAATGTTTCAACTTTAAAGAACTAAAAAGGCAACTTTGGACCTAAACTCTCCATTTCAAGTCGAAATTAAGTTCTGCAAGTTCTCCTAGGCCAGATTCGGCATTCCGGAGCTAATGGATTCGACAGAATCGAATTCCGACGCTCAGAACTCAAAATGGATACAAAAGTCAAATGTTTCAACTTAAAGGACTAAAAAGGCAACTTTGGACCTAAACTCTCCATTTCAAGTCGAAATTATGTTCTGCAAGTTCTCCTAGGGCAGATTCCGCATTCCGGAGCTAATGGATTCAACAGAATCGAATTCCGACGCTCAGAACTCAAAACGGCTAGAAAAGTTGAAATTTTCAACTTAAAGGACTAAAAAGGCAACTTTTGACCTAAACTCTGCATTTCAAGTCGAAATTAAGTTCTGCAAGTTCTCCTAGGCCAGATTCGACATTTCGGAGCTAATGGATTCGACAGAATCGAATTCCGACGCTCAGAACTCAAAACGGCTACAAAAGTCAAATGTTTCAACTTAAAGAACTAAAAAGGCAACTTTGGACCTACACTCTCCATTTCAAGTCGAAATTAAGTTCTGCAAGTTCTCCTAGGCCAGATTCGGCATTCCGGAGCTAATGGATTCGACAGAATCAAATTCCGACGCTCAGAACTCAAAACGGCTACAAAAGTCAAATGTTTCAACTTTAAAGAACTAAAAAGGCAACTTTGGACCTAAACTCTCCATTTCAAGTCGAAATTAAGTTCTGCAAGTTCTCCTAGGCCAGATTCGACATTCCGGAGCTAATGGATTCGACAGAATCGAATTCCGACGCTCAGAACTCAAAACGGCTACAAAAGTCAAATGTTTTAACTTAAAGAACTAAAAAGGCAACTTTGGACCTAAACTCTCCATTTCAAGTCGAAATTATGTTCTGCAAGATCTCCTAGGCAAGATTCGGCATTCCGGAGCTAATGGATTCGACAAAATCGAATTCCGACTCTCAGAACTCAAAACGACTACAAAAGTCAAATGTTTCAACTTTAAAGAACTAAAAAGGCAACTTTGGACCTAAACTCTCCATTTCAAGCCGAAATTAAGTCCTGCAAGTTCTCCTAGGCCAGATTCGGCATTCCGGAGCTAATGGATTCGACAGAATCGAATTCCGACGCTCAGAACTCAAAATGGCTACAAAAGTCAAATGTTTCAACTTAAAGGACTAAAAAGGCAACTTTGGACCTAAACTCTCCATTTCAAGTCGAAATTATGTTCTGCAAGTTCTCCTAGGGCAGATTCCGCATTCCGGAGCTAATGGATTCAACAGAATCGAATTTCGACGCTCAGAACTCAAAACGGCTACAAAAGTCAAATGTTTCAACTTAAAGGACTAAAAAGGCAACTTTGGACCTAAACTCTCCATTTCAAGTCGAAATTATGTTCTGCAAGTTCTCCTAGGGCAGATTCCGCATTCCGGAGCTAATGGATTCAACAGAATCGAATTCCGACGCTCAGAACTCAACACGGCTAGAAAAGTTGAAATTTTCAACTTAAAGGACTAAAAAGGCAACTTTGGACCTAAACTCTCCATTTCAAGTCGAAATTAAGTTCTGCAAGTTCTCCTAGGCCAGATTCGACATTCCGGAGCTAATGGATTCGACAGAATCGAATTCCGACGCTCAGAACTCAAAACGGCTACAAAAGTCAAATGTTTCAACTTAAAGGACTAAAAAGGCAACTTTGGACCTAAACTCTCCATTTCAAGTCGAAATTATGTTCTGCAAGTTCTCCTAGGGCAGATTCAGCATTCCGGAGCTAATGGATTCGACAGAATTGAATTCCGACGCTCAGAACTCAAAACGGCTACAAAAGTCAAATGTTTCAACTTAAAGGACTAAAAAGGCAACTTTGGACCTAAACTCTCCATTTCAAGTCGAAATTATGTTCTGCAAGTTCTCCTAGGGCAGATTCAGCATTCCGGAGCTAATGGATTCGACAGAATCGAATTCCGACGCTCAGAACTCAAAACGGCTACAAAAGTCAAATGTTTCAACTTAAAGGACTAAAAAGGCAACTTTGGACCTAAACTCTCCATTTCAAGTCGAAATTATGTTCTGCAAGTTCTCCTAGGGCAGATTCTGCATTCCGGAGCTAATGGATTCAACAGAATCGAATTCCGACGCTCAGAACTCAAAACGGCTAGAAAAGTTGAAATTTTCAACTTAAAGGACTAAAAAGGCAACTTTGGACCTAAACTCTCCATTTCACGTCGAAATTAAGTTCTGCAAGTTCTCCTAGGCCAGATTCGACATTCCGGAGCTAATGGATTCGACAGAATCGAATTCCGACGCTCAGAACTCAAAACGGCTACAAAAGTCAAATGTTTCAACTTAAAGGACTAAAAAGGCAACTTTGGACCTAAACTCTCCATTTCAAGTCGAAATTATGTTCTGCAAGTTCTCCTAGGGCAGATTCCGCATTCCGGAGCTAATGGATTCAACAGAATCGAATTCCGACGCTCAGAACTCAAAACGGCTAGAAAAGTTGAAATTTTCAACTTAAAGGACTAAAAAGGCAACTTTGGACCTAAACTCTCCATTTCAAGTCGAAATTAAGTTCTGCAAGTTCTCCTAGGCCAGATTCGACATTCCGGAGCTAATGGATTCGACAGAATCGAATTCCGACGCTCAGAACTCAAAACGGCTACAAAAGTCAAATGTTTCAACTTAAAGAACTAAAAAGGCAACTTTGGACCTAAACTCTCCATTTCAAGTCGAAATTAAGTTCTGCAAGATCTCCTAGGCCAGATTCGGCATTCCGGAGCTAATGGATTCGACAGAATCGAATTCCGACGCTCAGAACTCAAAACGGCTACAAAAGTCAAATGTTTCAACTTTAAAGAACTAAAAAGGCAACTTTGGACCTACACTCTCCATTTCAAGCCGAAATTAAGTCCTGCAAGTTCTCCTAGGCCAGATTCGGCATTCCGGAGCTAATGGATTCGACAGAATCGAATTCCGACGCTCAGAACTCAAAACGGCTACAAAAGTCAAATGTTTCAACTTAAAGGACTAAAAAGGCAACTTTGGACCTAAACTCTCCATTTCAAGTCGAAATTATGTTCTGCAAGTTCTCCTAGGGCAGATTCCGCATTCCGGAGCTAATGGATTCAACAGAATCGAATTCCGACGCTCAGAACTCAAAACGGCTAGAAAAGTTGAAATTTTCAACTTAAAGGACTAAAAAGGCAACTTTGGACCTAAACTCTCCATTTCAAGTCGAAATTAAGTTCTACAAGTTCTCCTAGGCCAGATTCGACATTCCGGAGCTAATGGATTCGACAGAATCGAATTCCGACGCTCAGAACTCAAAACGGCTACAAAAGTCAAATGTTTCAACTTAAAGGACTAAAAAGGCAACTTTGGACCTAAACTCTCCATTTCAAGTCGAAATTATGTTCTGCATGTTCTGCTAGGCCAGATTCGGCATTCCGGAGCTAAAGGATTCGACAGAATCGAATTCTGACGCTCAGAACTCAAAACGGATAGAAAAGTTGAAATTTTCAACTTAAAGAACTAAAAAAAGCAACTTTGGACCTAAACTCTCCATTTCAACTCGAAATTGAGTTCTGCTAGTTCTCCTAGGCCAGATTCGGCATTCCGGAGCTAATTCCGTATTGCTGCACCTGTTTTGCTCGTCAACGTGCTGTTCTAGCAAACTAGGTTAGCGTCGTTCTGTATATGCGTGAGAGATTCTCCTTATGAAGGTGGGAAAGATTTTAGGTTAATAATTAGCTTATGAAGGTGGCTATTCTTTTGGATTGCTACTAAAGATATACTTAATACTGGCTATTACAAATTAGTCGTTAATATTTTTCCTCATGTGTGTACATTAGTGGCAATTAGCTTATTGCCACAAAATAATCATTGCTAAAGTACCCTTTTGTAGTAGTGATTCTTCATTCACCCAATATTGTAGACTTATACAAGTACGATAACTTCATTATCAAATACGAACTTCAACATACGTACTACAACTTCATTAACAAATACCAACTTCAACCTTGTACTACAACTTTATTAACAAATTCAAACTTCAGTACAAGTACTAATACAAACTTGAACATACGTACCACAACTTCATTAATAAATACAAACTTCAACACAAGTACTACAACTTCATTAACAAATACAAACTTCAACACAAGTACTACAACTTCACTAACAAATACAAACTTTAACACAAGTACTACAACTTCACTAACAAATACAAACTTCAACGTAAGTACTACAACGAGAACAAACGTTCACTTCATACATTAAGTTCCCCTAAACAAAAAATAGGACGTACTTTCACTTTATGATCCCTACAACAAACACAATGAACAAAAGAATCAAAATGAAAATGATCATTTTCAACTTTTTGATTTTCTTCTCTAAAATCATAACTTTTCCAGTCTCTTGTGTTGAAACAAAATTCATCTCTTCAATTTTTTTTCTCAAATTGTCCTTTTCAGCCACTTCAATTCCATCGACAATCATTTTCAATCTGTTTCTTTCAACCTTCATAACATCCAATTTACCCTTTAGGTCCATTATGACAGCTACTGCTCTTCGGGGAAATTCTTGTTTGTCTTGCCATTCCCAATATCCACATGAAGTGACCTACATTTAGTGTATAAATTCGATCATCACAATTTTGAAATATATTACAGAAAGAGTTACTACTAATCTAACCAATAAAATTTTGTATATAAACATTCAAAACTCAAGAAAATTAATTTAAAAACTTACTTTGCGTCTTGGACATTTGTAGAACCTTCTACCCGCATTCAAATCGGTCCAAGCTGTCAAATTTAACGCATTGAGTCCACAATGACATCTTCTTGCATACGGTGGTTCAAGTGAATTGCTAGAGGATTGAGACATTGCTTTGAAATCTTACAAGTGAAGAAAGCTTCTTGAAGAAATGTAAAAAGAATACAAATAACACAAATAGATGAATGCTTTGTGTTGTAGTGTGGGAACTGGAAAGTGGACATTAAAGAACAAAGGGAAAAAATGGACGGGATTGATTAAACACAGGAACGAAAAAGGGGTCATCCCTTTTAACCTATCAGATTAGATGGGTCGGGTCGGGTTTCAACGGGTCGGGCATTTTAATTTAGGGAAAATAAATTATTGCTGACGTGGACGTCCATGTGTCAAAATATATGACACACCAGACGCCACGTTGAGGCCAAACGGAATTTTGGATGTGGAGGGTAGAAGTGGACCAATAGTTTGACGGTAAGGGTAATTTTGAGCCCAAAAATAGTTAAAGGGTAAATATGAGCCATTTTAAATAGTGTAAGGGTAATTTTGACCCTTTTCCCTATTATTAAAAATAGTGTAACAAAACAGTATTTTTGTTAACAAATTCATACTGCGTGCTCTCTCTCTCTAATTAGAACACAAAAATACGCTAATTAACAAAACCCCTCTCTCTCTCTCTAAGAAGCCCTCTCTGTACGCTCTTTGTTAAGAAACGAAGAACAAGATTCATACTGCGTGCTCTTTGTTGTACGTCTCTCTGCTAAGAACGAAGATTCATCTTCGCCACTGTACGTCTCTCTGCTGAACGAATATTCATCTTCGCTGTACGTCTCTCTGCTAAGAACGAAGATTTTATCTTCGCTGTATGTCTCTCTGCTAAGAACGAAAATTCATACTACTCAATCTTCGCTCTCTGTACAGGTATTTCTTCGCTCTCTGTACAGGTATTCAGAAGAGAATCTGCTATCTTTGCTCTCTGTTCTTGCCCTAAATGGTTGCTTCAAGTTTCATCATAATTCTTTTGCCCCAAATCTAAAATAGGGTCACTACAATTTACAGGTATTTCTTTAATCAACACATAAATTAGTGATTCAATGAAAAGTAAATTCAAGTTTTTATGTTATAGGTTTATCCAATACTAGTAGTTTTGGTTCAAACTTCAGATGTTGTATATGTGTTAAAAGATGCACTAAAAGTACAGATGATTAATTCTGAACCAAGTAATTAATTAGATGAGCTGTGTTAGAATTCCATACTCACACCCATAAAATTGAAATCCCAAATCCATCTCTGCTTCTGCAGGTTCATTTAGCTGCCCACCCTTGTTTTCTATATTGTTATAAATCGAGGAAACTGAATCTTAGAGATATTTTGTTTGGAGAACTAGAGTAGAAATTGAAGAATGGACGGTTCCAATGAATGATGCTAATAAGTTTTGTTGCATAATTTCGTCTAAACAAGCTTCAGTCAGCTGGAACTCTAGTCCATTCAATTCAACTTATCTTTTGAAAACCTGGTTTATTTAATCTTTTTCTGGTGGTGCAGTGTCTGGTGTCTTTTAGACTACTTCGCTAGCATCTGTTCTAGTAGTCTCACATTGATTCAGTAGAGTTATCTGATATCTTTTGAATCTCAAGTATCTGAAACTTGCATTTTCTCTTTTGGTTTTCCAGAGGTTGAACAACTTTTGAGCCCAGAGGAAAGGGAAATTTTGTATCGTAATCAAACTCCAGAGCTGGATAAGATATCAACTGTAAGTGTTCTAAGGAGATTCAACTTCCTCTTTCATACCTACATTCTTATCTGATAAGTAGATTAGTAAGCAATGATGGGACTTGCTATTCGTACTGTATTAGATACCACCAACAGACTTTAGAGACCAAACCACATTATTCAAAAGAAATCCATGGATATACTAGTTAATTCCTGATACTTGTGAATGTGTGTCTAATCCAGGCAAAATGGAACCCTCTTCACACTTTTGCACTAGCAGGGCAGATAAATTTAATGGTTTTCAAGATGCTTATTCACGTACAATGGAGTTTGTTTAGAGACTTATTATAACACTTGAGTCTCCACTAGAGTTTGTTGTTCCATTGCAGAACCTTATACTATATTGTTCGAATTCCGACGCTCAGAACTCAAAACGACTAGAAAACTCAAAATTTTCAACTTTAAAGACTAAAAATGAACTTATGGACCTAAACTCTCCAATTTAATGCCAAATTCAGTTCTGCAAGTTCTCCTAGCCTAGATTCAGCATTTTGGAGCTGATGGATTCGACGGAATCGAATTCCGACGCTCAGAACTCAAAACGACTAGAAAACTCAAAATTTTCAATTTTAAAGACTAAAAATGAACTTATGGACCTAAAGTCTCCAATTTAATACCAAATTCAGTTCTGCAAGTTCTCCTAGCCTAGATTCAGCATTTCGGAGCTGATGGATTCAACGGAATCGAATTCCGACGCTCAGAACTCAAAGCGACTAGAAAATTCAAAATTTTCAACTTTAAAGACTAAAAATGAGCTTATGGACCTAAACTCTCCAATTTAATGCCAAATTCAGTTCTGCAAATCCTCCTAGCCTAGATTCAGCATTTTGGAGCTGACGGATTCGACGGAATCGAATTCCGACGCTCAGAACTCAAAACGACTAGAAAACTCAAAATTTTCAACTTTAAAGACTAAAAATGAACTTATGGACCTAAACTCTCCAATTTAATACCAAATTCAGTTCTGCAAGTTCTCCTAGCCTAGATTCAGCATTTCGGAGCTGATGGATTCGACGGAATCGAATTCTGACGCTCAGAACTCAAAACGACTAGAAAACTCAAAATTTTCAACTTTAAAGACTAAAAATGAACTTATGGACCTAAACTCTCCAATTTAATGCCAAATTCAGTTCTGCAAGTTCTCCTAGCCTAGATTCAGCATTTTGGAGCTGATGGATTCGACGGAATCGAATTCCGACGCTCAGAACTCAAAACGACTAGAAAACTCAAAATTTTCAATTTTAAAGACTAAAAATGAACTTATGGACCTAAACTCTCCAATTTAATGCCAAATTCAGTTCTGCAAGTTCTCCTAGCCTAGATTCAGCATTTCAGAGCTGATGGATTCGACGGAATCGAATTCCGCCGCTCAGAACTCAAAACGACTAGAAAACTCAAAATTTTCAACTTTAAAGACTAAAAATGAACTTATGGACCTAAACTCTCCAATTTAATGCCAAATTCAGTTCTGCAAGTTCTCCTAGCCTAGATTCAGCATGTTGGAGCTGATGGATTCGACGGAATCGAATTCCGACGCTCAGAACTCAAAACGACTAGAAAACTCAAAATTTTCAACTTTAAAGACTAAAAATGAACTTATGGACCTAAAGTCTCCAATTTAATGCCAAATTCAGTTCTGCAATTTCTCCTAGCCTAGATTCAGCATTTCAGAGCTGATGGATTCGACAGAATCGAATTTCGACGCTCAGAACTCAAAACGACTAGAAAACTCAAAATTTTCAAAGACGCTTGCATGTATTTCTTCTATAATATTTATTTTTATAAGTGTTATGTTTTGCAGTTGATCATGGATAAAAGTTGGATGCATGAAGCAAAATTCTCTAAAAGATACGTTGAGGGTGTCCAATCTTTTATGCGACTTGTTCGGTCTCACTTTGATCAAAATTCTAAAATTCGATGCCCATGTCAAGATTGTTTAAATGTATATTTTCAAACACAAGAAATTGTGTATGACCACCTATTGATCAAGGGAATTATGGAAAGTTACGTGCAATGGATATTCCATGGAGAACAATCACAAATGAGATGTAACAATGAAGCGATTAACAATGAAGATGAAAATGAAGAGCTTGACAATGATGATGGAATTCAGACTATGTTAGAAGAGGTTAGTAAAAGATCGTTTGCCAATTTTTCAGAGGAAACAATAACTGATAACAATGTGTGCGGTAATATGAGTGAGAAAGAAGCTAAAAAGTTTGACAAATTGCTAGAAGAAGCTGAACATCAATTATATCCGGGATGTAAGAAATTCTCAAAGCTTTCATTTCTAGTGAAGTTGCTACACCTGAAAGTGTACAATCAATGGAGTAATAAATCATTTGATATGTTGCTAGAGTTACTAAAAGAGGCATTTCCTACTGGCGAGACACTTCCTAAGTCATATTATGATGCTAAAAACATGTTGCAAGGTTTGGGATTAGGATACATTTCGATTCATGCTTGCAAAAATGATTGTGTGTTATACTGGGCTGAACACAAAAATAGACAAGATTGTCCACATTGTGGTACTTCAAGGTGGAAAATTAATAATGGAAAGAACAAAAAAATTCCTCATAAAGTGTTGCGATATTTTCCATTGAAGCCGAGACTTCAAAGGTTGTTTATGTCTAGTAAAACAAGTGGAGACATGAGGTGGCATAAGGAAAAACATCTTGATGAGTCAAATGTGTTAAGGCATCCGGCAGATTCTGAAGCATGGAAAGAGTTTGACAAGAATCACCAGTGGTTTGCACAAGAACCACGTAATATTAGACTCGGTCTTACAACAGATGGTTTTAACCCATTTGGCAACATGAGCACATCGTATAGTATGTGGCCTGTCATTCTCACTCCTTATAATCTTCCTCCTTGGAAATGTTTTAAGGACCCATTTATGATAATGTCATTGCTTATTCCTGGTCCTCAAGCACCAGGAAAGGATATTGATGTTTATTTACGCCCTTTGATTGATGAGCTGAAAGAGTTATGGAGTGATGGTGTAGAGACATTTGATGCATCAACTAGGAAGAACTTCAAGATGCATGCTGCTGTTTTGTGGACCATAAATGACTTTCCAGCCTATGGTAAGTTCTTAAATTACTTACTTTTTTAATTGTTTGATAATTTATACTATTTGTGTGTTGAACTACTAATATAATATTGTAAAAGCACTCAAGAGAACTTCTTAATTGCGCACCATGAGGTCCTAGGAGAACTTGTACAACCGAATTTGGAGTTAAAATGGAGATTTTAGGTTAAAAGTTGCATTTTTAGTTTTTTAAAGTTGGAAATTTGTTTTTTCTATCCAATTTGAGTTCTGAGAGTCAGAATTCGATTTTGTCAATTCCATCTGCTCTGGAATACCGAATCTGGTCTAGGAGAACTTGCAGAACCGAGTTATGAGTAAAAATGTTGACTTTAGGTTAAAAGTTTCATTTTTAGTTCTATAAAGTTGAAAATTTGGTTTTTCTAGCCGTTTTGAGTTCTGATAGTCGGAATTCGATTCTGTCAATTCCATCAGCTCTGGAATACTGAATCTGGTCTAGGAGAACTTGCAGAATCGGGTTTTTAGTAAAAATGGAGACTTTAGGTTAAAAGTTTCATTTTTGGTTCTATAAAGTTGAAAATTTGGTTTTTCTAGCCGTTTTGAGTTCTGAGAGTCGGAATTCGATTCTGTCAATTCCATCAGCTCTAGAATACCGAATCTGGTCTAGGAGAACTTGCAGAATTGGGTTTTTAGTAAAAATGGAGACTTTAGGTTAAAAGTTTCATTTTTAGTTCTACAAAGTTGAAAATTTGGTTTTTCTAGCTGTTTTGAGTTCTAAGAGTCGGAATTCGTTTCTGTTAATTCCATCAGCTCTGGAATCCGAATCTATCAATTCCACTTGGTAACGAGCTTGAGCAACCTTAGGCATCTATTGGGCATGGAAGTAGTACTTAGGAGCTATCAGATGGTGACTAAATTTGGCCAGACTGTTAGCAACTCCATTAGCTTCTCTATACGTGTGGATGCATTTAAACTCATCCAACTGAGCAACACTCTGCATCAAGCTAGTGAGGGACTGATCTATATGCCAAGGTGGAGGTGATTCTTTGTTGATCCATCTACATAGCAGCTGAGAATCCACTTCCAACAGGACTCTCATCAAGCCCTGTTGGATACACAAATTAATTCCCCAAACAGCAGCAAGGACTTCAGCTTTGTTATGGGACCCTCTGTCCAAAAGGAATGGAATAAGCCATCAACATATTTCCATGTGAGTTCCTGATGATACCCCCAGCTCCCAATTTACCAACCAAAGCACTCCCATTAGAATTAATTTACACCAGTGAGCAGGAGGTCTTTTCCAAAGAACTGGGGTGATCCTTAAGTCATGATAACAAGATTCAACACACTTCACAAGATCATTCCAGTTTGCAGGCCAGGAAATGTAGGGATAGGCAGAATGCATTAGAAAAAAGGTGTCTCGAAAGACCAGGAATTTAACTCTGGCAATGTTGGACTTCTTCCCACCATACCTCCCAGAGCACCTATTCTTCCATAAATTCCAGCAAATGAATATAGGAGTAGCTTGTAGGAACAATTTATGAGCATCATTCCTACACTTAGACTGCCACCATCTCATTATAAAGTGATGTAGGGGAAGGTGATCATTACTGATACCAAAAGATGCAGCAAAACATTTCCACACATACTTAGCAGAAGGAGCCAGAGTTAAGACCATCAGCTAGTGAGTTATTACAGCATCCATTTGTCACCGGTGAAGCACAACTGTCTCTTCCTGATGGTCCTAGTTCTATGATGGACAAATCTCAAGGTTGTTCTTATTCAAGTGGGCATAATGTGAAAAGTGTGTAAGTGCTCCAAAGGTTTTCTTTTAGCTCAGACTAATATATCTGCATTGTGTAATCTCAAATCCTTAACAGGAACTAAAGCTTGCAGTTTCACTACATAAATATGCTTTATGTCAACAGATATAGAAAAATTTTGAAATCCTTTGATTTGTAATATAACAATAGCTATGCCTCAAGTCTCAGTGAGCAAGTTAGAGTTGGCTATATGAATTCTTACTCTCTGTGTATCTCACTCCATTTAAGCTCATTTTAGTCACACAAGTTGGCATGGATACCAATTAAAAAAGATTAAAAAATAGAAGTCAAACGTGACTTTCATGGATATGGAGCATCATCTACTACATTTTAATGCACTGAATAAAGGGCAGTTGTGAAAAAATAACAAGTAACAGAAGTTTGTCACATCTTCTACTGAAATATAAATCTCAGGGGTAGGATGAGAGACTCGTAGAAAACATTGGACCTAAAATAAACGTGTTAAAATGACTACACTTAATCTCAACTAGATTGGAATCACCCTACATAGATCTTTTTCTTCCATTGGGCTATATTCGTGTGATATTAAGGATATGAAATGATGACTAAATCAACAAAATAAGCAATACATTGAATCTGTAACTTAGTGGCTAAAATAGCTTTAGTGTGCTGAGGAGGGGCAACACTGAGGACCAATTCCCTATCCCATTGCCCATCCTGCATAAAAGACTCCAGTTTAGTGTTATCCAACCTGCTGCTGGCTTCTCCGAAATGGGCAAGAGGCCCTACCCCCAACCAGTTATCCCACCAGAAAGAACAACTTCCTGAATTGATCTTCCACATGATATGAGGTTCCATTTTGTGCTTGTTTTGCATCATGTGCTTCCAAACAAGAGATTGCCCAGAATCCCACTTTTTGCTCACTGGATTGGACCTCTGGCAGT
Source organism: Solanum rostratum (assembly GCA_029948455.1). NCBI lineage: Eukaryota > Viridiplantae > Streptophyta > Magnoliopsida > Solanales > Solanaceae > Solanum > Solanum rostratum. Next base: position 10,176,486 of record CM057055.1, on the reverse strand, counting down.
ATTTGGATTTAAGGAAATCACCCCAAAGGGTCTTTTTGGATCTGAAAATCCACCACTGTTTAAATTGGAAAGCTTTGCACACATCTTCAATCATTCTCACTCCAATGCCACCTTCTTCAAATGGAAAGCTTAAGTTCTTCCAAGAGGACCAGTGGTATTTTCTCTTCTCATCCAACCAACCCCAGAAGAAGTCAGCAAATATGCCAAGAATTTGCTTTAAGGTAGTTCTTGGAGGTGAAGCAGAAGATAAGATGTGGATGGGAAGGGAATGAAGGACATGCTTGATGAGAGTGGCTCTCCCACCATAACTGAGAATCTTGGATTGCCATCCAGCAATTCTTGCCACCACCTTAGACACCATCTCAGAGAAATAAATAATCCTTTGTCTCCCAATGTACAAAGGACATCCCAAATAGGTAAATGGAGCCTTTTTCTGTACAAGACCAGTAATATGCTTGATCCTATCCACAGACCTTTTAAACATGTGAGGATATACAATAAAGTGGCTCTTGTTTTTGTTAATCAGCTGACCAGAAACACCCTCATAATTAGCTAGTATCTTCATAACAAGGTTTAAAGATCTGCTCCTACCAGAAGTAAAGATGATGGTGTCATCTGCAAAACTCAGAAGGTTGATTTGGGGACCCTTTTTCTCCATGTACAAACCATGAAATTGAGTAGATTGGTATAGTTGATTGAGAAGTCTAGACAACACCTCAGCTCCAATAATGAACAATGCTGGAGACAGGGGATCACCTTGTTTCAGCTCCCTGGTAGAGTGAAAGAAACCATATCTTGTTCCATTGAGTATGACGGAGTACCAATTATTAGACATGATCCTCCATGCCATATCAATGAAGCCCTCAGCAAAGCCCATTTTCCTCATCACCATACAAATATAAGACCAGGAGACCCTATCATAAGCTTTTGCCATATCCATCTTAAGAATCGTATTACCTCCAATGTTTGGCTTCTTAATATGATGAATTATCTCCTGAGCAAGCATAATATTCTCAGATATACTCCGTCCTTTAACAAAGCCTGACTGATTAGGGGAGATCAGGTTTGGAAGGATAGGAGCCAATCTAAGGCATAGAAGCTTGGAGATCACTTTGTTCACAAAGTTGCTCAAGCTGATGGGTCTGTACTCAGATAGCTTGCTAGGATGTTTTGTCTTAGGTGAGATTAAACAAGACAAGCATGAGAGAAGTATCCCAGCCAGGAGTGTAACAACAACAACAAACTTTGGGGTCATGACCAAAACCAGTGATCTTCTCGTTTGTGGGTAACTTACCTCTCAAAGCTCTCCACAAAACAAAGGAGCATTTGAAAGGAATGTTCTTCTGCCATGTGAGTCTGTTAAGTTTAGTCTTAGGTCTTTGAGTTCTGATAATATTCCATGCAGAAGCAGCAGTGAAAGTACCTTCAGCATTCAAACTCCATATAGGTTTATCAGGAACTCCCTGTTGGATCTGTAATTGAGTGTTAAGGATAGCATCAACATATTGAGAAGGGGCAATGTCATTAATCTTCTCCACATCCCACTGTCCATTGTGAATAAATGCAGCAACTCTTGTGTTGTCAAGTATGCTACTAGCCTCTCGGAACTGAGCAAGAGGGCCCACACCTAACCAGTTGTCCCACCAAAGAAACAAGTACCAGAATTGATTTTCCAGTGAATGTGCTGCTCCAACTGTTTTCCATATAATCCATACTCTTCTGTTAGTGGCATGTTGATAATTCCGGAGCATCTACCACCATGGCAAAGTGTGTTGCTTGATTTTCATAGATTTGTGTTTGTTCATCCTTGTTTCTAGTAATTCGACTAATTTGATCTTATTAACATTCGACTGAGGGCGCTGCTCCGAATTGAGCACCTCTTATTAATATTAAACCGAGGACACTACTATAGATGTTCACTTTAGAATTATTGCTTTTTAGGACATAATCTCAATATTTAATCTATACTATAGAGAATCTTGTTCTGCATGTTGTTTGTTATAGTATATGCTATAATCTACTACTGAACATATATTGTTTTTCTATGAATTAGGTAATTTATCTGGATGGAGCACAAAGGGATACATGGCATGTCCTACATGCAATAAGGATGCGTCTTCACAAAAGGTACGAAGTAAAATTTTTTACATGGGTCACCGCCGGTATCTTGAACCTAATCACTCATGGAGAAGAAGCAAGAAATTTGATGGAAAGAAAGAAAACAGATCAAAGCCAAAAGAGCTCTCGGGGGATGAAGTCTTAAAACAGTTGGATTTACTAAGTACTTATAGTGTAGGAAAACACTCAAATTATAAGAGAAAGAAACGTCGTCCTGAAGAGTTAAATTGGGTGAGGAGAAGTATTTTATTTGAGTTACCATACTGGAAGAGCTTGAAGTTGCGGCATAATTTAGATGTCATGCACATAGAAAAAAATATTTGTGAGAGTATTTTGGGGACATTATTAGATATTGATGGGAAAACTAAGGACACATATAAAGCAAGACAAGATCTTAAGGATATGAACATAAGAAAAGAGCTATGGTTGCAACATGATGGTTCCAATTATATAATGCCAGCTGCTTGTTATGTTATGTCAAAAAAAGAGAAAAAAGAGTTTTGGAAATTTTTAAAATCTGTTAAATTTCCTGATGGTTATGCTTCAAATATCTCAGGGTGTGTAAGTGTGGATGATGGTAAGATAACAAGACTCAAAAGTCATGACTATCATGTTTTGTTACAACGAGTTCTGCCTATTGCTCTTCGTGGATTTGTAAATAAAGATGTCTCTTTAGCATTAATTGAGTTAGGTCATTTCTTCCAACGATTATGTTGTAAGACATTGAGAAGAGATGACTTAGAACAGCTTGAAAGGGATATAATTATTATATTATGTAAGCTAGAGATGATCTTTCCACCAGCTTTTTTTGATGTTATGGTACATTTGGCTGTGCATTTACCTCGAGAGGCTATGTATGGGGGACCAGTACAATATCGTTGGATGTACAAAATTGAGCGGTTCTTGTGCAAGCTTAAGCGTTATGTACGAAACAAGGCACACCCAGAAGGTTCTATTGCAGAAGGCTATATTATTGATGAATGTTTGACATTTTGCTCTATGTATCTTACTAATATTGAGACTAGATTTAATCGTGAACATCGAAATGATGATGGATTTAGCAGAAAAGATGAATATGTTCTTGACATATTTTCAAAGAGTTGTAGACCATATAGAGATGGAATATATGATGCCATACCAAAGAGAGATTTTGATATGGCTCGATGGTACGTGTTTAATAATTGCGAAGAAGCAGAGCCTTTTCTTCAGTAAGTAATTTCTTTTAATATATCTAGGTTGATATCTTATTATTTTGAATTATTTTTAAATAATTTCTTTTTCATGCAGAGAGCATAAAGAAGAGTTGTCAAAACAAGCTGTTGTGAATATAGATGATAAACATCGAGAACAGTTTCCTTTATGGTTCAAAAATAAAGTAAGTAATTTTAAGATAACATAAGCATGTTATTATGTTTAAATTATCATTTTCCTTTACTAATTGAATGCAATAATTTTTTTGTTGTAGATTATGCAATTATATAATAAGGAAAAGTCAATGTCTATCCATAAATTATATCCTTTGGCAATTGGACCTGATGTGCGTGGAAGAACATATACGGGTTGTATTGTAAATGGCATCAGGTATCATGCTCAACGACGCGATGAATTACGTAAAAGTCAAAATTGTGGTATAGTTGTTGCAGGCTATCATGAAAATGAGTTGATTGACTTTTATGGTATTATAGTTGACATCCTTGAGTTAGAGTATGTTGAAGAAAATCGAGTTCTCCTATTTAAATGCAAGTGGTTTGACCTTCGCAAGAAAATAGGAATGCAAAAAGATAATAATTTTACAAGCATTTGTGTTAAAAGATTTTGGTACGAACGTGATCCTTTTGTACTTGCTACTCAAGCAAAACAAGTGTTTTATATTGATGACCCAAAATTGGGAGAAAATTGGCGAATTGTGCTCAAATTTCAAGATAGACACTTATATGATGTGCCAGAGAAGGAAAACTCAGAGGCAGAAAGTGATGAGTTGCATATTACAAATGATGAAGTGTACCAGGATACTTCAATTAAAAATAATTCAATTGTCAATGATTCGGTGTATATACTGAGTCAACTACATAGAGATGATGTAGATTCAATTACCTTAAATGAAAATGTAATTGAAATGGAGGCTCAAACAGAAAATGAAGTTGAAATTGATTATAGCGAAGATTCTGATAAAGAGGATGACACTATGCTAGAGTACATCAGTGATCATGAAGAGAATGAAGGTAATAATAATGGCAATGATGATGAAGCTGATGGCCTAGGTGATGACGATGACATTGGCTTGTGATGTAACCTCATAAGAGTAAGGTCAATTACTTGTTAAAAGTTCTTCTAAATTATGTATATCTTATTTGAACACTGCAAAATGAAGTGTCCTTATTACTACCATGAAAATCATTTTCGTGAAAATTAAATAACTCATTTAAGGAGCGATTGGATTGGCTTTTATTAAGTGACTCATAAGTTAAAAGTCATAAAATATAAGTTGGAACCCCCAATTTTTGGCTTTTGGCTTTTGATTCCTTTTCTTTTACTTTTAAAAAATTGTTTTTAAACACTTTTTATGTTACCCAAACTCTTTCACTTTAGGCAAGTGTCTTTTTTCATCATTTTTTCATACTTCTTTTTAGGTAATTACCTTTTTTTATTAATCATCTGTATATTAATATTTATTGAGCTAGTGACTACCTTTTCACTATATTATATTTTTTTTTACAGAGATCACAGGTGACATTGATGAGGCTTTCATAGCTAGAGTGCATGATTTGACAAATTTCTAGTGAGCACACATTTCTTTGGGTGAACAAGAAGTCACTTATTTACTATCGTCCTATTCTTTTAAACCTAGAGTTGCCTTGTTAGTCATTTCACTAGTGTCGTGAGTATTCTTTCGTTATTAGTGATTTGTGATAGTTTTAGACTTTTTTTCGTATTTGGAGATGAATTTAGTATTATAATATGTCTAATGGATTGTTGATGAATATTATGACTTGTTTTAGCAATGTTGGTTGGATATGTTATTGTTTTTTGAAACAGGAAATTTTTTGATAGGCCCAAAAACAGAGGAAACTCTGCCCAATTTTTTGTAAACTTTCATTAAAGCTTGCCTTTGGGATCCCACTTTTAGTCCTAGTCCTAAATTGAATTGTAACACAAATAATGTAGGTAATGAATTCATGTATATCATCTATGGATACAAAGGTCACTTGTTGATGGTAATCTTTCTGAAATTATTAAAATTTCTTGTGGATTAGATATTATCACAATGTGATTGCATGGTTAAAAAAGATAGAATGATTAGAGTGATTATTATGTTTGAATTTATTTTGTAAGATTAGATATTGGTTTATGATGATATATTTATATTGTTAAAATATGTTGATATTTTTATAGTCAATGTGCTTTTTTAATTTGATTGTGAGATTTACATGTTAATTATAGCAGTTGCTAAACAAAAGCAACAAATTAATTGTGGTTATGCTAATTGTGGTGTTGTGATAATAAGTTGTGCGTGTTACTATTCATCGCTAATTAATAACTTTTTAATTTATTGTAAAAAATTTCGTTTTCATCTTATTTATTGTAATACAACTTAGAAATATACATATGACTTTTATTAACTATAATAGTTTGAATGGACACGTGATTATAGAATATTTGAAAACTTGTTGAGACTATTGATAGTTTTATATTAGAAGTTTTTTTTTTTAATTCAAACTATTTTAATGATGTTTAAGTATTCAAACTATTTTAATTCAAACTTGTTGTCATTAATGTATCAATTATTTTTTGTGACAAAAAATTTTCGTATACAAAAAGTTAATTAATTTAAGGACAAAAAATGATTTGTCACTAATATATCAATATACGTTTTGCGACAAAAATTTTTGTATCCAAAATTTAACTAAATTAGGGACGAAATTTTTTTTGTCACTGACTGGGAACATCATTAGTGACAAAATATTAAGGTCACAATTAAATATAAAATTTTGTGGCTAAAACTTACAACATTTAAATACGAACTGTAATTTGTCGCTATTGCAGTAACTTATTTTTAGTGACGAAATTTCTTCGTGCCTGAAATTATACCTAATTTAAGACAAATAATAGTTTGTCAAAAATTGTATGCATTATTACAGACATAATAATGTGTCATTGATAATTTAAAATTCGTCACTAATGGTACTTAATAAATGGCGCCAAATTATTTTTTGGTGGGAAATTTTAATGGACAAAACTTAGCTACGAAATTATATGTTTTGTCACTAAAAGAATTTTTCTCATGTATTTAAACACGAAATGTTATTTTTGTCACAAAAAGTGAATAATTAGTGACGAATTTTGATTCGTACTTAATAATTTCGTAGCTGAATATCACATTTCTTGTAGTGAAGGTTGGCTGCCTTGCAGGGTCGCTTGCCTAGTTCACCGGTACTAGGCTATGAGAGGCTCAACATCGGGTCCAATGTAAAGACGTCAGTGCTAGTTATCCAGTTACAGAAGCGACACCATAGGCTTTCGCTTTCGCCTCTCTCTAAAAATTGCAGTCATGGTAAAATCTTGGTTTATTGTTTCATCAGGGACTCCCAAGCACACGAGTTTTCTACAAATCAAAATCTAAAAATAGAAGGCTTGTTATTCAACAGTATAACATGACTTATATACTCGTGTCAACCAAGGTGTATGTGGATCTGTTCCAATTTTGAATGAAGTTGATTGGAAAAATACGGACTTCTCTACAGAGAATTAGAATTTCGATATGATAGTGGGTTGCCCGGGATTCGAACCCGTAACTAGTCGGATGGAGTAGATAAGTTCCTTGTTAAATAAAAAAAATGTTAATCAACAATTAAATAAACAAGTAAAGATCCCTCCCCAAGCCGTGCTTGCACTTTTCATTGCACACGGCTTTCCCTATGTATACATCAGTTCCTTTCTTATCGAAATTCGAAAGACTTTTCAAAGTTGAATACTCTGTTGATTTACCCCTTATTACTATTACAATCAACATTTCATAATAGTGCAAATTTTTGATCTCTTAAGAATTTCGAAAATCTAAGAATGAATCATTGATAATTCGCCAGATCATTGATACAAAAAATATCCAAATACCAAATCCTGCCTCTATATACTATACTCCCCACAAACTAGACCAAGCTCGTGGGAAGGTAAAAGAAAGAACTTGTTCTTCCGACGTTAAGAATTTTTCCAATAATTCCGAGCCCGATCTTTTCAAAAAGTGCGTACAGTACTTTTGTGTTTCCGAGCTAAAGTTCTAGCACAAGAAAGGTGAAGTATATACTTTATTCGATATAAAGCCTTTTTTTTTGGAAGATCCGCTATAATAATGAAAAAGATTTCTGCACATACGCTCAAATCGGTCAATAATATCAGAATCTGATAAATCGGACCAAACCGGTTTACTAATGGGATGCCCTAATACGGTACAAAAGTGTGCTTTAGCTAATGATCCAATCAAAGGAATAATTGGAACAAGGGTATCGAACTTTTTAATTGCATTATTGATTAGAAATGAATTTTCTAACATTTGACTACGTACCATTGAATGATTTAGTCGCACCACTTGAAAGATAGTCCATAAAGTCAGGGAATGGTTGGATAATTGGTTTATATGGATCCTTCCTGTGTGAAAGCACAGAGGAAAATGACATTGCCAAAAATTGACAAGGTCAAATTTCCATTTATTGATCAAAAGAAACGTCCCTTTTGAAGCCAGAATTTCTTTTCCTTGATACCTAACATACATAATGCATGAAAGGATCTTTGAGCAACCATAAGGTAACCTGAAAATCCTTAGCAAAGACTTCAACAATACGTTCTATTTTTCCATATAAATCTCTTTGTTCAAGAAGGGCTCCAAAAGATGTTGATCGTAAATGAGAAGATTGGTTCAGTAGAAAGACGAAAGTGGATTCGCATTCATATACATACGAATTATATAAGAAGAAGAAGAATCTTTGATTTCTTTTTTGAAAAGGAGTAACCGGGCTTCTTTGAAGTAATAAGACTATTCAAATTCCAATATTCGTGGAGAAAGAATCGTAATAAATGTAAAGAAGAGGCATCTTCCTGGCTTAGAAATAGATCAAAAATCCACCCTTCGCCCACCTCTCCCTCAGTGAGGAAATAGTAGTAGCAGCAGTTTCCCCACTAATTCAAGGTTACAGTCCCAACAAGTTAAAGAGTCCGGTACGAACAAAGGCAGTATATGAAAGCTTTCCTTAACCATTCAAGGAAGGGGTTTGACTTAGACCACTTAGTAGGACCCTCTGGCTTACAGGAGACCTTCCATCCATGGTTGATATCTTCCTAGACTTTCTGCTTATTCGGGAATGTGAGTTTTTCTTTCCCAGTCCTTTGTTGGAGGAGAGCCTACAATGTCCGAATGTTCGAAAGAAAGATGCTAATGTCACTAAGGGAATAGCTCCAACATTCCTTCTTCTAATAACAGACGCTAGGTATCTTTAACGAATCGCTTTTGAAATAGGATCTTCCTTTCCTGCCTGTAAACCCCTTCTCTTTTCTCTTCCACAAGAAAGCATCTTGCCTCGATCAGCCATCTCATCTATAACGCAATCTTTCTTCAAATGCATTGGATTCACTGAAGGCTTTCACTTTTTCGAGAAAGGCAAGACCTTACAACAGCTCATTCCCGGAAGAGGATTCATACCCGACCATTCCTTATTCAGTAATGGACTAAGGCTATCTCGATCCACAGAATAGGTTGGAACTATTGAAAGATGATAGGCTTATTCTGAAAGTACGCATTTCTTGCTCTAAGTCCACTGGGTTGGATCGAACTAGTTGGTTTGGGAAGAAGATAATGGCATAAAAGAAGCATTCCACTTTTGGAAAGAGAAGAGTCAGTCTGCTTCGCACCTCTGTCTTGCATTGGGTTAACTGGAGCTTAGATAAAGCGATAGGCAGAAGAGAGAGAATTAGTCTGTCTTTATAGACTGACTTTCCTCGCATCAAAGCTTTCCGGTTCTCTTCCTTTATGAAGAAAGGAAAGGCTTGTTATCGACGAAGAAGATCTTTATACTGTTCATCCTAAGAAAAGAAGTTTTCACTCGGTACAACTATTCTATGCTAGCATAGCATGCTTCTACTTATATTGTGTTGCAAATTCTGGATCAAGAACAATCCTTTCTTATTCTAAGATGCCCGTCTAAAAATCCGTACTTGTTGACTAAAGGGCTTTCGGCTTTCTAGCAAGCTTAAGGGCTAAGGGAAATTCATCCTTGGATCAATGAAATAGTTGAATTAGCGTTGATGCAAGAAGCAACCTCTTATTGAAATGACTTTAGGAAGTGCCTAACCTTTCTCCTTGGATCCGATCCTTTCTGTGACCCGAAATGAACTTATTCTCTCTTCGTCTCTTGATGGTTTTCTTTCACAGTACCACTCCCAACAATGGGAGTAGTAGAGCCATCAGCAAGCTTTAGCTTACCCAATGATGTTGATGGGTTAAGTGAAGAGAAAATGGTACTCATACCAGAACAGGAAAGGTATAATTGCATCAGTCCTTCCAATCAAGCAAGCGACCAACGATTGCCATCAAAGCAAGAAGTATAGACTATAGACTTGCAGGATCAAGTGGGAACTTGACAGGTCTCGCAACTACTAAGCTTTCAGGACTACACCTTTCTTTATCGATTGGCTTCATATTCTGCTGCTTCCCACTCTGTCTTCTTGGTTGAATGTTCCATAAAATTCAATGTTCATGAATGCATATGCCATGAATGATGTGGGAATAACATGGGTAATTGTGATTCAATCTAAAATCAATAATATAACATGGAATTGAAGTAAATTAAAAATTAAATTCACATTTAAATCATAATATAGATCACACATGCACAGAACAAGTTTTATAGAGGACATGCACTTTCATAACTTCATAATCTCAATGCAAACCATCATATTAGGGCCTAAAGTAACTTAAAATCATAAATAAAGCACACCCCGTACATCCCCTGAATTTATTAAACAATAATTGTCAAAACCCATATTTAACGTAAGGAAAATTTCATAAAAATCAATTGAAAAGAGTTTGGGTCTTCTTGGTTGAAAGAGACCAACAATCAATCCCACATACCTTAGCTAATAAAAATATTCGACCAGAAATTTGTGAAGAAATAGCCTTCCTTGTTTCCCAAACTTGAAGCTCACAAGAGCTCTTTGAAGGAGACTTAAGAGTGACTTGAGAGAATTAAAAAAATGTGAGGAGTGATTTGAGTATTAGGAATAGGGTTTATGTCATTAGGAACCCCTTAGATAGCATAAGAATTCTTAAAAGATCATTAGGATGTACAAATTTACAAAAACACCATTAATGAAATGGATAGAAAAATTGCACATCGTCGCTCCACTAGAGGGCTACACGGCCCGTGTGATGTCACATGGTCCATGACATGGGCCGTAACCCAACACTTAGAAAAATTTTCCATGATTGAGTAATGAGACAGTGATTCTATACTTAGAAAAATTTTCACGCCGAAAACATTCCATACTCAGTGATCTTAAGTTCTACAATTTAATTTCGTAGAATGCTTAGCTTAACTTGTATTTCTCTTCATCCCTAAGTGTCATTCATAGAAAAGTTAATGTGTTGCATACTACTAGTTCACATATTGTCTCACAATTTCAAAGTTAGATTTTCTTTAGTATTTGATAATCCTCTATTCTTAAGTTTTGTTTATTCCTTCAAGCGTAACTGAGCTTTTTTCTAAAATCACATTTTTAAAATAAGTATAAAATGGGTTGATAAGCTGGCTGCTTTTAACTTACGAGTGTTACATTTGCATATCCCTTTCCTTCTAATCCTTCTCTTTACTTATTTGTTGTGGTTATTGTGAAAATATAATCAGTTTCTTATCTTAGATCTACATAATTCGGTATTTTTCATTTTATTTTGTACTTGCCTTGTTTTATTTTCGATATTACTATACTATTAGTATTGTGTGATTATGTACTATGTTTAAATTCAGATTCTTCTAGAATTAGTTAAGACTCCTTTATGGTTTTGTTTGGATAGTGTCACCTCTACATTAAATATCAGTTTTAGTGTAAATTGGTAGATAATTATGGTCCTGTGCTATTTTGGTTTGGTGACTTGCTTTACTTTCTTTATCCAATTTTGGTTACTATTCGGATCATTCTATGTTCTCTAAATTATAGAGTGAAATTATTATTCATATTTTCTTACTTAAACTACTTCCGGTTAAATGAATTTTGCTAGTATAATTTCATTTATCCTCTTGTAACGTATTTAATAATTACCAAATTGTTTTCGAAGAGTGGGGATTCAATATCTAAATCCTCTTGTAATACTACTAGTATTATATACTAAATCCAATATCTAAAGGTTAGTAATAATCCAACACAAACATAAAACTCTTCGTAAACAATTTGGTAATTATTAAATGCGTTACAAGAGGATAAATAAAATTATACTAGCAAAATTCACTTAACCTTAAGTAGTTTAAGTAAGAAAATTTGAATAATAATTTGACTCTATAATTCAGGGAACATAGGATGATTCGAAGAGTAATCAAAATCTGATAAAAGAAAGTATAGCAACTCACCAAACCTAAATACCACAGGACCATAATTATCTTCCAATTTACACTAAAACTGAGATTTAAAGTAGTGGTGACAGTATCCAAACAAGACCATGATGGAGTCTTAACTAATTCGAAAAGAATCTGAATTTAAACATAGTACCTCATCACACAATACTAACAATATAGTAAATAAATGGGAGACAAATGATATCGAAAATAAAATAAGGCAAGTACAAATAAAAAAATGAAAATATCAAATTATATAGATCAAAGCTGACACATTGATTGTATTTTCACAACAACACTACAATTAAAAAAAGAGAAGGATTAGAAGGAAAGGGATGTGCAAATGTAACACTCGTAAGTTAAAATCAGCCAGCTTATCAACCCATTTTATACTTGTTTTAAATATGTGATTTTTAGAAAAAATCTCAGTTACGCCGGAAGGAATAAACAATTCTAAAGAACAGAGGATTATCATATACTAAAGAAACTCTAACTTTGAAATAGTGAGACAATATGTGAACTAGTATTATGCAACACATTAACGTTTCTACGAATGACACTTAGTGATGAAGAGAAACATAATTTAAGCTAAATTCTACGAAATTAGATTGTAGAACTTAAGAGCAATGAGAATTGTTAACTCCATTAATGAAGATTGAGCCCTAGTGGCGGTGATAACATGACAGCGTTAACAAACATCATATCTTATTAGATGAGCATTACATGTGTATACACAAGAAGAAGCTTTGTCAAAGGTAAGAAAATATCCTACAAATCTCTTATGATTCTAACATATCTTTGCTATGATTCAGCTAACTATATAAGGTAATATAATATACTTACAATATTTTGTAACTGTTTTACTTTGGCTTTTTTCACGAAAGTGTTGGAATACAGCGAAAAGGAGAGGAAATGGAAACCATGAAGGAGTTATAGGTGATATGTGAGTTTGAGAAAAGCTTCCATGCATGTACTCAAGGGTATGACCTTGTGGTCAATGAATTGGATTGAGAATACTTCCTTCAGCACCAAGCTTCTGCACCACTTTTTCCCCCAAAAGATTTTCTATTTTTAATAGATTCTACAATTTATATCTATGTTCTAAAAGTACTATAATTTTTGCGATGCATAACTACCTAAAACTAAAAGCTCTTTTCTTTACTTTTGTAGTAAAATACTCACATGATGCATTTATGCATGCTATAATATATTTTTTATCTTTATGGTTTTTACAATAGGAAACTCAAAGATTGTCTTTCTCTTGTGACTGAAATTGGGCTCTACGAATCTTGTACAAGAAGCTTATCATAATGTGAGGATACAACACCTTATTTTGGCTAGACAAATAGAATGGCAAAAGGACTTTACATAAAAGATCCAAATGATAATTTTAATTTTCTACTAGTAGTTAATCCAGATGCCTCAGAAAATCAAGTAAGGGAGACAATGGCATTACTTTATTGCTTCAACAGACGAAGTCGTGTTGTTTGCGAAAATTGACCAACCCAAAGGAAAATACAAATGTAATGACCCTCCAGGTCATTTCTATATTTCTACGACTACCCTGTTAGTTTGAGCTTCTATATGGTGATCTTGGACCTTTTTATGGTGTATTGGGACTATTAAAATGGCTGCGGGGTTGTTTGGTTGAGAATAATGTAAGTTTATAGGTTAACGAAAAGTTAAAACTGCAAAAATGAGATCTTTCTCAAAACCCTAATAAAAGGCCTTAGAATGGGATTCTAATTGTTCCGTAAGTTCTGGAATGACCGATTTGTGCTAGGAGGGTGGTTGGTCCGAGCATGGAGGGTTACGGTTTGATTTTAAGCCTAAATTTGCAAAATGAGTTCGATCGGAAGCTAAAATGTATGTTTCCATAAAAATCCAGCTAAACGCGCTTGGAATGAAAAACTGATGGTGCAGTCAGCTTTGAAATGTCAAAAATGGTCTAAAATGATCTTTCTTAAGTTGATGAGGTCATCCAGTTGTATTTTGAGCCTCTCGGTTCTTTTAGCCAATATTAGCCAGAAAGAAGTGAGACCCTCATTTTTTCGTAGGAGGCTCTGTTGAGAATTTCGACTGCACCATAGGATCTGGAACGACCAAATCCATGTGGTTGCATTATTTTCTTGCATAAACCGGATGTTGGGTGCCTCGAGAATGGCTCAGGGAATGTTTGGAAATTGCTGGTGTTTTACCAGGTGAGCTAACCCTCCGTGTTCATGGCAGGACCTAGCGTGTTCGCAGAGTGGCACTCCTTAAAGCTCTGCCTTTGCGGAGAAAGGAGCGCATTCAGGGAGAAGGGTTGTACCCCTACACCTACGTGTTCGTTGTCCTCAATCTACTATCGAAGAAGGGATGCGTGTCCCATAAAAGTGCTTCAACATTTCGCGAAACAGCCCTCGCTCCCAAATTCAAGCAAGCATAGAATTTGATTTTCAAGTCTTATTTTAGTGATATAAAGGTCCACGTGACTCAAATTTTTGCAAGGGATGTCTTTGTAAAGTTGAATTCAGAATTTGATGTGTATTTCGAGGTAAATTCACTATTTTAGATGTCTTCTTTCTCAAAAATTGTGAAAAACTTTACGTGTTTATATAGTACTCGTTTTTTGATGGAATTAATTAAAACTTAAGTCTAAACTATTAAACGTCCCGAGGGGAATGTTGTGGTACACTGGGTGTTGGCTGAAATTTTCCAGTTTTCGAGAATTTGGACCGAGAAATTTTTGAAAAGAATATTTTCCCGATAAAGTTTTTAATTCCATTTTTTGCAATTTTCTCGGTCTCCTAGGTTCGTTATGGGCTGAATTTTTTGCTGTAGACTCAAGGTGATGTGGGGAACTAGTTATAAGGATTTGTGGGATTTTGGGTGTGGGCCCTATTTTCCCCGTTTTGGGCCCAATTAATATCATTCCACTCATTTTTCAAAATGTTACGGCCATTGTTACAATGTTAACCCAGTAAACTGTGTTTTTAGTAACTGAGCCACATCATGAAGTATTTTTTAAGGGAAGAGCTTGGGTGGATCGACTCAGGACATGAGGGATCGTCTGCCAGGTAGTCTAGGCTTTCTCTACACTTTAGACTGAGCTGAAATGTTTGCATATTTCAGTTGAAATATGAACAAATGTACTGTAAATTGGTTGAGCTGTGGAATATATGTTGCATAGAGTTGGTTGTGGATCTACATGTGTAGTATATGGTGATGTGACACTAGAGTTGTTGTATTAAGGGTTTTATTAGTTGTAGTTGCCATACTAGCTGAATTCTTACACTGTTTGGCTACGAGAGAGGCTTGAAACGGGGCTAGATGGGTTGGGAACAAGTGACAGGTACATACACTAAGCTTGACTCTTGCATGTATGTATGTGCTCCCTGATATTATTGAAAAATACTCGCTTTTGACACTGACAAGTGATTACTTGCTACCCTTGCACTAAATGTAGTATCTCTGATTCTAGGGATTCTGGGTTGTTGGTATATATATGGATGATGTGGTTGTGGTTGTCTATATCTGTTCTGAGTACTTGTGGTAGAATTTCCTTATTAAACCTCATTCTATGTAGCCTTGTAAATTATATGATCCTTTTTATTGCTGTTATTTGTTACGTACTTATGTTACTGGCTAATGACTAGAGAAACACATCATGCTCTAGGAACATGTATAGTTATACTCCTAAAGGAACCTTTTGACATGTGATACGAAATGTGTTGCTACTAAGCCACTGGCAGGTAAGAGATGGGAGTATGACCCTGTTAGAAAGGTGTAGGTCGGAATGTACGAGCTTCCTGGCAATCTAATGAGATGCTAGCTAAATGGGCCAGTCTTGAGTGTTGGAACCTTGTTTGAGAAGGGCAATATTTTAGTAGGCTGACACATGGTTACCGAAGGCAGTATCCTTTGCAGCAGCTAGGCTGCGATATGATTCTACGTAGGTGACATCCTTTTGATTATCTAGCTCTTGGTTCTTTGCTTTGGTTATACCAACGTTACCCTATGAGTTGCTTGGCACAGGAAGAGGCCTGGCAAGTACCGAATATAAGTGAGTGCCTTGGGACTAGCATGTATGCTGGCTTGACTTGTACCTATAGTAGTACGTATAGCCTGTTGCTATGGAGATATGCTGAACAGGAGACTGTGTATTGATTTTATTCTATACCATGGCCTGTTTCTGGTGTAAATATAACTCTACCAGGTTGTGTTGTCTTGGATACTTGTGATTTACTGTGATTGTCTATGTTTCCTCCGGGAACTAGTGATTGGTTTTGTTATGATATACTGGGCATTTCTTGGGCATTATTCTACAGTGATTTGTGATATATGTATATACCCTCCAGGGTATCTATTGTATTTGGGAGAGGTGGTAGTTCTAGTTGTGTGAGACGGATGGAGATTGTGGGGTACCTAGATTACGAATGTCTTCATATATGTTCACTCTGGGCACGATGTAATTTTCGTAGCCCATGTTCACTCTGGGCACGATATGATTTTAGAATTTCGGATTCGGATAGACTAGTTGAGTTAGTGATTGTTTGATGCCTCGAGTCTTAGTTAACGCTCCCCATTGCTATACAAGCGTCTGTGGCCATGTATGAGTGTTTTAGACCCCGGGTGATGCACCCCATGGTCCTATTCTCCAGTGGCCATGACTGATTTTCCGAGCTTCGAATGCCAATTCTTAGGTTCGAGCACCTGTTGACTTTCTGGGTCACGGACCCTGCTGGTTATAGTTTGGGCAGACACCCTGTTATTGTTCATAGAGATATGAAACATTGATGGCTTTAGGTCGAGAAACGTGTGAGGCCCTATGGGTGACATTTCGAGTTGAGACACATTTATTTATGCGAGTGGGGTTCTTTCTCCAGCGGGGGATACGTCCCATTGTTACACATGTATTGTGATTGTTGGGGTGAGGCCCTGTGGTTTATTATCCTTGGATCCATGTACCTATCACTTCCTAATTGTGCATAGGTGTACCCTCTGGGCTTATGGGGGCTCCGGGGGCGTTCAAGGTTTAGACATTAGGGCCTTACACCCACATACAGCTGACCCTTAATATTATGTCGTAGAGGGTTGGGCTCTGTGATGGTTCTGTGGGTGTTTAATGATTATCTATCTTTTACTTTCAGTGTTTATCTATCATTTACTTTGTGCGCGTGTGTCCGCCCCGGTCTTTTGGGGGCCGGGTGGCGTATAGGCATTGATATTAGGGTCTTGTACCCGAGTACAACATAATGCCTTAGTTGGGGGCAGTTGTGGTATGAGCCTGTGTAGTGTTCGTCAGTCGGTATCGTTGTTTATCCCTCGAGTTGATTCATCTTGTCATTGTCCTTCACTTTGGTTGATTCAGTTGTGGTTTGAGGATTTCTAGACATGCCAATACCTTGATCTATCTTAGTTTTGCTACATTTATGTAGCTCTCTATATTTTTGAGCTTTTATATGTTCACTATTTCAATCAGTCAATTGATGATGCCTACTGGGGTCTCTTTTGGTGCTCAACCCCTATTTTTCTGCATCTTCCCATGGTGCAGGTCTGGATTCATGGCAGTCTCCTCCCTTTTGAGGGTCGTCATTGCTTTCAGACATTAGCCTTGCATAGTAGAATTATGTATTTGTAGGAGCACTCCTGGATTATATATTAATATAGTTATTGATATATGTATATGATATGTCCATGTGTCTATTTATATATTGTAGGTTCAGTTATTTATATTTTTTTATTGGCTATGGTCCGACTAGAGAGACCATAGTCAGGTGCCCTGCGGGTGGGGTAATTGGCTTGCCTGTAGGTGGGATCTAACAAGCGCCATCATGACTGGGACCGAGTCATGACAACAAACTACCAATCAAAGTACTTTAAGGGCTCAGATTTGCAGCAGAAATGACTAAATAATGGTTAACAAAAGCAACTCTAGGTGCAAAGTAGTGGAATGGAATTGATGTAATACCTGAAACTTTGGCTGAAGTGCTTCAAGTGGACATTTATGTGATCATGAACCGTATGATGGGTTAGGTGATAGCATAATGTAGGAATAACATTTAACAAATTCTGAGCCTATCAATTGGACCAGAACCTTTCCAAGAGCCCTATAAGCAAATCAATATAAGCATGCCCATGTTCCTGACAACAAATACAGGTTACTTAAAATAGAGAGAACATGACCGCAATGCTGCGGACATTCAAAGCACAAGTAATATAGGACATGGTTCAATACCTTAGAGATTAGAGGTAGTTTCTTTGGCATGATTCATCCATATTTCCTTTTAACAAATTTCTCTTGTAATACCAAAACTGGAAATATAAATCCAAAGCTCCACACTACAATGTAAACATAAAATGATAAGATAATGTGAATGCAACTTACTACTCTGTAGATGGCGTGGAATTTTCTGCTCCGTCTATTTGATCATTGACATCCCCCATCTCTGACAAACTCTAATGACCTTGTGTAAAGATGCAAATAATAACAACATATTCAAAGAAAATCACATAAAGTTGGATCTGGAGATGGTTGTACCTATGTCTTGGAGGCAAAGAAATTATTTATGAAAGACCCTCAGCTCAAGTGAAGCAAAATAAAGTAGAATTGAAAAGGGAAAACGGCAGCAAAGAAAAACATAGAATCTAATAAAACTCGGATAATGAAAATGTTGGAGCAGTAAAGTTTTGATGGCTGACAAAAGATAATGAAACAGGTTGGTCTACCAGGTTCTTTCAGCGTACTGTTTTCGTGGCAAACTGCATACGCATCACACAATAAAAATGGAATAAAGGGTGCTGGAAATAAGGGGTATAAAAACAACAGCTGTCAAGGAGAAGGATTTAAAGAGGAATACTACTCCAACTCAAATAGGATGCGTAAAAGAAGGAGAAAAGAGAAGTTCAATTAGAAGAAGGAGTTTTAAAAGAAAAAGAATTTCACTAATAACTGGTATTATCCTTAAAGAGGTGGAGAGCAATTAAATCTCCGATCAGCAACTATAAAACTAGAGAGAATTCACAGAAGCAAGTGGGCGCAGAAAAAAAGAAAGAAGGGCGCAGAAAAAAGAGAGATTCAGAGAGAAAAAAAGAGATTCGCAGATGAAGAAAAAAAAAGAAAAAAACAGAGGCGCTGTAGAAATTACAACAAGAAGAATCGTTAGAGCTAACAAGTTTCTTTCTGCAGCATAGTTTTTTCTTTCGTTCTTGATAGTTGAACATTGTAATCTCTCAGTACTTATAAACTGGGAACATAATCCTTGGGAGGTTTATGTGTAGCAAATACGCTAGGGAAGTTGAGTTGAAGTTTGAATTGTTAGATCTTAGAGCTAACTAGCTAAAGATCTAACTGAGGTTGTAATTGTTGTTGAAGGCTCTTTTGAAGTAGTGAAGTTGAAGTTAAATCCTGTAGAGTACAGGTCGTGGTTTTTCACCCTTCTTGAGCCGGGTGTTTTCCACATAAAACTGCTGCGTCCTGTTTATTTCTGCGTCATTGAAACACGTTCGATTAACCTGTTCCAACGTTTAGGCAAATCCGTAGGGGTGCAAAACCTAAAAGAAAATGTAAAAGGAAAGAAAGGCATTAACATTAAGCAAGATAAAATTGAATATATATTTCCACTTTTTCTATTCACCAAAAACAACCTTTGAAAAAGACGAGCATTGAAAAATAGAGTGAAGTTGCAAGATGTCAACAGCCACCATAGAAGAAGAACAAAGAAAACTTTAACATTATCTCAGAACAACAACTAATTTAGCTAATAAAGAAGGCCATCATCATCTACGTCTGGAGATTTAGAGGATCATCCTTTTGCTTCATGTATCTTGATTTCCCCCGTAGCGTTACCAAATTGATGATTATAGTTTTCCTACAGATTATATAACCTTTCCAAAACTTGTGCAACAACTCCAAACTTACCTACCAAAGTCTCCTTGACCCTAATCTTTGTGTTATATTTGGCCAAAAAGTGACATTGTGGATCGACGCAGAAATAATGGTAGCAGCGGAAACCAGTTGTTTAGCCAATTGGAGTTGGTTTCAATGGAATTATTAGTATGATTTGGAATAACGCAGAAGAAAGTGAAATTAGAGTCAGAACAAGGAGGACACAAGTAATCAATAGAGGAGGAAGCAATATAAGGAATGCAAGAGAGATGTAAGATAGAGTGCTATTCTCTTGCATAGGAGGTGAAGATGAGGGTGAGGAGGGTTATAGATGAAGATATCGAAGCAGATGGGACAGAAAGAACTAGGGTGTAGTTAAGTACGCAGGCGGTGCAAAGATGGTGTTGGAGACCTCTTTAGGGCAGAAGGTGGAGGATGGAGAAACGAGTAGTTAAACAAACCGTGCATCTGCTTTCGTAAACACCATCAGATGGCTGCTCCTTCACCGGCTGCAATATCAGAACAAACAATTTTCTCTATCCCTATGGTCTGTCGCAATCCAACATTTATTTAAACAGCCTGGTAGAGGATACTTGTTGATATTTTAAATATCACATCCCCTGCTTTGCTCTCTTGTGTTCTCTACACGCATTTATAGCCAATTGAAAGAGATACATCTTTCCTTTTTTACTTGGAAATTATAAACTCACACACACATTTGTGTCATATTTAAGTTAACAATAACAAATCACTGTGATATTTATGAATTTCCAAGTGATGAAGGAAATATGTATCTATTCCAATCGATCATACATATATACAGAGAATATAAAGAACAACGGAGGAGGTTAGATAATTAAAATATCAACAAGTTACCTATATCAGTCCGTTTAAATCAATGTCAGATTACGACAAGCCATTGAAAATTGTTGTTTCCTAATTGCACCCGTTGGAGGAGCATCCATCTAATGATGTTTCCGGGAAATTCTCAGTTTGTTTCACCACTCTTCCCTCATCCTACACCTTCTCTCCGGGAAAGATTTCCACCACCATCATTTCACAGCTTACGTACTAGTCTCCCACCCAAGTACTTTCTGTCCCACCTGCTTCATGTCTTTATCCATGAACCCTTGGCCCCTCACCTCTATCCCCTATGCAAAAAATGTCCCTCTATCTCACACCTCTCTTGCATCCATGATGTTTCTTCCTTTTCTGTTGTGTGGCTGCTAACAACATGCAACTTCACACTATTTTTGAATTCTCGGTTATTTCAAGGGTTTAATTTTGGCAAATAGAGAAACTGGAATTATTCATTCCACTATATCTTGCATACTGTTAATGCCTTTCTTTCAAATTATATTCTCACGATCTATGTTCCATTAGTTTCCATTTTGTTGATACTTTTTTTTGCTTTACTTAAGCTGTGATCTTTCGAAAACAGCCTCTCCACTTCCACAAGGCAGGAGTAAGGTGTGCATACACTCTACCCTCTTTAGACTCCTCTTTGTGGAATGTCGCTATGATGTTGTTGTAGTTATTTACCTGAAAATGATAGTTATTTTTTAAAAGGTTACCATATCGCATTAAAACTTTTGCACCCTATCTAATTAATGATATGAATAGCTTCCACTCTATGCAGTGTAAAATAAGAGGTTGTCTAAACAATCCACCACTTTTATATAATTATGGAATTACACTAGGTCTGTTGTCGTTATGGCCTACAATTTTACCGTATGGTGTTTAAACTTTTGTGGCCTTATTCCCTATTCTAAACTTCATTTAGATAATTTTGAAATAAACATTCAAGAAATTGAGTGTAACCAATCTGTACAAAGATCACCAAAATTCACAATACATTATCATATAAGAAGCAGATACAATTACCAATCAACTAGTGGAAGAAAAAAAGAGAAACAAAAGTAGTTATACCACATTTTAACTCAACGTCATAAGCTTTTTTCTAGGATATAAGCCAATGCACAATTCACATACGTAAAATTACTCGGAAACATAGGCACTTAGCATATGGATGCGATTTGTTATACCACATTTTAACTCGACGTCAAATGATGTACAACATATCGGTAATTCCTAAATTGATTAACTTAAGGAGTCTCCACCTACTTATTTTTAAGATAAATTAGGATATCTATTTATTCTAAAGTGATGCTAAATTAATACCAAATTAGTGATCTCCCTAGCTTATGTGATTCTAGATAACAGTTTTAATGATTCTAAAGGGAACGGGTTAAATATCCTTTATGATGGTGGTTTAAAAATGATTACTGACAAAATTTAGATTAATTAAAATATGCATTTTTCATGAGGTCAATTTCAGATGAAACTGCAATCAACAAATCCTGATCCAAAGAGGAGTGTTGAAAATATGTCTCAGGATATTGAAGAATTAAAATAATTAGCTACATTTTCTTTTAAAAGAATTCTTTTTAAAAGATATTCAGTAGCTAAGTTTTAGGAGTTTTTAAAATTATTTTATTAGAATCCTTGTTTCTTTATGTTTTATTTGAATTTTATAGGATAAGATTAGTTAGCATATTTTTTTATTTTTTAGTTAGAAATTATAACTATAAATGTATGTCTTGAATTATTAATAAAATAATTTCCTCTGACAACACTGCAATATTTTTTTCTCTCAAAGTATTTGCTCAGTTATTTTCTTAGTTTCTTTGCTAAAAAACCAACAAAAGTGATGCTACATTAATACTGAATTAGTGATCTACTTAGCTTATGTGATTCTAGATAAGGGTTTTAATTATTCTTAAGGGAAGGGATTAAGCATCCTTTATGATTCGTGAAAAATGATTACTAACCAAACTTAGATTAATTAAAATATGCATTATTGAATAGTTTAGGAAAATATTAATACTTATTATAATTAGATTCAAATTAACCTTAAAAAGGTTGGAAATGAACATGTCGAAACAACAAGAAGTGAGCTAGCTTAATGAACCTTTTCGCTCTCTGTTACTTACACAATAACCAAAACCCTAGACACCTACAATGGTAGGCATGGTGGTAGCTGCCACCCATGGGGATTTCCCACCAAGGATTTTCCACCTCTAAACCAAATGCACCACAAGTTTTTTTAAAACCACCACATCACAATATTAATCATGCCATTCTTTTGAAACATTAAAAAAGAACTTATCCACCAGTGCCATTTGTACTTCACAAACCAGTGGAGATGCTTCATGGAGAACCTAATATCACTTGGAAATTATTGGATGTTAGATCACGTATCATCCAAGAGAATTTACAGTACGCAATAAAAGGTAAATTTTCATATGGAAAACCTGACATCAAGGAATTAAGGGGTTTTGCATACAAGATATATACCAATTAGATTAATAGCTTGGAAGACTACGTGCACGTGCTATCGATGACAACTTTCTATGTGAGTGCTGAGGAGAGATTGTGGCAGATAATAACACTGAAGTGGGATCCCTGGTTCGAGCCGGATGTAGAAATGCCCAGGAATGGGTTCCAAAAGTTTTGGAAATCAACAAGAGAAAAACGAGCAATTAAACAAGGAGGATTTAATAGAAAAGATGAGAAACAGGGCATAGACAATGGAACACAATGAAGAGATGAAGAAAAAAGGGCACCAACAATGGAACACAAGGTTCATAACAATTGAAGATATAATAAATGAACATCATGACAATTATAATGGTGGGGACATGGAGGTAGTAAATGTTGAGAGAGCTTTGGTAATTTCAGGAGAGAATGATGAGGAAGTAGTACCACTAGCAATAGAGAATGATTATGCTCAGGTGTCCTCAAGGCAATCAAAGAAAATGGTGGTGAAGAATACTAAATATCTATTAAGGCATTAATATGGAACATGTGGTTAGTAAACACTCAAAAGGTGTTTTCTAGACTGATAAACATGCATAAGAGATTTCAATTTCTTTTGGGGAATCATGAAACCTTTTGATGAGATACAACAAATAGAAGGCTATAGAAGAAGGCTTTGTCTTAAATGTGCAGTTGTAAATGTTAAAGGTAAGATATAGGACTTTAATAATGAAGCAATGGAATATATTGTGGTTAGAGATGAAGAACGGAAGATTGAAAGTGAGAGATTAGATAAAGAAGTTGTAATATCTTTAGTATATGCTAAATGTACGCACAATGAAAGGGAGACACTTTGGGATTCAATTTTTTATCCATCCAACTGTGTGAATAATTTCTTGTTGGTGGGTGGAGACATTAATGTAATTGGCAATGACAAAGATAAATTGGGTGGACTTTCGGTCACAGAAAGGGAGGTAAGAGACTTTCAACATTGTATTAATATATGCAACTTAGAGATCAAGGTTTCAAGGGAAGCAAGTACACTTGGAGAAATGGACTAACTGGAGAGGACTGCATTTTTAAAAGATTGTTTATATTAGTTGCAGAAGGTTTATCCAGATCCCTAAATAATATAATGAAGATGAAGGAATTCAAAAGTTTTAAAATGCTGAGGGGAAGTTAGAAGCTGAATCATCTTGCTTTTGCAGACAACATGATTATTTTATGTAAAGCGAATGTGGTTACTATGCACCTAATTATACAGACTTTGAGGGAATATGAAAAGATGTCATGGCATAAAGTTAACAAGGAGAAGAGTGCAATTTATATGCATCACAGTTTAATAGGAGGAGAGGAAATTGTAGTAGAAATGGCAATAGGGATCATGAGAAAGGAGTTTCCTTTTAATTACTTGGGATGTCCAGTTTTGTATATTAAAAAAAAGAAATCTCACTATAAGAAGCTAATACAAAGAAAGGAAAAAAGATTGTCTTGGAAAGGGAAATTATAATCCTATGGAGGAAGAGCAACTCTAATCCAACATGTTCTGCAAAGCACTCCAATTCATTACTTATCGGTCATGAATCCACTGGGTAATGTTCTTAATAAAATACAAAGGAGGGTGGCCCAATTCTTTTGGAGCAGTTGTGTTAGGGGTAAAGGGAGACATTGAACAAGTTGGAACAATTTATGTCTGCCAGAAATGGAGGGAGGACTTGGTTTTAGACTCATGAGTGATGTATTAATGGCTTTATTCTGTAAATTATGGTAGAATTTCATGACGAACTACACAATGTGGAGTGAATACATGAGAAATAAGTATTGTAAGGATCTTAGTGAAAAGGGAGACTTACGGAAGGTGGGATGTGGGGGTTCTCAGGTATTAAAAAATATGTTACAAGCTAGACACTTGATACATCATCAAATCATATGGAAGATTAGGTAAGGGTCTGCTTTGTGGCATGACAACTAGATAGGTTTGGGAGACCTATATACAATAACTGAAGACTTATTTAATAAAGAGGAAGAATATGAGGAAGTGGATGACATTGCGAAAAATTAGGAATGGAAAGAACAGGTTATAACATAATTGATGTGTTAGGATCTACTTGTGCATGTTATTGAAAAGATTAGGCCCCCTATGGAGGGAGAAAATTGACAAAACATGTTGGAAATTAGAAATAAAGGGAATGTTACAGTGAAATTAGCTTGATAATATAATAGGCACAAAGACAGGATTAACAAAGTGTACAAGTAGATATGGAATAAGGGTGTACCTTTCAAAATGGCATTCTTCATATGGAGTTATGGAAATTTAAGGTCCCAGTGGATGATAAGCAAAGAAGATGGGGCATAGTAGGACCATCCAAATGTTGGTGTTGCGAAAGGCCTAAACAGAAAATACTGGTACATGTGTTTTGCAACTCCTTTATTACTAACAAGACTTGGTCCTACTTTTGTTCTTTTGTAGGTATGAAGATTGATGGGTTAAGATTGAGGGAAGTCATAAAACTATGGTGGGGAATCAAGATCAAGAAATACATGCAACAGTTTTTTAGAGTTATCCCTAGTTTTATAATATGGGAATTATGGAGAAGACAGAATTTGAGAAAGCACGTGGGAAAGAATCTGTCAATTGAAAGGATTATACACAATGCGACCAGAAATGTAGGCATGTTGATGCAAATAAAAAGACCTTCCATGAGAAGCGTAAATACTTTGCCAGAAATGATTGAAGAGATGGAGGTGTATTGACCAAGGATAAAAGTGACTACTGTGTGTTGGAAATGTCCACCTAAATGATGGGTAAAATACATCATGGATGGTGCATCAAGAGGAATTCCAGGAACAAGCTCATATGCCTTCAGTTTAATGGATGCAAGCGGGAATCTAATTTATGCAGAAGGGGATATAATAGACAATATCACTAATACAATAGCAGAAACAAAAGAAGTACTAGAATTTTGTAAGCAAAGTGTAAAATATCAGCACAATTAAGTGATAATCAAAACAGACACCATGCTTGTATGGAAAATTGTAAAAGGAGAATGGCAAATACCGTGGGCTATTTTAGACATGGTGACAAATATACAATCAATCATGTGAGGCAAGCAATGGTGTTATCAACATATATTAAGATAAGAAAACTAGGTAGCTGACTATATGAAAAATTGGAGCTATCAACATAGGTAAATGCAAATATCATGATGTCAGAAGCTTGGACACCAAAGGAAGAAACATTACAAAAAGCAAAGAAAAGAACACTCCATATTTTAGAGCATATCCAGAGAGGGGATAATGGAAAGGGAGGCTAAAAAGCATGAAGGTTCACTGTACCAATATTCACAAAGTCATAGGGCTACCAAAATAAGTGAATTCTAAATAACCTAGGCTTAGACAGCCATCAAATAGGACCTAGTAAGATGAGGATAACCATCAATTAGAACTTGATAACCAGGAGGATCTGTCAATATTTTGCAAGTGATGGCCAAGAGCTAGCCACACACTCAACGACAACACTGCCAGGGAGATGGGAAAAGTCAGAAACAGAGAAGGAATAAAAAATAAAATTGTAGAACTTACCAATGAAGAAGTTGTGACCCATCATGAAGATCCAACCACAAATAGAAGCAAGTACTATCCAACAATTTTGAGAACACAACTATTTGGAGAATACAACTCAAGAGAGCACGAGGGGAGGTAGAATGATAGAAACAACAATAAAAATAAGATCTTACTTTGATAGTTGAAATAGAAAAGGAGAATGAATGATCAATTATTGAAGATTAATTATCCAAAGAAGCAGGAATAGTAGAGAAAGGTTTTCCCAAGCAGGCGACATCTTAGATAGGGCAAGTAGGTGGAGTGAAAGAGATTATGAAACTCGAGCATTAGATATGTGTTTTTAAGCTAAAATATGGGGTTGATGTCCAATTTTTGGCTTTTGCATTATTTGTGTTAATTTGTGGATCAGATTTGGGCAATAAGCCCAAATGAGTTTGTAATTGATATTTTTTCTATGAATAAAAACCCATAGTTTATTTTTAAAAAACATAAAAAATTTAATGCACAAAATTTAAAAACAATGTTAACCTTCATATAAAGATCCCAAAAGTAAAATAATACTTATTACAACTTTAAAAAGATAAACTTGTTAAGCCTTAATTTTTTTAACAAATCATAGAGTTTGAGAAAAAGCATATACTTTGTCGATTCTTTACTTTCTGAGAATAAGTGGCTGATTCTAATTCAATTATTTTAGAAAACAAAGAATCCCCACATAAAACTAGTTTAAGAAAGGTTTATTAAAAAACCTAAAGAGGATACGTTTTGACAATAAATCATATATTTTCTAATAAAACTAAAGCACTTCAACCACTTGAAAGCTTTATATTTTTATCTTTAAATTTGCCCATTCAAAAATTCCAAAAAAGAGTTGTGTTTTAAACTTTTACCATGCAAACATTTCTTACTGGAAATCTACACTTAAAATGCTAAGTAAAACTGTATTTTGTGTTCAAAATCTGTCTTTTACATATTCAAATTGCTCCAGTTTAAAATTCTCAAAGAGTTGATTTTTTTAATAGTTATACATTAAGCCCTGGGTTCTCAAAAATAGTTTTTACTTTAGTTTTTAAAGTATACACATATTTGAAAACAGTTATTCTCAAATTCAACTTTTAGGAAAAGTTATGCTTTTGCAAACTAAGAAAATTAAGTATAAAAATGAAACTTAATTTGGAAGTGCTATTCTAAGCGAAATAATTATAGTAAACCCAATATCCAAAGGGATGGGGAGGTGAACAACTACGTCTCATTATGTATGTATATATGTGTGTGTGTAAAAACAAGAGGAGGAAGTGTTGCACACTATAAGAGCAAAGTGCGTTGCTAGGCAAGAGCGAAAATGGTGACGACGAGCTCATATTTGATTTAGACAAACAGATGGAGTCAAATCATAACTATAAAAGTGCTCCCCTAGTGTACAGGATTAGGATAATATTAATTAGTACTTAAATTGCAAGAATATAATGAGTAAGACATTCATATTGAATTTTCGCTTTTTTTAAAAAAAAAATTGGTAATCATTAAATGCCTACATAAGGATAAATGAAATTAAACTAGCAAAATTCTTTTAACTATTAGTAGTTTAAGTAAGAAAAATATGAATAATAATTTAACTCTATACTTCAGAGAACATAGGATTATCCGAAGAGTAGTAAAAACTAGATAAAAGAAGATATAGCAAGTGACCAAACCAAAATATCACTAGACCCGTTTTGTCTCCAAATCTACTCTAATAATTCTCGAACTCATTTGTCTCCTGTAACTCCTTAATGGTTTTCATTTCCTCGCCTTTCGCTATATTCCAACACTTTTTGTAAAAAAGCTAAAGTAGAATAGTTACAAAATATTGTAAATATATTTTATTACCTTATATATCTAATTAAATCACAGGGGACATATGTTAGAATCATAAGAGATCTATATAATATTTTCTTGACTTTGATAAAGCTTTTACTAGTATATACATACATGTAATGCAGATATAATAAGATATGAAGTCTTGTTAACTTTTATGGTATCAGATCCACTAGGGCTGAATCCCCATTAATGGAGTCAACTGTTCTCTTCGATCTTGAGTTCTACAATCTGACTTCATGAAATATTTAGCTTAACCTGTGTTTCTCTTCATCACAAAGGTTTATTCGTATCAAAGTTAATGTGATTCATACTACTTGTTCACATATTGTCTCAACATTTCAAATTTACATGTTGTTTAATATTTTAGAATCCTCTATTATTAAACTTTGTTTATTCCTTCAAACATAGCTTACCTTTTGTCTAAAAAATAACATTTTTGTAAACTATGAAATGGGTTGATAAGCTAGCTGATTTTAACTTACGAGTGTTACATTTGTATATCCATTTGAGAATCCTCTATTATTAAACTTTGTTTATTCCTTCAAACATAGCTTAAATTTTGTCTAAAAATAACATTTTTTTAAACAATGAAATGGGTTGATAAGCTAGCTGATTTTAACTTATGAGTGTTACATTTGTACATCCCTTTCTTGCTAATCTTTCTCTCTATTTAATTTTTGTGTTGTTCTTAAAATTCAATCAGTTTCTTATCTTAGATTTGTTTAGTTTCATATTTTCTTATACAATCAGTTTCTCATCTTTGAGAATTTTAAACTGAAGCAATTTGAATATAAAAAAAGGCAGATTTTGAGCACAAAAATATGCTTTTACTTAGCATTTTAAGTGTGGATAGTATGAAATGTTTACATATTTAAAGTTTAAAACACAACTCTTTTTTGGAATTTTTGAATGGGCCAATTTAAGGATAAAAATATAAAGCTTTCAAGTGATTGAAGTGCTTTAGTTTTATTAGAAAATATATGATTACATTATCAAAACGTATCCTCTTTAGATTTCTTAATAAACCTTTCTTAAACTAATTTTATGTGGGGATTCTTTTTTTTTCTAAAATAATTGAACTAGAATCAGCTAGTTATTCTTAAAAAGCAATGAATCGACAAATTATATGCATTTTCTCAAACTCTCTAATTTGTTAGAAAAATCAAGGCTTAACCAATTTATCTTTTTATAGTTATAATAAGTATTATTTCACTTTTGAGATCTTTATATGAAAGTCAACAATGTTTTTAAATTTTGTGCATTAACTTTTTTATGTTTTTTAAAAATAAACTATGGGTTTTTATTAATAGATAAAATATCAATTACAAACTCAATTGGGATTATTGCCCAAATCTAATCCACAAACTAACTCAAATAATGCAAAAGCCCAAAATTGGGCATCAGCCCGACATTTCAGCTTAATAACAAATATCTATTGCTAGGGTTTCATAATCTCTTTCACTCCACCTACTTTTCCTATCTAAAATGTCGCCTCCTTGGGAAAACCTTTCTCTACAATTCCTGCTTCTTTGGATAATTAATCTTCAATATTTGATCACTCATTTCTCCTTTTCTGTTCCAACTATCAAAGTAAGATCTTACTTTTGTTGTTGTTTATATCATTCTACCTCCCCTCTTACTCTCTGGAGTTGTCTTCTCCAACTAGTTGTGTTCTCAGGATTGTTGGGTAGTGCTTGCTTCTTTTTGTGGTTGGATCTTTATGGTGGGCCAGACCTTCTTCATTGGTAAGTTCTACAACTTCTTTTTTCATTCCTCTTTTGTTACTAATTTTTTTGATCTCCCATTTGATGTCGTCGTTGAGTGTATAGCTAGCTCTGGACCATCACTTGCATATGTTGAAAGATCCTCCATGTTATCAAGCTCTAAATGATGGTTAACCCCATCTTACTAGGTACTATTTGAGGGTTGTCTAAGCCTAGACTATTTAGCATTCACTTATTTTTGTGGCCCTATGGCTTTGTGAATATTGGTACCGTGAAACTTCATACTTTGTAGCCTCCTTTCCATTATCCCCTCTCTGGATATACTCTTAAATATGGAGTGTTCTTTTCTTGGCAGTTTATAATGTTTCTCCCAAGCTTCTGACATCATGATATTTGCATCTACCTATGTTGATAGCTCTATTTTTCCATATAGTTAGCTACCTAGTTTTCTTTTCTTAATATATGTTGATAACAACATTGCTTGCCTGTCATGATTGATTGTATATTTGCCACCATATCTAAAGTAGCCTAGGGTATTTGTCATTCCCCTTTTACAATTTTCCATACTAGCATGGTGTTTGTTTGGATTATCACCTAATTGCGCTTATATTTTACATTTTGCTTATAAACTTCTAGTACTTCTTTTGTTTGTGATGTTGTATTAGTGGTATTCAATAAGGATCAGGACTTTGTACAACTTCATCCGAAAGTTAGATGCCATCTCGGTAAGGAATTTGACCAAGTGTCTCATCAAGGGAGACCTATATGGTCCGTGTAGGTCACACGACCCCTGTGGTCTCCAGTGAGGTAACACTTGGCCTTATTTTGACTTCGGGACCTTGGCGTGAAATTTTAGACTAAGTCACGTCACACTTGGACCCCACACAGACCGTGTGAAACTTCACAGACAGTATGAAGGGTCGTGTGATTGCCTTGAGCTTGAAAGGTCAACAATCGAAGCCAAGTGAAGTCACCTGGCCACCTTCACGGGCCATGTGAAGGCTCACGAGCCGTGTGTCTAGCCGTAAGTCTTCTGGCACGAATTTTCTTCTAAGTATGGAATCATCATCTCGTAACTTGTCGTGAGAAAGTTTTACCAAGTCTAGGCATACAGGCACCTACACGACCCGTGTAGCTTCACACAGGTCGTGTGGCCCATTCATGTGGCTAACCTTGCTTCCAAATAGTCTAAGTGTTGAATTTTGGTTTCGGCCCTCCATCACGCAAAAATTTGGCTAAGTATTTTTTCACGAGTGAAGTGCTTCACGGGCCGTGCAACCTCCAATGAAGTGACGACAGACCATTTTTCTATCTGTTTCATTAATGGTAATTTTTGTAAATATGGTTTACCCTAATGGTCTTTTAATACTTCCAATACTACCTAAAGACTCCTTAATGCCCTATACCCTATTCATAATACTCTAAATTCACTGCTCACATCTTAACTATCTCAAAATTCTCTCCAAGTCTTTTTTTCAAGACTCAAGCAAGGATTAAATTGGAGTTCAACTTTAAGTTGAATTCTTCTCAAAATTCTTCTTCTTAATCAAGGTATGTGGGATTGATCCTTGGTCCCTTTCAACCAAGAAGACCCAAACTCTTTTAAATTGATTTTCATGAAATTTTGCTTACTTTAAATATGGATGTTGAGACTTATTATGTAACAGATTCAATTGATGTATGAGATGTACTTTATTTATGATTTTAAGTTACTTTAAGCCCTAATATGTTGGGTCTTCCAATATCAATAGGTTGATAGTTTCGCTCATGTATCTTCCCAAAGGAAAAAAGATCTCTGAGAGTTATTTCCTGAATTCGAAAGAAAGTACTTGGGTTCAGTAGCCCTAATATGATAGTTTGCATTGAGGTTATGATGTTATGAAAGTGCATGTCCTCTTTAAAACATGTGTTTGTGCATGGGTGATCTATATTATGATTTAAATGTGAATTTAATTATGAATATACTTCAATTCCATGTTATATTATTGATTTTAGATTCAATTTCAATTACCCATGCTATTCTCATATCGTTCATGGCATATACCTTCATGAACATTGAATTTTATGGAAATTATAAAGTTGATTAAGCCCAATTATGTTTTATGATATGATTTTGATAAGGTATTGGTTATGACAAGAATGTGATCACATATATGTCAATAATTATGGCTCTTTGAGCATTTTGGGTGCTTGCACCATTCCGTACATGTAGAAGAGTTATTCCTATATATGCATGAGTATTTTGACTAAGAGTTATGATTTGGCATTTCAGCCTAAGTACGATTTATTATGAATGATGTTTCGCTTTTAAGCCTAAGTGTGCATTAAAAGAATTGAAAATGACTATTGTGTTAGGTTTTGCACCCCCTACGGATTTGCCTAATCGTTGGAACAGGTTAACCGACGTGTTTCAATGATGCAGAAATAAACTGGACGCAGCAGTTTTACGTGGAAAACCCCCGGCTCAAGAAGGGTGAAAAACCACGACCTGTACTCTACAGGATTTAACTTCAACTTCACTACTTCAAAAGAGCCTTCAACAACAATTACAACCTCAGTTAGATCTTTAGCTAGTTAGCCCTAAGATCCAACAATTCAAACTTCAACTCAACTTCCCTAGCCTATTTGCTACACATAAACCTCCCAAGGATTATGTTCCCAGTTTATAAGTACTGAGAGATTACAGTGTTCAACTATCAAGAACGAAAGAAAAAAAACTATGCTGCAGAAAGAAACTTGTTAGCTCTAACGATTCTTCTTGTTGTAATTTCTACAGCGCCTCTGTTTTTTTCTTTTTTTCTTCATCTGCGAATCTCTTTTTTTTTCCTCTCTGAATCTCTCTTTTTTCTGCGCCCTTCTTTCTTTTTTTCTGCGCCCTCTTGCTTCTGTGAATTCTTTCTGGTTTTATAGCTGCAGATAAGTCTTTCTCCAACTTCTTTTCGAATTCCTTTTCCTAATCAGTCTTCTCCTTCTTTTTCTCCTTCTTTTTCTCCTTCTTTTATGCATCTTGTTAGAGTTGGAGTTGTATTAGTATTCCTTTTTAAATCCTCCTTCTTTTTGACAACTTGGAGTAGTATTCCTTTTTATATGCCTTATTTCCAGCACCCTTTATTCCATTTTTATTGTGTGCAGCGTGTGCAGTTTTGCCACAGAAACAGTACGTTGAAAGAACCAGGTAGACCAACCTGTTTCATTATCTTTTGTCAGCCATCAAAACTTTACTGCTCCAACAAATTCCCCCTTTTTGATGATGATAAACTTTCTGAGTGTCAGGTCTATCCATCTTTTCTGATTTATTTTCAGCTTTCCATAGTTCCCCCTGACTGTGTGCCCTCTGCTTGTCCAATGGATGGACCAGGTAGCCTGACTTGTTCCTCTGATCTAGCTTTCCATAGTTCCCCCTGACTGTGTGCTCTCTGCTTGTCCAGTGGATGGACCAGGTAACCTGACTTGTTCCTCTAATCCAGCTCATAGTCATCCTGTCCTTCTCCATGTCCAAAAGGTGGTGCAATATTCATCTGGATCAATTCTTAGGTACTAGCCTTTAATAAGAAAACCTGGCTCTGATACCACTTGTTAGGTTTTGCACCCCCTACGGATTTGCCTAATCGTTGGAACAGGTTAACCGACGTGTTTCAATGATGCAGAAATAAACTGGACGCAGCAGTTTTACGTGGAAAACCCCCGGCTCAAGAAGGGTGAAAAACCACGACCTGTACTCTACAGGATTTAACTTCAACTTCACTACTTCAAAAGAGCCTTCAACAACAATTACAACCTCAGTTAGATCTTTAGCTAGTTAGCCCTAAGATCCAACAATTCAAACTTCAACTCAACTTCCCTAGCCTATTTGCTACACATAAACCTCCCAAGGATTATGTTCCCAGTTTATAAGTACTGAGAGATTACAGTGTTCAACTATCAAGAACGAAAGAAAAAAAACTATGCTGCAGAAAGAAACTTGTTAGCTCTAACGATTCTTCTTGTTGTAATTTCTACAGCGCCTCTGTTTTTTTCTTTTTTTCTTCATCTGCGAATCTCTTTTTTTTTCCTCTCTGAATCTCTCTTTTTTCTGCGCCCTTCTTTCTTTTTTTCTGCGCCCTCTTGCTTCTGTGAATTCTTTCTGGTTTTATAGCTGCAGATAAGTCTTTCTCCAACTTCTTTTCGAATTCCTTTTCCTAATCAGTCTTCTCCTTCTTTTTCTCCTTCTTTTTCTCCTTCTTTTATGCATCTTGTTAGAGTTGGAGTTGTATTAGTATTCCTTTTTAAATCCTCCTTCTTTTTGACAACTTGGAGTAGTATTCCTTTTTATATACCTTATTTCCAG
This sequence comes from Solanum rostratum, assembly GCA_029948455.1. Classification (NCBI taxonomy): domain Eukaryota; kingdom Viridiplantae; phylum Streptophyta; class Magnoliopsida; order Solanales; family Solanaceae; genus Solanum; species Solanum rostratum. The sequence continues at coordinate 10,142,112 of CM057055.1, read as the reverse complement.
CACCCTTTATTCCATTTTTATTGTGTGCAGCGTGTGCAGTTTTGCCACAGAAACAGTACGTTGAAAGAACCAGGTAGACCAACCTGTTTCATTATCTTTTGTCAGCCATCAAAACTTTACTGCTCCAACATATTGTTTCTTGAAAGCATGTACATATACGTATATGTATTCTCGTGGGATGCCGACTTAGCACCGATGGATTGAGGGTTCACTCTCTCTCCTTGATCTATATTCCTAGCATAGGTTATGTTAAAATCCTATCCGAAATGGGGTTGCCCGTAAGGAAGGTTGCTTCATATGAATGGGGGTGCCTGTAAGGTGAAGTATGATATGATATGATATGTTATATGTGAAAATCCTATCCAAAATGGGATTTCCTGTAAGGAAGGTCGCTTCATACAAAATGGGTGTGCCCATAAGGTGAAGTATGGTATACCTTTGGCAAGTAGACCACCTCTTTACCAGTGAGGGGATTTCATCGAGATTCCAAGTAATAGCTCGGTTGGTCTTACTCTTGTCATTTGAGGTCACATCCCCACTATATATGAGCATTATGACATTTCATGCATCATGGACTTCATGGCATATCGTATACTACTCTTATTTGGATATTTGATTCTTTCTATATTATGAGCCCTTGTCATCTAACTTCGAAATGTAGGTTTTGATAAGTCATATGCATTGCATGCCCGCATACGTAGTACATTCAAACGTACTAACGCATACTTTTACCTACATGATCTCACATGCAGTGACCGCGGAGTACATCTATGCACTGCACGAGGATTAGCTCGATTCTCAAGTTTTGCTTGTTGTGGTGAGTCCTATCCTCCAATGATAAGCCACCTATCCTCTACCTAGGGTGTTTTTGTTTAGGTTATCCATATTTGAGGGTGAGCCTGGGGTATGTCTTGGCCCATTTTATGACTAGAGGTATTGTTGGACATCTTATAAACTCGTTTACGTATATATGCTAAGTTTTATGTGAAGGATTATGCTATGGCTTGGTTACCCATTGATTATTGTTATGTGGTTTGGTTATGAGTCTTACAACTTCATGGTATAATATGATGCAAAAGATCCTAAGTCTCGAGTTGTCCCCATAGCGTGAGTCATACTTACCCGCCCCTTAGGCTTTATATGCTATGTGTTATGTGAATTCATGTTAATCCCATTCCCCTATGATGTCCCCATAGTGTGAGTCCTACTTTCCCATTTCATAGACCTGTGTGTTTATCATTTGAATACGTTTCCGGACCGATGATGTGAATTTGGATACTTTGAGGCTTGTTTGGGAACCTCAGGTTCCCATTCGCCATGTCAACTCCTAGATCCTAGGTTCGGGTCGTGACATATTCTCTATTATATTCTCTTCTGCATAAATTAGATTCCCACTTGCATCCGTTAAACTGAAAGCATATGAGCTTGTACCTGGATTTCCTCCTGATGCACCATCCATGTTGTATTTTACCCATCCTATAGGTGAACATTCCCAACACACATTAGTCACCTTTATCCTTGGTTAAAACACCTCCATTTCTTCTATCATTTCTGCTTCTCATGGAAGGTCTACTGATTTGCATCAACATGCCTACAATTCTGGTCACATTATGTATAATTGTCTCATTTGACAGATCTTTCCCACGTGCTTTCTCAATTTTTTTCTTCTCCATAATTCCCATATTATAAAACTAGGGATAGCTCTATAATTGTTGCATGTATTTCTTGTTCTTGATTCCCCACCATAGTTTTATAACTTCCCTCAATCTTAACCCATCAATCTTCATACCTATAAAAGAACAAAAGTAGGACCATGTCTTGTTAGTAATAAAGGAGTTGAAAAATACATGTACTAGTGTTTCCTGTCCAGGCCTTTCGCAACACCAGCATTTGGATGGTCCTACCATGCCCCCATCTTCTTTGCTTATCATCCACTGGGACCTTGAATTTCCATAACTCCATATGAAGAATGATATTTTGGAAGGTACACCCTTATTCCATATCCACTTGTACACTTTGTTAATCCTGTCTTTGTGCCTAATATATTGTCAAGCTAAATTCACTATAAAATTCCCTTTAGTTTCTAACATCCAACATGTTTTATCAATTTTCTCCCCTCCTTAGGAGGCCTAATAATTTAAATAACATGCACTAGTAGATCCTATGGCATCAACTCTCTTGTAACCTGTTCTTTCCATTCCTAATTTTTAGCAATGTTAACCACTTCCTCATATTCGTCCTCTTTATCAAATTAGTCTTCAGTCATTGTATATAGGTTTCCCAAACCTATCCAGTTGTCATGCCACAACGAAGCAGATCGTATCCTAATCTGCCATAGGATTTGATGATGTATCAAGTCCCTAGCTTGCAACATTTTCTCCAATACCTGAGAACCCCACATTGTGTGGTTGGTACTGAAATTCCACCATAATTGACAGAGTAAAGCCATTGATACATCACTCATGAGTTTAAAACCAAGTCCTCCCTCCATTTTTGGCAGACATAAATTGTTCCAATTTGTCCAATGGCTCCCTTTACCCCCAGCACAACTGCTCCAAAAGAATTGAGCCACCATCCTTTGTATTTTATTAAGGACATTACCAAGTGTATTCATGACCGATAAGCAATGAATTGGAGTGCTCTACAGAACATGTTGGATCAGAGTTGCTCTTTCTCCATAGGATAACAATTTCCCTTTCCAAGCCTATCTTTTTCCCTTTCTTTGTATCAGTTTTTGAAAGTAAAATTTCTGTTTTTTATAATAAAAAACTGGACATCCTATGTAATTAAAAGGAAACTCCTTTCTCATGATCCCTATTGCCATTTCTGCTACAATTGCCTCTCCTCCTATTACACTGTGATGCATATAAATTGCACTCTTCTTCTTGTTAACTTTATGTCCTGACACACTTTCATATTCCTTCAAAGTCTCTATAATTAGTTGCATAGTAACCACATCCACTTAACGCAAAATAATCATGTCGTCTTCAAAAGCCAGATGATTCTAACTTCCCCTCATCATTTTAAAACTTTTGAATTCCTTCATCTTCATAAATTACTTAGGGACCTAGATAAAACTTCTGCACCAATACAAACAAAGTGGGAGATAAGGGATCCCTTTGTTTAAGCCCTCTAGATTACTTGTAAAACCCTTTAGGCTGCCCATTAAGCAAAATTGAGTACTAATTGTTGTTGAACGGTTTGAAAATAATGTCAATAAACCTTTTTCTAAACCCCAGCTTTCCAAGTACTTTGGCAAGAAAAACCCATCAGGCTCCTGTCATTCCATCAACTCCACCAGCAGTATTTTTGTTTAATCCCATTAATGTCCATTTCACTTCCTCATTAGTTGGAATTTTCTGGATATTTTCATTCATATATGGCATAGTTACTGTTGGCAACTCGTTTATCATCTCAGAACTTTCTGGACTTGTTTCTTCCTAAACAACTTTTACGTAGAACTTAGCTACTACTGCAATGTCTTCTTGCTGCTCGAGAGTATCGCCTTCCTCATTTTTAATCTTTTTCACCCTTAGTCTACTTCTTCTTCCCTTGACCATAGTATGGAAAAATTTTTATATTACGCTCATCATCTTTAAACCATTGAAACCTCGCTTTTTATCTTTAAAATTCCTCCCTGTGCAATTGTCTTTTTAAATCCGCTTGTAGTTTATGAAGGTTTGCTCTATTTTCGTCCGATGCATCATTTTCAAATTGTAACTCATTTACCCTTAAAACTTCCTCCAACGTCTTTATCTCCTAAAATATATTCCCAAAGGTTGACTTACTCCACAACATTAATTCTCTAGCTTTTTGAGCCTGTGAAGGAACACCATGAAAGGGTTACCTACAAAATCCGTCTGCCAGTATTGTCTAACCACCTCCTAAAGGGTCTCTCCTCTATCCAGAAATTTAAAAATTTGAACAATTTTACCATTGTATTGTTGGAAGTTGTGAATATAATGAGCAAAGGCACATGGTCCGACCCACTTCTAATCAAATGTATCACTTCAAGAACAAAAAACAAATCCTTCATCTTTTCAATACCTAGAATTTCATCCAATCTTTTAAAAATGCAGTCCTATCCAGTTCGTTCGTTTCACCAAGTGTACTTGTTTCCTTTGAAACCTTAATCCTCTAAATTGCATACATTAATACAATGGTCAAAGTCTCTTACCTCCCTTCCTTGACCAAAAGTCCACCCAATTTATCTTCGTCATTCCCAATTACATTAATGTCTCCACCCACCAACAAGAGATCATTCACACAATTGGATAGATCAAAAATTGATTCCCAAAGTGTCTCCCTTTCATTATGTGTATATTTAGCATATATTAAACATATTACAACTTCTTTATCTAATCCCTTACTTTCAATGTTAATGGTTAACATCCGTTTTTCATCTCTATTCATATTATATTCCATTGCTTCATTAATAAAGACCCATATCTTACCATTAACATTTCTACCTGCATATTTAATAACATCTCCTCAAAAGGTTCTGTGATTCCCAAAAAAAAAGAATTGAAATCTCTTATGCATGTTTATCAGTCTAGTAAACACCGTTTGAGTGTTTACTGACCACATGTTCCAACTCAGCGCCTTCATAGAAATTTAGGATTCTTCCCATCATTTTCCTTGATTGCCTTGAGGACACTTGAGCAGCAGTAACTTTTGATCCTCCCTCGTATTTCTTTGATTTACCATGATTCTCCTTGATCTTATTTATATGTTTGGGCAACAAATCCCCTTCCATAGTACTTTTGTCTATATTGCTTCCCAAATCCTGCTTCTCCCCAAATTTCCTTTCCTCCTCCCCCCTGTTATTATGTTTGCAATTCCTTTCCCCTTATTAATCTCCAATCCATCTATAGTATAATCATTCTGCATTTGCTCTTGATGTTACCAAAGCTCTCTCCATATTTACTACCTCCATGTCCCCACCATTGTAATTTTCATGATGTTCATTTATTATATCTTCATTGTCATGAACCTCGTGTTTCATTGCCTCTGCCCTGTTTTCTTCATCTTTTCATTGTGTTCCGTTGTCTGTGCCTTTTTTTCTTCATCTTTTCTATTAAATCCTCCTTGTTTAATTGCTCGTTTCCCTCTTGTTGATTTCCAAAACTTTTGGAAACCCATTCCTCGGTACTTTTTACTTCATGTATGCTTGGAAATCTTTAATATTCTCTCTCCATCTTGTAATGATTAAAACGGATTTTCATCTTGAATGTCTATTTCCCCTTTGATGTGACCATATTTATCTCTTTTATACTTTTTCTTACTTCTCACCATCCATTCCTTTCTACTCTATTTTTCTCCATCTAGTTTTCCTTTTTATATGTCATTAGCTTGTTCCCCATCTTTTCTTTCATTATTCCTTGACCCCTTTCCTTCCTTCTCCAATATTGTTTTGGCTTGATATAATTATGGATGTATTGACCGGCAAGTATGCTCATCATGTCCCTGTAAACAACAATCCTTTCAATACTTTGGCATATAGTCATATTGCACTTTAACCCATTTAAGATTAGGTCCCCAGTGTTGTCTTTTTCTGTAAATCTTACCTAGGTGATAGTGTCACTGTTAAGTCTACTATAAATTTGACCTTTGCACAACTAGATCTTATTTGACTCCTTGTTATCATATCCACTGTCAATGGTTTGTCTACCATCGTCGCTATTGAAAAAATTGCCTCCTTGGAAAAGAAATTAAGAGGTAGATCTTGAAAAGATATCCGTGCTACTCCTATTGGCATTTCTACATCCGACTCAAATCGTGGATTCCACTTCAGTGCTCACATTTGCCACGATCTCTACTTAGCACTAAACATGAAAAGTTTCATCGATATCTGGTGCACATAGTCTTCCAAGCTATTAATCTAATCAATATACTTCTTGTATCCAACACCCCTATTGTGCATTCACTCTTGATACCACAGTGTCATGGTATTGTTCTCCTTAATTCCTTGATGTTAGGTTTTCCATATGAAAATTTATCTATTATTGCTTACTGTAAATTCTCATGGATGATAAGCGATCTAACATTCGATAATTTCCCAGTGATATTAGGTTCACCATGCAGCACCTCCACTGGTTTGTGATGTACAATTTGCACTGGTGGATAAGGTTTTTTATGTTTCAAAAGAATGGCATGATTAATATTATGATATGGTGGTTTTAAGAAAACTTATGGTGCGTTTTGGTTTAGCGGTAGAAAATCCAATGGTGGGAAAGCCCCACTAGTGGCAGCTACCGCCATGCCTACCATTGTAGGTGTCTAGGGTTTTGGTTTTTGTGTAAGTAACAGAGAGCAACAAGGTTCAATAAGTTACTTAGTAACAGAGAGCAACAAGGTTCAATAAGTTACTTAGTAACAGAGAGCAACAAGGTTCAATAAGTTACTTCAGTTCTTGTTATTTTGACATGTTCATTTCCAACCTTTTTAAGGTTAACTTGAATCTAATTATAATAAGTATTAATATTTTCCTAAACTATTCAATAATGCATATTTTAATTAATCTAATTTTGGTTAGTAATCATTTTTCATGAATCATAAAGGATGCTTAATCCCTTCCCTTAAGAATAATTAAAACCCTTATCTAGAATCACATAAGCTAAGTAGATCACTAATTCAGTATTAATGTAGCATCACATTTGTTGGTTTTTTAGCAAAGAAACTTAGAAAATAACTGAGCAAATACTTTGAGAGAAAAAAATATTGCAGTGTTGCCAGAGGAAATTATTTTATTAATAATTCAAGACATACATTTATAGTTATAATTTCTAACTAAAAAATAAAAGAAATGCTAACTAATCTTATCCTATAAAATTCAAATAAAACATAAAGAAACAAGGATTCTAATAAAATAATTTAAAAAACTCCTAAAACTTAGCTACTGAATATCTTTTAAAAAGAATTCTTTTAAAAGAAAATGTAGCTAATTATTTTAATTCTTCAATATCCTGAGACATATTTTCAACACTCCTCTTTGGATCAGGATTTGTTGATTGCAGTTTCATCTGAAATTGACCTCATGAATAAATCAGCCAATTCATCTTTTGTCTTGCAAGGCTTGTCCACATCTTCTGTTGGATCAAATAAGAAGTTTTTACTTCTCATTTCAACTTGTAAAATTTCCTGCTTATTGGAATCAAAGATTCGATAATATTTGTCCCCAAATAATAATATAAATCCATTTTCCATAAGCTGACCACTCAATAAACTTTTATCAATATCAGGCACGTAAAGGACATCTGAAATTATTTTTGTACCTGAACTTGAATTGATTGCAACAGACCCTTTTCCTGTTGCAGGAATACAGTCACCATTTCCAATTCTGACCTTTTTATTTTCCATAGGCATAAACTCTTTAAAAAGATTTTTGTCATATGTCATGTGATTTGTACAACCACTATCAATCATCCAAAAATCAGCTTTTTTGGTTACAGAGTAGGTTGCCATAAATAAATGGTCTTCTTCTTCAGTGGTGACTTGGGCAACTGTTTCATCTTGCTGAAATTTGCTATTGCAAATCACAGCTTCATGACCAAGTTGTTTGCAGATCTTGCACTGTGCATCTGGTCTCTTCCAACATTTATATGGAGGATGTCCATTTTTGCCATAGTGCTGACAAGGTTGGTAATTCTTCGAGAATTTACCTTTGCTTTGAGTTTTGTGACTGGCAACTAATGCTTTTTCAGCCATGTCATCTTGCCTCATAAGCCTCCTTTGCTCTTGTGCCTGCAATGTATTTAACAATTCTACCAAGGTAATCTTGGACAAATCTTTTGTATTTTCCAAGGTAGTTATAGATACTTCGTATCTTTCTGGCACTGTAACAAGAATTTTTTCAACAATTCTTGAATCCTTAAATTTAGTGCCAAGCAATCTTACCTTGTTAACAATGCCAAGAAGTCGATCTGAGTACTCTTTGACGGTCTCAGATTCCTTCATTTTTTGCAATTCGAATTCCCTTATCAAATTCAACACTTTCATGCCTCGTATTTTTTCATCTCCGGTGTATTCTTCCTTCAGATAATCCAAAATTTCTTTGGCCGATTTGAGAGCCATAACTCTCGTGAAAATTGTTGCAGACACACCAGCAAACAAAGTTGCTTTAGCTTTTGATTTTTTTATTTTCTTTTCTTTTTGGTTTTTGATCTGGGCCACCGTGGGATTATCAGGCAACGGAAGAACATCATAATCTTCTTCCACGGCCTCCCAAAGATCTAAAGCCTCAAGATAAGTCTCCATTCTTATTGCCATATATGATAATTTTCACCATCAAAAATAGGAGGAGCAATTTGAGAAAAATTATTTTCGGAATTCATCTCACAGATCCCTCAAGAAAATGGCTCTGATACCAATTGTTGGTTTTTTAGCAAAGAAACTAAGAAAATAACTGAGCAAATACTTTGAGAGAAAAAAATATTGCAGTGTTGTCAGAGGAAATTATTTTATTAATAATTCAAGACATACATTTGTAGTTATGATTTCTAACTAAAAAATAGAAAAATATGCTAACTAATCTTATCCTATAAAATTCAAATAAAACATAAAGAAACAAGGACTCTAATAAAATAATTTAAAAAACTCCTAAAACTTAGCTACTGAATATCTTTTAAAAATAATTCTTTTAAAAGAAAATGTAGCTAATTATTTTAATTCTGCAATATCCTGAGACATATTTTCAACAACTTTATAATAAATAGATATCCAAATTTATCTTAAAGATAAGTAGGTGGAGACTCCTTGAGTTAATCAATTTAGGAATTACCAATATGTTGTACATCATTTGACCTCCAGTTCAAATGTGGTATAACAAATCGCATCCATATGCTATGTGCCTATGTTACCCTCTCTAGTTTTCCAAAAAAATCCCTAGCATCCTGTTTCCCAGAAATTTTAAATATGTGAATTGTGCATTTCTTATTTCCTAGAAAAACACCCAACATCTTTTGATTCTCTTGTTTTCTTCCACCAGTTGATTGATAATTGTATCTGCTATGACAATGTATTCTGAATTTTGGTGATCTTTGTATTGATTGGTGACCACTCAATTTTTCGGACGTTTATTTCAAAATTATCTAAAGGAAATTTAGAATATGAAATAAGGCCACAAAAGTGTAAACACCATATGGTAAAAGTGTAGGCCATAACGACAACATACCTAGTGTAATTCCACAATTATATAAAAGTGGTGGATCGATTAGACAGCCCATTATTTTACACTGCGCAGAGTGAAGGCTATTCAAATTCATTGCTTAGATAGGGTAAAAAAGTTTTAATACCATGTGGTAACCTTTTAAAAATAACCATCAATTTTCAGGTAAATAACTACAAGAACATACCTAGCGACATTCCACAAAGAGGGGTCTAGAGAGGGTAGAGTGTCCGTACACCGTATTCTTTCCTTGTGGAACTAGAGAAGCTATTTTTAAATAACCTCAGCTTAAGTAAAGCAAACCAAAGTATCAACGAAATGGAAACTAATGGAACATAGATAGTGAAAATATAATTTGAAAGAAAGGCATTAACAGTATGCAAAATATAGTTGAATGAATAGTTCCAGTTTCTCTATTTGCCAAAATTAAACCCTTGAAATAACCGAGAATTAAAAATTAAAGTGAAGTTGCAAGTTGCCAGCAGCCATACAACAGAAAAAGAACAACAAGAACCTTAACTTCTTTGTAGAATTGTAACTAACTAAGCTAATCAACAAAGGTATCATCATCTGCATCCGGAATTGAGAGGAGCATCGTTTTGCTGCATGTATCCTGTTTTCCCTTCGTATCGTTACCAACTTGATGATCATGATTGACAAACAGATTATTTAGCCTTTTCAATATTTGGTTATCTTTAGCGATAGCTACCAGAGCCTCCTTCACCCTACTCTTTGAGTTATACCTACCCATAATGGTGGCATTGTTGATCGACTTACAAACAATAGTAGCAGTAGCGACCAACTGCTTAGCAAATAGGGGTTGATTTCAATGGCGTTATTAGCATGATTGGGATTAACACAACAGAAAGTGAAATTCGAGTTAGAATAAGGAGGGTACAAGGAATCAGTGGATGAGGAAGCAACTGTTGAAAAATATTACACAGCGGAAGCATTCCCAAGATCTTATCGCTTACATGAATTATAGATAACAATCACAAATACGTATCACACAAGGTATACAGAAAAGTAATTCAAGGAATACCTCTTGAAGCGTGTGCAGATGTCTTGAAGCAAGTCAAACTCGAGATCCACGGTCTTCTACGGTGATCCCAAATTAACACCCGAACTCTCTCAATACTTGGGTGGGCAAGTATTATGTAGAACCCTAATTATTTTTCTTTTCTCTTTCTTGTGTCCTCTTTTCTAGGTTAGGAGAAAATCTATTTATAGAGGACTTCTCCAAATCCTAAAAGAATAAGGATTCCTCCTTTTCTTGAAATACAAGAAACTTTCTCTTATTAGAATTAGGACTCTGAGTTCTAGTTAAATATGGGCACTGTAGGGACCACAGAATTTATTACTGAGGTTTCCTATTATGGAAATAATTCTTTTTAATCTGAATTATTCTTACCATAATAAATTACAAATTATTCCACTAAAAATTCGTAATTGCACTCCTCCATTTATATTTCAAAATTCCCCATTAAACACTTATGTAATTCCCCATGTTAAGACTACCGATACTAATCAATAAATTAAATTACTGACGTATTTAATTTAATGATTAATTTCCTTTAGAGCAATACTTAACTTATTTCATGCGCCAGATTTATAAATCTACCGGCCGGGTTTGCACATGAAAACTTATAAGCTTCTCATAAAAAGGTGTATCATCAATCTCTATATTGAGACATGGATTCCATCAACTAACTAATTATTTCACCAATATATATTATTATCATCCAACTTACCAGGCATATTGACCCATCTCAGAATCTCACCTTTTAGTAAATCAAAATGATAAATAATATATACAGCTCATAATAGTTATATCAAGATTAAGAATATAAGTACATTTAATAATTTAGAGAACATGTTTTTATTAGTCAGTCCAAAACATCTATCTCTACTTGGTCCCATTCAATACATATAAAATGTACTAACACGAGAAGTTAGAATTATACCATTCTCGTAATCAAGATAAATTACATATAATCTCGTGCTACAATCTACCCGATGGTTTGTCCAAATTTCCATCTAGATTGTGAACTATAATTTCAACTTATAAGAACCGACAATTTGATCTTCTGTGTATAAGCTCAAACTCTATACACCAAATCATCTACTATATAAGTTGAGGACACATATATGACAAATTGATCTAATTAAAGTAACACTTTATTGAATTGAATAAATAAATAAATAATTGTTCAATAAATAATAATATATCTCAACGCATGGTTAATAGTATATCCTAACAATCTCCCACTTAGACGCATAACCATGCACCCACAACTCTAACACCCATTCCTTCAACATGTCTATCAAAAGACTTTTGTGGTAAAGCTTTTGTGAAAGGGTCTGCCAGGTTGTTTTCTGATGCAATCTTCGCAACCACCACATCTCCTCTTTGCACTATGTCTCGAATCAAATGATATTTACGCTCAATGTGTTTTGCTTTCTTATGGCTTCGTGGTTCCTTTGAATTTGCAACCGCACCACTATTATCACAAAATATTGTGAGTGGAACTTTCATCGCACGAACTACACCTAAGTCTTTTAGAAAGTTTCTGAACCATACTGCCTCCTTAGCTGCCTCAGAGGCTGCTACATATTCGGCTTCCATGGTGGAATCAGCAACACAGGTTTGCTTAATGCTCCTCCAAATAACAGCTCCACCTCCCAAAGTAAACACATTTCCTGAGGTCGACTTTCTGGAGTCCTTATCAGATTGGAAATCTGAGTCTGTGTACCCTATGGGCACCAACTCATTCGAATGATAGACCAACATATAATCCCTAGTCCTTTTCAGGTACTTGATTATATGCTTAACTGCTGTCCAGTGTTCTCGTCCAGGATTAGACTGAAATCTGCTAACCATGCCCACAGCAAAGCAGATGTCAGGTCTAGTACACAACATCGCATACATGAGGCTTCCTACAGCTGATGCATAAGGAACTGCCTTCATGCTTTCTATTTCCTCATCTGTCTTAGGACGCTGATCCTTAGATAAAGAAATTCCATGTCTAAAAGGGAGAAATCCTTTCTTGGACTCATGCATGCTGAACCTGGTGAGAATTGTATCAATGTAAAGAGCTTGAGATAAGCCTAACATCCTTTTATTGCGATCACGTAGGACCTTGATCCCAAGAATGTGAGAAGCTTCTCCCAAATCTTTCATATCAAAATTAGTGGACAACCATTCCTTAACTGAATTCATCATGCCCACATTGTTTCCTATGAGCAAGATATCATCTACATATAATACCAAAAATACCACTTTGTCCCTTTTCCACTTTTTGTACACGCAAGACTCGTCAAGACATTGCTCAAAACCAAAAGTCTTGATCGCATTGTCAAAACAAGTATTCCATGCCCTAGAAGCTTGCTTTAATCCATAAATGGACCTTTTAAGCTTGCACAACATGTGTTCTTTTCCTTTTTCTATAAAACCATCTGGTTGTCGCATAAAGATGCTCTCATCAAGACTTCCATTAAGGAAAGCCGTCTTGACGTCCATCTGCCAAATCTCATAATCATAATGAGCAGCAATGGATAAGAGAATTCTAATAGACTTAAGCATGACTACTGGCGAAAAAGTTTCCTCATAATCGATCCCTTCTTTCTAAGTAAACCCTTTTGCAACAAGTCTAGCTTTATAAGTTTGTACTTTTCCGTCTACTCCTCTCTTTTTCTTATAGATCCACTAGCATCCAATGGGTTTGACTCCATCTACAGGTGGTTCTACAAGATCCCAGACTTTATTAGAGTACATGGACTCCATCTCCGATTTCATAGCATTGATCCATTTTTCTGCATCTATATCTTGTAGTGCTTCGTCGTAATTTAAGGGTTCGGTATTCAACTCTTCAGGGATTCTATCAAAAGACTCTCCCAAGAGTGCATACCGAAGTGGTTTTCTTATCACTCTCCCACTACGACTAGTCACTACAGGTGCAGGGGTAGATGCAGAGAGAGTTGCATTATTATGATCTTGTGGTTGAACCACATCATTTGTAGGATCTTGAGTCTCTATGTTATCTTCATCAGCTTGCGGTGTGGAGATATTAACAACTTCTTCCTCTAATGCAATCTGCTCAGTGCTACTCCCACTGCCTTGATGTAATTGATTTTCAGGAATCTGTACTTGTGGAATTGTGTGTCTATGAACATCACTCCCACTACTAGAATGTAATGGTATGTTAAGTCTATCTGGGGTTTTAGTTTGGCTTTCATTATATTCAGTAGATTGATTTGTTATCTCTTTTCTTAATTCCCGTAAAACTAGTTTACTTCTGGGAACATGGTTTGTTAAAAAATCCCTTTCAAGAAACTTAGCATTGGTACTTACAATGACTTTCTTTTCTTTAGGATTATAAAACAGACCACCTTTTGTTCCTATGGGGTACCCAATAAAAACACATACTTCTGTTCTAGGCTCCAATTTATCTGTCTTCCCTTTCAGCACATGTGCTGGACATCCCCAAATCCGAATGTGTTTCAAACTAGGTTTGCGCCCAGTCCACAATTCAATGGGTGTCATAGGTACAGAATTAGAAGGAACTAAGTTCAGAATATAATTTGCAGTTTCTAATGCATATCCCCAAAATGAAAAAGGCAAATCAGAGTAACTCATCATAGATCTGACCATTTCTAAAAGAGTTCTGTTTCTTCTTTCTGCTACACCATTTTGTTGTGGCGTTCTTGGCGCAGACATTTGAGATGTAATTCCTTGTTCTGATAAGTAACTAATGAACTCATGAGAGAGGTATTCGGCACCACGATCAGATCACAGTGACTTGATATATTTTCCATGTCGCTTCTCCGTTTCTGCCTTAAATTCTTTGAATTTCTCAAAGCATTCAGACTTACGACGCAACAAATAAATATATTTATATTTTGAGTAGTCATCAATGAAAGTCACGAAATACTCATATCCACCTCTCGCTTGTATGCTCATTGGGCCACACAAATCAGAATGAATTAGCTCTAATTTATTATTGGCTCTATTTCCTTTTGAGGAGAAGGGTCTCTTAGTCATTTTTCCTTCTAAACAAGATTCACATGTTGGTAGTGCCTCCACTTTTAATGAACCTAAAGGTCCATCCCAAACCAACCTTGAAATCCTATCTAGATTTATATGACATAGACGCAAGTGCCATAAATAAGTCTCATGAAATTCAGAAGAACGTTTTCTTTTACATGAAATGTTCACATTATTCAGTTTTTTAGTTTGTTGCAGTTCTGGAGAGACATTAATAATATAAAGACCATCAATTAATGAACCCGCAGAGATAAAATGTTTATTATAACTAATAACACAACCGTTATCAGAAAAATTAACATCATAACCATCTCTCAAAGATTTAGAAACTGAAATCAAATTTCTTCTAACGGCAGGTGCATATAAAACGTCTTTTAAAATTAAAACTCTACCACTACCAAACGAAATGCTAAGATTTCCTAATGCTAATGCTGGAGCCGTTGAGCCATCTGCTTGAAAAACACTAACTTCACCTCTAATTAGCTTGCGCGTTTCTTGAAACCCCTGCAAAGTAGTGCAGATATGGTCAGTGGCTCCTGAATCTATACACCATGAAGTGATAGAAACAGCCGCTAAACATGTTTCAACGACAAGTGAAAGTGAGTTACCTGAGTTTTTGTTGGCTAAGAGAACTGGACACTGCGCCTTCCAATGACCTGGCATCTTGCAATGAAAACACTTGCCCTTAGGCTTTTTCACGCCTCCAGTTGAAGGTGCAACTGCCTTACCTTTTTGAGCTTTTTTCTTCTTCTGTCCACCTTTCGGTTTAGAAGTAGAACCTTTCTCAACATGTAGTGCCATAGATGGTACTTGTTTTCTAATAATCGTCTCTGCCGCTTGTAGCTCATTCAACAATTGCGCCAAAGACAAACTCATCTTACTCATATTATAATTCAGGCGAAATTGTTGAAAACTATCTGGCAGAGATTGCAATATCATCTTAACTTGAGATTCATTATCAATTTCAGCCCCTAGGACCTCTAGTTCATTCAGAAGACTTATCATCTTCAGAACATGATCCCTAACAGGAGTACTTTCAGCCATCTTAGTGTTCATGAGGTCTCTCATGGCATTCTGCTTAGCTGCGCGATTCTGGTCCCCAAACATTTGTTTGAGATTCTCCAGGATCTCAAAAGCAGAGGCTGTAGCTTGATTCTGATGTTGCAGTACATTTGACATTGAAGCCAGAATGTAACACCGCGCCATCTCATCAGCCTTTTTCCATTTTTGATAGGCGAGTTTTTCCTCATCACTAGACTGTTCATCAGGTTTTAATGGACACTCTTCATGGAGTACAAATTTATACCCTTCAGCAGTTAACACAATGTCAAGATTTCTTCTCCAGTCAACATAATTAGGACCCTCAAGTTTATTTTGACTCAAAATAGTGGCAATGGGGTTAAAAGGAGACATGTTGAATTTCTGAGATTGAAAAAGTTACAATAGATCAATATCCAGTCATATAAATATTGAATAATTAAATTCAAACTCATCGCATATATATATTCATGCATCTTAAATAGCCAATCGTTGGGATTGGAGAACTACTCATACAATACACATATGTAATGACAGATTTTTCACTCCATAAACTTGTTTAGACCTAACTCAGTTGGAGAGTTTACTATTAGTTTAAGTCAGTAAAAATCATAAAACCTAGTTATACTGATCCAATCATATATTACTCAGTTTAGGAGAGTTAATACAGATTATCAAACTAGAAATTAAATACGTAATGACTTGTATTAAATTCATCCGTTAGGGAGGAAGGTCTAAGCCAGCACATAAATTTGATACTTCATTACTATTTAATTTTTGGTAATTATAGAGAAGTAAAAATCCCAAACCCTAGTTACATTGATCCAATCATATGTTACTCAGTTTAAGAGAGTTAATACAAATTATCAAAACTAAAATTAAATACGTAGTGACTTGTATTAAATTCATCCGTTAGGGAAGAAGGTCTAAGCCAGCACATAAATTTAATACTTCATTACTATTTAATTCTTTGGTAATTATGGGAATAATCCTCTCTCTTGACCATGGAAAAAAATTTATTATTATTATTCATAATCTTAAACAAAATTTTCCAATAATAATAATAATAAAAACTTTGTTTCATGCCATGCGCCAAACCATACATATAGTAGTAGTTACATGCATATATGGAATTTTCGGTTTACAATAATTTTGCCTTTTTCTTGAATTGTAGCATTTAAACAAAAGTTCAAGAATTTAGCACCTTTTATTTCACACAAACTGAAAATTATTTGCACCAAATATTAATATAAAAATCCACCAACTTGAATTAGTTTATAATATATTAATATAAGAAATACTACTAGCAGACATTAATGAAAAGTGGTCGCCACTAAAACTTTGAACACGAAACCAGAACAAATTTTTTTGTTGCTTTAAAAATTACTCGTTACATAGGCAACAACTAATGCTCTTATCTCCCTCTATATTTTATTTTATTTAGAGAGGGTAGTCACTGAACTTTAAAGTTGCCAGTGATTTTTTTTTTTTTAATTAAGAAAAAATTGCATCCGTGCAAAGTTATTGAAAAACTTTTATGCTGCAACGGAAATTTTCTCAACTCTATCTCTCGATTCGTTTAATCAAGAAAATTGAGGATCATCAATTATGATTTTTATTCCGTATAAAAAAAAACAGATCCAAAAAATCATATAAATAATTTTACATACGTATTTTTCTGTATTATCTATAAAGATAATAAGCGTGGCTCTTGATGCCAATTGTTGGAAAATATTACACAGCGGAAGCATTCCCAAGATCTTATCGCTTACATGAATTATAGATAACAATCACAAATACGTATCACACAAGGTATACAGAAAAGTAATTCAAGGAATACCTCTTGAAGCGTGTGCAGATGTCTTGAAGCAAGTCAAACTCGAGATCCACGGTCTTCTACGGTGATCCCAAATTAACACCCGAACTCTCTCAATACTTGGGTGGGCAAGTATTGCGTAGAACCCTAATTCTTTTTCTTTTCTCTTTCTTGTGTCCTCTTTTCTAGGTTAGGAGAAAATCTATTTATAGAGGACTTCTCCAAATCCTAAAAGAATAAGAATTCCTCCTTTTCTTGAAATACAAGAAACTTTCTCTTATTAGAATTAGGACTCTGAGTTCTAGTTAAATATGGGCACTGTAGGGACCACAGAATTTATTACTGAGGCTTCCTATTATGAAAATAATTCTTTTTAATCTGAATTATTCTTACCATAATAAATTACAAATTATTCCTCTAAAAATTCGTAATTGCACTCCTCCATTTATATTTCAAAATTCCCCATTAAACACTTATGTAATTCCCCATGTTAAGACTACCGATACTAATCAATAAATTAAATTACTGACATATTTAATTTAATGATTAATTTTCTTTAGAGCAATACTTAACTTATTTCATGCGCCAGATTTATAAATCTGCCGGCCGGGTTTGCACATGAAAACTTATAAGCTTCTCATAAAAAGGTGTATCATCTATCTCTATATTGAGACATGGATTCCATCAACTAACTAATTATTTCACCAATATATATTATTATCATCCAACTTATCAGCATATTTACCCATCTCAGAATCTCACCTTTTAGTAAATCAAAATGATAAATAATATATACAGCTCATAATAGTTATATCAAGATTAAGAATATAAGTACATTTAATAGTTTAGAGAACATGTTTTTATTAGTCAGTCCAAAACATCTATCTCTACTTGGTCCCGTTCAATAGATATAAAATGTACTAACACGAGAAGTTAGAATTATACCATTCTCGTAATCAAGATAAATTACATATAATCTCGTGCTACAATCTACCCGATGGTTTGTCCAAATTTTCATCTAGATTGTGAACTATAATTTCAACTTATAAGAACCGACAATTTGATCTTCTGTGTATAAGCTCAAACTCTATACACCAAATCATCTACTATATAAGTTGAGGACACATATATGACAAATTGATCTAATTAAAGTAACACTTTATTGAATTGAATAAATAAATAAACAATTGTTCAATAAATAATAATATATCTAAACGCGTGGTTAATAGTATATCCTAACAGCAACATCATGGACGCAAGAGAGATTTGAGATATAGGGGCATTTTTCGAATAGGAGATAGAGGTGAGGGGCCGGAAGTTTAAAGATAAAGACATCGAAGCAGGTGGGACAGAAAGAACTAGGGTGGAAGTCTAGTAAGTAAATTGTGCAAAGATGGTGGTGGAAACCTTTCCCGAGGAGAAGATGGAGGATGAGGGAAGACGGGTGAAACAAACACATTTCCCAAAAATTTTTCATTAGATGGATGCTCCTCCACTGGCTGCAATTAGGAAACAACAATTTCCTCTAGCTCTATGGCTTTTCATAATCTGACATTGATTTACACAGACTGATATTGGTAACTTGTTGAGATTTTAATTATCTAACTCCCTCCTTTGTTCTTTATGTTCTCTGTATATATTTATCACCGATTGAAATCGATACATATTTCCTTTTTCACTTGAAAATTCTTAAATATCACAGTAATTTGTTATTGTTAACTTAAATATGATGAAACTTTGTGTGATATGTTAAATTTCCAAGTAAAAAACAAAATATGTATCTCTTTCAATTGGCTGTAAATGCATGTAGAGAACATAAGAGAGCCAAGGAGAGGGTTGGATACTTAAAATATCAATAAGTTTCCTCTATCAGGCTGTTCAAATAAATGTGAGATTACGACAAACCATAGGGATAGAGAAAATTGTTCGTTCTGATGTTGCAGCTGATGAAGGAGCAGCCATCTGATGGTGTTTCCGACTGTAGATGCATGGTTTGTTTCACTACTCGTTTCTCAATCCTCCACCTTCTTCCCTATAGAGGTCTCCACCACCATCTTTGCACCGCCTGCGTACTGAACTACACCTTGGTTCTTTCTGTCCCATCTGATTCGATATCTTCATCTATAACCCTCTTCCCCCTCATCTTCATCTCCTATGCAAAAGAATTCCCCTCTATCTTACACCTCTCTTGCATTCCTAATATAGCTTCTTCCTCTGTTGATTACTTGTGTCCTCATTGATCTAACTATAATTTCACTTTCTTCTGCGTTATTCCAAATCATACTAATAATACCATTGAAACCAACTCCAATTGGCTAAATAGCTGGTTTCCATTGCTACCATTATTTCTGCGTCGATCCACAATGCCGTTTTATGGCCAAGTATAACACAAAGATTAGGTTCAAGGAGATTTCGGTAGCTAAGGCTGGAGTTATTTCACAAGCTTTGGAAAGGTTATATAATCTGTTGGACAACTATAATCGTCAATTTTGTAACAATATGAGGGAAAACAAGATACATGAAGCAAAAGGATGATCCTCTCAATCTCCAGATATAGATGATGATGCCCTTGTTTATTAGCTTAATTAGTAGCTGTTTTGAGATAATGTTAAGGTTTTCTTTGTTCTTATTCTATTGTGTGGCTGCTGACATTTTGCAACTTCACTCTATTTTTCAATGCTCGTCTTTTCCAATGGTTGTTTTTGTTGAATACAAAAATTGGAATTATTCATTCAATTGTATCTTTCTTAATGTTAATGCCTTTCTTTCCATTTATATTTTCATTATCCGAGTTTTATTAGTTCTATGTTTTCCTTCACTGCTGTTTTTCCTTTTCAATTCTACTTTATTTTGCTTCACTTGAGGTGAGGGTCTTTCATAAATAACCTCTATACCTCTACGAGGTAGGTACAACCCTCTCCAGACCAAACTTTGTGTGATTTTCCCTGAATATGTTGTTGTTCTTTGCATTTTTATACAAGGTTAATAGAGTTTGTCTGAGATAGACAGAGCGGAAAATTCAATGCCATCTTCAAAATAGTAAGTTGCATTCACATTATCTTATCGTTTTATGTTTACATTGTAGTGCGGAGCTTTGGATTTATATTTACAGTTTTTGTAGTACAAGAGGAATTTGTTAAAATGAAATATGGAGGAAGCATGCAAAAGAAAATACCTCTAATATCTATGGTATTGGACCATGTCGCATTACCATGTCCTATATTACTTGTGCTTTGAGTGTCCGCAACATTGTGGTCATGTTCTCTCTATTTTAAGTAACCTGTATTTGCCGTCAGTAACATGGGCATGCTTATTTTGATTTGCTTATTGGGCTCTTGGAAAGGTTCTGGTCCACTTGATAGTATCAGAATTTGTAACAGGTTATTCTTTTATTATGCTTATCACCTAAACCTTGATATAGTTCATGATCACAGAAATGTCCAGTTGAAGCACTTCAACCAAAGTTGCAGGTATTACGTCAGTTCCATTCCACTACTTTTCACCTAGAGTTACTTTTATTAACCATTCTTTAGTCATTTCTGCTGCAAATATGAGCCCTTAAAGTACTTTGTTTGGTATTTTGTTGTCATGACATGATCCCGGTCATGATGGCGCCTGTTAGATCCCACCTACAAGCAAGCCAATTACCCCACCCACAGGGTACCTGTCCTAGCTCTCTATTCAGGCCATAGCCAACACAACAATATAAATAACCGAAACTTACCCAACCTGGAAGTCAATTGTACAGAGCTACAATAGACACATGGAAATATCATATACATATATCAATAACTATAATGATATATAAGCGAAGAGTGCTCCTACAAATACATAATTCTACTATGCAAGGCCAATGTTTGGAAGCAAAGATGACCATCAAAAGGAAGGAGACTGGGACGAAGCCAAATCTGTCAGTGTCACCAAAACGAAGTCTCCTACACTCTGTCGAATCCCCAACTTAGCAATCACAACCCATACCTGGACCTGCACCATCGAAAGATGTAGAAAAGTAAGGGGTGAGTACCAGAAGAGACCAAAGTAGGCATCTTCAGTCGACTGATCGAAATAGTCAACATATAAAAGCTCAAAAATATAGAGAGCTGCAGAAATGTAGCAAAACTAAGTCAGATCAAGGCATAGGAATGTCTGGAAACCTTAAGACACAACTGAATCAGCCAGAGTGAAGGACAATGACAAGATGAACCAATTCGAGGGATGAACTTTGATACCGACTCATGAAGACTACGCAGGCTCATACCACAACTGCCCCCAACTGAGGCAGAGTGTTGTACTCGAGTGCAAGGCCCTAATATCTATGATTGTATACCACTCGTGCCCCCATAAAATCGGGAGGTACACCCGTGCACAAAGTAAATGATAGAGTATCACTAAACCCTCACATAACCATCACAAGGCCTAACTCTCCATGTCATAATATCAAGGGTCAGTTGTACATGGTTGTAAAGCCCTAATATCTAAATCGCAAATGCCCTCGTAACCCCCATAAGTCCAGAGGGTACACCTATACAAAATCAGGGAGTGAATAGGTATGTGGATCCAAGGATAATCAACCAGAGGGCCTCGGCCTAACAACCACAGTACATGTGTAATGGTGGGACGTAACCCCCGCGGGAGAAAGAATCCCACTCGCATAAACAAATGTATCTCAACTCGGAATGTCACCCACGGGGCCTCACGCCTTTGTTGACCTAAATCCATCAGTGTGTCATATCTCTCTAAACAATAGCGGGGTGTCTGACCAAAACTATAACCAGCAGGGTACGCAACCCAGAGGATCAATAGGTGCTCGGACCTAAGAATCGGCATCCATAGCCTGTCACATCCGTCACGACCACCAGAGAATGGGACTACCGGGTACATCACTCGGGGTCTCACACACTCGGACGTGGCCACTGACACTCGTATAGCGATGGGGAGCGTCATCTAAAATTCAAAGTATCGAATAATCACTAACTTAAATAGTCATGCCCAACAAAGGTCAAGTATATCATAACCACATCAACAACCAGTGCCTCGAGGAAACATAGACAATCACGATACATCATAAGTATCCAGGACCCTGCAGAGTCATATCTACACCAGAATTAGGTCATGGTATGGCATAAAATCAATACACAGTCTCCTGGTCAGCATATCCCCGTAGCAACAGGCTATACATACTCCTACAGGTACACATCAAGCTAGCATACATGTAGGTCCCTAGGAACTGGCTCATATTCGACACTTGTCAGGCCTCTTCCTCTGTGCCAAGCAACTCATAGGGCAGCATCGGTATAACTTAAGCTAAGAACCAAGAACTAGATAATTAGAAAGATTTCACATACCAAGAATCATATCGCAATGCAGCTTTTGCAAAGGATACCACCTAAGGCAACCATGTGTCAGCCTACTAAAAATTATGCTAGCGTCTCATCACCAATATCTAGAAAGCCCGTAGGTTCTAAGCTACACCTTGCTAACAGGGTCACACTCCCATCTCTAACCTGCTAGTGGCTTAGTAGCAACATATTCTATATCACAGGTCATAGGGCTCCTTTAGGAGTATAGCTATACCCATTCCCAGAGTATGATGTGTTTCTCCGGTCATTAGCCAGTAGCACACGGACATAACAAATAACAACAATAAACAGGATCATGTAATTTACAGGACAACACAGAATTAGGTTTAATAAGGAAATTCTACCACAAGTACTCAGAATAGATATACACAACCATAGCAACATCATACATATATATACCAACCACTCAGAATCCCTAGAATCATATATAGGTACTAGATTCAGTGCATAGGGAGCAAGTAATCACTTGTCAACGTCAATAGCGAGTATTGTTTAGTAATCTCAGGCCACACACACATCCATGCAAGAATCAAGCTCAGTGTATGCACCTGTCACTTGTTCCCAGCCCATCTGACCCCTTTTAGGCCCCTCTCATAGCCAAATAATATAAGAATTCAACTAGTATGGAAGCTACAACTAATACAACCCTCAATACAATAATTGTCGTGTCATATCACCATATATAACACATGTAGATCCACAACCATCTATATGCAACATATATTCCACAGCTTAACCCATTAACAGTACATTTCTACATATTTCATCATAAAATTTGCAAACATTTCACCTCAGTCTAAAGTTTAGAGAAAGCCTAGCCTACCTGGCAGATGATCCCTCATGTCCTGAGTCGATCAACCCGAGCTCTTCCCTTCCAAGATACTTCACGATGCTGCTCAATATACGACAATATTCCCCATGGGACATAATTGTTTAGACCCAAGTTTTGCTTAATTCCGTCAAAGAATGGCTACTATATTCACACGTAAAGTTTTTCACAATTTCAGAGAAAGAACACAACTAAAATAATGAACTTACCTCGAAATATGCATCAAATTCCAAATTCAACTTTACCACGATATTCCTTGAAAAATTTAAGTCACATGGACCTTTAAATAACTAAAATCAGGCTTGAAAATTGAATTCTATGCTTGCTTGAAGTTGGGAGTGAGGGTTGTTTCGCGAAATGTTGTAACACTTTTCTAGTCCACACATCCCTTTTTCCATAGTAGATTAGGCCCCTCTAACGTGGAGGTGTAGGGGTCCAGACCTTCTCTGTAAATGCTCTCCTTAATTCGCACATGCGGAGCTTTAGGGCATGCCACTCCACGAACGCGTCAGGTCCCACCGCGAATACGGAGGATTAGCTCACCTGGTCCTACACCAGCAATTTCCAAACATTCCCCGAGTCATTCCCGAGGCACCTGATGTCCATTTTACGTAAGAAAATAGTACAACCACATGTATTTTGATGTTTCAGATCCTATGGTGCAGTTGGAATTCTCAAGAGAGACTCCTATGGAAAAATGAGGGTCCCACTTATTTTCGGCTAATATTGGCTAAAAGAATTGAGTCGGTCAAAATGCAAGCGGATGACCTCATCAACTAAGGAAAGGTTATTTTAGACCATTTTTTAGGGTTTAGAGCTGACCATGCCATCAGTTTTTCATTCCAAGTGCATTTAGTTGGGTTTCTACAGAAACACACTTTTTAGCTTCCGATTGAATTCATTTTGCAACTTTAGGCTCAAAATCAAATTGAAATCCTCCATGCTCGGACCAACCACCCTCCTAGCACAAATCAACCATTCTGGAATTAACGAAACCATCAGAATCCCATTCCAAGGTCTTTCTTATGGTTTTCAAAAATATCTCATTTTTGTAGTTTTAATTTCTCGTTAACCTACAAATTTACATTATTCTCAACCAAACCAATCCACAATCATTCTGATAGTCGCAATACACCAAAAAAGGTTCAATATCACCATATAGAAGCTCAAACCAACAGAGTAACCACAGAAATATAGAAATGACCCGGAGGGTCATTACATTTGTATTTTCTTTTGGGTTGGTCAATCTTACCAAACAACATGACTTCGTCTGTTAAAGTAATGAAGTAATGGAACTTCCTCCCTTACCCGATTTTCTGAGGCACCTGGATTAAGTACTTGTAATGACCCGGACATAGTATGACTTCGTCGGAGTCTGAAAATGTCATTTTTGGTAAGATTTGGACCAAGTGTCACCTCAAGGGAGACTACACGGTCCGTGTGAGGTCACACGGCCCGTGTGGCCTCCAATGGAGTGACTGGATCTTAATTTATGATATGTGGCCTTGGCGTGGAGTATCAGGCTAAGGCACATCACACATGGACCCTACACAGTTTGTGTGACACTTCAGGGACTGTTTGGAGGGCCGTGTGATTGCTTTGAGCTTGGGACACCCACAATTGAAGCAAAGTATGGTCATACCACCACCTTCACGGGCCGTGTAAAGGTTCACGAGCTGTATGGCCAAAAGTATAGCTTTCGGAATGAAACTTGTTTTAAGTATAAATCGTTGTCTCGTAACTCATCGTGAGAAGTTCTTCTAAGTATGGGGATACGGGCACCTACACGATCCGTGTAGCTTCACACTGGCAGTGTGGCCCATCCGTGTGGCTAAATTTTCGTAAAAAATTATTCTAATTATTGGTTCATGGGCACTGTACACTGAGTGTGTAGTGTCACACGGCTCGTGAACCCTTCCTTGAAGTGGTGTCGGCCAATTTTCCATCCATTTTATTAATAGTGTTTTTGTAAATTCGGTTTATCCTAATGGTCTTTTAGGACTTCTTACACTATTTAAGGACTCCCTAATGACTTATACCCTATTCCTAATACTCAAAAATCACTCCTCACATTTGAATTCTTTCAAACTCCTCTCAAAGGATCTTTTGTGAATTTTCAACTTGGGAAGCAAGGAAACTCATTCTTCTTCAAATTCTTTTGGGGATTTCTTCATTTTGTCAAGGTATGTGAGTTTTGATCCTTGGTTCCTTTCAACCAAGGAGATCCGAACTCTTTCAAGTGATTTTTCATGAAATTAAGTTTACTTTAAATGTGTATTTTCATTATTTTGATTTGTTAATTTCAATTGATGTATGGGTTGTACTTTATTTATGATTGTAAGTTACTTTAAGACCTAATATGATGGTTTGCATTGAGATTATGAAGTTATGAAAGTGCATGTCCCCTTTAAAACTTGTTTTGTGCATGGGTAATCTATATTATGATTTAAATGTGAATTTAATTATCGATGTACTTAAATTTCATATTATATTGTTGATTTGAGATTGAATCTCAATTACCCATGCTATTCCCACATCATTCATGACATATGCATTCATGAACATTGGATTTTATGGTGATTATGAAGTGGGTTAAGCCCAATTATATTTTCTGAAATAATTTTGATAAGGTTATGGTTACGACAAGAATGTGATCACATAAATATCTATGTTTATGGCTCTTTGAGCATTTTGGGTGCTTGCACCATCTTGTATATTTGAATGAGCTATTTCAATGCATGAGTATTATGTATACAAGCTATGATTTGGCATTTGAGCCTAAGTATGAATTATTATGAATGATGTTTGGCTTCTAAGCCTAAGATTGTATTGAAATGATTTGGAAATGACTATTGCCTCTTTGAAAGCATGTATATATATATATATATATATATATATATATATATATATATATATATATATATATATATACATATACATATATGTATTCTTGTGGTATGTTGACTTAGCACCAATGGATTGAGGGTTCTCTCTCTTTCCTTAAACTATGTGCCAAGCATAGGTTATATGAAAATACTATCCAAAATGGGGATGCCCATAAGGAAGGTTGCTTCATACGAAATGGGGATGCCCGTAAGGTGAAGTATGATATGATATGCTATATGTGAAAATCCTATCCGAAATGGAGATGCCCATAAGGAATGTCGCTTCATACGAAATGGGAATGCCTGTATGGTAAAGTATGGTTTACCTTTGGCAAATAGACCACCTCTTTACTGGTGAGGGGATTTCATCGGGATCCTAAGTAATAGCTCGCTTGGCCTTACTCATGTCGGTTGAGGTCACATCCTTATTATATATAAGCATTATTACATTTTTATGCATCATGAATTTCATGGCATATTGTATACAACTCTTCTTTGGATGTATGATTCTTTCCATATTTGGTGCCCTTGTCATCTAACATTCAAATACAGGTTTGATAAGTCATATGCATTGCATGTCCCCATACTTAGTACATTCAAACGTACTAACATATACTTTTGCCTACATGATCTCACCATGTAGGGACCAAGGAGTACATTTATCCACCACACAATGTTTAGCTCGAATCTCAAGTTTTTGCTTGGTGTGGTGAGTCCTATCTTTCAAGGACAAGCCACCATTCCTCTACCTATGGTGTTTTACTTGTTTTTATTCTGTCTGAGGGTGAGCTCGGAGTATGTCTTGGCCCCCAACCTATCGTATGTTTAGAGGTATTGTTGGACATCTTGTAAACCCCTTTATGTTTATATGCTAAGTGGGCTTGGTTACCTATTGAATATCGTTATGTGTTTTGGCTATGAGTCTTATGACTTGATTGCATGATAAGATGTGAAAGATCCTAAGTCCGGAATTGTCTCCATAGCGTGAGTCCTACTTTTCCGTCCCTTAGAATTATGTGTTTGTCATTTGAATACGCTTTCGAACCGATGATGTGAATTTGGATACTTTGAGACTTTTTTGGGGACTCTCGGGTTTCCACTCGACATGTCACTCCTAGACCCTAGGTCCAGGTCCTGACAGTACTAGTAGAAATTCAAATATCATTTGGGACTTTACAAGTAAAGTCCTTTTACCATTCTATCTGTCTAGTCAAAATAAGGTTTTGTGTCCTCACATTATGATAAGCTTCTTGAGCGCAGTTTCAGTCACAAGAGAAAGACAATCTTTGAGTTTCCTATTGTAAAAACTATAAAGATAAAAAAAATATAATATAGCGTGCATAAACGCATCATGTGAGTATTTTTCTACAAAAGTAAAGAAAAGAGCTTTTAGTTTTAGGCAGTTATGCATGGTGAAATAATTTTTACTTTTAGAACATAGATATAAATAGTAGAATCTATTAAACACAGAAAATATTTTGCGGAAAAAGTGGTGCAGAAGCTTGGTGCTGAAGGATGTATTCTCAACCCAATTCATTGATGACAAGGTCTTACCCTTGAGTACATGCACAGAAGCTTTTCTCGAACTCACCAATCTCCTATAACTCCTTCATGGTTTCCATTTCCTCGCCTTTCGCTATATTCCAACACTTTCATGAAAGAAGCCAAAGTAAAACAGTTACAGAATATTGTAAATATATTTTATTACCTTATATAGTTAGCTAAATCATAGTAGAGATATGTCAAAATCATAGATTTGTAGGATAGTTTCTTACCTTTGATAAAGCTTCTTCTAGTGTATACATACATGTAATGCTCATCGAATAAGATATGAAGTTTTGTTAACTCTCATGGTATCACAGCCAGTAGGGCTCAATCTCCATTATTGGAGTTAACAGTTCTTAGTGATCTTAAGCTCTACAATCTAATTTTGTAGAATGTTTAGCTTAACTTGTGTTTCTCTTCATCACTAAGTGTCATTCATAGAAAAGTTAATGTGTTGCATACTACTAGTTCACATATTGTCTCACTATTTCAAAGTTAGATTTTTTTTAGTATTTGACAATTCTCTATTCTTAAGATTTGTTTATTCCTTCAAGTGTAATTGAGCTTTCTTCTAAAAATCACATTTTTAAAATAAGTAAAAAATGAGTTGATAAGCTGGCTAATTTTAACTTAGGAGTATTACATTTGCACATCCCTTTCCTTCTAATCCTTCTCTTTACTTAATTGTTGTGATTATTGTGAAAATACAATCAATTTCTCATCTTAGATCTATATGATTCTGTATCTTCATATTTTTTTATTTATACTTGCCTTGTTTTATTTCTGATATCATTGTCTCCCATTTATTTACTATACTGTTAGTATTGTGTGATGATGTACTACGTTTGAATTCAGGTTCTTTTTGAATTATTTAAGACTCCATCATGGTCTTGTTTGGATATTGTTACCTCTGCTTTAAATCTCCATTTTAGTGTAAATTGGGAGATAATTATGGTCATGTGGTATTTTAGTTTGTGACTTGCTATGCTTTCTTTTATCTAATTTTGGTTACTCTTCGGATCATCCTATGTTCTCTGAATTATAGAGTTAAATTATTATTCATATTTGCTTACTTAAACTACTTATGGTTAAATGAATTTTGCTAGTATAATTTCATTTACCCTCTTGTAAGGCATTTAAGTAATTTAACTACTAATCAAAGTTATCCTAATTTTTTTCTCTCTTATGTTTTATGTACACTCGAGGAGCACTTTTATAGTTGTAGTTTGACTTTGTCCATCTATCTAAATTAAATATATGCTCGTCATCACCATTTTTACTCTTGCCTAGCAATGCTCTTTGCATTAACAGTGTCCAATGCTTCCTCCTCACTCCTTACATTTTTACACACAGACATATATATTTTTATGTTTGGACTAACCTTTTGCATATTAATATCATGCACTAAAGTTTATGCTTTGTTTTATGTTTGTTTTGGATTTGTACTAACCTTTAGATATTGGATTTAGTATAGTTATTTGTCTTAGAACAACACCTTTTCATTAAGTTTTATTTTATTTTTTAACATAATATTTTTAGTTTGCAAAAGCATAACTTTTTCAAAGAAGTGAAATTTAGGGATAACGTTTTTCAAATATATGTATACTTTAAACTATAAAGTAAAATAATTTTCGATAATATAAGGCATAAAATTTGGCTTTTCTATTAGCTTACGAGAGGAGACTTTTAAGGTTCAAAAAAATGCAACTTTTTAAGATTTTAAAGTGAACTAATTTGAATATCAAAAAGGTAGATTTTGAGTAGAAAAATACGCTTTTACGTTGCATTTTAAGTGTGGATTTCTATTATGAAATGTTTATATATTTTAAGCTAAAAACACAACTCGTTTGGGGAAATTTGAACGGGAAAATTTGAGGATAAGAAAAATAAAGTTTTCATGTGATCTAAGTGCTTTAGTTTATGTAAACAATGCATGATTTATTGTCAAAACCTAACACTGTTTTAACTTAATATTTTCAGTTTTTAAAAGCATATTTTTTTCAAAGAAGTGAAATTTAGGAATAACTTTTTTCAATAGAAAATTAAGTAAAATTATTTTGATAATCTAAGGCTTAAAATTCGACTTTTTTATTAGCTTACAAAGCAGACTTTTAACATTAAAAAAAATGCAACTCTTTGAGAACTTTAAAGTGAAGCAATTTAATATCAAAAAGGCAGATTTTGAGTAGAAAATGTCACGACCTAGAAACCGCGCATGATGGCACTCAGCTATCCCATCAAGGCTAGTTAGCTCAACACTTAATAAGCCAACATAATATAATAGCGGAAGATAAACATTCTGAAAAGGATAGATTAAACATACTAAACCAAACTAACACCTTCCAAATACTCTTGTTACATGTACAAGCATCTAAATACAAAATAGTGAAAGAAATACAAGTCTCAAGTGTCAAGTTCTCAAATAGAACATAACATAATAATGGATTTCTCGAATGACTATTGAAGAAATAAGCAGCTACCTTGACAATAATCCAGAAGCTCGATTCTAAAATGATAAAAGTCTAACCAGAGGAACCAGGCTCGCAACCTACAAAAATGTATCAAGGGGTGAGCACCAAACAATACGGTACTTAGCAAATGGAACTAACCAAAGGTAAAGCAATGAAGAACATAAGTACTCCTTAACACCCAACCACATACTGCAAAACTAAAAACCTGCACTCAAAAAAATCCCACCACAATGTATACAATATAGAAAAATCATAAGGATATAGATAAACCTATCACATAGCATCACATCTCAAAAAGGTCCAACCATGCATAAACAAGTCAAATGATACACTAGATATCTAGTCTCAAAAAGTATTTCATATACTTATGACAAGTCTAAGTAATATGAGATGGAGTGAATGTTATGAAATATAAATAATGTTATGCAATTTCATATAATCATGATGCACATATGTCCTACGATACACATTTGCTAATCATAATCATGCATCAAATGGAACCCATAGGAGACATATTTGTCCATGTATCTACCCGGAGCGTGAGGACCATCCCCAATATCATCAGTGTTACCTGCCATGGAGTGTGAGGCCTGTCCCCGTGATGAATTAATGTCTCATGCCAAGGAGCGTGTGGCCCGACCCATGATGAATCAGTGAAACTCGGTCAAAAATAAACAACAATGCCATATTCATATAGAGTAATAAAGAGTGCATGCAAGATCAATCTATTCCAGGCCTACAACCAATTCCCTTACCCACAAGTGGCACTCAATAAACTCATTATCAATTTACAAGAACTGCATCAATTTTCAATATCATTGAAATCTCAATCTTATTAGCAACAAGTCGGAACCATTCACCTTTGATTTTTCATTTCTTCGAATCATAAAACAAGCACATAACAATGGCATAATAGTCATGTTCATAAAAATAAAATAAGCAAGATGTCCAAAAGAATCATAATATTTCAACATTATCATGATATTAATATCATCAATATCTCGATATCAATAGTAGCTCAATATTATCACAGTCTAATATATCCTTTATATCACAACATCAATACTGTTTCGATATCAATCTCAAAAGATTCACAAGGTCATTGATTTTATGAATAAATAATTAATTTACAAGTCAGGATATCACCCTATGAACAATTACTCAATCAAAAATTCATGGCCAGTGCCAACAATGATTAAAATCTACCCAAAAGTACTCAATTCCATGCACTTGGGAGCATACAAGGTTCATTCATTCTTAACAAAAGGTTAGAAGTCCACTTGCCTTATATAAAGTCCCAACTCAAGCAAACTATGAAGCTTTCCCCTTCCTACGATACTTTGGATCACCAAAATCTATTCAAATGAAGCATCACAATCACGTAACGAATCTAATGACACTAAAATCATCAATTCGGAAAGAAACGCAAAATGGTCAAAAATCCCATTTTGAAAAAAGTAGCTACAATCTAAAAATTAATACATGAAAAGGTTCTCCTCATAATAAGAATTCCATCGGTGAAAACAAATTCAAAAACTTACCTAAAATGAGGAAGTAATCATCAATTAAAGTTTGAAAATCAAAGTCCCAAAAATTTCCAAATTCCCTTTGAGGTAATGTCACTGTTAAGTCAACTATAATTTTGACCTTTGCATAAGTAGATCTTATTTGATTCCTTGTTACCATATCCATTGTCAATGGTTTGTCTGAAAAAATTGCCTCCCTGGCAAAGAAATTAGGATGTAGATCTGGAAAACATATCCATGATCCTATTGATGTTTCTACATACGGCTCGAACCACGGATCCCACTTGGTTGTTCGTATCTGCCACGATCTCTCCTTAGCACTCACATGGAAAGTTGTCGTCGATAGCAGGTGCACATAGTCTTCCAAGCTAATTAATATAATTCATATATGTCTTGTATCCAACAACCCTATTGTTGATTCACTCTTGATACCACATTGTCCTAGCATTGTTTTCCTTAATTCCTTGATGTCAGGTTTTCCATATAAAAATTTGCCTATGATTGCATATTGTAAATTCTCTTGGATGACAAGCGATCTGACCTCCGATAATTTCCAAGTGATATTAGGTTCTCCATGCATCATCTCCACTGGTTTGTGAAGTACCATTGGCACCAGTGGCTAAGGTTTTTTTGGTTTCAAAAGATTGGCGCAATTAATATTGTCATGTGGTGGTTTTAAGAAAACTTGTGGTGCGTTTTAGTTTAGAGGTGGAAAATCCTATGGCGGGAAAGCCCTACTGGTGGCAGCTACCGCCATGCCTACCGTTATAGGTCTAGGGTTTTTGTTTTTGTGTAAGTAACAGAGAGCGAAAAGGTTCATTAAGTTCCAACCTTTTTAAGGTTAATTTGAATCTAATTATATTAAGTATTAAATTTTCCTAAACTATTTGTTGGGTGCATTTTAATATTTAGTCATTTTAATATTTTGTAAAAAAAACATCAACTGCTATGTAATTGTGCCGTTGGTCTTTGTGCATATACTATTGTCATTACTCATTAGTGGCATGTCTTTATGGTCATTGGTAATTTGGTTATTATTTTGGTGGTGAATATGTTACAAAGACTGTTGGAGTTCAGCAACAACTTCATCGGCACGTTGGGGGGCATTTGTTGCCTCACCATTATTTCTATTATTACTCCACCATTACATCTTGTAACCTAGGTAATTTATAAGCTATTTATCTTCTCTATTAACTACCCTATTATCGCCCTATTCATTGCATGGAAGACTTCCACAACTATAAATAGTGGTGGTCTTCATTTATTTTGGATACACAACAGAAGAGAAAAAATATAGAGTGCATAAAGTTTGTCAAAAAGAGAGTTCATATTAGTTGAAGGGAGGTGTTCTTTTTGTAGAGCTTGAGACTCAACTCCTGTCTAGAGTTTGTTGAGTTACACTTTTGTGTTTAGGTTGTTGTATCCTGGAGGAGACAAGTCAAGAAGAATACTACTGGATCGGTAAAACCTTTTGTCGTAGTGGGCTTGAATCTCCTTAAAGAGAGCGAGATATCCGCGCCCCAGCCTGGAGAACTTTTGTTTTCTTCATTTTAGTTTTCAATTGTTACTGATAATTTTTTGTAATTTCACCAACAATTTTAAGGAGATTCATATGGCTATAATTGAAAAATCCGCGAATGTCTGGATGAGAGATCTTAACAAGTCATTTCGGTTCAACAGTAATCATTTCAAGAGGTAGAAAGGCAAAATACTTCTCTACTTGAGTCTTCTCAATATTTCTTATGTGTTAACAGAGAAGAATCCTAATAAAGTTGGCATTCTCTTCGTTTATAATGATGAGCTCATCTCTCATCAAGAGAAAGTGGAAAAATATATTGACGATTCCTAGAAGTGTCGATATTATATTCTTAATTGTCTCTGATAATCTTTATGATTATTATGATAGAACTTACTCTAGTGCAAAGAAAATTTGGAAAGCATTGTAGAGTAAGTATGATACCGAAGAAGCTGTAGCGAAAAAATATGTTGCTAGCTGATTTTTTCATTTTCAAATGGTGGACAACAAAATCAGTGGTAGATCAAGCTCGAGACTTCATAATGATTGTTGGAGAGCTTAGTCAAAATTAGGGATAACCTTATTATTTGTGGTATAGTTGATAAACTTCCACCTTCTTGGACGGAATTTCAAAAAACTATGCACCACAAATAAAAGGAAACCACTCTTGAGGCATTGATAATGAAAATCCGCATAGAGGAGGAGGCAAGGGGCGAAGATGCACCTTTACAATTAGAAGAGAGCAACACCACATTGATGGTAAATTGAGTTACTTCGAATAATGTTACTCCTGAATCTAACAAAAATACCTCTATGAAGCCTAAGAAGAAAATTTTCAAAAAAAAGAATGGTAGACCTCCTAAGAAAAATAATGGTGAAAATAATCGAGCACAAAATCAACAAGTTCAAGATAAGGAACCATGCTTTGTCTGTGGCAAGAGTGGGCATACTGCTCAATTTTGCAAATATCGGAAATGTGGTCCTACACATTAGGAAAATGTTACCGAAAAGCCTTTTGTGGAAGTGATTATAGGCATATTTATGGTTGAGAATGTTGATGGATGGTGGGCTGATTCTTGTGCAAACCGTCATGACTGTTATAAATAGACTTGTTTAAAAAATATACTCCTTTTGAGGAGCCCAAAACCATCACGCTTGGTGATTCTCGTACTACTCAAATGCTTGAAACGGGAGATGTCGAATTGTGTTTTACCTCTGGAAGAGTCTTAACTTTAAAAGATGTACTTTATACTCTTTCTATGAGAAAAACTTTGATTCCTCGTTTTCTTCTTAATAAAGCAGGCTTCAAACAAATTATTGAATTTGATCAATATGTAATAGTGAAAAAGGGTATTTTTGTGGGAAAGGGGTATGCTTGTAATGGGATGTTTAAACTGAATATTGAAATGAATAAAATTTCTACTTCCGTTTATGTGCTTTTTTCTAGTAATTTTTGGCATGCTCGTTTGTGTCATATAAATGATCGATATGTTGGAATCATGAGTAGTTTAGGATTAATCTCAATGGTTAAAAGGGATTTTGAAAAGTGTGAGGCTTGTAGCAAATCCAAAATAACTACAAGGCCTCATTTTCAAGTTGAAAGAAAAACTAATTTATTAGAATTAGTTCACACTAATATTTGTGAACTTGGAGAAATTTTAACTCGTGAAGGAATTAGATATTTTAGCACTTTCATTAACGATTTTTCTAAGTTTACAAATGTTTACATAATGAAAAATAAAAGTGATGCTTTTGAATATTTTAAGGTTTATCTTCATAAGGTTGAAAATCAGTTTAGAAAAAAAAACAAAAAGAATTAGAAGTGATAGAGGCCGTGAAATATGAGTCAAAAGAGCTTAAGTCTCTTGTTAGATCATTGGGAATAATTCACGAAACTACTTCTCCTTATTCTCCTGCATGTAATAGTGTAGCGGAAAAATAAAAATAGAACTTTGATTAAATTGAGTAATGTCATGCTTATTGAGTCAAGTGCACCTTTAAATTTTAGGGGTGAAGCTATTTTGACTGTCTGTGATGTGTTAAATCATGTATCTCATAAAAAGTCAAAACTAACTCCTTTTGAATTGTGGAAAGGTCACAAGCCAAACTTGGAGATATCTAAGAGTTTGGGGTTGTCTAGCCTTTGTGAGGCTAATGGATCCCAAGATTACAAAGTTGGGTAAGAAAATTACTACTTGTGTTTTTCTTGGTTTTGCTTCAAATAGTACAACCTATAAATTTTTAGTCTTGAAGATAATATTGTAATAGAACCAATTGATGCTATAATTCATGAAAATAAGTGTCCTTTTGATTCTAAAAATAGTGGGGGTCAACGGATTGAACAAAATATTTTGTCACTACCTAGTTATTCTACTACAACTTTGAAAAAAAAGAAAATGATGATTTTAAGTTAAGAATAAGTAAAAGACCTAGAGTAGAAAAAAATATTTGGTCCTGATTTTTATGTTTTTAATGTTGGAGATGACCCTCTCACTTTAAAAGAAGCTTTATCTTCACATGACGCAATTTTCTGGAAAGGGCTGTAAATGATGAAATGGAATCACTACTTTCCAAAAAAACTTGAAAGTTAGTTGGTTTACCACTGGGTTGTAAAGTAATTGATTACAAATGGGTCTTACGAAAAATTTTAAAACCGGATGGATGTATTGATAAATATAAGGCTACACAAGTTGCAAAAGGATTTAAGCAACTTGAAGGCCTAGAGTTTTTTGATACTTTTTCTCTGATAACTAAAATAATATCCATTAGACTTTTTATTGCAATGGCTACAATTTTTTATTTGCAAATTCATCAAATAGATGTAAAAACTACTTTTTTTAAATATAGACCTAAATAAAAAGATTTATATAGAACAACCCAAGGGTTTTGTGGAAGAAGAACAAGAAAGCAAAGTATGTAAACTTACTTGTAAGGACCTGGAATTTGTACAACCTCAATGAAACATGAAAATTTGGTTTTGAAAATATTTTTCATGGAAGCCCTCATGGTCCGTGTGAGATCACACAGCCCGTGTGAGGTCTCTACGGAGTGGCCTTTGGCCTATGGAGGATGTTTGCCCTTAAATGTTGTGTTTTAAACTAAGGCACAGGACACTTGGACACCTCACGGTCCGTGTGACACTTCACGGACCGTGTGGTGGCTTTGGCTTGAAATCCCACAATTTTGGGACCAAATATGGTCACACGACTCGTGTGAGGTGTCACAGCCCGTGTGGCCGTCCGTAATGCTTTCGGAGTGAAATCTTTCCAAGTATGGAATCATTGTCTCATAAATTGATTGTGAAATATTTCTAAGGAGAGGGGTATGGGCAGTTTCACCGCCCGTGTGACACTACATGGCCCGTGTGGCCTCCCGTAAAGGTGACTTCGTTGAAAAATTCTAAGTATAGGATCTTCAAACTCAAGCTAAGTTCACTTTCAAGCCTTTAATTAATGTTTAATTATGTTGTTTAAGGGCATCATGGGTCTCCTACATAAGGTCAAGTTCAAAGGAATTCCATTGGCTAAGTTTTTCACAAGTACCAATAGAAGGGTCAAATTTAAATGTGCATATCTCTTGGCACAAAAGGAACTGGGTGGCTCACAATCTATCAAATTTAAGGTCTTTGAATTAACTTTCCAACGCATCTTGTTTCATCTCATTCTGAGTTCGGATCAAGATGTTATACCCGTTTTGGTTAAACCCGTCTGGGCAGGGAATCTAAGCGAATTTTTTAATTCGGGGTCACTGAGAGGGTGTTTTATGACCTTTTCTCCTATCCCAGACCCTTAAATCAGCTGATATCCTTTCATTTTAATTCATTCTCATTAAAAACACTCTCACTCTAAAAATCAATTCCTAAAAATGCTCTCTAAGTTCCTCTCTCAAGACTCAAGCTAGGGATTCAATTGGGGTTTCAACTTCAAACTAAATTCTTCTCAAATTCACCTTCCAAATCAAGGTATGTGAGATTAATTCTTGGTCCCTTTCAACCAAGAAGACCCAAACTCTTTTCAATTGATTTTCATGAAATTAAGCTTACTTTAAATGTGGGTTTTCATTATTTGATTTTATTAAATTCAATTGATGTATGGGTTGTACTTTATTTGTAATTTTATGTTATTTTAAGCCCTATTATGATGATTTACATTGAGGTTATGAAGTTATCAAGATGCATATCTCCTTTAAAACTTGATTTATATTATGATTCAAATATGGATTTAATTATGGATTTACTTCAATTTCATATTATATTGTTGATTTTAGATTGAATCTATATTACCCAGGTTATTCTCACATCATTCATTGCACTTGCATTCATGAATATTATTTTTTATGGAAATTATGAAGTGGGTTAAGCCAAACTATGTTTTATGATATGATTTTGATAAGATTATGAGTTATGACAAGAATGTGATCACATATATGTCAATGATTATGGCTCTTTGAGAATTTTGGGTGCTTGCACCATTCCGTATATGTGGATGAGCTATTCCATGCATGAGTATCATGATTATGATTTATGGTTTGGCTTTTGAGCCTAAATGTGCATTGAATGGTTTTTAAATGAATATTGTATCTCTTGAAAGCACGTATATGTATAAGTATTCATGTTGGATGTTTTGACTCAGCACCGATGGATAGGGGGTCCTCTCCCTTTTCTCGAACTATGTGCCAACATAGGATATGAGAATTCTATCCTAAATTGGTGATGTTCCCGTAAAGAAGGTTGCTTCGTACCAAATGGGTGATGTTCCCGTAAAATGAAGTATTATGTGATATGATATGCTATATGAAAATCCTTTCGAAATGGTGTGTCTCGTACGGAAGGTGACCATCCACCAAAATGGTGTGTCCCATAAGGTGCGATATAGATTACCTCTTGCAAGTAATATTCTCCTACCGATGGGAGGTCTTTATTGGACTAATTCAAGTAATAGCTCACATGAGTTCTATTTGTCGGTTATAGTCTATCCCCACTATATATGAACATTATTGCATTCTATGCATCATGAATTTCATGCCATATTGTATACTACTCTTCCTTGGATATATGATTCTTTCTATATTATGTGCCCTTGTCATCTAACATTAATATACAGGTTGATAAGTCATATGCATTGCATGCCCGCATACTTAGTATATTCAAACACACTAACGCATAATCTATGCCTATATGATTTTACCATGTAGGGACTATGTGTTATGATCATCCACCGCTTGATGGGTAGCACGAATTCCGAGAGTTGAAATTGTGGTGAGTCTTATCTTCCAAGGGCAAACCACCTTCCTTCTACCTATGTTGTTTTCTGTTTATCTTCTTAATTGAGGGTGAGATGGGGACATGTCTTGGCCCACGTTCCATCTTATAACTAGAGGCATTATTGGACATTTTGTAGACTTTCCTAGATTCTATATGTTATGTGATGTATTTGAAGCCCATAATTTCGGTTATCTATTGGATATGGCTATCATGGATTGATTATGGGAATTATGATATGTATGTATGTTTCATATGGAGATGTGGAAGATCCTAAGCCTTGTATTGCCTCCATAGAGTGAGTCATACTTACCTGCCCCTTAGTTCTTATGTGCTATATGAATCCACGTAAATCTCTTTCCCTTCGATATCTTCATAGTGTGAGTCCTACTTTCTCATCCCTTAGAACTATATATTTACTATTTGAATGCTCTTCCGAACAGATAATGTGGATTTGCATACTTTGAGGCTTGTTCGGGACTCTCAAGTTCCCATTCGCCATGTTACTTCTAGGCCGTAGGTCTGGGTCGTGACAGGGATGGTATCAGAGCACTAGGTTTATAAATAGTCTTTGAAGTCCAACATGCCGCGTCAAGTAGAGTCTTATTTATGGGTGTGAAACATGCCACATCTATGGGTAGGAGGCTACAAGGGGTTTTAGGAATTGTTTCACTTTTTCATAATTCATATCACATCATGGAATATGTCTTAAGATATCCTATCTCCATCCCTCTCTATCGAATAGGAAGAGTCACTTTGGGCTCGTAATGCAATCCAGGGGAGGAAGATGTTGTAGCGATCTTATAGATGAAGTCAAAAAGGGAGTTGGTGAAGGATGATGTTGTAGCGATCTTATAGATGAAGTCAAAAAGGGAGTTGGTGAAGGATGTGCATTATTTCACATGCTTGCTCCTTTGGATAGTCAAAGTTTTCTTGGGTTGGCTGGTTATGACGGGAGGTTTGTTGAAGGTTTTTCATCTAATGTATCTCCATTGGCCCAGGCGACCCAAAAGAAGGCCAAGTTTGTATGGTCGGAGGAGTGTGAGAGAAGTTTTAGGACTTAGGAGATTGGCGTACATTGGCTTTAGTTTTGACTTTACCAGATGGCTTAGATAGGTTGGTGGTGTATTTTGATGCTTCTCAGTTTGGGTTAGGTTGTATACTTATGAAACATGTAAGGGTGATAGCTTATACATCAAGGCAATTGGAGGTGCGTGAGTGTAGTTACCCGACTCATGATCATGAGTTAGTGGTGGTGGTATTTTCCTTAAGGATTTGGAGACACTATTTGTATGGGGTGCATGTTGATGTTTTCACCGACTACAAGAGTTTCAATATGTGTTCACTCAAAGGGATCTTAAATTGAGACAAAGAAAAGGGTTAGAACTCCTTAGGGGCTATGACATGGGTGTACAATGTAATTTTAGCAAGGCAAATATTACAACTGATACACTTAGTAGGCTATCTATGGGAAGTGTGGCTCGTGTTGATGAAGGAGAGAAAGAGTTGACAAAATATGTTCACCGTTTGACTAGATTTGCTGTTAGGTTGACTGACTCTAATAATGTTGGTGTTCATGTTCAGTATGGGGCCGAATCTTTTGTGGTTGTTGATTTTAAGATTAAGCAAGACTTAGACCCATCGTTGTCTTGAAGAGGTTAGCAATGAGATAGAGGTTTCTCCCAAGGGGGAGATGGTGCGCTTCAGTATCAAGGTCAGTTATGTGTTCTGGATGTGGGTGATCTTAGGAAAATGATCATGAGCGGAGCCTGTAACTCTCATTATTTGATCCACCCGGGAT
Source organism: Solanum rostratum (assembly GCA_029948455.1). NCBI lineage: Eukaryota > Viridiplantae > Streptophyta > Magnoliopsida > Solanales > Solanaceae > Solanum > Solanum rostratum. The sequence continues at coordinate 10,101,855 of CM057055.1, read as the reverse complement.
CTACTAAGATGTGTTGGGATTTGAAGGAGATGTATTAGTGGCATGGTATGGAGAAGGACTTAGCCGAGTTCGTACCTGAGTGCCCCAATTGTCAACAAGTGAAGATAGAGCACCAACAACCCGGTGGTATAGCTCAAGACATTGAGATCCCTACTTGGAAGTGGGAGAATGTAAATATGGATTTTGTGGTTGGTTTGCCCTGAGCCGAAGGTAATTTGACTCCATTTGATTTATTGTTGACCGGGTGACTAAGTCGGCTCATTTCCTACCGGTCAAGACTACTTTCAGCGACGAAGATTATGCAATGGTTTACATCCAAGAGTTGGTGAGGTTGCATGCTGTGCCTAGGTCCATCATATCGGATCGTGGCACTTAATTCTCTTCTCACTTTTGGAGGTCGTTTCATAAGGGACTATGTACTAATATTAAGTTGAGCAACATTTTTCATCCTCAAACCGATGGGCAGGCCGAGAGGACAATTCAAACCTTGGAGGATATGTTGAGGGCTTATGTGTTGGAGTTCAAGAGTAATTAGGATGACCACCGTCCACTCATGGAGTTTGCCTATAATAATAGCTTTCATGCTAGCATTGGTATGGCATCATTTGAGGCCTTGTATGGGAGGAGGGGTATGTCACCAATAGGGTGGTTTGAGTTGGGGGAAATGACATTGATTGGCCCAGATATAGTGTTGGAGGCTATGAAGAAGGTGAAGTTGATTAGGTAGAGTTTGAATGCAGCCCGAAATTGCCAAAAATCTTATCCGAATGTTAGGAGGAGAGATCTTGAATTTCATGTTGGTGATTGGTCGTATGTGAAGGTTTCGCCTATGAAGGATATGATGTGTTTTGGTAAAAAGGGAAAGCAAAGTCCTCGCTATGTGGGTCCTTATAAGATTTTTGAGTGGATTGGGAATGTGGCTTATTCGTTGGATTTACCATGGATTGGGAATGTGGCTTATAGGTTAAATTCACCTCCGAATTTGAGTTCTATTCACTTGGTTTTTTTCCACATGTCTATGATTAAGGAAGTTGGTTGGTGATCGGTGTACTATTGTGCCTTTTAGAGGTGTTCAAGTTGAGAAGAACTTGTCTTTTGAAGAAGTTCCGGTTAAGATTTTGGATAGGCAAATAAAGCGACTTCGTAACAATGATGTGGCTTCGGTAAAGGCATTTAGAGGGATGAACATGTGGGAAGTGCTACGTGGGGAGTGTAATTAAGTATGATGCGACGATACCTTTATCCTTTCCAATCTACTCAACCCTATGATATTAGGTCCTTCCTATTCTCAATGGTCCTTATTCTTTCACTCTTGAGTTTCATAACATGACATGCATACATGTGTACAAAAATGATTTTCATGATGTTTTAAATGACTTGAATACGTGGTAAAATGAGTTTAAAGGGCCTTATGATTTTCAAATGATGAGCTATGCATTGTACCTTGTGTTTGGATGCTTCATGTTCTAAGTCAAGACTTTCAAGCCTTGTTCTTGCACATTCGAGGACAAATGTTCTCAAGGGGGAGATGATGTAAGGACCCAAAATTTGTACGACCTCAATAAAGCATGAAAATTAGGTTTCAGAAAAGTTTTAGACCAAGGTAACACTTTATGGGAGCCCTCACGGTCCGTATGAGGTCACACGACCTATGTGGAGCCTCCATAGAGTGGCGCTTGGCCTATGGAGGATGTTTGGCCCTTAAATGTGGTGTTTTAAACTAAGGCATATGACACTTGGACCCCTCACGATTTGTGTGACACTTCACAAACCATGTGGTGGGCTGTGTGGTGGCTTTGTCTTGAAATTCTGTGAGGACCCAGCTTTTTTTTTCGTGTGGCATGGCCCACATGTCCTGGAACTTTCCCAGGTGAACTGCCAGGCAACCCTCCAAGAAGGAGCCTACATAGCCCGTGTGAAGCCACGCGGATCGTGTGGCCTCCCGTAAAGAGGCACCATGCCCAATTCACGGTTGGGACATCTTTGGGACGGAAGGGGACTGTGGCCAAGTGAAGGCACACAGACAATCACATGGTCCATGAGATGTGTCACTGCCCGTGTGTATCTTTATGTAACTCACTACATAAAAATTATTCTAAATATAAAATTACCATCTCGTAACTTTATCGTGCGAAAATTATTTCAAGTGTCGTTACACGGTCGGTGTCACGGTCGTATGGAGTCACACAGACCGTGTAGCCTTCTATGGGACACCACTTAGCTCCGTGAGATATTCCTCTGTGAGATTCTGAGTAGGGGACCACGGCCATTGTTCATGGACTATGTATTGAACCGTGTGACCCTGACAGACCAAATTTTGGTTTGTTTCATTAATGGCATTTGTGTAAATTCAGTTTATTCTAATCATGAATTATGACCTTTTACCTATCCTAAACCCCTAATTCAGCTAATATCCCCTCCCTTCCTACTTCATTCTCCTAAAACACTTTTACCCTCACAAGATCACCTCCCTATTCCTCTCTATTCTCCCCTCTCAAGGATCAAGCTAGAGTCTCAATTGAAGATTAATTCAAGCCCAATTTCTGCTTCTCAATCAAGGTATGTGAGATTGATTCTTGGTCCTATTTCATGAATTCTAGTCACTTTAAATATGAAATTTCATGATTTGATTTTATTAAATCTAATAAGTGTGTGGGTTGTATTTTACCTATTATTTCACTTCACTTTGATTACTATTATGATGATTTACATTGAGTTATGAAATAATGAACATGCATATCCCCTTTAAAATTGATTTATGCATGGGTGACAATTACTATGATTTAGATGTTGATTTAGTTATGGATTTATTCAATTTCATATTATGGTGTTGATTTTAACTTGAATCTATGTTACCCATGCTATCCTCACATCATGCATTGCATTACATTCATAAGCATTGATATGTGGAAATTATGAAGTGGGTTAAGCCTAATAATGTTTTATGAAATGATTATGATATGATTTTGGTAAGGCATTGGTGATGACAAAAGGTTATCACCGATATGTCTATGATTCTGGCTCATTGAGCATTCTGAGTACTTGCACCATTCTTCATATGTGAATGAGTTATTCCCTGCATGAGCATTATAAGTATAAACTATGATTTGGCATTTGAGCCTAAATGTATATTGACTGGTTTGGGATGAACAATGCATTTTCTGAAAGCACGTATATATATAAGTATTCAAGTGGGATGTTAATGACTTAGCACCAATGGACTGGGAGTGTTAGGGCTATCCCCAAGGGAGCTCTCCCTTTCCTTGAACTATGTGCCAACATAAGAATATAAGCCATTACCGAAATGACCGGGTCATAAGGGATGGTTATACGTATATGATTCTGAAAATCCTTCCGAAATGGTAATTTCTGTAAGGAAGGTGACTATCCACCAAAATGGTGAGTTCCACAAGGTGTGATGTAGATTACCTTTGGCAATTAGTCTTCTCCCTTCTGATGGGAGGTCCCAATCGGTTTAATTCATGTAATAGCTTGCATGAGTTTTATTTGTCGGTTATGGTCCATCCCCATTATATATGAGCATTATTGCATTTCATGCATCATGAATTTCATGACATCTTGTATACTTCCTCCTTTGGATATATGGTTCTTTCTGTATTATAGGCCCTCGTCATGTAACATTGAAATGTAGGTTGATAAGTATATGCATTGCATGCCCGCATACTTAGTACATTAAAACGTACGCATACTCTATGCTTACATAATTTTACCATGTAGGGGCCGAGCATTTTGACTACAAGCCATTTGACGAATAGTCTGTTCTTGGAGATTATTGTGGTGAATCCCGTCTTTCAAGGACAAGCCAGCTATCTTCCTTACTGTTATTATGGATATTCCTTTTATTGAGAGTGAGCCCAGAACTTGTCCTGGCCCCTGTTCGTTTAACTAGAGGCATTGTTGGGCACTATGTGAACTCTCCTTAGATATGATTACTATGACTATCGTATTGCTTTCCTATTATTAGAATGATCCATGAGATCTGATTTGGCTATATAGTTGTATGTGTTGAATGCTAACCTCGAACCGATGATCTGGTTACGGATACTTGAGGCTTGTTTGGGGGCTTTCGAGTCTTCATTCGCCGTATCACCTCTAGGCCCCAACCTCAGGTCGTCACAAAAGATGGTATCATAGCCCTAGGCTTATAAATGATCCTCGGAGTCCAACGTGCCGCATTGAGTAGAGTCCTATTCGTGAGTGTGAATTGCACCATACCAATGAGTGGGAGGTTACGAAGATGTTTTAGGAACTGCCTCACTTCTTATGTCTTTTGTCGTGTTATGGCTAGTATATTTAGTTTCCTTTCTTGACGGTGTCGTTGATCCATTTTAGAAGATGCCTTGAGGAGGACCTCCTCTACCAAGGCCGGCTCCAGCTAATGAAGAACAGGCTCCCCATGAGCATGTGGATGAATCCATCTTAGATGGGGAATTTCGTACGTCCTTTGCCATGCTTGCTCGGGTTGTGACTTCTCAGGAAAGGCAAGTTAACTTGCCATGGGATCCTACATATACTTCTAGGGTGAGGGATTTCGCCTGGATAAATCCTCTGGAGTTCTATGGGTCAAAGGCTGACGAGGATGCTCAAGAGTTCATTGATGAACTTACCAAGGTATTGAATATCGTAGGTGTCACTTCTAAGAAGAAGGCCGAACTGGCTGCTTATCAGCTGAAGGACGTGGTTCAAGTGTGGTATACTCAATGGTCTTTGGAAAGGGTTTGTGATGGTGATGTCAATTGGGAAGAGTTCAAATTTTCTTTCCTTGATCGCGTCTTTCCACTTGAACTTAGAGAGACCAGAATGACTGAGTTCATCAACCTACAACAAGGGAGAATGGGTGTGCGGGACTATACCCTCAAATTCACGAAGCTTTCCAAATATGCTCCGTCCCTGGTGGTTGACCCTCTTGCAAGGATGCACAAGTTTGTGTCGGGTATCTCTGATTTGCTTGTGAAGGAATGTCATATTGCTATGCTTATACGGAATATGGATATTGCTAGACTCATGATGTATGTTGAATAGATCGAAGGGGAGAAACTTAAAGAGAAAAGGGTTCACGATCCCAAGAGATCCCGTTTTGATGGTAGATTCTCTGGTTCTCAAAATGTAGGTTTTGGTCGCTTCCAGCAGGGCCAAGTTTCGGGTGCTAGGGTCGCTAATGCTCGGTTACCTCCTTCCAGGGCACCGATTGGTGACAGTCAAGGATATCCTTTGTGTGACAAGTATGGGAACCCCCACACGGGAGTTTGCTGGAGAGATTTAGGTCTTTGCTTCAGATGTGGGGATAAGGATCATAAGGTTGTTTATTGACCTACGAATGCCCCTAGAGGCCAAGGCCAGGTGGCCCAAGGCAGGCAAGGTCAACAAAGAGCTTTCCAAGATGTTGGCCCAAGGAACAACAGGTTCTATGCACTCTATGACTGCCAGGATGTCGTGGAGGCTCCGGATGTCGTGACTGGTATATTAGAAGTCTTTGATTTTGATGCTTATGTTTTACTTGATCCGAGTGCAAAATTGTCTTTTGTGACTCCCCTGTTGGCTGTTAAGTTTGGTTGAGCCCCCAGATTTTGCGGGATCCTTTCTCGTTCTATACTCCCCTGGGTGAATTTTTTATTGCACATAGAGTCTATCATGGTTGCCCTATTTCTATGTTACATTATGTTTTTCCGTGTGATCTTGTGGAGCTTGAGATGTTTGACTTTGATGTGATTCTTGGGATGGATTGGTTGCATATTTCATATGCCTCGATAGATCATAGGACCCGGAAGGTCAAGTCCCAACCTCCCGGTGAGCCCGTTCTAGAATGGAAGGGTGGTGACTCCTCTAAAAGTTGGTTTATTTCCTACCTCAAGGCGCGGAGGATGATTTCTAAGGGGTGCGTTTATCATATTGTGAGGGTCAAGGATACAGAATTCGAAGTGCCTACTCTTGAGTCAGTCCCTGTAATGAATGAGTTTTCGGATGTATTCCCCGAAAACTTATCGAGTATCCCTCCCTAGAGAGAGGTAGATTTTGGCATAGACCTTCTTTTGGATACTCAGCCTATCTCTATTCCTCCTTTTCGTATGGACTTGGAGGAATTGAAAAAGCTGAAGAAACAATTAAAGGATTTGTTGGAGAAAGGTTTCATTCGCCCTGGGGTGCTCCACTGTTATTTGTAAGAAAGAAGGATGGTTCTCTCCGGATGTGCATTGATTATAGGCAACTGAATAAGGTGACCGCCAAGAATAAGTACCCATTGTGCAGGATTGATGACTTGTTTGATCAGCTTCAAGGGGTAGTACCCATTGTGCAGGATTGATGACTTGTTTGATCAGCTTCAAGGGGCTACCCATTTCTCAAAGACTGATCTTCGTTCCAGGTATCATCAGTTGAAGGTTAGGGAGTGTGATATTCCCAAAATAGCTTTTCGAACAAGGTATGGGCACTTTGAGTTTGTGGTGATGTCGTTTGGCCTAACCAATGCTCTGGCCATGTTTATGGACCTAATGAATCGAGTGTTTAAGTCATTCCTTGACAGTTTTGTGGTGGTCTTCATTGACAACATTCTCATATACTCCCGAAGTGAGCAGGAGCATGGGAATCACTTGAGAATGGTTCTCCAAACTTTGAGTGAGAAGTAATTATATGCCATTAGCAAGTGTGAATTTTGGTTGGGTGAAGTGGATTTTCTTGGTCATGTGGTGTCTGGTGATAGTATCAAGGTGGATCCGAAGAAAACCGAGATCGTGAAGAATTGTCCCAGACCGTTGACTCCATCGGATTTTCGCAGTTTCCTTAGGTTGGCCGTGTATTACCAAAGGTTTGTTGAAGGGTTCTCATCTATTGCATCTCCATTGACCAAGTTGACCCAAAAGAAGGCTAAGTTTGTATGGTCAAATGAATGCGAGAAGAGTTTTCAAACTTTGAAGGATCAACTTACATAGGCTCCAATCCTAACTTTACCTAATGGGTTGGAGGGATTTGTGGTGTATTGTGATGCCTCACGGATTGGATTGGGTTGTGTGCTTATGCAGATCAATAAGGTGATAGTGTATGCATCAAGGCAGTTGAAGGCGCATGAATGTACTTACCCAACACACAACCTTGAATTTGCAGCGGTGGTTTTCCTTTGATGATTTTTGGAGGCATTATTTGTATGAGGTGCCTGTTTATGTGTTCACCGGTCACAAGAGTTTGCAATATGTGTTCACTCAGAGGGATCTCAATTTAAGGCAAAGGAGATGGTTGGAGCTCCAAACGGGCTACGACATGAGTATTCTATATCATCCCGGCAAGGCTAGTATTGTAGTTGATGCTCAAAACAGGTTATCTATAGGGAGTGTAGTGCATGTTGGGGAGGAAAAGAAGGAGTTCGCAAGAGATGTTCACCGGTTAGCTAGATTAGGTATTGGGTTGGCGAATTCGACCGATGGTGGTATTCACGTTCAAAGTGGGGCGGAATCTTCCGTGGTAAGTGATGTAAACGCCAAGCAAGATTTAGATCAATCATTACTTGAATTGAAGAAGTTGGTTGCTGAGGAGGAGATCGAGGTGTTCTCCCAAGGGGGAGATAGTGTACTCCAGTACCAAGGTTGATTTTGTGTTCCGGACGTGGATAATCTTATATGGGTGATTATGAGTGAGGCTCACAACTCTCATTATTCTATTCACTCTGGGGCTACCAAAATGTAATGGGATTTGAAGGAAGTGTATTGGTATGAAGAAAGACATTGCTAAGTTCGTATTTGAATGCCCGAGTTGCCAACAGGTGAAGGTAGTACACCAAAGGCCTGGTGGTTTGGCCCAAAACATTGAAATTCCCAAATGGAAATAAAAAGATGTGAACATGGATTTTGTAGTTGGGTTGCCTTGGACTCGAAGGCAATTTGATTCCATTTGGGTTGTTCTGGATCGGATGACGAAGTCGGCTCATTTCCTACCGATTAAGACTACTTTCAGCGTCGAAGATTACACAAGGTTATATATCCAAGAGTTGGTGACGTTGCATGGTGTACCTAGGTCCATTATATCGGAAAGAGGTACCCAATTCACTTCCCACTTTTGGATGTCTTTTCAGAAGGGACTTGGGACTAAGATTAAGTTGAGCACCACTTTTCACCCTCAAATTGATGGCCAAGCGGAGAGGACTATACAAACCTTGGAGGATATGTTGAGGGCTTGTATGTTGAATTTAAGGGAAACTGGGATGACCATCTTCCACTCATTGAGTTTGCTTACAATAATAGCTTCCATGCTAGCATTGGCATGACACCGTTTGAAGCTTTGTATGGAGTAGGTGTAGATCGCCGGTGGGATGGTTTAAGTTGGGAGAGATGCCACTAGTTGGCCCAGATTTGGTGATGGAGGCCATGGATAAGGTGAAAGTGATTAGGGAAAGGTTGAAAGCGGCCCAAAGTCGTCAAAAGTCTTATTCGGATGTCAGGAGAATGGACCTTGAATTTCTTGTCGGTGATTAGGTGTATGTGAAGGTTTCTCCAATGAAGGGTGTGATGCATTTTGGTAAGAAGGGCAAGCTAAGCCCCCGATATGTTGGCCCTTATGAGATTATTGTGCGAATTGGAGGTGTGGCTTATAGGCTAGAGTCACCTCCGGATTTGAGTTCCATTAATCCGGTCTTCCATGTGTCTATGTTGAGGAAGCTAATTGGTGATCCTACCACCATTGTACCTTTGGAAGGAATGAGGTTGAAGTAAACTTGTCTTATGACGAAATTCCGGTAGAAATCTTGGATAGGCAAGTAAAGCGGCTTCGTAACAAGGACGTGGCTTCGGTGAAGGTACTTTGGAGAAATCAACAAGTGGAGAGTGCTACTTGGGAGGCAGAGCTAGACATGGTGAAGCGATACCCTCATCTTTTTCAATATACTCAAGCCTAAGGTATTAGGATTCTTCCTTTTTTTAATGGTACCATTTCTTGCCCTCTTGAGTCTCATGACATAACATGCATACATATGCACAAAAAGGATTTTTATAATATTTTGACTGACTTGAATTTGATTTTTTATATGAGCTTAAAGGTCTTGAATAATGGTTTTGAATAATGCATTTCGTAATGGGTTATGCATAGTATCTTGTGTTGGGTTTTTCATGCTCTAATTCAAGCCTTGTTTTTGCACATTCGGGGATGAATGTTCCCAAGGGGGAGATGATGTAAGGACCCAGATTGTTTTCATATGGCATTACCCAAATGTCCTGGAATTTTACCAGGTGAACTGCCAGGCACCCCTCCACGGAGGAGCCTACATAGCCCATGTGAAGCCACACAAACCGTGTGGCCTCCCGTGAAGAGGCATCAAGCCTAGTTCACCGCTATGTCTATGATTCTGGCTCATTAAGCATTTTGGGTGCTTGCACTATTCTGTATATGTGAATGAGCTATTCCTAACATGAGCATTACAAGTATGAACTATGATTGTACGTTTGAGCCTAAATGTATATTGAATGGTTTGGTACGAACAATACATTTTCTGAAAGCACGTATATATAAGCATTCAAGTGGGATGTTAATGACTTAGCACCGATGGATAGGGGGTGTTAGGGCTATCCCCAAGGGCCCTCTCCCTTTCTTTGAACTATGTGCCAAGATAGGAATGTAAGCCTTTACCGAAATGACCGGGTCGTAAGGGATGATTATATGTATATGATTCTGAAAATCCTTTAGAAATGGTGATTTCCATAAGGAAGGTGACCATCCACCAAAATGGTGAGTTCCGTAAGGTGTGATGTAGACTACCTTTGGCACGTAGTCTTCTCCCTACCGGTGGGAGGTTCCAATAGGTTTAATTCATGTAATAGCTCGAATGAGTTTGATTTGTCGATTATAGTCTATCCCCATTATATATGAGCATTATTGCATTTCATGCATCATGAATTTTATGGCATCTTGTATACTTCCTTCTTTGGATATATGGTTCTTTCTGTATTATGTGCCCTCGTCATGTAACATTGAAATGCAGGTTGATAAGTCATATGCATTGCATGCCCGCATACTTAGTACATTCAAATGTACTAACGCATACTCTAAGCCTACATGATTTTACTATGTAGGTGCTGAGCATTTTGAGTACCAACCATTTGACGAATAGTCCGTTCTTGAAGATTATTGTGGTGAGTCCCGTCTTTCGAGGGCGAGCTAGCTATCTTTCTTACTGTTATTATGGATGTTCTTTATATTGAGGGTGAGCTCAGAACTTGTCCTGGCCCCCGTTCCTTTGACTAGAGACATTGTTGGGCACTATGTGAACTCTCCTTAGATATGGTTACTATGACTATCATATTGCTTTCGTATTATTATAATGATTCCTGAGATCTAATTTGGATGTATAGTTATATGTGTTGAATGGTCTTCTCGAATCGATGATGTGGTTACAGATACTTGAGGCTTGTTTGGGGACTCTCGGGTCTCCATTCGTCGTGTCATATCTAGGCCCCAACCCCGGATCGTAACAAAATGGGATCAAGTATGGTCACACGGCCAGGCACACGGCTCGTGTGGGGTGTCATGGTCCGTGTGGCCACCTTTAAGGCTTCTAGAGTGAAATTTTTCTAAGTATGGAACCATCATCACGTTATTTGATCGTGGAATTTTTCTGAGGAGAGGGGTATGGGCAGTATTACGGCCTGTGTGACACTACATGGCCCGTGTGGCCTCTTGTAAAGGTGACTTCATTTAAAACTTCTATGTATGGGATCTTCAAACTTAAGCTAAGTTCACTTTCAGGCCTTCAATTCAAGCTTGGTTATGTTGTTTAAGGCCATCATAGGTCTCCTACATCAAGTCTAGTTCAAAGAAATTCCATTGGCAAAGTTTATCACAAGTACCGATAGAATGGTCAACTTTAAATGGTAATATCTCTTAGCACAAAAGGAACTGGGTGACCGACGACATATCAAATAGAAGCTCTTTGAATTTTTTTTCCAACGGATCTAGTTTCACAGCATTACAAGTTTGGATCAAGAAGTTATGCCCGTTTTCGTAAAACTAATCTATGTAGGGAATCTATGTGAATTTTTAATTCCGTATCATTAATGGCTCTTACATAATTTTGGGTTATCCTAAGGGTGTTTTATGACCTTTTCTTCTATCCTAGACCCCTAAATCAGCTAATCCCAATTATTTTAATTCATTTTCATTAGAAACACTCTCACTCTAAAATCAATTCCTAAAAATCCTCTCTAAGTTTTTCTCTCAAAACTCAAGCTAGGGATTCAATTGGTGTTTCAATTTCAAGCTAAATGCTTCTCAAATTCACCTTCCTAATCAAAATATGTGGGATTGATTCTTGTTCCCTTTCAACCAAGAAGACCCAAACTTTTTTCGATTGATTTTCATGAGATTAAGCTTACTTTAAATGTGGGTTTTCATTATTTAATTTTATTAAATTCAATTGACGTATGGGTTGTACTTTATTTGTGATTTTAAGTTATTTTATGCCCTATTATTATGATTTACATTGGGTTTATGAAGTTATGAAGATGCATGTCCCCTTTAAAGCTTGATTTATGCATGGGTAATTTATATTATGATTTAAATTTAGATTAAATTATGGATTTACTTGAATTTCATATTATATTGTTGATTTTAGATTGAATCAATATTACCTATGTTATTCTCACATCATTCATTGCATTTGCATTCATGATATTGGTTTTTATGATAATTATGAAGAGAGTTAAGCCCAATTATGTTTTATGATATGATTTTGATAAGATTATGGGTTATGATAAGAATGTGATCACATATATGTCAATAATTATGGCTTTTTGAGCATTTTGGGTGCTTGCACCATTCTGTATATGTAGATGAGTTATTCCTTGCATAAGTATCATGATTATGATTTATGTTGTGGCTTTTGATCCTAAATGTGCATTGAACAATTTTGAAATGAATCTTGTATCTTTTGAAAGCACGTATATAGATATAAGTATTCATGTGGGATGTTTTGACTTAGCACCTATGAATTTGGGGGTCCTCTTCCTTTCCTCAAACTATGTGCCAACATAGGTTATGAGAATCTTATCCTAAATGGGTGATGTTCTCGTAAGGAAGGTTGCTTCATATGAAATGGGTGATGTTCCTGTAAGGTGAAGTATTATGTGATATGATATGTTGTATGAAAATCCTTCTGAAATGGTGTGTCTTGTAAGGAAGGTGACCATCCACCGGAATGGTGTGTCCCATAAGGTGCGATATAGTTTACCTTTGGCAAGCAATCTTCTCCTACCGATGGGAGTCTGTATCGGACTAATTAATGTAATAGCTCACATGAGTTTGATTTGTCGGTCATAGTCCATCCCCACTATATATGAGCATTATTGCATTCCATGCATCATGAATTTCATGGCATATTGTGTACTATTCTTCCTTGGATATATGATTCTTTCTATATTATGTGCCCTTGTCATCCAGCATTGAAATGTAGGTTGATAAGTCATACGCATTGCATGCCCTCATACTTAGTACATTCAAACGTACTAACGCATACTCTATGTCTACATGATTTTACCATGTAGGGACTGTGTGTTACGATCATCCACCTCTTGACGGGTAGCTCTAATTCGGAGAGTTGATAATGTGGTGAGTCATATCTTCCAAGGACAAACCACCTTCCTTCTACCTATGTTATTTTCTGTTTATCTTCTTTATTGAGGGTGAGCCCGGGACATGTCTTGGCCCCCTAACATCTTATGACTAGGCATTGTTGGTTATTTTATAGACTCTCGTAGATTCTATATGTTATGTGTTGTATTTGAAGCTCATAATTTCGGTTATCTATTTGATATGACTATCATGGATTGATAATCGGAATTATGATATTTATTTATGTTTGATGTGGAGATGTGGAAGATCCTAAACCCGTATTACCCCCATAGAGTGAGTCATACTTACCTGCTCCTTAATTCTTATACGCTATGTGAATCCATGTGAATCTCTTTCCCTCCGATATCCCCATAGCGCGAGTCCTACGTTCACATCCCATAGAACTATGTGTTTACTATTTGAATGAGCTTTCAAACTGATTATGTGGATTTGGATACATTGAGGCTTGTTTGGGGACTCTCGGGTTTCCATTCGTCGTGTCACTTATAGGCCCTAGGTCTGGGTCGTGACATTACTAAATCCCTATATGGCTTGAAATAGGCACCAAAGCAATGGCATGAAAAGTTTGATTCCTGCATGATTTAAAATGCTTTCAGAATAAATGAGTGCAATAAGTGCATATATCATAAGTCTTGAAATAATTCACGTATTATTATTTTCCTATATGTTGATGATTTATTGATCTTTGGCTCTAACATGAATATTATATGAATGTTATTGATGAAGCAAAAAACATTCTTAGAAGCCATTTTTATATGAAAGATCTTGGTTAGGCAAATTTAATTCATGGAATTAAAATTACTAGAACATGTGACGGAATTTTCCTTAATCAGTCAAACTATGTTGAGAAAATTTTGAAAAAATATAACTTTCTTGATTGCAAGCATGTTTTAACTCTTTTTTATTAAAGTTTTCACTTGTTTCTTGTACAAAGTGAAAATGATTTGATAAATCAAAAGGAATATGCTAGCTTAATTGAAAGTTTGAGATATGTGACTGATTGTACTAGGCGTGATATTGCATATGCATGTGGAGTACTTAGCAGGTTTACTAGAAAGCTAGGTGATCAAAACTGGCATGCCATAATGATAGTTATGAGATATTTAATTTGGATAAAAACTTGTGGTTTGTTCTATGAAAAAATATACTATTGTACTTGAAGGCTTTTCTGATGTGGAATGAAATACTTTATAAGGTGATTTTTATTCTGCCACCGGTTATTTTTTTACTTTGGTTGGTGCTATTTTTTGGAAATCTAAAAAGTAAACTATTATTGCTAACTCTACCATGGAGAATGAGATAATTGCTTTAGCTTCAGCCAGTGAGGAAGCGAATTGGTTGAGAGATTTATTGTTTTAAATTCCTTATTTTGAAAAACCAATTTCACCTATTTTAATTCATTGTGATAGCACTACTGTGATTGATAAAGTTCAAAATCGTTATTACAACGGTAAATCCAGTCCTATTAGGAAGAAACACAGTAATGTAAGATCATATTTGACAAATGGTATCATTAATGTTGATTATGTCAAATCTTGTGATAATCTTGCAGATCACTTACTAAGGCCTTAACAAGAGAAAAGTTCTGGATAAAATCAAAAGAGATGGGATTGAAGCCTATAAATTCCTGAGTCATATATGAAGAAGCTCAACGTGGGGACTAGAGATCCTATAACCAAGTTTAATTGGAAAAATGAATCATATGATGACTTGTTGTGAAAAAATATATTAATATTTTATTCTCTCCCTATGATGTGATTGCATTATTTCCTGTAGTGAGTTGTAGAGGTTGAGTTTAACAAAACTCTTAATGAAAATTTGTAGCCCGTATGGGTGGGATGTTAAGCTTACAGGAGTACTTTCAACAGATTTCACCTATGTGAATGTGGAAATAGGCCACTTCCTATGAGAATTGAGCTCATTCTCAAAGACACGCATAAAACAAGAATAGCACAAGGCCGTAATGTGCTGGCTTATAAAGCTCATGTCAACACCTAAATTATTATGTGTGAGCAGTAATATTTTATTTTTCTTAAGCAGTCATAGTTCAAGTCTGATACCACTACGGCTCGAGAGTAAAAGTTACCGTTTCACTAAGTAGAGGTTCAATGCAGAGCACACCTTCATTAGGCATAGTAATCTTCCTTCAGCCGATAAACTCTCTATAATATTAAAATGAGTGGGGAATTATTGAATGCATTTTAATATTTTATAAAAAAAAAATGCTTCAGTTGCTATGTAATTGCTTCGTTGGTCTTTGTGCATATACTATTGTCATTACTCATTAGTGGCATGTCTTTATGATCATTGGCCTTAATTGGTTACTATTTTGGTGCTTAATATGTTAAAGGACTGTTGGAGTTGAGCAATAACTTCATCTGCACGTTGGGGAGGCATTTGTTTCCTAGCCATTATTTCTCCTAGTACTCCATCATTACACCTTGTAACTTATGTAACTTATAGGCTATTTATTTTCTCTATTAACTACCCCATTATCTTCCTATTCATTGCATGGAAGACTTTCACAATTATAAATAGTGGTGGTCTTCATTTGCTTTCGGTACACAACATAAGAGAAAAATGTAGAGTGCATATTTGTCAAAAGGAGAGTTCTTATTAGTTGAAGGGAGGTGTTCTTTTTGTGGAACTTAAGACTCAACTTTTCTCCAGAGTTTGTTGAGTTACAGTTTTATGTTTAGGCTATTGTAACCTAGAGGGGACAAGTCAAGATGAATACAGTGGGACTGGTGAAAACGTTTGCTGCAGTAGGCTTGGATCTCCATAAAGAAAGCGAGATATCCGCGCCTCAGCCTAGAGAACTTTTGTTTTTTTCATTTTACTTTTCAATTGTTAATTGTAATTTTTTGTAATTTCACCAACACTATTCAATAATGCATATTTTAATTAATCTTAGTTTGGCATCATTTTTAATGAATCATACAGAATGCTTAACTCCTTTCCTTTAGAATAATTAAAACTCTTATCTAGAATCACATAAGTTAATTAAATCATTACTTTGGTATTAATTTAGCATCACTTTGAAATAAATAGGTGTCCTAATTTATCTTAAAAATAAGTAGGTGGCGATTCTTTAAGTTAATTAATTTAGAAATTACCAATATGTTGTACATCATTTGACCTCCATATGCTATGTGCCTATGTTACCCTCTCCAGATTTCCAGAAAAAAGACTTAACTTCCTGTTTCCCAGTGAATTTTCATATGTGAATTGTCCATTGGCTTATTTCCTTGAAAAATACTCAACTTCTTTTGATTGGTAATTATATCTACTTCTTATATGATAATGTATTGTGAAGTTTGGTCATCTTTGTACTGATTGGTTACCACTCAATTTTTTGAACATTTATTTCAAAATTATCAAATGGAAATTTAGAATAGGAAATAAGGCCACAAAATTTTAAACACAATACGGTAAATGTGTAGGCCATAACGATAACATATTTAGTGAAATTTCATAATTATATAAAAGTGGTGGATTGTTTAGACAGCCTGTTATTTTTCACTGCACAGAGTGGAAACTATTCAAATTCATTTCTTAAATAGGGTACAAAAATTTTAATACCATATGGTAACCTTTTAGAAAATAACCATCAATTGCAAGGTAAATAACTACAACAACATACCTAGTGACATTCCACAAAGAGGGGTCTAGAGAGAGTAGAGTGTATGCACACCTTACTCCTAGCTCATGGAAGTAGAGAAGTTATTTTCGAAAGACCTCGGCTTAAGTCAAGCAAAAGGAAGTATCATTGAACAAAACATGGAAACTAATGGAACATAAATTGTGAAAATATAATTTTAAAGAAAGGCATCAAAAGTACGCAAAATATAGTTGAATGAATAGTTTCAATTTCTCTATTTTCCAAAATTAAACCCTTGAAATAACCGAGCATTCAAAAATGGAGTGAAGTTGCAAGTCGCTAACAGCCATACAACAGCAATAGAACAACAAAACCTTAACATCATTTTAGAATTGCAACTAAGCTAATCAACAAAGGTATCATTATCTGCATCCAAAATTGAGAGGAGCATCTTTTTGCTTCATGTATCTTGTTTTCCCTTCGTATCATTGCCAACTTCATGATCATGATTGACAAATAGATTATTTAGTCTTTTGAATACTTGGGTATCTTTAGCCTTAGCTACCAGAGCCTCCTTCACCCAACTCTTTGAGTTATACCTAGCCATAATGGTGGTATTATGGATCGACTTACAAACAATGGTAGCAGTAGCAACCAACTACTTAGCCAAATAGGCGTTGATTTTAATGGCGTTATTAGCATGATTGGGACTAACACAGAAGAAAGTGAAAATCGGGTTAGAACAAGGAGGGCACAAGGAATCAATAGAGGAGGAAGCAACATCATGAACGCAAGAGAGGTGTGAGATAGAGGAGCACTTTTTGTATAGGAGATAGAGGTAAGGGGCCAGAGGGTTATGGATAAAGACATCAAAGCAGGTGGGACAGAAAGAACTGGGGTGGGAGTCTAGTATGTAAGTTGTGCAAACATGGTGGTGGAAACCTTTATGGGAGAGAAGGTGGAGGATGAGGGGAGAGTGGTGAAACAAACTGCGCATTTCTCGGAAACATCATTAGATGGATGCTCCTCCACCGACTGAAATTAGGAAAAAATAATTTTCTCTAGCTTTATGGCTTGTCGTAATCTGATAGTGATTTACACATACTAATGAAAGTAACTTGTTGAGATTTTAATTATCTAACCCCCTCCTTTGTTCTTTATATTCTCTGTATATATTTATGACCGATTGAAATAGATACATATTTCCTTTTTCACTTGGAAATTCTTAAATATCACAGTAATTTGTTATTGCTAACTTAAATATGACACAAATTTGTGTGATATTTTATAATTTCCAAGTAAAAAAGGAAATATGTATCTCTTTCAGTTGTCTATAAATGCATGCAGAGAATATAAGATAACAAAAGAGAGGGTTGGATATTTAAAATATCAACAATTTCCTCTATCAAGCTGTTTAAATAAATGTGAGATTACGACAGACCATAGGGATAGAGAAAATTGTTTGTTCTGATGTTGCAGCCAGTAATGGAGCAGCCATTTCAGGGTGTTTCCTACTGCATATGCACGGTTTGTTTCACTACTCGTTTTTCCATCCTCTACCTTCTTCACTATAGAGGTCTCCACCACCATCTTTTCACCGCCTACGTACTGAACTACACCCTGATTCTTTCTGTCCCATCTGCTTCTATGTCTTCATCTATGACCCTCCTCCCCCTCATCTGCATTTCCAATGCAAAAAAATGCCCCTCTTTCTTACACCTCTTTTGCATTCCTAATATTGCTTCCTCTTTTGTTGATTAATTTTGTCCTCTTTGTTCTAACTCTAATTTCACTTTCTTCTGCGTTATTCCAAATCATACTAATAATATCATTGAAACCAACTCAAATTGGTTAGCAGCTAGTTTCCACTGCTACCATTATTTCTCTGTCAATCCACAATGCTGCTTTATGGCCAAGTATAACACAAAGATTAGGGTCAATGAGACTTTGGTAGCTAAGGCTGGAGTTGATGCACAAGTTTAGGAAAGGCTATACAATCTATTGGAATACTATAATCGTCAATTTGGTAACAATACGGGGAAAATCAAGATACATGAAGCAAAAGGATGATCATCTCAATCTCCAGATGCAGATGATGATGCCCTTGTTTATTAGCTTAATTAGTTGTTGTTCTGAGATAATGTTAAGGTTTTCTTTGTTCTTATTTTATTGTGTGGCTGTTGACATCTTCCAAGTTCACTCTATTTTTCAATGTTTGTCATTTTCAAAGGTTGTTTTTGGTGAATAGAAGAACTGGAATTATTCATTCAATTGTATCTTACTTAATGTTAATGCCTTTCTTTCCTTTTATATTTTCATTATCCGAGTATTATTTGGTTCTATGTTTTTCTTCTCTGTCGTTTTTCCTTTTCATTCTACTTTATTTTGTGTCACTTGAGCTGAGAGTCTTTCATAAATAACCTCTTTATCTCCATGAGGTAGGTACAACTCTCTCCAAACCTAACTTTGTGTGATTTTCCCTGTATATGTTGTTGTTATTTGCATCTTTATACAAGGTCATTAGAGTTTTTCAAAGATGGAGTATGTCAAAGATCAAATAGACAGAGCAAAAATTTCAACGCCATCTTCAAAATAGTAATGTAAGGACCCAAATTTATGAATGGTTTAATTGGACCTCATAATGTTGCCCCGAGAGAAAATTCGACCAAGTGTTGCCCCACGGGAGGCCCACACGGCTAGGGTGAAGTGACACGAACCGTGTGGCCTCTAGTGGAGAGGTACTTGGCCAAAATTTCGATTGGTGGGACTCTACAGGGAATTTAAGGCCAAGTGTGGGTAAACGGCCACCCACATGGTCCATGTGGTGCGTCACGGGCTGTGTGGCCCACCATATAGCTCAAGACGTGAAATTTTTTCTATGTATGAAATCACCATCTCTTAACTTTTAGTGCGGTAATTTTTCTAAGTGGAGTTGCATTGGTCCTTGGCACGACCCGTGTAGTGTCATATGTGCCCTGTGGTTGTCCGTATAAAACCCCTTAGCTTTGAAGAAATTCTTAGTGTTGATGTTGTGAATCTGTCCAAGTGTCGTTCAACGAGCACTGTTCACGGTCCTTGTGGTGCTTCATGGACAGTGTAGGCGCCCGTGTAGCCTTGATGGTCTGTTTTCTACCCATTTTAGTAATGGTGTTTATGTAATTACGATTCATTTCAATTATGATTTATGAACTTTTACCTATCCTAGACTCCTAAATAAGCTGATATCCTTCCATTTTAATTCCTTCTCTTTGAAAAGTCACTCACTCAAAAAGACCATCCTCAAAATACTCTCTAACTTCTTCCGTCAAGAGTCAAGCTAGGGTTTAATTGGGGATTCAAGTAGGTCAAATTCAGAAAGTTGTTCTTTTGGTGAGTCCTATCCTCCAAGGACAAGTCACTTTCCTTCTACCTATGCTGTTCTAGATTACATTCTTGTTTGAGAGTGAGCCCGGGACATGTCTTGGCCCTTGTTCCATCTTTACTCGAGGCACCGTTGCACATCTTGTAGACCTTCGAAATTCCTATATGCTATGCTTTGAATTTAGAGCTTATGTTTCGGTTATCTATGGTAAATGGCCATTATGGAACGATCATGGGAATTATGTATGTATGCATGTTTGGTGTGGAAATGTGGAAGTTCTAAGACCCATTTGCCCCCATAGAGTGAGTCCTACATACCCGCCCCTTAGTTCTTACGTGTTATGTGCCATGTGAATTCATGTAAATTCCTTTACCCATCAATGTCCCCATAGCATAAGTCCTACTTTCCCATCCCTTAGAACTATGTATTTATTATTTAAAAGCGCTTTCGAATCGAAGATGTGGATTTGGATACTTCGAGGCTTGTTTGGGGATTCTCGGATCCCCATTCTCTGTGTCACTTCTAGGCCCTAGTCTCGGGTCGTGACAAGTAAGTTGTATTCTAATTATCTTATCATTTTATGTTTACGTTGTCGTGCGGAGCGTTGGATTTATATTTACAGTTTTGGTATTATAAGAGGAATTTTTTAAAAGAAAATATGGAGGAATCATGCCAAAGAAATCACCTCTAATCTCTAAGGTATTGGACCATGCCGCATTACCATGTCCTATATTACTTTTGCTTTGAATGTCCGCAACATTGTGGTCATGTTCTCCCTATTTTGAGTAACCTGTATTTGCCGTCAAGAACATGGGCATGCTTATTTTGATTTGCTTATTAGGCTCTTGGAAACGTACTGGTCCACCCTTAATATGGTTCATGATCACAGAAATATCCACTTGAAGCACATCAGCCAAAGTTGCAGGTATTACATCAATTCAATTCCACTACTTTTCACCTAGAGTTGCTTTTGTTAACCATTCTTTAGTGATTTCTGTTGAAATTTGATCCCATAAAGTACTTTGTTTGGTAGGTCCCACCTAAAGGCAAGCCAATTACCCGATTCCGGTCATGATGGCGCCTATTAGATTGTATTGAAAAAAGTTCTGAATCTAGGGTAGGGGAACACTTCACTATATATTAATGTGTTGGAACCCCTTTTTATGATTATAAAAAATAGAATTTTCAATAAAGGGTGGCCTTTCCTATGTCGTGTCAAATTTGCATCGAAAAAAAGAGATTTGTCCTCTCCTATAAAGAAATATAAAATAATTCATAAAATCTCATCTAATACTAATATCTAATCATAACTAATCTAACAATTTAAAATATAAGAATAAGTAATAAATTATGGAACAAGGGGTACAATATAAAGGATAGGTAAAAAGAGTTCTAATACATGGCTTGATCCGGAGAAACTACAAACTACAGGATAGAAAATAATATACCAATCCTAAGGATCCGTATGATTAATTGTGGATCCAAGACAACAACAGAAAGATTTGAGTCTTAGATTTTTATTTAGTTTTCCAGATTTGGTATTTCAAATCTTGATCAAAATATATGCAATAGAATCTTAGTTGTATTCGTCTCAATCCTTTTAGTAAAAGATGGGTACCTGTCCTAGCTGTCTAGTCAGACTAATATCCAACACAACAATATGAATAACTGAAACCTACCAGAAGCTCAAAGTCAATTGTACAGAGCTATAATAAACACATCGGCATATCATATACGTATGTCAATAACTATAGGGAATTTCAGGCCAAGTGTGGGCACACGGCCACCCACACGGTTCGTGTGGTGTGTCACGGGCTGTGTGGCCCACCGTATAGCTCGCGACGTGAAATTTTTCTAAGTATGAAATTACCGTCTTGTAACTTTTTCGTGCAAAAAGTTTTCTAAGTGACGCGTCATGGTCCTTGGCATGACCTGTGTAGTGTCATGGAGGTCGTATGGTTGCCCATATAGAACCCCTTAGCTTCGGTGACATTCTAAGTGTTAATGTTGCGAATATGTCTAAGTGTTGTTCCATGGGCACTATTCACGATCCATGTAATGCCTCGCGGACCGTTTAAATGCCTGTGTAGCCTTGACAGTATGTTTCCTACCCATTTCATTAATGGAGTTTATGTAATTACGGTTCATTTTAATTATAATCTATGACCTTTTACCTATCCTAGACACCTAAATCAACTGCTATCCTTCCATTTTAATTCATACTCTTTGAAAACTCTCTCACTCAAAAAGACCATCCTCAATATACTCTTTAACTTCTTCTCTCAAGACTCAAGCTAGGGTTTAATTGGGGTTCAACTTTAAGCTAGATTCTTCTCCATTTCAGCTCCTCAATCAAGGTATTTGGAATTGATTCTTAGTCCCTTTCAACCAAGAAGACCCCAAACTCTTTTCAATAGATTTTCATGAATTTTGCTTACTTTAAATATGAATTTTGAGATTGATGATTTTATAGTTCAATTGAAGTATGGTTTGTGTTTTATTAATGATTTTAAGTTGCTTGAAGCCCTTATGTCATAGTTTGCATTGGGATTGTGAAATTATGAATGTGCATGTCCCCTTTTAAAGCTTAATTTATGCATGGGTGATCTATATTATGATTTAAGTGAGGATTTAAATATGGATTTACTTCAATTTCATATTATATTGTGGATTTTAGATTAAATTTATATTACCCATGTTATTTTCACATCATGCATTGCATTTGCATCCATGAAAATTGATTTTTATGGAAATTATAAAGTGGGTTAATCCCAATTAAGTTCTATGATATGACTTTGATAAGATGTTGGTTATGACAAGAATGTGTTCACATACATGTCTTATGATTATGGCTCTTTGAGCATTTTGGGTGCTCGCACAATTTCATATATGTAAATGAGTTATTCCTTGCATGTGTATCATGATTATAATTTATGGTTTGATATTTGAACCTAAATGTGCATTGAACATTTTCAAAATGAATATTGTATCTCTTGAAAGAACGTATATATATAAGTATTCTCATAGGATGCCAACTTAGCACTGATGGTTTGGAGGCGTCAGAGTTATCCCCAAGGGCCCTCTCACTTTCCTCGAACTATGTGCCTAATATACGTAATGAGAATCCTATCCAAAATGGGAGCATATGTTCCCATAAGGAAGGTTGCTATGATATGAAAATCCTTTCCAAAATGGGGTATGTTCCCATAAGGGGGTTGCTTCATCCGAAATAGGATATGTTCCCATAAGGTGAAGTATAGTTTACCTTTGGCAAGTAGACCCTCTCTGTACCGGTGAGGGGATTTCATTGGGATTGCAAGTACTAGCTCGCTTGGTCTTACTCATGTCAGTTGAGGTCACATCCCCACTATATATGAATATCATTTCATTCATGCATCATGAATTTTATGTCATATTGTATATATTTCCAAATTGAATATTGACTCTTTTTATATTATGTACCCTTGTCATCTAGCATTCAAATGCAGGTTTAATAAGTCATATGCATTGCATGTCCGCATACTTAGAGCATTCAAATATACTAATGCATACTCTATGCCTAGATGATTTTACCATGTAGGGGCCGAGCACTATGATTATCTACCGTTTAATGAGTAGCCCAATTTAGAAAGTTGTACTTGTGGTGAGTTCAATCCTCCAAGGACAAGCCACCTTCCTTCTACCAATATTGTTCTAGATCAGTTTCTTGTTTGAGGGTGAGCCTGGGACATGTCCTTGCCCCCGTTCCTTCTTGACTAGAGGCATTGTTGAACATCTTGTAGACCTCCGAAATTCCTATATGTTATGTGTTAAATTTGGAGCTTATGTTTAGGTTATCTATTGGAAATGGCCATTATGGAATGATCATGGGAATTATGTATGTACGCATGTTTGTTGTGGAAATGTGGAAGGTCTCAAGCCCCGTTTACCCCCATAGAGTGAGTTTTACTTACCGGCCCCTTAGTCCTTACGTACTATATGTTGTGTGACTTAATGCAAATCTCTTTCCCCCTCAATGTCCCCATAGTGTGAGTCCTAGTTTCTCATCCCTTAGAACTATGTGTTTACTATTTGAATGCGCTTCCAAACCGATGATATGCATTTGGATACTTCGAGACTTGTTTGGAGACTCTCGGGTTCCGATTCACCGTGTAATTTTGCCACGACCCGGGAGGGTATCTTTGGCGTGGTTGGCACCCAGAGACTATTGGTAGTCCCCAAACGAACTATTTAATCTCAGGACAGTCATCCAATATCAAACATAACAGAAACAATATAATAAGGTAGTGAGCTACATCAATAAGAATGGCCAATAGCCAATAAACTTTGTCTCAACATCGATGATAATTAAATAATATAACTAACTCAACTCTAAGAGGGAAAGACCTCACATCAACTCTTAACTCATGTCTATGAAGCCTATAACTCAACTAAACAATCTAAGAGGGTACTATGACAGGCCATGGCTACCCTGCTCAATAAAAAGAAATAACAGATATAGAAAAGGGTTCCCCCGAATAGCAATGAGGGCTCACCAATGACTGAACTCGGAATCTTCGAACCTCAACAATATGTCTGTTGAAGTCTCCTAACTCCTGTATCTGCATCATGAAATGATGTAGCACCGAATGGTGTCAGTACGTGGAATGTACGGTATGTAAGATGGTTGAATGTAACAGCTAAAGTATAATAGTATAGGGATAACAACAACTCAACATCATACTCCATTGGAATGACAAATGTCTATCTAAAGCAAGAAATATAGAGTAGACAAATGACTCATCAACATCTCATCTCAACTTCATCAATACATCAGACTCATCTCCAGGAAACTCAACTCAACTCAAAGAACTCATGCCCGTTTAGGATAACGATAAAGAGTAGATAGTAAAACATCAGCATCCATCAAGACTCATACCATCACATCAAAATCAGAGTTCTATCAATGACGAACCTAACTAGGAGTTTCTTTAACCGATAACCATCACCTATGAGTCGGTGATGATACAATGAAGCAATGTCGTTGCCACATCCATCCAGTACCCTGCCCGGCATAAAGGACATCATCATAAGTGCATCCATAAGAAAGTGGGATTCACTCTCTCCATTTTGGTGCTCAATACTCCTCCCATAAATCGATATGTTCATAAAACATCATCATAATCGGTCCCATAGAAACATAGTACATTAACATCATCATCAACATCGGTCCCATAGGAACATAATATATCAACATCATCATCAACATCGGTCCCATAGGGACGTAGTACATCAATATCAACATCATCATCGAATCATTCTTTTAGAATTTAGTTTCAAGTTTTAAGACTCATGAACATCACTCTCATCAACATCATCATCAAGAGTCTCATCAATTTGTACCACAATCACAACATCACAAACATCATCATCGTTAAGGCTCTGAACTTTTTCCCCCTAGGCTCATTCTTTCATTCTTTAGTAAAGTAGACATAGGATTTTTCTAAAATCATTCATGTAAATAGGTTATGTAGTAAAATAGTTTTGTTATGATCAACAATTCATGTAAAATATATGAATTAAGTAAAAACGCAATAGAATACTCAAGGATTTTTACATATAACTCATCATCTTCGGTCATGGACTCATTTTACTCAAAGGGGGCACATGGAAGAACAATCTCATGCTTTAAGTTAGCCTTACTTACCTGGTATGATTGATATCAACACAATTCCCTTGGAACTTCCTCTGGTTTCCTCAATCTCGACTCTCCTCTACTCTCCTCAGGCCCTAGCGCATTAGCATTGTTACGAAGAGGATTTAGAATGGGGTTTTACACCTTTTCTTTGTGAAAATGACTTATATTGGTCGTGTATGGGTTTTAGAAGATGTTAGGAATGGACTAGAATGCCCCTCGAAATTTTAAAAATTTTCCTGCCTTGAAATAACCCAGTCCGCGATGCAGACTGGTCGCGTACAAGTCATTTTTTGGAAAAAATCTTCCTGAATGAGTTTTCTCAACCCCGTCAAAAAATTTGGGAAAAACATAAGTCACCCTTCATGATGGGTTCGCACGTGGCTCTGTCGTGAACTCTCATTGTTTCTCGTTTTGGGACGAAAAATTATCTTTTGACTCGGTCACTCTTAAAATTGACCATGACCTCTCCCCTACTCAATGTTTCATGCTGATCATGAATCCGGCCTCGGATTTTTCATCTGAGCATCAGAAGACGTTCCAAGCGCACATCTCTCCTCTAGGAGTATTTTGATAATTTTACTAGACGCTATATCATCTCTCCCTTGGGATCATTCGTCTTCGAATGATGAGTAGGAGCAGTACAATGGCATGAATAGACTCAAGACTCATCTCTATACACACTCAACAACTAAACTTCCCAACTCTTCATCGACCTCAATACTCAGAACATCAAAATACACATCAACTCAGGATAGAAACATCAAGTTAAGGTAAGAATAGAAATATTACCTTTGATACTCTTGTCATCAGGCATGAATAGGTGCGGGTATTTAGTTGTCATCTCTTCCTCAGCTTCCCATGTGGCTTCCTCAACATATTGGTTCCTCTACAAAACTTTAACAGAAGTTATCTCTTTGTTTCTCAACCTACGATCCTGTCGATCAAGGATCTGGACTAGAATTTCCTCATAGGATAAGCTATCTTTAACTCCAGTGCCCTCAACAGGGATCACCAAGGCAGGATCTCCCAAGCACTTCTTCAACATATTAACGTGGAACACCGGATGGATTCCATCTAACTCAGAAGGTAACTCTAGCTCATAGGCAACCTTCCAAATTCTCCTCACAATCTTATAAGGGCCAATATAGAGAGGACTTAATTTCCTCTTCTTCCCAAACCTTATGACACCCTTCATGGGTGATACCTTCACGTATACCTAATCACTCACCTCAAACTCTAGATCACTTCTCCTTACATCGACGTAAGACTTCTGACGGTTTTGTGAAATCTTTAATCTCTCTCTAATAATCTTCACCTTCTCCAGAGCCTGGTGGACAAGGTCAGGCCAAATCAACTAAGCTTCTCCCACCTCAAACCACCCAATGGGTGATCTATACCACCTCCCATACAGGGCCTCATAGGGAGCTATTTGAATGCCCGTATGATAACTATTGTTATATAAAAATTTAATCAGTGGTAGATAGTCGTCTGAATTCCCTTTGAAGTCAAGGACACAAACTCTCAACATATCCTCTACCATCTGAATAGTGCACTCCACCTGACCATGTGTCTGTGGATGAAAGGTTGTACTCAGAATTACCTTTGTACCCAATGCCTTCTGGAAAGACCTCCAGAAATGGGAAGAAAACTAGGTTCCTCTATGTGAAATGATGGACAAGGGAACTCCATGGAACCTTAAAATCTCTTGGATGTAAATCTTGGCATACTCCTCTGTAGTATTAGTTGTCTTAACTGCCAAAAAGTGCACTGATTTAGTTATCCTGTCCACAATCACCCATATGGAGTCATGCTGTCTCCGGGATCTTGGTAAGCCGGTGATGAAATCTATGTTAACCATCTCCCGCTTCCACTTTGGGATCTCAAAGTTGTAAGCCAAGCCACTTGGACTTTAATGCTCAACCTTCACTTGCTGGCAATTCAGGTACTTTTAAACAAACTTAGCAATTTCCCTCTTCATTTCACTCCAACAATAGACTTCTCTCAAGTCATGGTACATCTTGGTAAAGTCCAGATGAATGGAGTATCTAGTGTTATGGGCTTCAGCCATGGTCCTCTCTTGAACACCATCAACATCTAGAACACATAGCCTACTCTGGTATCTCAACACCCCATCTTCCCTTTTGGAGAAGACCATCACTTTTTGTTTGTGGACGGCCTCCTTCAGTTGGAGAATGATAGGATCTCGATCATGCTTATATTTTACTTCTGATACTAGGGATGATGCAGGCCTACTCTAAACATTGATCCATCCCTCGTCATTCTCCTCGAGTTGGACTCCCAATCGAGCCAACCTATGCACTTCCTTCACTAGCTCTCTCTTCTCTTCCTCAACATGGGTTGTGCTGCCCATTGATAACCTGCTAAGAGCATCAGCAATAATGTTAGCTTTACCTCGGTGGTATAGGATGCTCATAGCATAATCCTTGAGCAACTCCAACCATCTATTCTGTCACAGGTTGAGTTCTCTCTGACTGAAGACATTCTGCAGGCTCTTGTGGTCAGTGAACATGTCCACATGCACTCCATACAAGTAGCGGCGCCAAATTTTAAGTGTGAACACTACTACCACCAACTCAAGATCATGGGTAGGGTAGTTCCTCTCATGAACTTTGAGTTTCCTGGAAGCATAGGCTATAATCCTCCCTCTCTACACAAATACACAACCCATCCCCACTCTGGATGTGTCACAATATATCACAAAATCCTCTGTCCCATCGGGCAATGTCAAAACAGGTACGGTGGTCAATCTAGTCTTCAACTCTTGGAAGCTCTTCTCACACTCCTCAGACCACTAAAACGTAACCTTTTTCTGAGTCAGCTTGATCAATGGTGCGGATAGGGAAGAGAATCCATTAAATCTATGGTAGTAGCCTGTCAACCCTAACAAACTCCTTATGTTAGTTGGAGAGATCGGTCTTGGCCAATTCTTAACCACTTCGATCTTCTGGGCATCTACTTGAATTCCTTCAACCAAAACAACATGGCCTAAGAAAGCCACTGACTTGAGTCAAAACTCACATTTTTAAAACTTTGCATACAATTCATGGTCCTTAAGAGTCTGAAGGACAATTTTGAGGTGTTTGGCATGCTCTTCCTCATCCTTCGAATACACCAGAATATCATCAATGAACACAATTACGAACATGTCAAGGTAGGGTCTGAACAGCTTATTCATCAAGTCTGAAAATCGCAGGGGCATTCATCAACCCAAAGGACATGACCAAGAACTCAAAGTGGTCATATCTAGTCCTGAAAGCTGCCTTTGGAACGTCAAATTCTCTCACTTTCAATTGGTGGTAACCCGATCTAAGGTCTATCTTTGAAAAGCATGAAGCACCCTGAAGTTGGTCAAATAGAGCATCTAACCTAGGAAGGAGATATTTATTCTTGATCGTGGCCTTGTTCAGTTGCATATAGTCTATGCACATTCTGAGAGACCCATCTTTCTTCTGTACAAACATTACGGAAGCACCCCAAGGAGAAACACTTGGTCTAATAAAGCCCTTCTCTAACAAATTCTTCAGCTGCTCTTTCAACTCCTTTAACTCAGTGGAGCCCATCCTACTCCTTTAACTCAGTGGGGGTCATCCTATATGGGGGAATTGAAATAGGTTGTGCCTCGGGAAGAACATCAATACTGAAATCAATCTCCCTATCAAGGGGGACTCCAGGTAAATCCTGAGAGAACACCTCAGGAAACTCATTCACAGTCGAAACTAACTCAAGAGTAGGGGACTCAATATCATCAGATTTAACTCGCACGAGGTGGTAAATAAAACCTTTAGAAATTAGCTTTCTAGCCCTTAGGTAGGAAATAAACTTACCCTTGGGTGCAACAGAATTTCCCTTCCATTGTAGGACTGGTTCATTTGGAAATTGGATTTGACAACTCGGGTCCTACAACCTATGGAGGCATAGCAAGCACGAAGCCAATCCATACTAAGGATTACATCAAAGTCAACCATCTCCAATTCTATCAAATGAGCTAAAGTATCCCTATGGCAGATGGATACTACACAATCTCTATAGACCCTATCAGCTAGGATAGACTCACCAGTAGGAGTAGAAACAGTATAAGGCTCAAGCAAGCACTCTGGAAAAATCAAACTTATTGCTCAAATAGGGCATCACAAAAGACAACGTGACACCCGGGTCAAGCAATGCATAACAATTAAAAGCAAGGACTCGGAGCAAACCCGTAACAACATCTGGAGCAACCACTTGGTGCTGTCGATTACCCATCGCATACAGGCAATTCATCCCTCCTCCTACACTCACAGTAGTAGCCTTCTGATGACTACCCACAGGGGGCGTTGTAGAAGACCGAGCCTTGTTACTCCCAGCACCCCATCTCCTTGTCGAACACTCACCCTGAAAATGGCCATGCTGCCTGCACGAATAACAAGCATTTGTGCCCTCATGGCACACACCAAGGTGACGTTTTCTACATCTGCCACAAGGAGGCTTTCCTCTCGGGACTTGGTTCATGCTAGCTTAGGATTGAGAACCCTGAACTCTAAAATTCTAGTGACCTTAAGATTTCTGTTCATACATGTTTTGCTGAACAGGCGCACTTGCCATCGAGGGTGCATAGTCAGAAGATCTCTTCTGAAAATGAGTTCTATCCCCCTTAGTATGCTTCTGTTGTCTAGGCTCATGCCCTGCCGTTTTGTCCCTCTTACTCTGCTACTCTTCCCTTTCCTTCTTCTTATCCTCTTCAGTTTGCTGAGTATAGACCATAAGTCTAGAAATGTCCATGCCTGGAATCAGCAATGTTGCCTTACACTCCTTATTTACCTACCTTGCCAATCCAGACACAAACTTTCTCATTCTCGCTCTCATATTAAGAACCATCTCTGGGGCATATCGGGATAGTTGAATGTACTTGAGGCTGTACTCTTTGACAGTCAACCCTTCTTGCTTCAAGTTCACGAACTCCTCAACCTTCGCCTCCCTTAACTCTTGGGGAAAGAATTGGTCGAGGAAAGCACTCTCAAACTCCTCCCATTCAGCAGGTTCAACATCCTCACCTCTACCATCTTCCTATTGATTATACCAGACATTAGCGACGTCCTTAAGCTGATATGAGACTAGCTCGACTCCCTCAACATCATTCGCATGCACAGCCCTCAAAATTTTGCAGATCTCATCAACAAAATTTTATGGGTCCTCCTCAACCTTCGACCCTGTGTAGATTTGCGGGTTCATCTCTAGGAAATCTTTGAGCCTGGTTGCAGCCGCAGGCTCTTAAGAGATGGAGTCTGCTTCCTAAGTGGAGCGTGATTAAGTAGGTGGTGCCTGTGGGATCTCAGTAGCCCTGGCAGGTCGGTCCCGTCTCCTTGTCTCAGGTTGGGTAGGGACCTCTGGTGGGGGATTCTCCACATTTGGGGCTGAGGCATCTCTCTGGGCAGCAGTGCGTTTAGGAGGCATAATCTGCAAACACGCAACGCACGAATTAGAAGAGAGTTTCATGGAGTCAAACTCTATTGCACGAAATCAGAATATCAAAGAAGTGTAACCATTCCTAATGTCCTATAGCCTCCTATTTATGAAATGTGGTGCACAACACATACATAAACAAGACTCTACCTAACACGGGTTCATAGACTCCCTAGCACTCTTGAACTTTTTGCTCTGATACCAAGTTTGTCACACCCCGGGAGGTTACCCTAGGCGTGGCTGGCACCCAGAGACTACTGTTAAACCCCAAGCGAACTGCTCAATCACAGGACATTCATCCAACATCAAACATAGCGAAAACAATATAATAAGGTAGTGAGCTACATCAATAAGAAGGGCCAATAGCCAATAAACTCCGCCTCAACATCGATGATAAGTAAATAATATTACTAACTCAACTCTAAGAGGGAAAGGCCTCACATCAAATCTCAACTCATGTCTGTGAAGCCTCTAACTCAACTAGACAGTCTAAGAGGTTACCATGACAGGCCATGGCTACCCAGCTCAATAAACAGAAATAACTGATAAAGAAAAGGGCTCCTCCGAATAGCAAGGAGGGCTCACAAATGACTGAACTCGGAATATCTGAACCTCAACTATGCATTTGCGGAAGTCCTCTAACTCCTGTATCTGCATCATAAAATGATGCAGCGCTGAATGGCGTTAGTATGTGAAATGTATGGTATGTAAGATGGCTGAATGTAATAGTTCAATTATAACAGTATAAGGATAACATCAACTCAACATCATACTCCATCAGAATGTCAAATGTCTATCTAAAGCAAGAAATGTAAAATAGACAAATGACTCATCAATATCTCATCTCAACATCATCAATACATCAGACTTATCTCTTGAAAACTCGACTTAACTCAAAGGACTCTTGCCCGTTTAGTATGAGGATAAAGAGTAGACAGTAAAACATCAACATCAATCAAGACTCATACCATTACATCAACCCAAGAATTCTATCAGTGAGGAACCTAACTGGGAGTTTCTCTAACCGATATCCATCACCTATGATCCGGTGATGAAACAACAAAGCGATATCGTTGCCACGTCTATCCAATACCCCGGCCGGGGTAAAGGACATGACCATCAGTAAATCCACAAGAAAAAAATCAGTCCTCTTTTAGGACAAGGAAATATTTGTTTTGCGGTTCTATCCTCTCTCCTTCGCAAGTCACGTAGTTAATGAATTTGAGTGAGACTCACTCTCACCCATTTGGTGCTCAATACTCCTCCCAGAACTCGAATGCTCCTAAAATATCATCATCCTCGATCCCATAGGGACATAATACATCAACATCATCATCAACATCGGTCCCATAGGGACATAGTACATCAACATCATCATCAACATCGGTCCCATAGGGACATAGTACATCAACATCAACATCATCATCAAATCATTCTTTTAGAATTTAGTTTCAAGTTTTAAGACTCATGAACATCACTCTCATCAACATCATCAAGACTCTCATCAATTTGGACCACAATCATAACATCACAAACATCATCATCGTTAGGGCTCTAGACTCTTTCCTCCTAGGCTCATTCTTGCATTCTTTAGTAAAGTAGACATAGGAGTTTTGTAAAATCATTCATGAAAATAAGTTATGCAGTAAAATTGTTTTGTGATAATCATCAATTCATATAAAATATATGAATTAAGTAAAAACTCAGTAGGATACTCAAGGATTTTCACATATAACTCATCATCCTCAGTCATGGACTCAATTTACTCAAAGGGGGCTCATGGAAGAACAATCTCATGCTTGAGGTTAGCCTTAAATTCCTAGGATGATTGCTATACACACAATTCCCTTGTAACTTCCTCTGGTTTCATCAATCTCGACTTTCCTCTACTCTCCTAAGGCCCAAGCGCATTAGCGTTGTTAGGAAGAGGATTTAGAATGGGGGTTTTGACCTTTTCTTCGTAAAAATGACTTATATTGGCCGCGTATGGGTTTTAAAAGATGTTAGGAATGGACTAGAATACCCCTAAAAAATTTTAGAAATTTCCCAACCGCGAAATAACCCAGTCCATGATACTGATTGGTTGCGTATAGCTCATTTTTTCGCAAAAATCTTCCTGAACGAGTTTTCTCAACCCCATTAAAAATTTTTGAAAAAACATAAGTCACCCTTCGCGATGGGTCTACGACGCAGCTCTGTCGCGAACTCTCACAGTTTCTCATTTTGGAACGAAAATTATCTTTTGACTCGGTCGCCCTAAAAATCTACTGAAACCTCTCTCCCACATAATTTTTCGTGCTGATCACAAATCCGGCCTCGGATTTTCTATCTGAGAATCAAAAGATGTTCTAAGAGCACATCTCTCCTCTAGGGGTATCTTGATAATTTTACCGAGCGTTACACACTTCTAGGCCCTAGTCTCAGGTCGTGACACTAGGAGTGCTCCTACAATTACATAATTCTACTATGCAAGGCCAACATTTAGGAGCAAAGATGGCCATCAAAAGGATAAAGACTGCGATGAAGTCATAGCTACCGGTGCTCACCCAGAAGAAGTCATTTGTGCTCTCTTAAATCCCCAACTCAGTGATCACGGACTGTACCTGGACCTGCACCATGAGAAGATGCAGAAATGTAGGGTTGAGTACCAAAAGAGGTACCCAGTAGGCATCATTGGCCGACCTAGTGAAAGAGTGAACATATAAAAGCTTAAAAATATAGAGAGGTGTAGCAATATAGAAAACTAACTCAGATCAATGCATAAGCATGTCTGAAAACCCTCAAACCACAAATGAACCAATCAGAGTGAAAGACAGTGATAAGTTGATCATATCCAAGGGATGAACATCGATACTAGCTGATAAAAGTTGTGTAAGCTCATACCACAACTGCCCCTAACTAAGGCATAGTGTCGTACTGTCACAACCTGGACCAAGGGCCTAGAAGTGACACGGCAAATAGGAACCCGAGAGTCCCCAAACAAGCCTCAAAGTATCTAAATCCACATCATCGGTTTGGAAGTGCATTCAAATAGTAAACACATAGTTCTAAGGGATGGGGCTTAGGATCTTCCACATTTCTACATCAGACATAAATACATATCATAATTCCAATAATCAATCCATGATAGCCATATCCAATATATAACTGAAATCATAAGCTTTAAATAAAACACATAACATATAGGATCTACGAGAGTCTACAAGATGTCCAACAATGCCTCTAGTCATAAGATGGGACGGGAGCCAAGACATGTCTAGGGATTACCCTTAAAGTAAATAACATAAGCAAGAGTTCATAGGGTGGCTTGTCCTCGAAAGATAGGACTTACCACAACCTATATCTCAAATTCGATCTAGCATCAAATAGTGGGTGAAGGTAATCTCTGGTCCCTACATGGTGAGATCATGTAGGCAAAAGGTATGTGTTAGTACATTTGAATGTACTAAGGATGTGAGCATGCAATGCATATGACTTATCAAACCTATATTTCAATGTTAGATGACAAGGGCACATGATATGGAAAGAATCATATATCCAAAGAAGTGTAGAATAAAATATGCCATAAAATTCATGATGCATGAAATGCGATAATGCTCATATATAGTGGGGATGGACTATAATCGACAAATCAAACTCATGTGAGCTATTACATGAGTTAGTCTGATAAAGACCTCCCATGGGTAAGAGAAGATTACTTGCCAAAGGTAATCTACATCACACCTTACGGGCCCCCCCTTTTGGCGGATAGTCACCTTCCTTACAAGACACATCATTTCAAAAGGATTTTCATAATCATATCATAAACGAATAGCCATTTCTTACGATCCGATCATTTCAGTAATGGCTATCGTTCCTATGTTGGCACATAGTTCGAGGAAAGGGAGAGGACCTTTGGGGATAGCCCTGATGTCCCAAATCCATCAATGCTAAGTCAAAACATCCCACAAGAATACATATAAATATACGTGCTTTCAAGAGATATGACACTCATTTCAAATCT
Source organism: Solanum rostratum (assembly GCA_029948455.1). Lineage (NCBI taxonomy): Eukaryota > Viridiplantae > Streptophyta > Magnoliopsida > Solanales > Solanaceae > Solanum > Solanum rostratum. The sequence goes on along the minus strand of CM057055.1, from coordinate 10,067,129 downwards.
GTTCAATGCACCTTTAGGCTCAAAAGCCAAACCATAAATCATATTCATGATACTCATGCAAGGAATAGTTCATGCTTTTGTCAAAATGGTGCAAGCACCAAAATGCTCAATAGCGATAATCATTGACATATATGTGATCACATTCTTTTCATAACCAATACATAATCAAAATCATATCATAAAACATAATTGGGCTTATCCCACTTAATAATTTCCATAAAAACCAATGTTCACGAATGTATATGCCATGTATGATGTGGGAATAGCATAGGTAATTGAGATTCAATCTAAAATCAATAATATAATATGAAATTGAAGTAAATCCATAATCAAATCCACATTTAAAGCAGAATATAAAGCACTCATGCATAAATCAAGCTTTAAAGGGGACATGCATGTTCAGAACTTCATAACTTCAAGTAAATCTTCATAATAGGGATTAAAGTAACTTAAAATCATAAATAAAGTATAGCCCATATATAAATTGAATTTATTAAATAATAATTCTCAAAACCCATATTTAAAGTAAGCAAAATTCCATAAAAAATCAATTAAAAAGAGTTTGAGTCTTCTTGGTTGAAATGGACCAGGATTCAATCCCACATATCTTGATTAGGAAGGTGAATTTGAGAAGAATTTAGCTTGAAGTTGAAACCCCAATTGAATCCTAGCTTGAGTCTTGAAAGAAGAACTTAGAGAGGATTTTTACGAATTGATTTTAAAGCGATAGTGTTTCTAATGAGAATGAATTAAAAAAATGAAGTAGTACCAGCTGATTTAGGCGCTAAGGGTAGCTGAAAAGGTCATAAATTACCTTTATAATGATCCATAATTACGTAAAAGCCACTAATGACACGGAACTAAAAATTTGCCTAGATCCCTGCACAGATGAGTTTTACAATAATGGGCATAACATCTTGATCGGAACTCGGAATGATGTGAAACCAGATGCATTAAAAATCTAATTCAAAGAGCGTCAATTTGATAGGTTTTGGGCCACTCATTTTCTTTTAAGCTAATAGATATTCCCATTTAAAGTTGACTCTTCTATCAGTACTTGGGTGAAACTTAGCCAATGCAATTCTTTTGAACTTGACTCGACTTAGGAGACCCATGATGGCCCTAAACAACAAAATAAGCTTGAATTCAAGGCTTGAAAGTGAACTTAGCTTGAGCTTGAAGATCCCATACTTAGAATTGTTCAACGAAGTCACCATCACGGGAGGCCACACAGGTCGTGTAGTGTCACATGGGCTGTGACACTGCCCGTACCCCTCTCCTTAGAAAACATTCCATGATCAAGTTACGAGATGATAATTTCATATTTAAAAAAATTTCACTCCACAAGCCTTATGGATGGCCACATGGGCCATGACACCCCACACGAACCGTGTGCCTGGCCGTGTGACCATACTTGGTCCCAAATTGTGGGATTTCAAGCTAAGGCCACCACACGGTCCATGAAGTGTCACACTGACTGTGAGGGGTCCAAGTGTCATGTGCCTTAGTTTAAAACACCACATTTAAGGGCCAAATATCCTCCATAGGCTAAGGGCCATGCCGTGGAGGCTCCACACGGGTCATATGACCTCACACGGACCATGAGGGCTCCCATGAAGTGTCACCTTGGTCCAAAACTTTTCCAGAAACCGACTTTTCATGCTTCATTCAGGTCGTAGAAATTTTGGGTCCTTACATCATATCCCCCTTGGGAACATTGGTCCTCAAATGTGGTAGAACGAGGCTTGAAAGGCTTGACCTAGAATATGAAACATCCGAACACAGGGTACAATGCATAGCTCATCATTTGAAAATCATAAAGCCTTTAAAACCCATATTAAAACGTATTCAAATCATTCAAAACATCATAAAAATCATTTTCGTGCACATGTATGCATGTTAGTCATGAAACTCAAGAGTGAAAGAATTAGGACCATTGAGAATAGAAAGTACCTAATCCCATAGGCTTAAGTAGATTGGAAAGGATTGAAGTATCATCGCATCATACTTCATTCCACTCCCCACGTAGCGCTTCTCACGTGTTAATTCCTCTAAAGTACCTTAGCCGAAGCCACATCCTTGTTATGAAGCCGCTTCACTTGCCCATCTTAAATCTCCACTGAAACTCCTTCAAAAGACTAGTTATTCTCAACCTCAACACCTTTCAAAGACACAATAGCACAAGGATCACCAACTAACTTACTCAACATAGACACATGGAAATACTGGGTGAATAGAACTCAAATGTGGAGGCAAATCCAACCTATAAGCCACATTTCCAATTCGTTCAACAATGTCATAAGGACACACATACCGGGGGCTTAGCTTTCCCTCCTTCCCAAATGGCACAACACCTTTCATCGGTGAGACCTTCATAAGCACCCAATAATTAATACAAAACTCAAGATCCTTCTTTTGAACATCCAAATAAGACTTTTGATGACTTCAAACCATCTTCAACCTTTCCCTAATAAATTTCACGTTTTCGTAGCCTCTAACACTAAATCCACGCCTATAGAAGTCATTTCATCTTAAGTCAAACCACTTCACCGGAGGTCTACACTTTTACTCTATAAAGCCCCAAATGGTGTTATACCAATGCTAGCATGAAGGAAATTATTGTAAACAAACTCAAGAAGTGGTAGATGATTCCCCCCCAATTAACCTTAAATTCCAACACACAAGACCCCGACATGCCCTTCAAAGTTTGAATTATCCTCTTGGCTTGCCCAACAGATCGAGGAGGAAAAGTGGTACTTAACTTCACCTTAGTGCCAACCCTCCTTGAGATGATTTCAAAGAGTGAAAAGTAAGTTGTGTACCGGGATTCGATATGATAGACCTAGACACACCATGTACCTTACCAGCTCTTGGATGTACAACAAGGCATAAGCTTTGGTACTAAAAGAAGTCTTGACCGGCAGGAAATGAGCCAACTTAGTCATCTTGTCAATGATAACCCAAATGGAGTCAAATCACCTTTAGTCCGGGAAAACCAACCACAAAATCCATATTCACATCCTCTCACTTCCAAGTAAAAATCTCAATGTCTTGAGTCAAGCCACCGGGCCTTTGGTGCCCTACCTTTACTTGACAATTAGAGCATTCGGGTACAAACCTCGCTATGCCTTTCTTTGTACCATGCCACCAATATCCTCCCCTTAAGTCCTAATAAATCTTAGTCGACCTCGGGTGAACCAAATAATGAGAGTTATGGGCTCCATGCATGATCACCTTCCTAAGATCATCCATATCCGAAATAAATAACTGACCTTAATACCGAAGCACACCATCTTCCCCTTCGGAGGAAACCTTTATCTTATTAGCAACCAACCTCTTCAACATAACCAATGATGGGTCTAAGTCTTGCTTAGCCTTAACATCAACAACCACAAAAGATTCGGCCCTATTCTGAACATGAACACTAACATTATTAGAGTCAGTCAACCTGATAACCAATCTGGTCAAACAGTGAACATCTTTTGTTGACTCTTTCTCCCCTTCATCAACACAAGCCACACTTCCCATAGATAGCCTATTAAAGGATCGGCTATAACATTTGCCTTGCTGAAATTGCATCGTACACTCATGTCATAGCCCCTAAGGAGTTCTAACCCTCTTCTTTGTCTCAAGTTAAGATCCCTTTGAGTGAACACATATTGAAACTCTTGTAGTCGGTGAAAACATCAACATACACCCCATACAAATAGTGTCTCCAAATCCTCAAGGAAAACACCACCACCACTAACTCAAGATCATGAGTTGGGTAATTACGCTCATTCATCTCCAATTGCCTTGATGTATAAGCTATCATCCTAACATTTATCATAAGTACACAACCTAACCCAAACTAAGAAGCATCACAATACACTACCAACCTATCTAAGCCATCTAGTAAAGTCAAAAGAGAAGCCGATGTAAGCCGATCTTTCAAACTTTGAGAACTCACCTCACACTCATCCGACTATACCAACTTGGCCTTCATTCAAGTTAACCTGATCAATGGAGATGGAATAGATGAGAAACCATCAACAAACCTTCCATTATAATCAGCCAACCCAAGAAAACTTTGAATATCCAAAGGACCAAACATGTCAAATAGTGAATATCCTTCACCAACTCCCTTTTTGAACACATCTATAAGATCACTACAACATCTTCCTTCCCTGATTGCATTACGAGCTCAAGGTAACTCTCCTTATTTGATGGGGAGGGATGGATATAGGAAATCTCAAGACGCGTTCCAGGGCACGATAAGAATTATGAAAAATGAAACATTTCCCAAAAATTCCTTGTAGCCTCCGACCCATAGATGTGGCACGCTTCACACCCATGAATAATACTCTACTTGACGCAGCATGTTGGACTTCGAGAATCATTTATAAACCTAGGGCTCTGATACTATATTTGTCAGGACCCAGACCTAGGGCCTGAAGTTAAAAAGGAAAATGGGAACCCGAGAGTCCCTAAACAGGCCTTAAAGTATCTAAATCCATATCATCAGTTCGGAAGTGCATTTAAATAGTAAATATATAGTTCTAAGGGATGGGAAAGTAGGACTCATGCTATGGGGACAATACGGGGCTTAAGATCTTCCACATTTCCACATCAAACATACATATATATCATTATTTCCATAATCAATCCATGATAACCATATCCTAGATATAACCAAAAAATAAGCTTCAAATACAACACTTAAAAGGTCTACGAGAATCTACAAGATGTCCAACAATGTCTCAAGTCATAAGATGGGACGGGGGCCAAGACATGTCTCAGGCTCACCCTCAAAGTAAATAACATAAGCAATAGTTCATAAGCAGAGGAACGGTGGCTTGCCTATGAAAGATAGGACTTACCACAACCAATATCTCAAATTCGACCTAACGTCAAATGGTGGGTGAAGGTAATCTCTGGTCCCTACATGGTGAGATCATGTAGGCAAAAACTACGCATTATTACGTTTGAATGTACTAAGTATGTGGGCATGAAATGCATATAACTTATAAAACCTACATTTCAATGTTAGATGACAAGGGCACATATTATGGAAAGAATCGTATATGTAGATAAGAGTAGTACACAATATGCCATGAAATTCATGATGCATGAAATGTCATAATACTCATATATAATGGAAATGGACTATAACCGACAAATCAAACTCATGTAAGCTATTACACGAGTTGGTCCTATAAAGACTTCCCATCGAAAGGAGAAGCTTACTTGCCAAAGGTAATCTACATCACACCTTACGGCCCCCCATTTTGGTGGATGGTCACCTTCCTAACGAGACACATCATTTCAGAATGATTTTCATAATCATATCATAAACGAATAACCATTCCTTACAACCCAATCATTCTGGTAATGGCTACCTTTCCTATGTTGGCACATAGTTCGAGGAAAGGGAGAGGACCCTTGGCGATAGCCGTGACGCTCCTTTTCTATCAGTGCTAAGTCAAAATACTCCACGAGAATACTTATACATATACGTGCTTTCAAGAGATATGATACTAATTTCAAATCCATTCAATGCACCTTTAGGCTCAAAAGCCAAACCATAAATCATATTCATGATATTCATGCAAGGAATAGCTAATGCTCATGCCAAAATGGTGCAAGCACCCAAAATGCTCAAAAGCCATAATCATTGACATATAGGTGATTACATTCTTGTCAAAACCAATACATTATCAAAATCATATCATAAAACATAATTGGGCTTAACCCACTTTATAATATCCACAAAAACCAATGTTCATGAATGCATACTCCATGCAGGATGTGGGAATAGCATAGGTAATTGAGATTCAATCTAAAATCAATAATATAATATGAAATTGAAGTAAATCCATAATCAAATGCACATTTAAAACATAAGACAAATTACCCATGCATAAATCAAGTTTTAAAGGGGATATGCATGTTCATAACTTCAATATAAATCATCATAATAGGGATTAAAGTAACTTAAAATCATAAATAAAGTACAACCCATACATCAATTGAATTTATTAAACAATAATTCTCAAAACCCATATTTAAAGTAAGCAAAATTCCATGAAAAATCAATTGAAAAGAGTTTGGGTCTTCTTGATTGAAAGGGACCAAGAATCAATCTCACATACCTTGATTAGGAAGGTGAATTTGAGAAGAATTTAGCTTGAATTTGAAACTTCAATTGAATCCTAGCTTGAGTCTTGAGAGAAGAACTTAGAGAGGAGTTTTAGGAATTGAGTTTATAGTGAGAGTGTTTCTAATGAGAATGAATTAAAAATGAAGTACCATCAACTGATTTAGGTGCTAAGGGCAGCTAAAAAGGTCATAAAACACCTTTATAATGATCCACAATTATGTAAAAGCCACTAACGATGTGGAACTAAAAGTTAGCCTAGATCCCTACATAGTTGAGTTTTACAAAAACAGACATAACTTCTCGATCTGAACTAAGAATGAGGTTAAACTAGATGCGTTGAAAAGCTAATTCAAAGAGCTTAAATTTGATAGGTTGTGGACCACTAGTTCCTTTTATGCTAAGAGATATGCCAATATAAAGTTGACCCTTCCATCGATAGCTGTCAGAAACTTAGCCAATGGAATTCCTTTGAACTTGACTTGACATAGGAAACCCATGATGGCCTTAAACAACATAATAAGCTTAAATTGAAGGCTTGAAAGTGAACTTAGCTTGATCTTGAATATCCTAACTTAGAATTTTCCCACGAAGTCACCTTCACGGGAGGCCACACGGGCCATGTAGTGTCACACTGCCCGTACCCCTCGCCTTAGAAAAAATTCCACGATCAAGTTACAAGATGGTGATCCGACACTTAGAAAAATTTCACTCTAGAACCCTTATGGATGGCCACACGGGTCGTGACACCCCACATGAGTTGTGTGCCTAGCCGTGTGAACATATATACTTGGTCCCAAAATTGTGGGATTTCAAGCCAAGGCTACCACATGGTCCGTGAAGTGTCACACGGACCGTAAGGGGTCCAAGTGTTATGTGCCTTAGCTTAAAACACCACATTTAAGGGCCAAACATCTTCCATAGGGCAAGGGCCACTCCGTGGAGGCTTCACACGGGTTGTGTGACTTCACACGGACCGTGAGGGCTCCTATGAAGTGTCACCTTGGTCCAAAACTTTTCTGAAACCAAATTTTCATGCTTCATTGAGGTTGTACAAATTTTAAGTCCTTACAAGTACGCGGGTGCAAGGCCCTAATATCAATGCTATATGCCACTCGACCCCCTATAAGCCTAGGTAGTACACCCGTGCATAAAGTAATTGATAGATAATCACTAAAATCCCACAAAACAACCACAGAGCCTAGCTCTCCACATCATAATATCAAGGATCAGTTATATGTGGGTGTAGGGTCCTAATACCTAGAATCATATAGAAGCCCAGCTGCTACATAGGATACTGCCTAAGTCAACCATGTGCCGACCTATCAAAAATATGCCTTTCTCAAATAGATTGCCAGCCCTCAAGACTAGCCCATGTAGCTAGCATCTCATGGCAGATAGCCTAGGAAGCCTGTAGGTTCTAACCTACACCTTCTAACATGGTCACACTCCCATCTCTAACATGCCAGTGGATCAGTAGCAACGCATTTCGTATCATAGGTCACAGGGCTCTATTAGGAGTACAGTTGTACCCGTTCCTAGAAATATTATATGTTTCTCCGGTCATTGGCTGATAACGTTCAAACATACTCCTTTTTACAGAATATGGACGATCGTTAGCAGTATATTTACCCAACTAAGAGTCGGGGTCGATCCCACAGGGAATAGGTTGAAACAACTTTACTAGTTATCCTACTTTGATCGTTGGTTCTATTTCCAGAAAACAAACAATGCGAAAAAGTAAAAATGGGGGGTTTTTGAACTAAGATCCTAACTATGAGTATGAATGCAGATAAAATAAACTAAGGCTTAGACAGTTTAATGATGACCTAGGGTTGCAGTCCCCATGACACATAACTATTCAGCATTTAACGTCGGGTTTATTGTTCTTTATATTGCATGCAAAATCTAGCGAGTTGGGTAACTTCTAGTTCACCTCTCGGTCCTTCCTAGAATTATGTCATTCATCTCCTTTCGGTCTCAAAATGTTTTCGATGCTAAACCTCGCTTTGGATTTCAGAAAACTATCACCTCTCGGTCTCAAGTTCTTTAGATATAAGCTAATCCCCAAGCCTAAGTGTACCATCCCCTCTCGGGCTCAAGTGACTTAAACGTAGGTCGATTGCCTTATCTACTGTTGTAATTCCCTTTTCCTAATCATTAATTTCCTTTCAGACAACTAACGAATACGGGCGAGTTCTCAATGCGTGCACTCATCAAGAAAGACTTTTAAGCAAAGGAAATCACAATACCTACAATACAAATCCCAATTAAACCTTACGTCTTGCCTATTTCATTTAGACGTCATGGTTCCCACAACCCTAGTTGTGGGTCTAGATTATTGAACTTGCAAGGTTTAGAACAAGAATCATCATGTAATCCATGTTAAAATCACTTGCAAGGGAGAAGAAATCAATTCTTAATTCACACGCCATAACGCAAAGCAAACAAGAATTAAAGACTCAAAACAATAATCACAAACTCACAACTAACATTATTGGATTTTTGCTTGCTGTCCAGCGTGGTTATAGAAGAGAAAATCTGGAAAAAGTCCCTTCCAATAGTGTGTCCAGCAGCCCCCCAATTATGGGGTGCAAGATCTCCCCATAGAAATAAAACCTAGCTCTATTTATAGTCTTAAAACAATCCTAAAACGAGTAGGAAAAGTAAACCTAACCTAAGTTTGGAAAGAATCCTAATTGGACTTGGATTTCTTGTTGCAAACTGTCGCACGCTCCATGACACGTCCCGTGGTCCTCTTCACGCCCCGTGGTCCTCTTCACGCCCCGTGACACGGCCCGTGTCAAGTGTAACGGGCCGTTTGGCCTTACGTCTGGCTTTCTTTCCTTTCTTGCCGTCTAGGTGCTTCACACGAGCATCGTCACGGTCCGTGGCGTGCACCACGGTCCGTGCAAAAGAGTCGTGGTGAAGTATTCAATGTCGTTCCTGGAGGCTTCAACTGGACGGTCCGTTGCACGACTCGTCAACATCACCACGGGCCGTGAACATGCCCGTGGTATGTTCCCTTTCTCCTTTTTGGTTTTGTCTTGTTCCGTAGACTCTTGGATCCTTTGGTTACTGTGTTAGCACAATCCTCACCCCATCATATTGCTACATAACTGATCATGGGCAGCACACACTCCACACGCAACATTATCAACGCGTCTTGATTATTCCTCCGAGATAGCTTGTGACGTTTGTGTCTTAATCTTTGTTGCTGCGTTATTGCTATCTTTCTTTGGTTTCCAGCCACACACAAGTATCATATGGTGTGTCTAGACCATCCACCAGCAGTGCTCTTCCACGATTTAGCCAATTTCAGCTCCAAATCACCTCAAATCAGTCCAACGCCCATAATTCCATGAAATCCTGTTTTTCCTACAAAACAAACATAAAACGCCTATTACTCTAACAAATGCGCTTAAGAACTCACAATAATTCTATGTATTAAGCGTCGTAAAAGTCGTATTTTCATGACTCATCATTGGCCAGTAGCACACCTACGTAACGAGTAATAGCAATAAACTGGATAATATAATTCATAGGACAACATAGAATTTATAAGGAAATTCATCCACAACTACTCAGAACAAATATAGGCAACCACGTCCGCATCATAAATATATATACGAATCACCCAGAATTCCTAGAATCAGATATAGATACTAGATTCAGTGCACAGGGTAGCAGGTAATCACTTGTCAGCCTTAAAAGCGGATATTTTTCAATTATCTCAGGCCACACACACATACATGCGAGAGTCAAGCTTAGTGTACATACCTATCACTAGTTCCCAGCCCATCCATCCCCTTTCAAGCCCCTCTGGTAACAAAGTAGTGTAAGAATCATCTATTATTGCAACTACAACTAAAACAACCCTCAATACAACAACTGTAGTCTCATATCATCAAAAATAACACATGTGGATCCACTACCAACTATATGCAACATATATTCCATACTTCAACCCATTCACAGTACATTTCTACACATTTGAACTCAAATATGCAAACATTTCAATTAAGTCTAAAGTTTAGAGAAAGTCTAGCCTACCTAGAAGACGATCCCTCGCATCCTGAGTCAATCCGCCCTAGCTCTTTCTCGTCAAAATACTTCCCGATGTTGCTTGGCTGCCAGAAACACAGTTCACAGGGTTAATATGGTCACATTGCTTGTAATACCTTGAAAATCAGGTAGAATGATATCAATTGGGCCTAAAATGGAAAAACTAGGACCCACATATGAAATCCCAAACAAATCCCCATAAACGGTTCCCCACATCACCCCGAGTCTACAACTATATATTTTGCCCAAAATGGACCACAAAAGTCTGAGAAAAGGCCCTAAAACAGAATTAAAAACTTCACCAGGAAAATATTATTTTCAAATCTTTCTTATTTCAAATTCTCAAAAATTGGACAATTTCAGCCAACACCCAGTATACCACAGCATTCTCCTCAGGACGTAGAATAGTTTAGACCCAAGTTTTACTTAATTCCACTAAGAAATGGATATGATATCGACACATAAAGTTTTTCTCAATTTTCAAGAAAGAACACGGCTAGAATAGTGAATTTTTTATGTTCCAGAGCTGACCATTCCATCAGTTTTCCATTCTAAGTGCATTTAGCTGGATTTTTACAGAAATATACTTTTTACCTTCTAGTTGATCTCATTTTGCAACTTTTGGCTCAAAATCAAACTGGAACCCTCCATGCTCGGACCAACAACCCTCCTAACACAAATCCACCATCCGGAATGAACGGAACCGTTAGAATCCCAATGCGAGGCCGTTTACTAGGGTTTTGATAGAAATCTCATTTTTGCAATTTAGACTTCTTGTTAACCTGCAAACTTGCATAATTCTCAACCAAACTAACCCACAACCATTCCAATAGTCTCAATATGTCATAAAAGGTCCGAGATCACCATATAGAAGCTCAAACCAACAGAGAAGCCGCTAAAATACAGAAATGACTCGGAGGATCATTACATTTGTATTTTCTTTGTGTTGGTCAATTTTAGCAAACAACATGACTTCGTCAATTAAAGCAATGAAGTAATGGTATTGTCTCCCTTACCTAATTTACTGAGGCATTTGGATTAAGTACTAGTAGCAAATTCAAATATCATTTGAAACTTTTCTTGTAAAGTCCTTTTGCCATTATATTTTTCTAGCCAAAATAAGGTGTTGTATCCTCACATTATGATAAGCTTTTTGTACAAGATTCATAGAGCCCAATTTCAGTCACAAGAGAAAGACAATCTTTGAGTTTCCTACTGTAAAAACTATAAATATGAAAAAAGAAATATTACAGCATGCATAAACGCATCATGTGAGTATTTTACTACAAAAGTAAAGAAAAGAGCTTTCACTTTTAGGTAGTTATGCATGGCAAAAAAAAAAATTTACTTTTACAACATAGATATAAATAGGAGAATCTATTAAAGATAGAAAATATTTTGGGGGAAAAAGTGGTGCAGAAGCTTGGTGCTTAAGGATATATTCTCAACCCAATTCATTGACCAAAAGGTCATACCCTTAAGTGCATGCACAGAAGCTTTTCTCGAACTCATCTATCTCCTATAACTCCTTAATGGCTTCCATTTCCTCGCGTTTCGCTATATTCCAACACTTTTGTGAAAAAAGCCAAAGTAAAACAATTACACAAATCGTAAATATATTTTATTACCTTATATAGTTAGTTGAATTATAAGAGAAATATGTTAGAATCATAAGAGATTTGTAGGATATTTTTTTACATTTGATAAAGCTTTTTCTAGTGTATGCATACATGTACTGCTCATATAATAAGATATGAAGCTTTGTTAACTCTCATGGTATCACAACCACTAGGGCTCAATCTCCATTAATTGAGTTAACAGTTCCCAGTGATCTTAATTTCTACGATCTAATTTCGTATAATGCTTAGCTTAACTTGTGTTTGTCTTAATCATTGAGTGTCATTCGTAGCAAAGATAATGGGTTGCACACTACTAGTTTCATGTTTTCTCACTATTTCAAAGTTAGATTTTGTTTAGTATTTGATAATCCCCTATTCTTAAGATTTGTTTATTCTTTCAAGAGTAACCGAGCTTTTGTTTAAAAATCATATTTTTAAAAAAATTATGAAATGGGTTATTAAGTTGGCTGATTTTAACTTACGAGTTCTACATCTGTACATCCCTTTCCTTCTAATCCTTCTCTTTTCATAATTGTTGTGTTGTTGTAAAAATACAATCAGTTTCTCATCTTATAATTCGATATTTTCATTTTTTTTTTATTTCTACTTGCCTTTTACTATTTTCGATATCATTGTCCCCCATTTATTTACTATACTGTTAGTATCGTGTGATTGTATACTATGTTTCAATTCAAATTCTTTTCGAATTAGTTAAGACTCCATCATGGTCTTGTTTGGATACTGTCACCTCTGCTTTATATCCCCATCTTAGTGTAAATCTGGAGATAATTACGGTCCTATAGTATTTTTGTTCAGTGACTTGCTATACTTTCTTTTATCCAATTTTAGTTACTCTTCGGATCATCCTATGTTCTCTGGGTTATAGAGTTAAGTTATTCATATTTTGTCTTACTTAAACTACTTACGGTTAAAGGAAGTTTGCTAGTATAATTTCATTTATCCTCTCGTAAGGCATTTCATGATTACCAAATTATTTTCGAAGTGTGGGAATTCAATATAAATGTCTTACACATTCTATTCTTGTAATTTAACTACTAATCAACGCTATCCTAATTCTTTTCTCTTCTTATGTTTTACGTAAACTTGAGAAGCACTTTTGTAGTTGTAGTTTGACTTTATCCATTAGTCTAAATCAAATATGTGCTCGTCGTCACATTTTTGCTCTTGCTTAGCAATGCACTTTGCGTCAATAGCGTCCAACTTTTCCTCCTCAATCCTCACATTTTTACACACACACATACACACATATATTGTTATGTTTTGACTAACCTTTTGCATATTAATGTCTTGCACTAACATTTATGCTTTGTTTTATGTTTGTTTTGGATTTGTACTAACCTTTAGATATTGGATTTAGTATAGTTATTTAGCTTAGAACAATACTTTTTTATCAAGTTTTATTTTACTTTTTTAACTTAATATTTTTATTTTGCAAAAGCATAACTTTTTCAAGGAAGTGAAATTTAGGAATAACATTTTTCAAATATATGTAAACTTTAAGAAATAAAGTAACATTACTTTTTATGATCTAAGGCTTAAAATATGACTTTTCTATTAGCTTACGAGAGCAAACTTTTAAGGTTAAAAAAATGCAACTCTTTAAGAACTATAGAGTGAAGCAAATTGAATATCAAAAGGTAGATTTTGAGTAGAAAAATACGCTTTTACGTAGATTTAAGTGTGGATTTTTTGTATGAAATGTTTATATGTTTTAAGGAAAAAACATAGCTCGTTTTGGGAATTCGAATGGGAAAATTTGAGGATTAAAAAATAAAGCTTTCATGTGATTAAAGTGCTTTAGTATGTAAAAAATGCATGATTTATTGTCAAAACGTAGCCACTTTATATTTAACTTTATTTTTAGTTTGCAAAAGCATAGGTTTTTCAAAGAAGTGAAATTCAGGAATAACTTTTTTTTCAAATATATGTATGCTTTAGAAAATAAAGTAAAATTATTTTGATAATCTAAGGCTCAAAATTTGACTTTTCTATTAGCTTACAAAAGCAGACTTTTAACGTTCAAAAAAAATGCAACTCTTTGAGAATTTTAAAGTGAAACAATTTAATATCAAGAAGGCAGATCTTGAGTAGCAAATGTCACGGCCCGGAAGTCGAGCGTGATGGCGCTCACCTATCCCACCAAGGTGAGTCAGCCCAACACTTAATAAGCCAACATAATGATAATAACAGAAGTTAAACATTCTAAAAAGGATAGGTAAAATATTCTAAACCAAATTGACTCCTTCCCAAGACTGGTGTCGCATGTAAAATTCTCTAAATACAAAATACTTTAAGAAATACAATTCTAAAATGTCTAGTTCTCAAATAGAACATAACATAATAATGGATTTTTCGAACGTCTGCTGAAGACATAAGCAGCTACCTTGATAATAATCCGGAAGCTCGATACTGAAATGAGAAAATTCTAACCAGAGGGACCGAGCTCGTAACCTATTAAAATGAAGCAGGGGTGAGCATTAAATAACAGAGTACTCAGCAAATGGAACTAACCTAGGGTAAAGCAATGAACAACACAAGTACTCCTTAATATCCAACCATATACCCCCAAACTACAAACATGCACTCAGAAAAATCCCAGCACAATGTATACAGTGTAGAGAAATCACAAGGATATAGATATACCCATCACATATCATCACATCTCGAAAGTGTCCTGATGAGTCCATATTTCGAACTCATTTTGGGGTTAAATTGCAAGGAAACATTTCCCTTAGTGTTCTATTAATTCCAACTGCTAACAAATATGCATGTGTTATGACCAAAAATGAAGTTAAAAGTGCATAAATGGGAAAGACTTGGTGGATCTTAGAAAGTGAGCAAAAGTGTGGAAAGGCGAGGAAAAGCAGTGTCACCAACATTCTCGGTGATCCACCGAATGCTCGTGGAGATCGCCTATCTATGCAGCAACCAAGGTTTCGGGTCAAGTCAAGAATGCAATCAGAATCGATGTCACAAAGCATACTCAGCGATCCTCCGAAATGCATAAGTGATCGCCTGGAGTTGTTGCACCCAAAGCCCCAAAATACTGACAGAAAGGTGATATGAAGAATATTTCGGCACATCACCGAATTGGATAGGCAGATCAAAGAGCCATCACCTAATGTTGCAGTGGAGGAAGCTATATAAAGATGCACATAAATTCAGTTAAGTGCATACTCGACGTATCGATGGAGTGCTCGGCGATGGTCCGCCTTGACCACCCAACTACATTTCGTAGCACAAACTCTCACACATTTGCACGGAATATAAAATTAAATTTAGAAAGGACATTATATGAACAAGTAGTCTATAGTAGTAGTAGTACAAAAAACTTTCCTCTTAGAGTACATTGGAGGCTAGGATTTTAAAGCTTTTGGGCATCAAATTGGAGAAGATTGGCTCGTGATAATCAATTGATTTGTACTTAATCTGTTACCCATGACTTTTGTTACTATGTATAGTATTAAATCTTTAATTTCAAGCATGTGTGGCTAAAACTCCATATTAGGGGTGTGCTTTTGGTATGGGTCTTTGATTTATTTATTGGGTCTGTGATATATTGACTTATTTGTAGTTGATTTGGGTGAATTTATGTCCGTTCCTAAGTTTAATGTATAAATTTCAAGGTTGCAAACTTGGGGTGTGTTTTAGATCTCTAATTGTTACCTTATTAGAATTTGGAATGGATATAATGTCCTGAAACCTCTTGGGGTTTTGATTGAAGTCCACAGCCATGGATTCAATGGACAAGGTAGTAGGGGTTTTACTCTGACTTCTTAGGCCAAGCGTGTCCTCGGTGTTCCACGTGTGACATCTTAGCTGATTCATACGAAACACCCATGTATCATAGGCGATTTGGGTTATAAGTAACCTAGCCTATTCACTCAATATCAACTCATGTAGTCGAGTATTTAGACCAATTTGGTAGATTGATTCCCATATTTGCAGATCTCCAACATCTTCCCTTAAAAGTTGTTCAAATCGTTTTTTAGAACTTGTTTAGTTGAACTTTTTTTTTATTATTGCAACCCCCCAGATCCTACAATTACTTGGTCCAACAAATCACTTTAGCCTTGAACAACGATTCTCTATGGAATTGACCCCAACCTCTAAGGTTGAGTTATTATGTTGATGATGACCACCCCTTTTGCCTATGAGTAGTTGCGTTGAGCGACATCAAAAATGATGTCATTGCCGGGGAATCGACGTGTTCATATTGAAAGTGTTTGTTGAGCTTTGTTCTTGTAGTTAGAATTATTTTTTCTATTTGCTTGTTGTTTTAGCTATTGCACTGTCACGACCCAGGGCGAGGTGCCTAGATGTGACACGGCGAATGGGAACTCAAGAGTCCCCAAACAAGCCTCAAGTATTTAAGTGCACACCATCAGTTCAGGAAGAACATACAATTAGTAACACATAGTTCTAAGGGACGGGGAAATAGGACTCACGCTATGGGGAAAGACGGGGGCTTGGGACTTTCAAAACTACCACACCAAAAGCATATAACCAAAATACGAGATTTCTATAAATCAATCCATAAGAACACATAAACCAAATATTTCTCATAGCATAAAGACTTTAAGGAGTCTACATAATGTCCAACAAATGCCTCTAGTCAAGATGGAACAGGGGCGGGACAAGTTCCGGCTCACCCTAGAATAAAAAATGCATTCCGAAATAACATAAGAAAAGGGCAGTTGGCTCGTCCTTGGAGGATGGGACTCACCACAGTATACTTCTGGATCAGACTATTCATCAAACGGTTGGTAATAAAAGTGCTCGGCCCCTACATGGTAAAATCATATAGGCATAGAGTATGCGTTAGTACGTTTGAATGTACTAAGTATGTGGTCATGCAATGCATATGACTTACCAAACCTGGATTTCAATGTTATATGACAAGGGCACATAATATACAACGAATCATATATCCAAGGAAGAAATATACAAGATTCCATGAAATTCATGATGCATGAATGTGATGATGCTCATATATATATGGGGAGGGACTACAAATTAAACCCATGTGGCTATTACATGAATTAGTCCGATAAAGACCTCCCATCGGTAGGAGAAGATTTCTTGCCAAAGGTAATCTACATCACACCTTATGGGACATACCATTTTGGTGGATGGTCACCTTCCTTACGGAGCTCGCCATTTCAAAAGGATTTTTCATAATCATACATAGCATATCATAATCATAAATAAATAACCATTCCTTATGACCCGATCATTTCGGTATTGGCTAGAGTCCCTATGTTGGCATATAGTTCAAGGAAAGGGAGAGGGCCCTGGGGATAGCCCTAACGCCCGCAGTGCATTGGTGCTAAGTCAACAACATCCCACATGAATACTTATACATATGCATGCTTTCAAGAGATACAATGTTGATTTCAAACCGTTCAATGAACATTTAGGCGCAAATACCAAATCATAAATCATAACCATGATACTCATGCAAGGAATAGCTCATTTACAAATACAAGATGGTGCAAGCACCCGAGATACTCAAAGAGCCATAATCATAAGACATGTATGTGATCATCTTCTTGTCATACCCAATATCTTATATAAATCATTTCATAAAGCATGATTGGGCTTAGCCCATTTCATAATTTCCATACAGATCAATAATCATGAATGTAAGTGCAATGCATGATGTGAGAATAGCATGGGTAACATAGATTCAAATTAAAATCAACATCATAATATGAAATTGAGTAAATCCATGATTAAATCAACATCTAAATCATAATATAATTCACCCATGCATAAATCAACTTAAAAGGGGACATGCATGTTCATAACTTCATAACTCAATGTAAATCATCATAATAGTGATCAAAGTGAATTAAAATCATAGGTAAAATACAGCCCATACATTATTTGGATTTAATAAAATCAAATAATGAAAACTCATATTCAAAGTAAAATAAAATTCATGAAATTAATTGAAAAGATTTTTTGGGTCTTCTTGGTTGAAAGGGACAAAGAATCAATCCCACATACCTTGATTGAGGAGCTGAATTTGGGGAAGGAACCTAGCTTGAATTGAATTCCAAGTAAACCCTAGCCTTGAACCTTGAGAGGGGAGAGTACAGAGTATTTGGGAGTAATCTTATGAGGGGTAGAGGTTTCAAGAGAATGAATTAAGAGGGGAAGGGTCATCAGCTGAGTTAAGGGGTTTTAGAGAGGTAAAAGGTCACAATTCATAATTGAAATAAACTGTAATTACATAAATGCCATTAATGAAATGGGCAAAATTTGAACCGTCAGGTCCATATGGTTCTCTACACAGTCCATGAGTCGTGACACAGACCGTGGACAGCGTCCGTGACCCGCCACTTAGACAATATTTGCGGATCCAACGCTTGGAATTTATCTGAGTCTAAGGGATACCATACGGACGGCTACACGGCCCGTGTGATGCTACATAGGTTGTGTAAAGGGTCGTGTGATGAAACTTAGAAAATTTCCGCATGAAAAAAGTTACGAGACAATAATTTCATACTTCAAAAAAATTTAGCGTCGCAAGTCATACGGTGGGCTACACAGCTCGTGACATACCACACGGACCGTGTGGGTGGCCGTGTGCCCTCACTTAGTCCGAAAATCCCTTGTTGCATTCCCGCGATCAGAATCCTTTGCCATGTACCTCCCCACGGAAGGTCACACAGGCCGTGTGGCTTCACACGGGCCGTTTAGGCCTCCCATGGAACGACACTTGGTCAAATCTTCTCCCGGGCCAACATTATGAGGTTCAATAAAGTCGCTCGATAATCCCGGTCCTTACATCATCTCCCCCTGGGAACATTCGTCCCTGAATGTGCAACAATAAGGCTTTAAAGCTTGACTTGGAACACGAAACATCTAAACACAAGGTTAAATGCATAGTTCACCATTCGAAAATCATAAAATCTTTAAAACTCGTTTTAAAAGAGTGTATTCAGTCCATTTTAGTATCGCCAAAGAAAAGAAAACCATTTTCATGGACATGTATGCATGTTACGTCATGAGACTCAAGAGGGAAAGAACTGGGACCATTTAGAAAAAGGAAGAACCTAGTACCTTAGGCTTGAGTAGATCGGAAAAGATGAGGGGATCATTTCATCATGTCCAGCTCCGCCTCCCATGTAGTGTTCTCCACATGTTGATTCCTCCAAAGCACCTTCACCGAACCAGAACCTTGTTACGAAGCCGCTTCACTTGCCTATTCAAGATTTCCACCGGGATTTCCTCATAAGATAAGTTTTCTTCAACCTCAATTCCCTCCAAAGGCACAATGGTGCTAGGATCGCCAACTAGCTTCCTCAACATAGACACATGGAAGACCGAATAAATGGAACTCAAGTCTGGAGGCAACTCCAACCTATAGGCTACACCCCCAACCCGCTCAATGATCTCATAAGGGCCAAAATACCGAGGCTTAGCTTGCCTTTCTTACCAAAACACATCACACCATTCATAGGCGAAACTTTTACAAATACCCAATCGCCAACATGAAACTCAAGATCCCTCCTCTTAACATCCGAATAGGACTTTTGGCGACTTTGTGCCATTTTCAACCTTTCCCTAATCACTTTTACCTTTTCCATAGCCTCCATTACTAAATCCAGGCGAACCAGTGCCATCTTTCCAAACTCAAACCAACCCACCGGTGACCTACACCTTCTCCCATATAAGGCCTCAAACGGTGCCATACCAATGTTAGCATGGAAGCTATTATTATAAGTGAACTCAATTAATGGAAGATGATTGTCCCAGTTTCCCTTAAACTCCAACAAACGAGCCCTCAACATATCCTCCAGGGTTTGAATAGTCCTCTCTGCTTGCCTATCAGTTTGAGGATGAAAGGCGATGCTCAACTGAACCTTAGTTCCAAGTCCCTTCTGAAATGATCTCCAAAAGTGGGAAGTGAATTGGGTGCCACAATCCAATATAATGGACCTAGGTACACCGTGCAACCTCACCAACTCTTGGATATACAACTTTAAGTAGTATTCAATGCCGAAGGTAGTCTTAACCGGTAGGAAATGAGCCAACTTTATCGTCCGATCAATGACAACCCAAATGGAATCAAATTCCCTTCGAGTCCGAGGCAAGCCAACCACAAAAACCATGTTTGTATCCTCCCATTTCCATGTGGGAATCTCAATGTCTTGGTCCAAGCCACCGGGCCTTTGGTGCTCTACCTTCACTTGTTGACAACTCGGACATTTAGATACGAACAGAGTGATGTCCTTCTTCATACCATGCCACCAATACACTTCTTTCAAATCCCGATACATTTTAGTAGACCCCGACTAAATAGAGTAATGAGAGTTATGAGCCTCACTCATGATCACCCTTCTAAGATCATCCACATCCAGAACACAAAGTCGGTCTTGGTACCAGAGCATACTATCTCCCCCTTGGGAGAACACCTCGATCTTCTTTTTGGCAACCAACTTCTTCAATTCAAGTAACGACGGGTCTAAATCATGCTTAGCCCTTACATCAACCACCACGGAAGATTCTGCCCTGCTTCGAACACAGATACCACCATAACTCAAATTGACCAACCTGACGCCCAACCTAGCCAACCAGTGAACATCCCTAGATAACTCCTTCCTTTACACCCCAACATGCGCCACACTTCCCATAGACAACCTACTGAGAGCATCGACCACAACATTGGCCTTATCGGGATGATATAGAACACTAATGTTGTAATCTTTTAGGAGCTCTATCCATCTCCTTTGCCTCAAATTGAGGTCCCTTTGAATGAACACGTATTGCAAACTTTTGTGATCGATAAACACGTCAACATGAACCCCATACAAATAATGTCTCCAAATCTTCAAGGCGAAGACTATCGCTGCCAACTCAAGGCCATGCATAGGGTAATTACGCTCATGCACCTTCAACTACCTTGATGCATACATTATCACCTTACTATGTTGCATAAGCACATAACCCAACCCAATCCGTGAAACATCCCAATACACCAGGAATCCCTCCAAATCGTTCGATAAAGTCAAGATGGGAGCCGAGGTAAGCCAATCATTTAACGTTTGAAAACTCCTCTTGCATTTATCTGACCATACAAACCTTAGCCTGCTTCTGGGTCAACTTAGTCAATAGAGATGCAATAGATGAGTACCCTTCCGCAAACCTTCTATAATATCCGGCCAACCCCAGGAAGCTTCAAATATTAGAGGAGTCAACGATCTGGGCAAATTCTTCACGGCCTCGGTCTTCTTCGGATCCACCTTGATACCATCACCAGACACTACATGACAAAGGAAAGCCACTTCGCCCAACTAAAATTCACATTTTCTAAACTTGGCATAAAACATTTTTTCTCTTAAGGTCAGGAGGACCATCCTCAAATGATTTTCATGTTTTTGCTCACTTCGGGAGTAGATGAGAATGTCGTCAATGAAGACCACCACAAAGCTATCAAGTAATTGCTTAAACACTCAATTCATCAGATCCATGAACACGGTCAGAGCATTGGTTAGGCTGAACGATATCACCATAAACTCAAAGTGCCCATACCTTGTCCGAAAGGCTGTTTTGGGAATGTCATACTCCCTAACCTTCAAATGATGATACCCAAAACAAAGATCAATCTTTGAGAAATGAGTAGCCTCCTGAAGTTGATCGAACAGGTCATCAATCCTGGGCAACGTGTACTTATTCTTAATGATCACTGTATTTAATTGCCTATAATCAATACACATCCGATAAGATCCATCCTTTTTTCTCACAAACAACATTGGAGCACCCCCACGATGATATAGTGGGTGTAATAAAGCCTTTCTCCAACAAATATTTTAATTTCTCCTTTAACTCTTCAAACAAATCTACCAGCACTATACAATAAGGAGGAATAGAGATAGGCTGATACCGGCCTTTTAGGAGCGATACCGGGCAAGTCTTTGGGAATACATCTAAAATCCCTTTCACCAGAGGGACCGACTCAAGAGTAGGAGCTTCGGATTCCATATCCTTGACCCTCACAATATGATAAATGCACCCCTTAGAAATCATTTTCCACGCCTTAAGGTAGGAAATAAACCAACCTTTAACAGAGGAGTCACCACCCTTCCATGTTCTACAATCTATAGAGGCATATGGTGCAAGCAACTAATCCATCCCAAGAATCACATCAAAGTCGAACATCTCAAGTTCCATAAGATCACATGGAAAAATTTTGTGCAATACAGAAATAGGGCAACCATGATAGACTCTATGTGCAATAACAAATTCACCCATAGAAGTATAAACTAAGACGGGATCCCTCAAAATCTTTAGACTCAAACCAAATTTAACAAACAACAGAGGAGTCACAAAAGACAAATTTGCACCCAGATCAAGCAAAACATAAGCATCAAAATCAAAGACTTTTAACATACCGTCCATGACATCCGGAGCTTCCTTAACATCCTGGCAGGCGTGGAGTGCATAGAACGGATTGTTCACTGTGGCAAGACCTTGGGAAGCTCTTTGTTGGCCTTGCCCGCCTTGAGCCACCTGACCTTAGCCTCTACGGCCATTCTAAAAACAGTTGGTGACCTTGTGATTTTTATCACCACACCCAAAGCAAACGCCCAAATCCCTCCAACAAACGCCCGTGTGGGACTTTCCATACTTGTCACATAGAGGATACTTATGTCAACCACCAATCAGTGCCCTAGGAGGAGGTACCCAAGCATTAGCGACCCGAGCACAGAACTTTTGCCCTGCTGGAAGCAACTGAAGCCACCACTTCATGAACCAGAGAATCCACCATCAAAATGAGCTCTCTTGGGATCGTAAACCATTCTCTCCTTGAGTTTCTTCCCTTCGATCTGTTTAGCATGCACCATGAGTCTAACAATATCCATGTCTTGTATGACTATAACAGTACGACATTCTTTTACAAGCAAATTCGAGACACCAAAAACAAACTTGTGCACCCTTGCCCGGGGGTCAGCCACAAGTGACGGAGTATACTTCGAGAGCTTTGTGAATTTGAGGGGATAGTCCCTCACACTCATACCTCTTTGCTTGAGATTGATAAAATCAGTCATTTTGGCCTCCTTAAGCTCAAGTGGAAAGAAGCGATCAAGGAATGTAAATCTGAACTCTTCCCAATTGATGTCACCATCGCAAACCCTCTCCAAAGACCATGAGTATACCATACCTGAGCTACATCTTTCAGTTGGTAGGCAGCCAATTCAGCCTTCTCCTCCGAAGTGACACCCATAATGTTCAGTATCTTGGTGAGCTCATCAATGAACTCCTGAGCATCCTCATCAGCCCTTGACCTATGGAACTCCAGAGGATTTATTCGGGTGAAATCCCTCACCCTAGAAGCAGGCATAGGATCCCGTAGCAGGTTAGCTTGCCTTTTTCTAAGAAGTCACCACCTGGGCAAGCATGGCAAAGACTATACGGAACTCACAATTTGAGATGGGTTCATCCATAGGTTCTTGAGGAGCATGTTCCTCATTAGCCGGAGCCGGCCTTGGTAGGAGGGGTATTCCTCAAGGCATCTTCTAAAATGGAGCAACGACATTGTCAAGATAAGGGAACCCAATATACTAGTCATAGCACAACATAAAGCATGAAGAAGTGAGGCAATTCCTAGAACGCCTTCGTAGCCTCCCACTCATAGGCATGGTGCACTTCACATCCATGAATAGGACTCTACTTGACACTTCATGCTGGACTCCGAGGACCATTTATAAAATTAGTGCTCTGATACCATCTTTTGTCACGACCTGGGGCGAGGGCCTAGATGTGACACGGTGAATGGGAACCCGAGAGTCCCCAAACAAGCCTCAAGTATCCAAGTCCACATCATCGGTTTGGGAAGAACATACAATTAGTAACACATAGTTCTAAGGGACGGGGGAATAGGATTCACACTATGGGGCAAGAGAGGGGCTTGGGACTTTCCATACTACCACACTAAAAACGTATAACTAAAATACGAGATTTCTATAAATCAATCCAAACACATGAACCAAATATTTATCATAACATAAAGACTTTAAGGAGTCTACATAATGTCCAACAAATGCCTCTAGTCAAGATGGAACGGGGGTCGGGACATGTTCCGGGCTAACCCTCAAATAAAAAAATATTCTGAGATAACATAAGAAAAGGGTAGTTGGCTCGTCCTTTGAGGATGAGACTCACCACAGTATACTTCTGGATCAGACTATTTGTCAAATGGTTGATAATCAAAGTACTCGGCCCCTACATGGTAAAATCATGTAGGCATAGAGTATATGTTAGTACGTTTGAATATACTAAGTATGCGAACATGCAATGTATATGACTTACCAAACCTGGATTTCAATGTTAGATGACAAAGGCACATAATATAGAATGAATTATATATCCAAGGAAGAAATATACAAGATGCCATGATATTTATGATGCATGAATGTGATGATATTCATATATATATCGGGGATGGACTACAAATCAAACCCTTGCGAGCTATTATATGAATTAGTCTGATAAAGACCTCCCATCAGTAGGAGAAGATTACTTGCCAAAGGTAATCTACATCACACCTTACGGAACACACTATTTTGGAGGATGGGTCACCTTCCTTACGGAACTCACTATTTTAGAAGGATTTTCCATAATCAGACATATAATATCATAATCATAAACAAATAATTATTCCTTACAACTCGGTCATTTCGGTAATGGTTAGCGTACCTATGTTGGCACATAGTTCAAGGAAAGGGAGAGGGCCCTTGGGGATAGCCCTAACGCCCCTAGTACATTAGTGCTAAGTCAACAACATCCACATGAATACTTATACATATACATGCTTTCAAGAGATACAATGTTGATTTCAAACTGTTCAATGAACATTTAGGCTCAAATGCAAAATCATAAATCATAACCATAATACTCAAGCAAGGAATAGCTCATTTACATATACAAGATGGTGCAAGTACCCAAGATGCTGAAAGAGTCATAATCATAAGATATGTATGTGATCAAATTCTTTTCATAACTAATATCTTTTCAAAATCATGTCATAAACAATGATTGGGCTTAACCCACTTCATAATTTTCATAAAGATCAATGTTCATGAAAGCAAGTGCAATGCATGATATGAGAATAGCATGGGTAACAAAGATTCAAGTTAAAATCAACATCATAATATGAAATTGAGTAAAATCCATAATTAAATGAACATCTAAATCATAATATTATTCACCCATGCATAACTCAACTTTAAAGGGGACATGCATGTTCATAACTTCGTAACTCAATATAAATCATCATAATGGTGATCAAAGTGAATTAAAATCATACGTAAAATACAGCCCATACATCATTTGGATTTAATAAAATCAAATAATGAAAACCCATATACAAAGAAAGATAAAATTCAAGAAATCAATTGAAAAGATTTTTTGGGTCTTCTTGGTTGAAAGGAACCAAGAATCAATCCCACATACCTTGATTGAGGAGCTGAATTTGGGGAGGGAACCTTGCTTGAACTGAATTCCAAGTGAACCCTTGCCTTGAACCTTAAGAGGGGAGAGTAGAGAGTATTTGGGAGTTATCTTATGAGGGGTAGAGGGTTTTAGGAGAACGAATTAAGAGGGGAGGGTCATCAGCTGAGTTAAGGGATTTTGGAGAGGTGAAAGGTCACAATTCATAATTAAAATAAACCATAATTACATAAACTCCATTAATGAAATAGGCAGAATTTGAACCATCAAGTCCATATGGTTCTCTACACGGTCCGTGACCCGTGACACAAACCGTGGACATTGTCCATGAACTGTTACTTAGATAATTTTTGCAGTGCCAACGCTTGGAATTTATCTAAGTCTAATAGATACCATACGGACGGCTACACGGTGGTGTAAAGGGTCGTGTGATGATACTTAAAATTTTTGCATGGAAAACGTTACGAGACGCTAATTTCATACTTAGAAAAAATTTAGCGTCATGAGTCGTATGGTGGGCCACATGGCCCGTGACACACCACACGGACCGTGTGGATAGCCGTGTGCCTTCACTTAGTCTAAAATCCCCTATTGCATTCCCCCCATCAGAATCCATGGCCAACTACCTCCCCACAGAAGGTCATACTGACCGTGTGGCATCACACGGGCCATGTAGGCCTCCCATGGAACGACACTTGGTAAAAGTTTCTCTTGGTCCAACATTATGAGGTCCGATAAAGTTTCTCAAAAATTTGGTTCCTTACATGTACAATAGGTATAAAGATTGAGAATGATGAAAATGTTCATGGGGAGCATGTTGGGGACATGAACGGTATGCAAGATGTTAATTGGGATCATGTTGGGAGCACCGGTGCTATCCAATTACCCCCATTGGCTAGAGGAGTTAGTTTTTATGTAACTAGATCAATATTGCAACTCTCACAACTGAAGGGATTGTTCGGAGGGCTCGGCCATGAAGCTCCTCGTGAACAATTGAGAAACTTTGTTGATCTGTGTCTCCCACTCAACTTCAGGGGAGTGAGCCAGGAACCGATTCGACTAAGGTTATTTCCTTTCTCCATCATCGGAGAGGCATTGAGGTGGCTAGCAGAGTTACCTCGTGATTCTATTACTTCATGGAAGGAGCTGCAAAATGCATTCCTTGAGAGATTTTTCCCTCCCTCGAAGATGATAAAATTGAGAAAAAGTATTGAGAAGTTCAATTAGTTAGAGGGTGAGTCGTTGTATGAAACATGGCTCCGATTTCAGAAAGTCCTGCTTCAGTGCCCTAACCATGGATTCTTAACCATATGCTATTGCAATACTTTTGCGTTAGTCTTGACACTGCAAACAAAGGAGTAGCTGATCAGTTAGTAAGAGGAGGCTTAATGACACAATCATTCACTGAATCTTATAACCTCTTGGATCGCATGACAAGGATTAATAGAGCATGATACACAAGAGATGACATAGTACCTTCAAGCCACAAAGTTCCTACCAAGGAGCAGATTGCTAAAGACAAAGAAAGGTATGAGAACATGGCTAAGATGCTAACCCAGCTTGATCTTTTGACCAAGCACATCATGGGAGGAAATCATGAAAGTATTAATGTTGTGAGAGTTACCAGAGAGGTGATGTTTAAGGGTGCACCATTTGAAGGAGATTACAATGAAGAATGTAATTACATGGGAAACCAAATGGTGGGTTCTCATCCAGCTCTTCAAAGGCCATCTGAAAATAAAGGTTGGAACAACTACTCCGGATGGCGAGATTGTGCATAGACTGATCAACCTTAAGTTGGGGGTTGGTGGAACCGTGATGGAGATAGGTACATTCCACCCCATGATAGGTGAAGGTTGTTGAACCAATGGTTAACCAAGAGAATCCTCGAATCGAGGATATGCTTTCCAAAATCTTGAGTAAGGTGGAAGCCTCAGATAAGGTCCTAAAGGAGATGAAATCTAATTTTTCTCAACTGAGTTAAACTATGACGTCTCTTTCGGCATCCATTAAACATTTGGAGACTCAACTTGGAAATATTTCAGTTCATTTAAATCAACGTCCAAAAGAGGTCTCCCCAGTGATACAGCAGCTGATCCAAAAAGGAGTGATCAACAGTTTTTAGCCATAACTACTCGAAGTGGAAAGGTGGTTGAAGGCACTAAACCATCACTTGTTGTAGACAAAGGCTTGAAAAGGTGGAACAAAAAAGAAGATGTGACTATGGTTGATGATGATAAGCATGAAGCTCAGGTTGTAGGTGATGATGTACTCGGCAATCCTGAGAGTGACTAGCAAGAGAAAAGTGGGGATAATGTGGCGAAAGCCAAGACCACTCTCCCCAAAAATTCAAGTCCAGTTGTGAGGCCAAAAACACCTCAAGTAAAAGCTAATCCTCCATTCCCACAAAGTTTGAAGAAGATAGAGGAGGATGTAAGTTTCAAAAATTTATTTTATGTTCAATTCTTTGTCAATAAATGTTCCACTTGTGCAAACATTGATTGAAATGTCACGATACGCTAAGTTCATGAAAGAATTAGTGATGAAGAAGAGGACTCTCGAGTGTGGGACAATTGAGGTGTTTTACAACTTCAATGTAATCTTGACACAAGAGTTGGTGGCCAAAAAGGAAGACCCAAGGGCATTCACTATTCCATGCACAATAGGATCCTCAAAGTTTAATAAAGCTCTTTGTGATTTGGGAGAAAGCATAAATCTCATGCCTCTGTCTATATTTGATGAATTGGACTAGGAGACCCCTTCAACAACCACTATGCAGCTACTCATGGCTTATCGGTCTATCAAACGACTGCTGGGAATTTTACATGATGTGTTGGTGAAGGTGAATAAATTCATAGATCTTGCATATTTTGTGATTTTTGATTGGGAGGTAGATACAGATGTGCCAATAATATTGGAAAGGCCATTCTTAGCCGCTAGGCAAGCTGTGGTTGATGTTGAGCGTGGAGATCTAAAATTTACAATTAATGATGAAGAGGTTGTTTTCGACATATGCAAAGATTTGAAACTATGACATTATCCTAGGGCATTGTCGTTAATGGGCCAATCGGCGATAATTTGAAGTGAAGAAGAATGACGTCATGCCACGACGTTAACTAAGGCATTTCTTGGGAGGCAACCCGACCTGAGTATTTTACTGCATTTTAGTTTGAATAATGGGTGCTGAATTGTGTAGGGTTGACGAAGAAAAATGGGAGTGATAAGTTGATAAGAGCGACCAAGAGGGACTACTCAGTGTATCGCCGAGACATATTGGCGATCATCAGTTCGACCGCACTTTGAGTCAAGTGGTAACTCTGCAGGTGCTATCGAATTTGGAAAATAAAATGTCCAATCGATGAATCAACAATTCCAGTTGGTGATGGTCAGTTTCACCGTACTTCCGTAGAAGGCAAGGTAAGCTCATTGTAAAAAGGGGTGGTCCCTAGCATGCTTGGCATAGTGCCAATCATGCTAGGTGGTGTGGTTCGGTGTTGCGAACATGCACGCTCACCGACCTACTTAAGGCTTTTCAAATACCTTGGACCTTTCACTTACCACCTTCCCTCCTTTTCGCCTCCCTCGTAAACCAATACCCCTCCCTTTGTTTTTCTTTGAAAATTTCTCAAAATGATATTTGAGCATATTCATCAAAAGGCATCATCAAAGGTTTCATTGTGTCTCACTGCTCAAAAGATATGTTTTCTACCCTTGTTTTAGTTCTTTGAAGAAAGTCATTGTTTGTGAAGATTGATTAGGATTTATAATGCGAAAATCATGCCTTAAGCTTTGAAAATCATTTTGAAGAATTGCGTGGTAGGACTTTCAAGTTGCTTTTGAACCCTGTGTTGTGTGTATGAATGAGTATTGCGGGTTTTGGAATCTCTTGTGAATGTAAAAATTGGGGGTGTATATGAGTTAGGTTAGGTTCATTAATGAAGGGTTCCTTGCTCAATGATGAATCGTTTGTGGGTTTGGCCCCAAATTTTATGCTTGATATATGCTTGAATATCTTCAATTGAAATTATGCCATAATCATATGAATGTGTTCTTGAAAAGTGCTTTCTTGTTGGATTGATTGCTTCTATGGGCTATAGATAAAGTCTGAATAACCCTTGATCACCTTTAAGTGATTGAACTTACCCTATGATATATTGAGTGACATCATTCTTAAGGTAAGTCGTCGTTTGATCGAGTGTATAGCTATAGAAACCATGTAATAGTAATAATCAATAGTTAAGCATGCATTGATGTATTGTGGTGGGTTTGTATGTGACTTTCATCCATGTGGTCTGTAAAATTGTTGAAGTGTTAGTGAATGGATGAAGGACCTTGCCAGTCACAACAGGCGATGGTCATTTTGACCGCCTAAGTGCACTCAACGATGTACCCAATCGACACATATACCGCCTTAAGTGGTTGTGTTTCTTGAGGGACTACTGAAACTTTTGGAGATAAACCATTTTTGTCATTGAATCACTTTGGTTCATCGTGGAATGACCATGAGTATCACCAAAAGTAGCAGTGACCTCAAATCTGAAATTTGTGTAAAAGAGCGATGGTATGTTTGACCGCTGAATCAGCTTGGCGATCCGCCGAATATGATCTGCGATCTAATTGACCTGTTTATTCTGAATGTCTTTCATATAATCGATTCTTGTGCTTGATTGTTTTGTCAATGTTTCTCACATCTGTTTGGAGATTATTGTGGTGCAGGAATGGGTGACATGTTGTGGTTCTAGAGCAGCTAAGGGGGTTGTCATAGTTCCCGATAGAGCCAAAAGAAGATCCCAACAGCCTCAATAAAAGGTGTGAGGCAAGGGAAAAAGAAAAGTATCTAAGCAGCACGAATTCACCAGTGATGAGGAAGCACAACTTGATATGACTTGGACCAGCTCAAAGGAGGAGGAGACACATAGACCTTCCAAAAGCCTACTTCAGAGCCTAATCCAAAAACGCACCAAAGTGAGGGCAGGTAGAAAGTCATTCATGATCCTCCACTCCAGACATCCCAAAGGATCAGGGAAGTAATGGTCCCAAGAGACTTGAACAGACTCAGAGCAGTAGGACAACGAACAATTTTGGAGGAGAAACAATTATCCACTGATGGGGTGATTGATAAATATTAGTT
The DNA here is from genome assembly GCA_029948455.1 of Solanum rostratum. NCBI lineage: Eukaryota > Viridiplantae > Streptophyta > Magnoliopsida > Solanales > Solanaceae > Solanum > Solanum rostratum. Next base: position 10,036,696 of record CM057055.1, on the reverse strand, counting down.
GTCCACTATTAAGGTGATTGATCAATATCCAGAGGTTTGGGAGACCCTTAAATTCCACAATTTCCAATTGTTAACCAAACCTTGGGATCTATATGTTCCTGCCCTGGTCTGAGAATTTTACAAAGCCTACGACAAGGCCATCCCAAGGAATAATAACAGGGTGAAGTCATTGCTCAAACCCCTTGATGTTATGCAAGTACGGGGTGTGCAAGTCCCATGCAGTCAAACAAAAATCAATGATATCCTGGTATGTGTGCATAGGGATAAAAATGACATGGAAGAGATGATGAAAGTGTACACATTTGATGATATGAAGGCGTGGTTGGCTTCAATGATAGGTATTCCAGCTCTCTCATGGTTAGAGAATAGAGCCATCATTGATAAGAAAGAGATGAATATTTCGACATGATTCTGGTTTGGATTTATCAGCAGCAACTTGATGCCATCACAAAATGAATTAGTGCTTCGTCCGACTAAGGCGACATTGGTTAGGAGATCATGGGTCGCAAGAGGCTGAATCTTGGTGCTATTATTGCTCCTGAAATCCTCATGAGGGCAAAGTAATTCCAAACCTCGCTACGCTTTCCCAACCTCATCACTTCATTATGTAGAAGGGCCAGAGTTTCAGGAAATGAAAAGACTGATGTTGAAGTGACCCCGTCGGTGACCATTGATATCTGACAAATTGAGGTTGAGTACCTGAGAGATGAAGAAGATGGGGCTAGGAAGAAGTTGACTGATAAAATGTCGATTATTGATGTTGAGGCCCTCGAGTCAAGTGATGCAGAGCTAGGAACCGAGGCAAGTATATCTTCTTCGTCCCCTCCTTTTCTGCTCCTGTTCCATCTACAAAGACACAGGCCACAGATGACAAACCCGCACTCACTAGGGCCACTATTTTCGTGATTGGTTGTCTGGCCAAAGTCACTGATCTTTGGGCCACAAAGGTCGAGTCATTTATGCCCAAATTAGTTGAGGCAGCCATAGCCAAAGCTTTGAATCCATATGTTGTAGCTGATGCAAAACAATGTGAGCTAATAGAAGCTCACAAGATGAGGATGGATAGGCTTGAAAGCCGATATAGATAAGTTGAAGAAGGAGGTGACATTCTTCGGATCCACTGACTTGAGCATATCTTTCGATGGGCTGGAAGATCCACCACTCAAGGTGGATATGGCTACGATCCCATATGAGAGGTTGAATGTAGAGGTTCCGGGTGATGGAGGTAAAGAGAACCAAGAGGTGAGCACCCCGGAGACTGATAAAGAGACATTGGGAGCGTAGCAGAGCCAAGAGGACCAAAAGGAGCTAGATGGGGTGGAGAACGAAGTTGTGAAGGCGGTAAAGGTAGCATCTATTCTTGACAAGCAAATGATAGGTACATCTGGTGCAAGTGAGCCTGAGCGATCTAGGCTTGATATTGATCTTGAGAGCACACTGATAGATGAGGGCATTGATGCCCCCATGACCTCTTCTCCAGCTCCACCACCACCACCATAACAGGACTGATTTCACAAGGGAATTCTCATACTTACTACGTACTCTTATGCTTACACTTTGTTATCCCTTACACATTGAGGGCAATGTTTATTTTTTTAGAAGGGGGTGAGCTTAAGGAATTCCTTATCTTCTAGATGATTTATGTTTTTATTTTTGTGAGACAATGATGGTATTTTATTTTGACAATGATGTTATTGATAGATATTTGGACAAAATTTTTAAACTTTTTGGGTTGTAAATAAATTTTAATTTGGGTTATAATGGAGTAATATTTATTTCTGTTATTTCTTTTGTTTTTATTGTTGAATGGATTAATGATTGCAAGATTTTGGCAAACCCCGTGCATAGATGACAAGCATGTGAATGTTATATCATGTCTCTAGTCCTTAGCAATCCTAGCATTGATATTTTATATCTTTGATTGGAATCATAGACAAGGAGTATGTACTCACTAATTAGTCCTTTCTTGATAAATCAATCCTCGAATAGATTTGAGGATCTTGAGTTAACTATGTGAGCAATCAAGCTTGAATACGCGATAATTGAAAAATTGCAAGTGTGTTGTCATTGTTTGAATGCAAAGCCATTTTGTCAATGTGGGATTAGTTATCTTGTTGAAATGCTATTATTGCATCATCTAGAACTTGCCCAATTTGTTTTAAGGAGTAACTTGGTTAATTTTATATTAGGAGAGCACCTTATGCTTCTTTTGTTCCATTAGTCCAATTTGGCCAAAGTGACATTCCTTAGCAGTGAAATGAATCCTTAGTGAACCCCTTTTGAGTCTTGATCCCTTCTTTGGCAACCTTGTAACCTTGACTCATGTTTGTGAAAGACAATTCCTTTATGTTCCTTACTGATCTCTCGTTGAGCTTGTAAGTAGATTAGTGGCCAAAGGCTAAGTTAGGGGTGTTAGTAGAAAGAAAGAAGTGTCTCCCATGAAAGAGTCGGAAAACGAGGGGCAACAATGAAAGAAAGACATCAAGGAGTCCTAAAAGGAAATGAAAATAAAAATTGAGAACCAAAATAAAAGAGAAAAAAGTCTTTTTGTGAAAAAGAATGTAAAAGGGAGACACTTAGGATGATGAATAAAAAGATAAAGAGATGTCAAGAATGAGATGAATAAAAAGGGAACCAAAAGAACTTTTGTGCCTGAAAACAACATGTAGAGTTTAAGGAGGGATAAGACACTATCAACCATATGCTATCCAACCAAACCTTTACATTACATTACAGTCCTAGGAAAGTCCTTTTGGATGCTAGTCTAGAAGAAAGTCAAGTGAACTCCGATTGAAAATAAGGGCACACCTATGGGTTGAAGCTTACATACTATTTCTTATTTGGAAGAGTGAGAGTTGAAGTGATCCTATAAAAATATATAGCACAATCATGAGTGTTCAAGATCTTTTTTGGCGTGACGACGAAATGGTGATGTTTTTGGGCAGTGATTAGCAGCTACATGAGCAATTGTGAGCATAGATATGTTTTGATTACTCCACAGTCACCTCTCGAGGCTTCAAAATCACATGAGTGGTTTATGGAAGTTCGAGAAGAGATGAAAAAGGTGAAGATGTATGTGTTGCTCCTGTGGCCCTATTTGCAAGCTCTAATTTGGATAGATTGAAGTTGGGGGTGTTGATGAGTCTATAATTGGACTCATTTTGGGGTTAAATTGTAAGGAAATATTGGCCTTAGTGTACTATTAATTCCAACTACTATCAAATATGCGTGTGCTATAATAGGAAATGGGGTTAAAAGTGCGTAAATGGGCAAAACTTATGGAATGTTGGAAAGTGAGGAAAAATGCAGAAAGGTGGTGAAAAACGGTGTCGCCAACATTATCGGCGATCCACTGAATGCTAATGAAGATCGCCTATCTATGTAGAAACCAAGGTTTCAGTTCAAGTCAAGAATGCGGTCAGAATCAATGTCAAAAGCATACTCAACAATCCACTGAAATGCACAAATGATTGCCTAAAGTTGTAGCACCCAAAGCCTCAAAACACAGACAGAAAGGCAATATGAAGAATATTTTGGCGCATCACCAAATTGGATAGATAGAGCAAAGAGTCATCGCCTAATGTTGCGGTGGAGGAAGCCATATAAAGATGCACAAGAAAGCGTTCAATTGCACATTTGACGCATCGCCAGAGTGCTTGGTGATGGTCGGCCTTGATCACCGAACGGCATTTCGCAACACAAACTCTCACACATTTGCACGGAGTATATAAGCAATTTTAGAAAGGACATTGTATATCATTTGTTCATTCCATATCAGAACAATTAGTCTGTAGTGGTACATAGAACTTTCCTCCTAGAGTACAAGAGAGGCTAGGGTTTTGAAGCTTTTGGGAATCAAATTGGAGAAGATTGGCCTGTGATAATCAACCAATTTGTACTCAATCTTGTTACCCATGACTTCTACTACTATGTATGGTATTCAATCTTTAATTCCTAGCATGTGTGGCTAAAACTCTCATGTTGGGGGTGTGCTTTTGATATGGGTCTTTTATTTATTTTATGGGGTCTGTGATATCTTGACTTATTTGTAGTTGATTTGGGTGAATTTATATCCCTTCCTAAGTTTAATGTATAAATTTCAAGGTTGCAAACTTGGGATTGTGTTTTAAATCTCTGATTATTACCTTAGCCGAATCTTAGAGTATGGAATAGATATAATGGCTGAAAACCTCTTGGGGTTTCAATTGAAGTCCACAGCCATGGATTCAATAGCCAAGGTAGTAGGAGTTTTGCTACGACTTCTTAGGCCAAGCATGTCCTCGGCAGTCCGTGTGTGATATCTTAGTTGATTCATATGAAACACCTATGTATTATAGGTGATTTGGCTTACAAGCAACCTAGCCTATTCACTCAATATGAACTCATGTAGTCAAGTACCTAGACCCATTTGATAGATTGATTCCCATATTTCCACATCCCAACATCTTTCCTTAATAGTTGTTCAAATCGTTATTTAGAACTTGGTTAGCTGAACTCTGTTTTGATTATTGCAACCCCCTGAATCCTACAATTGCTTGTTCTAATGAGTCACTTTCGCCTTAAACAACGAATCCCTATGGGATCGACCCCAACCTCTAAAGTTGGGTTATTATGCTGATGACGACCACCCCTTTTGCCTTTGTGTAGTCGGGTGGAGTGACATCAGGTCTAACCATAAACAAGTCAAATGATACATTAGATATACAGTCTCAAAAAGTATTTCATATAATAATAACAAGTCAAAGTAATATGAGATGGAGTTAATGCCATGAGATTTAAATAATGAGATGCAATGTCACATGATTGTGATGCACGTCTTTCCTACGATACACATTTGTTGATCTTAATTATGCCTTGCTTAGCTTCAAGTTGACCTCCAAAACATCAACTTCTTATTCAAACAGGTCCAACTCATAACCTCTAGCAACAAGCAAGCTCTTGAGATCATCCCTCGTGTGAAGAAATTGGTGGCTTTGAGCCACTTCTTTGGAAAGTCTAAGACCCAAGCCGATGAACCACTCTTGACTCACAACACTCTCGTCCCTATTCATAACCTCAACACCATGTTGTTCACCACAAAGTGCAATACCCAAAAAGAGATAGAAAAAGGGATTACATTCATGAAGCAAGCGTTCATCACAATTAGCCATATAACAAAAAAGAAAAAAAAAGAAAAAGAAGTGCTCACTTATCAAATCAAAAATAGTAAACTACAAGTCCTAAATCAATACAATACATTTATTGTTTCCCCGGCAATGGTGTCATTCTTGATGTTGCTCAACCTAGCTACTCAAAGAAAGCAGGGCGGTCGTCATCAGCATAATAACCTAATTTTAGAGGCCGGAGTCAATCCCACGGGGAATAATGTGTCGAAGAATAGTACAACAAGGACCTATGGCTACTAAAATTTGACTCCATAAGTGAGTATCAAGAAAGAATTCAAACTAAAATGGTGTGAAAGTAAGCTAACAAATACTCTTAAGAAACAATTGGATAAGGATAAATCAAGCAAGGGAGAAAGAATAGAGGATACGGGAATCAATCAAAACTCAGTTGATCCATCACACTTAGCATCAAATTAACTCTATGGGTAGGCTAGATTGCTTGTAATCACCCCGGCTAGAGAAGGTGATCTTTTGCAAGAGCGAACTACCGCCTCTTATGCAAGCCACTCAAAGATACACCTGGCTTAAGCACCTCAAAGCAAAACTCCCAAGACCTTAGCCGTTGAGTCCCTTTTGAGCCTCTCAACTCATAAACTTATGGCTATCATGCAATTCTCCGCCTCAACTACACTTGGTAAAGCAATAATTGAAGATCTAAGCTAGATTTAAATATCTACCTCAAATCTAAGTTATACAAAAAGATATGCATGAACCCGTAAACCAATTCAAACAATTAAAGCAATTTGGAAGAAACCCTTTTGATTTTACAAGTAAATTATCAACTAAGTATAAAAGCAAGAGAAATAATCAAGACCCATATATAAATTAACATCCAAGCTTCAATTAATTCTATAAGTTTAGCATTCAAGAACAAGGAAAGAAAGAGTGAGTGAAAGATAAATACAAGTGAAGCCCAAATTCTTCAATCCACTTAAGAAATTGTAGAAAACTTGCTCTCAATCCTCACCCTACACTAGAATCTACACTAAGATGTGGTTTTTTTCTTCAAAGATATATTAACCAATGTATTGTCAATATATTACATATAGAATGAGGGTTGTGAGTACGTGTATATGTGATTTTGGGACTGAAATGGTGAAATTCCAGAGCTACCCCAATGCTGGTCATTGCAAATTCCGCGATCACGCTCAATATTCCATGATCGTGGAAGTTGTGTCTCTTTATGCTCCGCCTTCATGCCTGGGTCCAGTGCATTCATGTTTCTCTACATTTCACAGGTGCGTGATAGCAGGCCTGAAGGCTGCATTCGCAAAGTGAATCTGCAGCCAGGTACCATTTTGTGCATTTCAGCTCCTTTTGGCTCCAATACAGCTCTAATCTTCAATTCTTCTCAACCAAGCCAATTCTATCCCATATATACCTGTAATCATACACCATTCAAAGCATAATTAGCCTCAAGTTATGAAATTAACAATACAAAATCATAAGAAAAGAGTAAGAAATGAGTGCAAGTCATGCACTCATCAAAGTGAAAGACAGTTTGAGTTATGAGGAGATTCCCATTCAAATCCTCGATTGTCAGGTTCGCAAACTGAGGACTAAAGAGATTGTATCGGTCAAGGTGTTGTGTAGAAATCAATTTGTAGAAGAATCCACATGAGAAGCTGAAGAAGATATGAAGGCTAGATACTCGCACCTATTCATGCCTCCTAATGATGAAATTGATGGTAACGATTCATTTCCATTCTCTGAGTTACTTTTCCATTGTTGAGTTGAGTTCTTATCTCTGAATTGATGTTCCTCTTGAGTCTACAAGTATTTGAGTATGCATATCTTTAACTATATTCGGGCCAAATAATAATGTTAGAAATAGTCTTTCAATTCTGAAGAGTTGAAGTTGATTCTTGAAGTATGAGTATTTGAGCATTCGAGTATTTAAGTTCTTCATAGCGTTCCTGCCTGATAGGTTTCCTAGATTTCTCTTTTTTTGAGGATGAATAATCTCAAGGGGGAGATAATGTAACATCCCTTAATTCATCCTACCTAGTCTGAGTAAATGTCTAGAGAAAAATTGAGATAAATGATTACGAAAAGTCGTTGGAGGAAACTACAAAGGTAACCTATGACCGGTAGAGTGATCTACAGCCCGTAGATGAGGCCTTGTACGTGCCCTTGTGACTTAGTGAAAATTTCCTAAATCTAAGGCCCATGTACGAGAAGGTCTACAAATTGTACATCATTCCACATCTCGTAGATTAATTACTCAAAAATTAAATTTTTTGGGTATCAAAGGAAGAGTTATCAAACAACCCCTCATCTTAGTTACAGCCTGTATGATTGGTTTCGTAAGTTGAAGTTCCAGGAAACCAACATTTTTTAACCTTGAACCATGAGTTATCAAACGGCTCGTAGCTCAACATATGGCTCGTCGAGAGGGGTTTCGTTAACCCCAGGTCAAATTTTTAGTAGTTCAAATTTTGGACACCCTCACCTACGAGAGGCCACTTACGGCCCATAAGTGGAACCACGGCCCGTAGATGGGGTTTCGTGGTTCCCTTCGTCTGTTTTAAGAGGGATATTCTTATATTTTTCTATCCCTTTTAATTAAAACCTATGGTGTTTTGGACTTAATTTAGGTCTTTATCAGTACCCTAGGTGTATTATCCCTCATGTACACTTAGAAAACCTAGAGAGCATCAAAGAAGGGAGAAGAGCGAGGGTTTTAGGCTCAAGCTTGAGGATTGTTAGAGAATTGATTGTTCTTCCTAAATTCAGGTTTGTAAGGCAAAGTAGAACATATATTATGGTCTTCCATATGCCCCATAACCCAAATTGATAGAGTTGTAAATGAATTGAGTCTTACATGAAAATTTCTTGAAGGTTTTTTTTCTTAAATCCTAATGTATTTCTATCTAATTCTACATGAGTTATAGTTTTTTATGAATTAAATACTTGAAACAGATGATTTTACTTTTCTACTTAAATCCTAGAATGAATTCTTGTTATTTTTACATATTGCACTTAAATGGGTATGATGAGTATAACTTGAGCCTAAAGAGTCTATAGAATTTCTAAATGCTTTAACTCTACTTTTGTTTCTTAAACATTATGAGTTGGAATGATGCATGATGGAGAGTCTTTATGAATCATGAGCTAATCCTAATAGAAGGTTCCTAACCAAAGAGTTGATAGTTGATACGATGAATTGAGTTGACAAATGTCCAATGAGACTAGTTGAATGAGTTCACCGTAGAGTTGATGTCTTATGAGAACGATGAGTCTTGGAAGGAGTATTGAGTACTAAACTCAGTAAGAGTAAGACCAACTCGAACTCAATAACTACGTGGACAGTGTAGAAGAGGATTGAACGATAAAAATGGATGTTTCGTATTGTCACAAAAAGAGGACTTGATGTTACTACTGTGGATCAACTGATGGGATATCCTTTACCCTGCCAAGGTATGATGGGATATCCTTTACCCTGCCAAGGTATTGGTTGGATGTGGCAATGATATCGCTTCATTGTATCATCATTGGCTCATAGGTGATGGTTGTTAGTTAGAAAATCTCCCATATTGGTTTTGATAGTACACTGAGTGGATTGGACTAGATGGTATATGAGTGGTCATTGTTTAACTGCTTTCTTACTTTAGACTCTTGACTTGCTGATTAAGTTTTGTACTCCTTGAGTTGAGCTATTTGAGTTGATGCTATTCTACCTTTATATGTTTCATTCAGCCATTTTACATACTAGTATATTCCATATATTGACATCCATTTGGGTCTGTATCTTTTCGTGATCCAGAGATAGGTACTAATAGTCATCAATAGGCACCCCATTGAGGACCCATTGCATTCAGCTGATTGGTGAGTCCTCTCCCTACTTTTGGAAGATATCATGTTTTCTTTTCTAGATTTGAGTTTAGCCTTTTTATTTTATTTTAAGGTTGTCATAGACCTGCCATTGGCACCATTTAGTTAGATGATCTAGAGGCTTCAAAGACAAGACTGTCGAGTTGTAATTTGATGTGAAAAGACTACTACCTCTGTCCAACTAAAGAACCTGGTTCAATAGTAGTACCAATTGAGTAAGTTAGAATGCAATACCAAAGCAAACACAAAACTTATAGTGGAAAACTCCTTACTCAAGGGAGAAACAACCACTACCTATACGTGTAGGATTTCAACAACTTCACTTCTTCAAAATTGAGCAATATCACCTTACAAACTTGCAACACTCAACTCACCAACCTTCACTCACCTAACTCGCTACAAATTGAGATCCAACCCCACTCTCAACAATAACTCCCTCAAAGAAAACAGAGTCTTATAATTATTGTCCCTAAACAATGATTCTAAGAAGATTGCAACAGTTTGAACAAACAAGAAAACCTAACTCTAGATCTTGCTTGGATGCTCTCGTGTCGGTGCTCTTTCTCAAAGAATTCTCTATTTTCATATTTGCAAAAGTTGCGACCGTTAGCGTTAATGATTGTTTATATAGTTGACCCTAGATTCGTTTCTTTCTTGGACTCCTTCTTTGAGTAGGGCACAAAATCTTTTCCTTGTAGAAGTCCTATTATGATTTTGCCTCCTTTCTCAGGCCTTTCCTAATTCTGTTTCCTTATTTGACATTCCTACTCCTAGTGGGATTATGCTTCGCGACTCCTGGTACAACAACCTGATCCTAGTTTTGTTCGTCATCATCAAAACTCCTTAGATGAACCTGCAAGATCCTAACAAATTCCCCTTTTTATGATGGCAAACATGTGCCTTCCTGATACACCTACATACACACTACTTCCCCTTTTTGACATCTCAAAAAGAACAAAAGTAAGCATGAAATAAAAATGATGATAAAAGGTACAAGCATAACAACCCTCAAGTACACTAGGCGTAACACATAAAAACTAATGATATTAGACATCCAGACACATGAGCAAGAGCAGTAAAGTAGAAATAAGGCATAGCATTTATCAAAATAAAAGTAGCTACGCTTCAAGCCCACCAAAGTCCACAGAAGTAAAAAATATTCACAAAAATAAAAGAGTCTAGAGCAACATCAAGGGGACAACAAAAGTACAAAGTCAATACAAGAAAAGAGCCTAGGGGTGAGGGGCAGAGAAAGAGGGAGTGAAGCCTAGCATTTTCAGGAGTAAGTCCATCCTAGCATTGTGATCCTGTTGTTGGAAGAGGAGTTGATCCTTAAGACGGCCAGCCTCAGCTTGGGACTCTCCCAACTGATCCTTTAAGTCATCAACTTGCACCTGAAGGCAAACCTATTCAGCTTAAGTATCCTAGAGGTTGAGCATCATCTGTGACATTGGACCAGTAGCCTTTGGTGGGGCAAGAGCAGCTAAAGATGCAGGTAAGGAGTTGCACTCTAATGTCATCGCCCTATCAATCATATCCTTCTTGGTCAGCGGATAGCCTGCACCCAATGGAACCTTGAACTCCTTAAAGATGATGGTTAGAAGATTACTAAATGCAAGCTGATACGAGCCTGGCGCAGTATCAATGCCCCTGGACATATGCCTTATGATCAACGAGGGCCAGTCCACAAGCTCCTCGAGATTAATGTCATGGGCTAGACCCATGTCTCTAAAAGTTGCCTTATGGCGACACTCCCCTCGTGGCAGTATGCCCTTATGCAGCAGCTCAAATAGTAATATCATAAATAGGGGCATCTCCCCTTTCAAAACCTTGCACAGATTATTAGTCACACATCTTTTAGTAAATTTGGACGTAAGAACACAGTCCTCATCTTTCTCCCATACGTACTTTGCCAAACCAACTGATGGGATTCTCAAGATCTCCCCCAATCGCACCTTGTCAAAGACCTTTTCCACTACTTGAACCCACAAAATAGCAACATTATCCTCCAGAATTTATAGGTTAACATAGAATTTGACGGCCTCCCGCTCATACACCATCAGGTTCGTATTCATAAACAAGTGCAACCATCCTTGTGCAGCCAACTTTGTGCATAATTTCTCAATCAAGGGAAATTTTCGAACCTGAAAATGAATCAATCGATCCCACAGAACTGCCTTGGATCCAAAATAGTTTAATTTCCCCATAGCCCAAAATATCTTAATGTGTTTGTCGCGCCTCATTTTTTCTCGCGAAAAGAAGGGAACCTGGACGACGACGTGGCAACGACTCTTTTAGGATTTTTTAATTTAAGGAAGAGTCGTCACCTAATGATTTGAGGTGCATTAGGACACCTATTCTAAGTTTAAAATTAATCTAAGGGTCAAGATCACCAGAGATCGGGTAAGGGTTTTAGTTACCTCGAAGAAAAGGTGTTAGGGACCCTTCGAAGTTCGCAAAGGTGGGTCCCGACCGTGTCTCATATTTTATGTGGGGGTTGCAAATAACAAGTAGGGTCACTTTATTTTAAAATTTCCTAAATTGATTCTAAGTGATAAAATCATTTATTTTATTTATGAAATAGGTGATAAAAATAACGGAAGTGTAATTGAACAAGTAATTAACTCTAGGTGATGCATCGAAACAATTTGGTTAATTAAAGTTAATAAATAGACTTGATTATTAACTCTAATCAAATCATCCAGTAATTATAGAACACAAATTTTTATCTTTTTTTAATAAGATCTAAGTAATAACGCAATAAGCTAGTAATCTTAATCTAAGTGATCAAATAAATCTCATTTTGTATGTTATTATTAAGGTTAAGGAGAACAAATAATATTACACAGAAAATAAACAAATCAAATAATCTAAACTACCCAAAACAAAAAAAAAATATCATGAAATAAAAATTTTCCTTGATTTCTAGAGATAAATAAAACAAAATGTTTGTTTCTTTGTAGGTACGAAACTATGATATTTAGTTATCATAGCTCCTTCACCTAGAAACATTTTTATTTGAGATCGGTCTTAGAAAAATTATATATAATTTTATATTTTCAAAAAAAAGTAAAATAAAAAACTTTGATACAATATATATATATATATATATATGCACATAATTATTTAAGTATAGATACACATAATCTCTCTCTTTGTTTTTTTTTTTTTAAGAAATTGGGTAGGTGGTATTTCCGGAGACGCGTCGTTTATTATAAAATTTTGAAATTAGATCTCGTAATTCCTTTTGACTTCCTCACTAACTATAGGTTAGGAGATAGTCTTTTTCCGTATTGTCTAGTCCAAGCTGAAAAGAGGCTATACAATGACCTTTTTAGAAGAAAATATTTTAGTGAAATCTTGTTTAAAAGATCAAAAATAAAAGAAAAGAAAAAGAATTATAGCACGTATTTCCCCGCCCCCCAATCAATAATAACCCCAATTTTCACTATTAGTTGTCTACATCATTTTGCGAAAGAAAAAAAAGTACAACAATTAAAAAAACATCAAGTCAACCTCCTCCCATCCTAGGCGACTCTTCCGTCTTGACTGCCAAATGAGACTTACAGGATCCTGCAACACTTACAAAAAGGACAACTAGCAGTACCAATAAAATATAATAAAATAATAACTTTAAAAAAACAACGAATTCAAGAACATATGATTTAAAATGAGAGAGTAGAAACTTGCCAATTAATCCACTAAATGATTAAAACCAAGCTTGATCTTGAAAGTAAACAGGCTTGATATTGTAAACGGTAATAGTAATGACAATGATTTTATGTTTAATAGGGAAAAGATGTGGGAGAGAGTTTCTTTTGTCGAAATGTTCTTTCTTGTGTGTTTCCTTTTTTTTTTGAACTTTTTTCTCCATGAGAACATAATGAACATACAATTCTTTTTATATAGGAGAAGTAGGGCACCCACAAAGGCAAGAAATATTGAAAAAATCAATCTAAACTTACCGTAAATAATAAAATTAATCAATTTGATTCAATTATATTTATCCTAAAATAAATCGATTAACTTGCTTTATTCAAAATTATATTACCCATAAATGATGATATTTAAACTGATTTGCACGGATTTAGTTAACAATTTTTCAAACTAGTAGTCAGCAAGAATATACGCTTAATAAAAATATGAAAAATTTACCATACAAAGTTTTATCATAACGTAAACAACATGGATTATTCAAAAAAGACTTAACTAGATCAATAAAAATAAATAAATGAATAAAGTTTCAGTGAAGGCAAGGATCGGACAAGTCAAACATTTTATGCTCAACTTTTTTTTTTAACAAAGGTGCCAAACTGAGGTAAAATACAAGAAAAACTTATAAAAGAAAACTGTTCCATTACACTAAAATAAATTAATTTACGGTGCAACAAATATGACTAAATTAAATTGATCATGATATTTCTTACCATAAGCAGGGAATAATAAAATCAATTATATTTATCTGTCAACCAAGAAACAAACCAAAACCAAGATTCTTGCCATACTAGGAGTAAGTAAAAAAAATTCGGTCAATTTAAAAGAAGGAAAATAATCACATAAAAGAATTCTTGCCATACTAGGAGTAAGTCAAAAAAATCGATAAATTTGAAAGAAGGAAACAATCATTAGGAGATGATTTTTTCTTTGGGAGGGAGAAAATATATTCTTCCATCTAAAGGAAATACATATTTAGGAGGATTTTTTAAATATGAAAAGATTTGACTAAGTTTAAAATTTGAATATAATTGAGGCTAAATCAAATTTCATCAAAATACATAATATAAATAACTACTAAATTACTACGTAATAAATTTTATTAAATCACTAATTATATTTATTATAAAAAAATAGATCAATGTTATTTACAATAAATTAATAACTTAAAATTTTCTCATTGAAACATTTATAAAATAACACAAAAGATAAATTTCAAAAGTGAGTAAATAATAATAATAATAATAGTAATAATAATAATTTTGTAAATTATGAATGCAAAAAATATACAATTGTTTGGGTTAAAAAAATAATTAAAATATAAATTTATACAAAAAAAATATTTTTTAAAATACTTAAATAGTCGAATAACATAAAAACAGGGTTAAGGTGGGTCAAAATTGGGTGTCAACAGTGTTTATTCACCTTAGAAGGAATGGGAGTACAAATAGGGGAACCAGGTGCGAGAGACCCTACAAAGAAAGAGGCAATGCGTACAGGAGAGGGGGAGCAACAACTTACCATGGCAAGAGTGCTTCCAACTCAACCCTACCACATCTAGAGTGGTGGTCCACTTTTTGATGCATGTAATAGGCCTACCTGAGTAAAGGGAAGTGGTGTTGGATGGACGACACCCAAACCTAGGGCAGTGAATAATACCACAACAAACATGCACAAGAGGCACGCCATCTATTGAGTTGGAGTCCTCGTGAAGGGGCATAGGAGACTGGGGAGGATAAAAGTTGCCAAGGTGACTAGAGAAAATGGCCTAGTGGAAGAGGTTGCAACATTAGGGTTTTTGTTGGAGAGAGAAACAGAAGGGGTACTTTCCGACGACGAGGTTAAAGAAGAAGGTTCATCAATTAGACGTCAGTTTTAGGGAATGGGAAGAGTGACCGAAGTCTAGTAGGGTTTCTGCATTCCCAACGGTAAGCATGAGGGAGAATAGGAAAGTTCTGGTGATGGCAAGGGAGAGAAAGTTGGTTGTTAAGAAGTAGGGGGTATGAAAGGCGATGGGAGAGGACTGGTGGTTGGTAGTGGTGGGGTGACGGTGGTGGCGACTGGCAGTAGGTAGATGAATGGGAGGATGAGGGTTCCCCCCGAGACAAAATAGGGTAGAGATGGGACTGTAGTGTTGGAGTCGGTGTCGGAGTAAGAAACAAGGGTAATATTTCTAGACATTCTTTGGATTTCTTGAAAATGATTTGCGCAAAAATGGTTGGATGGGGTTCTTATTTAAAAACAGAACTAGGAAAGTTGAAAGGGCAGCATCGAATGATTTATGCAACATTCCTACCTCTCTAAACTGATGTTTGAAATCCCAAGAGAAGTGATCATTGGTTGTAAGTCAGCAGGATCCCGCTAAAAAAAGTTAACTAAAGTTCATATAAGGGGACCAGGTTCTCAGGATAGTGACTCTATACATATTCCTTTAGAGGTGTGCATATATCAACAAGCTATGGACATACGGAGGTAGAAGCGTACCTAGTTCAGAGATGAATAGACCAGCTTATCTTGGCTTTGTTGTGTTATCCCTGTTGTGGAAACTATGGGTATTATCAGTAGTTCCCCATGAGGGAGTCCAGGTGCTGCCTGATGATTCCTGAGCCTATACACAGATAGTGATCACTTAGTTCACACACAATGTAAGCTCAAATTGAAATATCAAGACAAGAGAAGATGAGGTTCAGGTTCTCCTGATCAGACCTAGATGAAGTCGGTTGAGCTCAAAGTGGTCTCTAGCCAATGCTTTGGTGAAGATGTCAGCCACCTAGTCCTCAGTTTTACAGAATACCATTTCAGTGAACCCTTTTTCTACATTATCTCACAGTAAGTGATGCCAGCCATCAATATGCTTGGTGTGCTTGTGGTGAATTAAGTTCTTAGCTATGTTCACTATGTTAGTATTGTCACACATGATAGGGATGCAATCGACCTTCACTCCAAATTCTAGTAGTTGTTGTTTGATCTAGAGAAGTTGTGCACAATAGGATGCAACAACTACATACTCAGCCTCAGTAGTAGACAGAGTGACTGAGTTTTGTTTCTTTGTAGCCTTAGAGATCAAACAAGGTCCCAGAAAGTGTGCCATTCCAGAGGTACTCATTTGATCAACCAGGTACCAAGGATAGTCTGCATCCGTAAATCCTACCAAGTCAAAGGAAGAATACCAGAGAAGCAGGTTCATAGTTCTTTTAAGATATCGCAGAATTCATTTCACAACTTTGAGATGAGACTCCTTGGGTTTTGACTGAAATTGAGCGCACATGCCTGCCCTTACTCCGTCCCACACAGTGTATTACTATCGGCCACTAAAAATAATGTCAGGCCTGCTAGTAGTAAGATACAAAAGTGACCTGATCATCCCTATATACTTAGTTTCGTCTACCCCTGCTCCTGCTTCGTCCATGTCAAGCTTAGTTGTAGTTGCCATGGGACTGTCGCAAATCTTAGCATCAGACATCCCAAACTTTGTGAGCAGCTCTTTGATGTACTTCTATTGATGGATGGAGGTACCCTCCTTTGTCTGATGAATCTGAAGGCCCAAAAAGAAGTTAAGTTCACCCATCATGCTCATCTCAAATTTGCTCCCCATAAGCTCTGCAAACTCTTCTCCAAGGGCCTCATCAGTTCCTCCAAAGATGATGTCATTAACATAAACCTGAATTATGAGAACATAATGCCCCTTCTTCTTAAGAAATAAGAGTTATTAATCTTTCCCCTGATATACCAATGACTTAGTAAGAAACTAGACAGTCTATCATACAAAGCTCGAGGTGCCTGCTTCAGTCCATACATTGCTTTGTCTAGCTTATACACATAGTCTGGATGCTCGTAGTCTTTAAACCCTGGGGATCACTTTATGTATACCTCCTCTTGCAAATACCAATTGAGAAAGGCACTCTTGACATCCATTTGATATAGCTTAAACTCCATGTGAGTTGCACTATCAGCATTCTGATGACCTCAATGCATGCCACAGGAGCAAAGGTCTCATCATAGTCAATCCCTTCTTCTTGATTCTATCCTTGAACCACGAGTTTTTCTTTGTTTCTAGTGACCAATCTTTGCTTATCCAGCTTGTTTCTAAAGACCCATTTAGTACCAATGATTGAGCGGTGTGAGGGAGAGGGAACCAAGTGCCAGACTTTGCTGCGCTCGAACTGAAGAAGTTCTTCCTACATTGTAGAGATCCATTCATTATCCAGTAGGGCCTCTTTGACATTTTTAGGCTCCATCAAAGACACATATGCAAAGAAGGCACACATGTTCATAAGCCTTGACCTAGTAGATATACCTGAGTCCAAAGGAGTAAATCTAATGAATGGGAACTCTTATGCTTCTAGTTATGACCCTGGTCCTTTGGCACTAGATCGACATGTGTAGGAGTAGCGGAGCCAGCTCCATCAGACATTGATGCCCCTGAAGTCCTTGCTCCATCAGATAAACTTGGCTCAGGTGCCTCCCTTCTTTCCTCACTATTTGGGTTTGAAATGAGAGGTAGAGCTGGTTGAAATGGAGGAGCGGGTGCACTGGAATTGTAACCATCTTCATCATCGGAGTCTCTTCTTTGATTAAACATCCCTGGTTCATGTACTTGTTCCTGCAAAACTTTCTCGGCCACTAATCTGGCCTCATCAAATATAATATGTGCACTTTCTTCCATACATTTTGTTCTTCTATTGAAAACTTTGTATGCTTTACTTTATGCAGAATATTCTAGGAAGATTTCCTCATCATTTTTGGCATTAAACTTCCCCAGCGCATCCTTCCCATTGTTGTGCACATAGCACACACAAACAAAGGAACGAAGATGAGCTAGATTATGTTTTCTTCCTTTAAGAAATTCGTAGGGTGTTTTATTTAAAATAGGTCTAATCATACATCTATTGATGAGATAGTAGGTAGTGTTCACAGCTTCAGCCCAATAGCTCTATAGAAGTTTGTTGGCTATCAGCATAATTTTAGCTATATCTTCTAGAGACCTAATCTTCCTTTCGACCACCCCATTTTATTAGGGTGTTTTAGGGGTGGAGAAGTTGTGTACCACTCCATTTTTAGTGCAGCATCTTAAGAACTTGGAGTTCTCAAATTCTGTACCATGATCCATTCTCAGGCTCATCAAATGACAATTCAATTTCTTTTGCACCATTTTAGCAAACACAGTGAATATATTGAACGTTTCATCCTTGAATTTAAGGAAAAAAGTCCATGTGAGTCTAGAGTAATCATCCACAAGTGCAAAAACATACATGTTACCTCCTCGGCTTCACACTCGCATTGGTCCATGGAGATCCATGTGAACCAGTTCCAGGGGTTTGTGAGTGCTCACAGACTAACTGGATGAAAGTTGCTTCTGACATGTTTTCCTTTAGCACATGTACCACAAACTTGATCCTCATTAACCTTGCCTTCTAGTAATCCTAGAACCAGTTCCTTCGATATCAGTTTGTTTATCATCGAGAAATTAGCCTGACCCAGTCTTTTGTGCCAAAAAATGGACTCATCACTCATGGCACTCAGACATTTCAGTGTAGGCTTCTGTGGGCCGCTAATATCAACTTTGTAGACAGTTTTGTGACTTTTCCCCTAAGTGTAAGCCTCTTAGAAGCAGAGTTTGTCACCTTGCACTCAGATGCGATAAAGAGCAAATCATTTCCCTTATCACACATTAGAGAGACACTCAGCAGGTTGTGCTCCAGTCCCTCCACATAGTACACATTGTCAATGCATTGGGATGGTAAGGGTCCCACTTTCCAATTCCTTTGATTTCACCTTGCTTTCCATTTCCAAAGCCCACATTTTTGCCTTGGAAATTATTCAATAGAAGGAAATTGCATTTGTCTCCTGTCATATGTTTGGAGCATGTATTATCTAAATACCACTACTTCAGCTTTCTGTCTACTGGTTCCTGCACAGATTAGCAAGGGTTAGTTTTGGGTACCCGAATCTACTTGGGTCCCTTTTGATTGTAGAAAGGATGAATAAGATCATGTTTCACCCATCCATGTATACTCTTACCAGTTTTTTTTACTTTTCTTCCATAGTTCTTATTCAGATAGGTGAAGCTACTATTAAAAGCATTAGTATTCTTATTGCACCTATCTCTATGTGACCTGTCATACCACACAAGGTCCATGGGATGCCAATGTCAACCATGCTCTCTTTAGGTTCCTTTATTTTGAACTTGATTCTATACTTGGTGGTAGACTAACCTTGTTGTATATCATTAAGCATGGAAGAGGACCTGGTCCACTTAGTATTATGCTCTAACTTAGCTTTGGTCTGGCCAACTCTTTGAGAAGAGCTTTGTCTCTTTTAGACAAATTCATTAGCTCATTCTCTAGCTCTTTTACCTTTTCTTTCAAGGCCAATTGAGTCTGATTCATAACATTTTTTCTTTTCTAGAGGACTTAAAGCTATCAATCTCTGTTTGGAGTTTATGGTTCACATTTTCCAAGGTTCACATTCTTAGTTCTCAACTGAGCATAATCCTCTGAGAGATGTTCCTTAGTATCACAGATGGTCAGATATGCATCAATTAAAACCCGTGATACGGATTTAAGCTTTTTCTTAGAGTAGGTGTGGGTATTAGCTTTGACTTGTTCGAAGCTTACCTTGGTGTCCAGTAGTGAGTTGTCCTTGTCATAGGAACCTGCTCTTGCCATCAGTGCCATATTCTCATCATTACACCCAATCTTAATGTCATGGTTATCCAGTTTAGCCTTAGTCATAGTTTCTATTTTATCCTTGTTGCTTCTATTATTAGATTCTTCTATAGCAACAAGTGCAAGAAAATCATACTTCTCAGGTCCCTCAATGGCCATGATGAACTGATTTTCTGGAATTTCACCATCATATTCCTCGCCGATGTTGTTCCCTAATGCCGCAAGAGCCCTTTTCACGGACAGATCTATCTCATGATTTGTCATCCTACTATCCTTGACAACATACGGCTCAGTGATGGGCTCCGTGGGCTTCCTAGGATTATTTTACTTGTATTCAAGTTCCCAGTGTAGGCAGAACTTAATGAAGTGGTTAGGACTTCCGCACTTGTAACAAAGTTGTTCCCTAAGATCCTTTTCAATATTTCTCTAAAGACCCTTCTATGACCTCCAATTCCTTTTCGCAACACTCTTTGAAACCTCTTTGTTATTAGGGCAATGTTTTCTTCCTCATAATCTTCCTTCTCAGTAGCCTTGAGAACCAGGTTCTTGTCTTTCCTTTTGTTATTCAGTTCCTTCTCCTAGTTCTTCTTTATTTCATAAGTAGAAGTGTTCCCATCAACTCATCTATGGTCAAAGTGTCAAGATCTCTTACTTCAGTGATGGATTCCACCTTGCTTTCACAGGATTTAGGAAAGACACTCAACAGCTTCCGAATGGCCTTCCCAGTAGGAATAGTTTTGCCCAGTGAGTATATTTCATTTACTATAGTGAATCTAGTGTGCATGTCCTATATAGGTTCACCGACCAACATTTTGAAAAGCTCATACTGTCGGTTGAGGTTATCAATTTTAGCCTTCTTAACTTGGGTGGTTCCTTCATGTGCTATCTAAAGGGTATCCCAAATCGCTTTTGCATCTTGATAGACAGAGACTCTATTGTACTCATCAGGACCAATGCCACAAATTAGAATCTTTTTTTCTATGGCATTGTTTTGGATTGACAGCTTGTCAGCAGCATCCTATTTAGTACATTCCTTAGGAACTCGGGTGTTGGGAGTAGGACCATCCTTCAAAGGGATAGTTGGTCCATCTAGGATGACGTTCTAGAGATCAGGGATTTCTCCGAATATGTGATCCATTATACGATTCTTCCACTAGCCATAGTAGTTTCCATTAAACAGTGGAGATCTGCTTTGATAAGCTCCTTCTTGAGAAGTAGGTTGAGCTGCCATTGAACCTTTCGAGGTGATTAGCATCTATTCAAAAATACCTACTCTGATACCAATTGAAAAGACTACTACCTCTATCCAACTAGCAAACTTGGTTCGATAGTAGTACCAATTGAGTAAGTAAGAATGCAATACCAAAGCAAACACAAAACTTATAGTGGAAAAACTCCATTCTCAAGGGAGAAATAACCACTATCTACACTTATAGGATTTCAATAACTTCACTACTTCAAAACTGAGCAATGTCACCTTCCAAACTCGCAGCACTCAACTCACCAGCCTTCACTCACCTAACTCGCTACAATTGAGAGACAAACCCACTCTCAATAATAACTCTCTCAAAGAAAACGATCTCTTACAATTATTGTCCCTAAATAATGATCCTAAGAAGATTGCAACAGTTTGAACAAACAAGAAAACCTAACTTTAGATCTTGCTTGAATGCTCTCGTGCCATTGCTCTTGCTCAAAGAATTCTCTGTTTTCATATTTGCAAAAGTTATGACTGCTAGGGTAAATAATTATTTATATAGTTGACCCTAGAGTCGTTCCTTTCTTGGACTCCTTCTTTGAGTAGGGCACAAACTCTTTTCCTTGTAAAAGTCCTATTCTGATTCTGCTTCCTTTTTTAGTCTTTTCCTGATTTTTTTCCTTATTTAGCACTCTTGCTTGTAGTGGGATTTTGCTTCACGACTCCTGGTACAGCAACTTGAACTTGGTTCTTTTTGTCATCTTCAAAACTCCTTAGATGAACCTACAAGATCCTAACAGGATGTTATCTTTTCTTTCACACTAGTCTTACTTAGTTGATCGATAGATTATTTGGCCTTTGGCATTTTGATTATCATTTTGTCATCATTTTCCATTAAGTATTATTAACCATTGATGCCTTGCCGCTATTAGATTGTGATTGAATGAATGTGATGAAGTCAAGTGGTTCGTTTTGGGGGCTACCAATAGTCTCTAAGTGTTGGTCATACCAAGGGAGCCTTCCAGAAAATCAAACAAGTGCATGTTTAAGTATTTAAGTTCATTTCTCAACATTTTTGTTGCTTATAGATGTATTCGGCTTAAGTTCTTCTTATTGAACAAAAAGATCAACTCTATTCTTTTGATAAATTTAGTAGTATAAATTATATATAGTTCATGTCAACTACAATATGTTTGGTTTGGTAAGAAAAAGTTTAGTCTGTTATGTATTTTGGTGGCATATGACTTGTTGCATCTTTTGACTAAATTCATTATTTAAGACAGAGCCAAAACTTGGGTAAGAACCGTGGAAGGAGACTTAGAGTATTTTCCTGTTGAGATGGGACTTCATCAAGAATCTGTGTTGAGCCTTTTTCTATTTGCTTTGGTGATGGATGAGCTGACGCGATCTATCCAGGAAGAGGTTCCATGGTGTATGCTATTTGCAGATGACATAGTACTAATTGATGAAACTCGAACTAAAGATATAGGTTGGAGGTTTGGAGACATGCCTTGGAGTCCAAAGGATTCAAACTGAGCAGGATCAAAACAGAATACTTGGAGTGCAAATTCAGTGTTGCGATAGATGAAGGGGAAACTGATGTGAGGCTTGCCACTCAACCTATCCCCAAGAGGGAAAACTTTAAGTATCTGGGGTTCATCATCCAGAGTAGTGGCGATATTGACGATGATGTCACACATCGTATTGGGGAAGCATGGACAAAATGGCGGTAGCCTCTAGGGTATTGTGTGACAAAAAGATACCACCTAAACTCAAAGGTAAGTTTTACAGCATGATGGTTAAACCATCTTTGTTGTATGGGTAAAGTGTTGGCCAATAAAAAATGCACATGTTCAAAAGATGCAGGTCGCAAAGATGAGGATGTTGAGATGGATGTGTGGTCACACTAGAAGTGATAAGATTAGGAATGACACCATTCAGGAGAAGCTAGAGATAGCCTCTGTTGCTGATAAGATGAGGGAAGCGAGACTGCGATAGTTAGGACATGTGCAGAGAAGGAGTGCTGATGTTCCTATTAGGAGGTGCGAGAGGTTGGATTTGGGAGTTACACGGAGGAGTAGTGGTAGACCGAAGAAGTATTGAGGAGATGTTATTAGACAAGATATGGTGAAACTTGATCTCACCGAGGACATGACCTTAGATAGGAAGGAGTGGAGGTCACGAATTAGAGTAGTAGGGTTAGGTAGATGTATGTCCTTAGAGTATAGTAGGATTCTAGGAGTAGTCATGTTTATATCATGTGTTGTCATTATTTGTCTTATTCATGTTGATGTTATCATTATATCATGTTGATTTACACACTATCATTTGTTTTGTGTTGTTAGTCGTCCTTTCTTTTTCTTCCCATTTTTTTCATATCTAGTTTATTCTGCTTATGGATTTTTGAGACGAGTGTTCCTGGAAACAATCTCTCTACCTTGTGAGGTAGTGCTAAGGTCTGCGTACACTCTACCCTCTCCAGACCCTACTTATGGGATTCCACTGGGTATGTTGTTGTTGTTGTTATTCTTTGTAGCTTGTAGTTACTCTTTTTTTTTTCCTTCACTCATTTTAGAGCTCTCCCAGAATGTTTTTGTTTTTACATTAAGGTTAGCCTATTTGGCTAGCATTTAGTCTTCTTTTCTTAGAAATTAGGATATTAGAGTTTGCTTTGTTATTTAATCTTGGCATTTGATTTTCTTGCTTGGCTATGGTATAACTATCATTCTGTTTATACACTGCTTCACAAAATCTCATGGCATAAAAAGTTGACAAAAATGATTATTTTAGATAGTTGATTTGATAACTTTAGAGCAGTGTTTGTTTATTGTCTTTGCTATTTATACATAATTCAAGTATATTATTTCTAGTGAAATAATGACGATTAAAAGTTTAAGTTGAATATGTGCAGGAGCCCACTCTGCTAATTACTATTTTTTTCTTTATGTTTGGTGTATGAAATTGCATCCGAGTCCATTATGATATTCCCTTCCTCCTTTGCATCTTGGAATGAGACATAGAGGCTCAAAATTTAATCGTCGAGTCAACCCTTTTGCCGGGCAGAAAGGAGTTAATTTGCAAGTCTTGAGTTAATTTGCAAGTCTTGAGACACCAATGGACTCATTAGTATAGAATAAGAAATTGGGGCGCAACCCTAGAAACGTGGCAACAATCTAAATGGACTCATTAAAGCAGGAACAAGCCCAAATCTAGTCCAGGCAAATAATAATGGGTTACGCAGATCTTGATATTTTGCCTCTCATAAAAAATGTCTAACAAAAATGTTTCACCCCGTTCTCATAAGAGGTGTAGTTTGATTCAACTTAAAATCAAAAGGGACATTTTTGTATAGAGGCAAAAAAATTTAAATCACTACATTGATGGACATTCTATGTAATTTTCTGAATAATAATTGGAGTTGGGTCTAAATAATTGGAGTTGGGTCTAAATAATTGAAGTTGGGAAAGGCCCAAACTTTACTATTTTGTTAAGTATTTGATTGTTCATATTCACTCTAACTTTTAATTTTAGATTAACTTAATTAAGTTTCCTAAAAGAAGAATTAATTTCTTTGTGTGGATTATTTTGTTTTAAATCAATTTTTTTTTATCTTTACTTATTTAAATATTTTTGTTTTAAATCAATTTTTTTTATCTTTACTCATTTAAATATTTTTTAAATCTAAATTCTTACTTTTTAAACAGAAAAAAATAAGTTATTATCTTTTCAAAGTAATTCAAATGATTTTCTTGTTTAGTCAAATTTTTGTTCAGCTTAATATAATCATCCTTATTTTACTTAAAATATTTTGAGTTTATTTCTTTGCTTCAAATAATTTTAATTCTTTTCTTTTGCTTGGTCATTTTTGTATGAATTATTTCAAATGTTTTAAGTTGATTTCTTGTTCAAATGATTTTTTCATCTTTATTAGTTTCAAGTTAGTATTTTAAAGTTAGTCAAATAAAAAAAAAATTCAAATCATTGGACAATCAAACGTTAGCGGCTACTTTAATTCTAATACATTCTTAAAATAGTAATAAGAACCTTTAATTCATTTTCTCTAAATTTTCAAGACTTAATGTTTTAGAATTTTTTAAATTAAGTTTTCTTAATTTCTTTATAAAAAAATTAAGGACTCCTTTTCAAAAGTTGATATATTTTCTTAAATAAGTTGAAATCAATTTTAAAATTATCAAAAAAAAAATTAAAATTAACACACTCTTCGTCGAAAAATTATATTGTGCGTATAAAAAATAATTAATACTTATGTATATAGGTCAAAAATAATTTGTTAGAGATATATTTACTTAAGTTTTGAACACCATTTGCAAAATTCTTTAACTTTGCCACTAATAAAACCAGCAGAGATATAAAAATAAGAGCAATAGCTTCTTAACTATTTTTACATCTTAATTCCTTCACCCATACAGTAATCAAGAAAGTTTTAAGTCCAACAAAAATCCATACAATCACAATTAGTACTCAACAAAGTTAAATATAGACCAAAAAAAAGGAGTTAAATCAAATGATCATGATCTTTAGTGAGCTAAATCATGGAGCTAGATTGACATATTTCATGGTGATGGCCGAAATTTAACTCCAGGTAAATGTCTTGAAACAAACTCTCGAATTAATGTGTGGAGGTCACAACTCTCCACTTGTTGATCCAACATGTCATGACTTTGTGGATATTGTTCCATAGTAATTGGACTTTGTGGATACTGTTCCACAGGGACTTGATATGCCAAAGTAGAAAGGCGGGCTTGAACATATGCTAATTCTGCTTGTAAACTTACAACCTACCAAGTACAAAATTAAAACAATGAACATGGAAATGTTTTCTACTTAATTCAATACACAATGGGAAAATATTTTATATTAATAACTTGGTTTGTAGACCTTTACAAACTTATTTTGAGCCCGTTTCTCTATAGAAATTGTGAAATTTGAAAAAAAAATTAATTATTTTTGAATTATATTCATCTTATAAAGTCAAAAATGATATTTGAAAGTCACAATAACGTTTGGTAATTAAAATAAATTGAAGTTATTTTGAAATTTTGTGAATGATTTGAAGTACTAAGAAAGCTAAGGTGACCGTAACTTTAATTTTGGTATGAATTTCAAAATTTTCCAGAATCTTATTTTCAAGGCATGATTTCCAAAATTGAACTGCAAACAAAGTAGAAATATTCATGGCCACTTCGTTAATCATTTTTACAAAGAAATTTATTTAAATATATAATTAAAATACATGAAATGTCATCTTTTAAATTTAATTTACAATAATTTTGTAGTAAGTATCACAAAAGATCTTCTACGTATTGTGTAACAAGAAGTTAAAATACATTAACAGCATAAAATAGAATTACAATATATATATATATTGTTTGTCACGGAGCTAGAAAATTTTACATTGTCAATATATCTTAACATGTTATAACATATTATATATTTTATTTTTCAGATTACTAGCTAATCCAGTGTTCTAATGGATTATATGAGTTTTTCTTTACAAATAATAATGTAAATTGATTTTTTCATTATTTGATCACTAAAAAGAAGTTACAAATAATTATTCATATCAATAAAATTATTAATAATAAAAAAATAAATCAAGTTACTCTCTTCACTTTTTTGTGTTCAGTGTAGTAAAAATATTTTTATTTCATTTATTCACTTTAGCGTATGAAGAGTAAAATAATTTTTTCCTGTACTCTTAATACTAACCACTCATTTTAAATTATTTTGAAACTAATGATTAAAGATAATATATTCCCTTCGGACCATTTTGGTTTACTTGTCGTCCTCCTTAAAATAGATGATCCAAAAATATTACTATTTTAAAAAAAATCAAGATATAATTAAGAATATTCTTTCCATTTTGATCTTAGTAATAATTATTTTTAAACATATCAAATACTGACTAATTAACATAAAAAATCTAAATAAAAATTATTTATACATATTATTCTAATATGGTGTTATTGAAGAGAAAGAATTAAAGAGAATATTTTATTGAAGATATTAACGTTTTTTATAATTAAAAATAACAAATAAGAACATGACAGTCAAACTAAATTTTTAAGAGGAAAATAAATTAAAAATAAGACAAGTATATTTTTTAAGTTGAATTAGTTTTAAAATAATGAAAATGGTTATCATAATAAAATTAAGAGGTTGGTGGATTGGCTTATTTTTAAGTTGAATTAGTTTTAAAATAATTTTGTAGTGTTTTGATAAATTAAAAAAAATGTTTACAAATAATTATTTTTAAATCAAATGAAATAATTAAAATACACCAAAAGCCATAAGTTAAATTTATAACGTATGATTTTTGCTTATAAGTTACTAGTCAAAAATTAATTCAAATAAATTCTATATATATTTCATTCATTATTATTTAAATGGTGTGCAAAATTGATTGTAAGCAAATAAAAAGGTGAACGAGCAGATGCTATTCTCCAGTATTTACTTTTACTTGTTTATTATTTTCGATTAACTTTTCATTTTTATCATCAAGCTCCGATCACTTATACTTTTTAATTATTTCAATTTTCTTTTAACTCTTATAGCCTATTTGGCGTAGTTTAAAAGATGGTCAAACATGCTTTAGCTTTCTTTAGCTTATAAAAGTGTGTAGCAATTCTCAAAACAACCTTGAAAAGTTAAAATTTACTTAAAATAAGTTAAAAGTTAAAAGCAACATCTCCTAACTATTTATTTTAGCTTTTATAGTTTGACAAAAAAAAAAAATACCTTTTTACCTTAAATATTTTTTCATATTCCCAATAATATCCTTAACTAAAGTAACCTTAACTATTCTCTCTCTTCTCATTATTTCAATTCAAACCACAACCCAACACTCTTATGCTCTTTGAAACCACCGCCCAGCAGTATTTTTCTCACCGCTGCTCTTTTCGCCACGATCTCTCTTGAAAAAATATCTTAAATTCTTTATATAAAATAAGAAGCGACGTGCATGTCATTAGAAAGAATAATCATTATTGGTTGGTTAAATGTTGGAAGTCTCTTGAGAGGGCAAGAGAAAATTGGGATAATTGGTATGTTTTGGCAATTGAATATCTCAATCATGTTTTGTTTTCGATAATGAAAAAAGAGGCATTTTAGAATTTTCATGTGATTGATCCCAAACTATATATTTTAAAATTAAAAATAAATTGTGTTTATAAAATTTACTTAAATAATAAGTTTATATTGATACTGAATTAAAATATAAATTTATTTTATTTTATTTTAGACAGAAAAAATAAGTAATTAGTTTTTATAATGTTAACAGCTTAAAGAGTATTTCACACATTTTAAATTTAAAAAGTGTTTAACAGGACTTATGTGCCAAACACATCAAGAACTTTTTTTCAGTTAATGTACTATTATCCAAACACATAACTGTTTATTTTTCAAATAAATTTCAGCACTTTAAAAAGTGTTTCTAAAATACTTTTTAAAAGCTATTTCTTTTTAGCTAAGCCAAACGAGCTCTTACTCATTACTTTAGCATATTAATCAATTTTTTCCTATTATATTCTCAACAATAATGACTTATTCCCCAAATTATTTTGCACGACCTAAACTAATACAATAATTACTATTCCGATCCTATGAATATTGTGATAAAATACTTATATTAATATTTAGTAAAGGTACACATACATATTTCAGTGAACAAATGAAAGAAAATGAAGAGAGTACTTGTCACTTTTAACATATGAAGAAATTTTTATTTTATTTTATGCTCAGTATTAATTATTTATTACTCAAACTATTTTTCTTAATCTAAGACAAATCAAAATAGGACAAATTTTTTTTTTTATAGTATACCTTTAATTTATTGTCATTGAGTTAATGTCCTTGAAAAATATAACGAGTAAATGTGTACGAGACCCTATCAGTTAATAAGGATAAACTGATAAACTTACTATATTAATAATTATTTTTTTAATAAGTATACCAAATTAAAATTTAACAATTAAAAGTGAACAAAGAGAGGACAAGGACAGAAGAATATACTAATTTAACACCTATGGTAAGCATTTAATTCCTCCATGAATGGGCTAGGAACAAAGAAAGTCAAATTATTGGACAATGAAATATTTGTGGAGCTGCTAAAGTTGGTTAGGGTTACTTATTACTCCCGCCAAGCAAAGACAAAACATTTCAAAGTCCACACCATCCATCACTTAGCCTATTCAAATTTTTCTCTTTCTTGTAGAGGATTCAAAATAAGAAGTTACATAAAAAAAATTTTACACTACTAGTGTAATTTATTTGACTATATTTCTTCTGCATCATTTTAAGTGAACGTCTTATTGTTTTGAGAGAGAATTTTTTTTTACTATAATTGACTCAAACTTTTGAAAAATTATTAGTTATTTAGACTTTTTAAAGTATAGTTTCAAATACATAAATGTATTTTAAAATATTTTGAAAAATCTATACCTTTCAATATCGAATTCATAATCAAATTAAGCATTTTGAGTATTGTAGTCTAAACCTTCACATATATTAGCATAATACAATAATAATAACATATTCTGTATAATCCCACCACAAGTATAGTCTAAGGAGAATATAATGCTATATTCGATATTATAGCATATTTTTTTGCCATATAGAAGATACATTTTCTATTTTCTTTCTTTACAAGAACTCATTAAGGATATACTCCCTTCACTCCAAATTAACTTAATTTTTTACGAAAAAGTGCCTAAAATTTTAGACCCAATAGGTGGATGAAGGGCATTTTTGTACCATTTCAAATAATTCAAGAACATTTTAGGCTCTTCTCCGAATTTATTATGTTTTTTCAATGTTCAAAATATATAGTTGAAGTGCCTATAAACTAGAAAACAGTAGGACTGATAAATTATATCATTATCGTATTAAGGATCGTGACACTTTATATGTTATCAATACATATATCAATATATTACATGAGGATACACAAAATTTATATATATTACAACTTATAAAATACTGAAAGTTCAAAAATTCAGATAATTTGTAAACTAATTTATGGTCTTAGCTGGCTAGGGATGGGAAAGGTGCATAATAGTGACCTTATGTTGGTAATAAATGAAGAACTATCACTTGTATCACTCCTATTTGCTAGCAATATGTCAATGAGCAGTAACAATTTATAAAGTCCTCTCAAATTACTGTGAGGAAAAAAGGCAGAGACCATTTTGAACACATTGACTGTTGAAGTGTCTGTCATTGATTTTGTAAAACTATAATCCTTTTGACAATATTAGATTTTGAGTCATTGACTATCCTAGAGTTTCAAAAATTTGTTAGCCACATAAAAGGAGTAAGCCAAGTTTAGCCAACCCCACCTAAATAAATCTTGGAATCATTTCAGAAATATGAAAGAAATTATAAAAAGTTATTAGGAAACCCTAACTTCAGCTGCTGATCGAAAAGAAAAGGCCAACTCTTTAGTACTGGTATTGTTATGGATTAATAAGTACCAATGTGAATTTAGAATCTAGAGTTAGTGAATTTTATTTTAAAATATATACATAGTTCATATTGAAACGATTATCTACACTTTTTATTTGTTTTATTTATAAACAAGGTAGTGTCATACCAAATTTTCCATCGTTAAAGAAGGTGAGAGTATTAATATTCAACATCACATCAATTTAACAAGGTTATAATAAAATGACAATATATATAAATTAATTTAATTAAGTAATAAGTTAAGACTATGCACGTTATACATATACATATACATATACATATACATATATATATATAAGATTGTGTAAATACATGTTACGGTCTTATCATTTAATTTGGCGTCAATAATAGGTGTGGATAAGTTATTAATAAGAGTTTATTTGAACCTATAAAACTCATTCTAAATTGGCTTCTCTCAAGTATGTATATTTTCTGTCTTAATTTATATGTTATCCTTTTTTTCCTTTTTTTGGGGGGGCTTTATAAGACTCAAATTACATAAATATTGAGATTGATATTTAAAAATATATATATTTTTTATTATATTAGCCTTAGAAGAGGTGCAACTAATAATACTCATATATCATACAATTTTTGAGCATTTAACTTTTGATTTTTAAATATTTAATTGATTTAAGTAATTTAACTTAAAATTTTTATCAGACTATGCCACATAAATTCATTCTTTTTGTTGCTTTAAGGGATTCAAATTACATAAACTTTGAGAAAAATATTTTAAAATATAAATTTTATTATATTAGCATTAGAAGAGGTGCAACTAATAATATACAATTTTTGAGCATTTAACTTTTAATTTTCAAAAATTAAATTGATTTAAGTAATTTAATTTTAAAATTTTATCAAATTAAATTCTAAAACGAAATATGGCACATAAATTGAGGAGATACCTGTTGTTGAAGAGTGAATATGTGAGCAACAGATCCATATATAGGATCTCTAAGTCTAGCAAGTGCCTCATAACAAAGTGTAAGGACAGCATCGAGACGCTTATGTGCTGGAATTGTAAGCAACAATTTAGAGGCGTTACTAGCTCCAAACACTTTGTGTACAGCAGCAAAATGATAAGTTCCTTCATTTGAATCAAAATAAGGAGCAAATATACATCCTTTTACACACTTCCTTCTAAGATATTTGCATGCACCACAAGGACCATTATTATTATTGCTCATATTATAAGAGGGGTTTTTTGATTTGTGTGGTCTTGGCCTAAATGGAACAACAAGTAGAATGAGAGATGAAGATTAGGGGAGAGATGGGTATTTATTTAAATCAACAAAGAGTGGAAAGTGTGAGAATGAATTTGCTACTTTTTTAATTTTGATATCCAACATGTATATTAGAATTGACTGAGTTCAGATCTAGGATTTTAATTCAGGGGTTCGAAATATAATAAAAGTATAAATGTGTGAATAAATCAACAAAATATAATTTTCAAAGGAATAATTAAGAAAAGTTAAAAGAGGGTTTATTTATAAAGAAACTTACATGTGTGACTTTGCTTATTATTTAGGGGGTTAAAGTTTAATATATATATATGAAAATATAGAAACTTTACTTTATATATACAATGTAATTTTTTGCCGAGTGGGTTAAGATGAACTCCCTCGCCCCTCCCTAGTTCCGTCCCTACTAACAAAAATGACTTAGTACCAAGGGGGACTGAACCTAAATCCTCTAATTAAGGATGTAACATACTTATCACTCCATCAAAATCCTACAGATTGTTATTACTAGTGCACTCTCTATTTCAATTTGTTTGTCATATAAGCAAAATAAATGTTCACCGACGACAAATTTATTTTTTAGCAGCAATATTTATTGTAGTAAGAATATTTAGCGTCAAACAAATTAATGTCATTATATTCAGAATCACTGCTATTCATATTGTATTAATTTCTGCTATATATAATATAAATTCAATTGTGCCGCTAAATAATTACTACAAAATCTTTTACTTGTTCTAGTGTACATATTTTAGTCAAACATAACTTTTTTTCTTTTTGTGAAAATTCTTCGTTGACATATTTATTAAATCATAATATTAAAATAATGCATTTTATATATTTTTAATTTAACACTTACGAAATTTAAAAGTATTCTTTTACCTTTTTGAATTTTCTACTAGAACCACACGGATAAATTGGAAGTGAGGGAGTACTAAATTGGCTAATTCCACTTGTTTTTTTTTTGTTAATTTCATAAGAGAACCTGGAAGCTTTTGGTAGTGGGTAAGTTGATAGACCAAGCAACAGAGTTTCTTCAACCATATTAAACTGTTTATTTTCAGTGCACAGATGGTATAAGATATTTCTCTTCTTCTTTCTTTGGTGTGTGTTAAATTAACTTATAATTAAAAAAAATTAATTCTTTAAAACTACTGTATGTTTTCTGTGAATTGTTTTGCTCATAATATTTTTTTTTATCTTTTGAAATCAAATATAAAATTAGATTAATTCAATATTTTAAAATTCAAATATTCAAAAATTATACAAATGTAGGAGTACAAAATGTTATTTTCCTAATTACAATTTAATAAAAAAAAATATTTTAAATTATTAATTAAAATTCATATATTATTTAATAATAACAACCACAAATCTCACTAAGTGGAGTCCAAAAGAATAGAACGCAGGCAATGACACAATAAAAGTGAATAGGTTTGGTAGGTGTGCAAAATCTTGAAAGAACTGATCCCTCGGGGAGTCATCTCTAAAAAAATTGGGTTATTTGGTTGGGAACATGTTATCTTGGAATAATTAATTTTAGGATAAGTTATCCTGAGATAAGTTATTCTACATTATATATGAGATAACTTATCCCATCACTAAAGCAAAAGTGGTGGGTAAAATAATCCAATGACTAACTAATACCTCCCACCAAATATGGAATAAAATAATTCTACATTTTATTTTATCTTGGAATAGTTATACTTTATCCCTCACACTAAAGACCCCTGAAAGGTATAATAAAGTATCATATTCCTAATGATGTGGAAGAAAAGACAAAGGAAATCACAAAGATGCAGGGGCGGACCTAGGGTGGGGGAGGGGGTACCCCTTGACAAAACTTAAAAGGTAAATTTTCTATATTTCTGTATATATATTAAACTTGAATCCCTTGAACAATAATCAAAGTTTAGCATAGTGGTGGATCTTTTCTTAAATGAACCTCATGCTCAAGGTTTAAATCTCATTTAAAGCATCATTTTTTAACTTCTCTTAATTATTCTTTTTCATTTAATTTCAGCCTTAGGAAACCCAACCAATATTTTACTTTAATTTTCTTTTAAAAGAAATGGTGAAATAATATTAGACTATGAATTATTATTTCCTTTAAAAATTATCTTTTGTTGATTTGTTCACATATTTATATTTTTATACTTCTACCCCCTGAATCAAAAGAGTGTGGGAATGAGCTCATATAAATTTAAGTATAACTATGGAGTATCATTTTAAAGATAAACAAGAACACTTCCCATTCAATAGGTCTTAGGAAATGTAAATTCTTTTTAAAAATCTTGTTTAATTTAGTGGAGCATATTGGTGTAAAACTTTGAAGCCAAGGCAACAGAGAGAAGCAAAAAGGGAGGGAAAGAAGCAGCAGTTTGCGTGAAGCAAACATTCATGCGGTGGAGTGGACAATGTACTGTATTAGCTAGCTCCTACTTTTCTTTCTCTTTCTCTTTTATGAAAGATATACTCCCTTCATCCTAATATTTTATATGAGATTCTTTTTTTTATTCATTCCAAAAAAAATATTAATTTACTTTAATTGAAAATAATTTATTTTGAAATTTTTTTTATCCTTAAAGAAATAATTCTCAATCATAAAAATAAGTAAGAATGATTTTAGATCATAAACTACAAAAAAAAATTTAAATATTTTATCAACTCAAAGAGTATGACATAAAATAGGATCAACGGAATATTTTTCAATCAAACCACTTGTCCGTCTACACTCCCAAATGGGACATACATCCCATCATTCCATCAATCATTCATGTCTAGCTATAGCTCCTGTTTCCTTCTCACTTGTCATATCCATCACCTCTCACACACACACAGAAGAGTCTTGACGAAAAAGGAGAAGACTATACAGGTTTTTAAAATGTTTATTGACTTAATAACTTATTAAACTTTTGTATATTATACTTTGAATATTTTTTAGTAAGTTTTAATTCATCGTTTTTAAAATAGTTAATAACTTAATACTTAGTTACTTAACTTTTTAAATTTAAATATTAGTATTACAAAAAGTTTGACTATATCTAATTTTTTGGTTATAGAATTTTAAAGTATTTTAAGTTATAAAATTAATTTTAAATTTTCATCTGAAAAGTTGTAAAAATTATAAGTTTAATAAACTGTAAATAATACAAAGTAGTAAATATTAAGAAAGTCATGGAGTAAGTTACCTAAATAAGAAATATAAATTCAGATATTAGGTTAATGTTAAAAGAATTGAAAATTGAAATCTATAAAATTAACTTGCATTAAATAAATGACTATTTAAAAAAGAAAATCAAGGCAAATAGCCTAAGTACATGTATTATAAAATAGTAGAAGAGTACCTTCATCTGCGCAACTATTTTTTAGGAATAGTTATGTTTGAACTAGGTCTCAATTATTCTACCAATATTTATAAATTTTGAAATATTATTATTATTTGTCTATCATTTTCTAAGAAATGCTAGTCGAAATTTGTATTTGTCATTATTCTTTCATTGTTGATTTGTTTCACGCCATCATCGCTATTATGTCCATGTATTTCATCTTTGACTTGAATTGCTAATTTTGGCAGCCCATAATTTATTTATTTTTTGACATTGGTTGAATCTCGGGGTTTTTAATTAAGGGTGATAAACTTGTTTGGAAATTAAAAAAAAGTGACACTAGTTTTAATAATTAAGTGTAGGTGACAAAATTTTAATTAATGGTTAATAATGTTAGTCAATGTTCAAAAAGGTCCCCAAGTTTAATTTTATACACTTTAACCCACCCAATAGGAAATACCCTAAATACCCCCAAATCCCCCCCCCCCCCCAACGTTCACCCAGTTCCCCGCGAAAAATTTTCCCCCATTTGCATCGGTTCCTTTGCTTTTCTTGTTGTTGTAGTTCTTCTTCTTGTTGTTCTTCTTCTTCTTGTTCTCCTTCTTCTTCTTCTTCTTCTTGTTGTTGTTGTTGTTAGTATTTTCCCAACACAAGATTTGAGCTTCAAATTTGGGTGAAAAGAAATCAAAATTTTTGGGGCATTTGTTTGGGTAGGCTTCGAAAATACTTGAAAGGTAAGTTTCAATCCTTATTATGACTGATAAAAGTGTATGTGGTGCTATTTATTTGTGTTTTGTGTTTTTGTTGATGTTTCCGCCATTGTTGCCATTTCTTCACTGTTGAGGCATTTTGGGGAAGACGCAGCAGCTGCTGGACTGAGTGCAGCAGCTGCTGGACTAACAAAGTTGGTTTCATATGATGAAGTAGCTGCTGAATTGAATACATCAATTGTTGTATTTCTGTACACTTTTCTCATGTTGCGCTTTTAACTGTTACTCATATAGGTACCTTGAAGATCATCCATGGGAGACCAAATAGTATTAGGAGTTGATTGTCGTGGTGAATGAGTTGATTCGAACAATCGTTTTATTTGGCGTTGGAAAGACAAAGAAATGGTCGAGACGATAGCAATGATTGTGAATCGAGATATCTCGTATGAGGATTTTGTAAATCAAATTATTTGTAGCTGTGAATTAAATTGTGAGCCGGAAGATATCGTCATCATCATGGACAACAGCTGCTGGAAAATATACAGCAGATGTTGCACCCGACCTTTGAATTTTCGTTAGTATCTATAGGAAGATGACTATAAGGTGATGGTATCAGCCATATGTAGTGATAAGTTGAGTTTTGTTACTCCGACTTCAAATAAAATATACAATCAACTTATGTAACTAATTGTACATGTAAGTGATGGTAACTATTGAGCAATCTATTGAGCAATTGCATATGTAAGTGCTAGTGATGAAGTAAATTGAGTATTACTTGATTGCGTCAATATGTTTTATAATATACAATCCATATGTTTTATAATATATTGCGTCAATATGGTGGTAGTAAACATATTTGTTAGAACTTGTTGTAGCAAGTTGGCAAGCTGCTGAATGTACAACATTTGCTGGGAAATGTATAGCAGCTGCTGGGAAATGTACAGCAGCTGCTGGACCCGACCTTTGATTTTTCGTTAGTACCTATAGGAAGATGACTATAAGGTGATGGTATCAGCCATATGTAGTGATAAGTTGAGTTTTGTTACTCTGACTTCAAATAAAATGCTAAATTCATGAGTGATCTTATACATTGCCTTCGCTTACTCACAAGTAATAAACAATCTATTGAACAATTGCATATGTAAGTGATGGTGACTAAGTAAATTGACTATTACTTGGTTGTGTCGATACATTTTGTAATACATTACTACTTATCTTATGCGTTGAGGTGGAATCAGTAGTGATCTTATACATTGAGATAGTACTTACACAAACAATACGATGGCAGATCTAAATCTGACTTATTTCGGTGGCTTTTTCCATTAATTAGTCCATGTGCTCATTGTTACAAATGAATATAAGGAATTTAGTCCAATTCAACAATAGAAATAACTCGATGGAAAACATTTTGTTAGAACTTGTTATAGCAAGTTGGCAAGTTGCTGGATTATTCTCAGCAGCTGCTGGGAAATGTACAACATTTGCTGGGAAATGTATAGCAGCTGCTGGGAAATGTACAACAGCTGCTGTATTATTCCCAGGAGCTGCTGGACCCGACCTTTGATTTTTCGTTAGTACTTATAGGAAGATGACTATAAGGTGATGGTATCAGCCATATGTAGTGATAAGTTGAGTTTTGTTACTCTGACTTCAAATAAAATGCTAAATTCACGAGTGATCTTATACATTGCCTTCGCTTACTCACAAGTAATAAACTATATATTGAGCGATTGCATATGTAAGTGATGGTGACTAAGTAAAGTGACTACTACTTGGTTGCGTCGATACGTTTTGTAATAAATTATTACTTATCTTATGCGTTGAGGTGGAATCAATAGTGATCTTATACATTGAGATAGTACATACACAAACAATACGATGGCAGATCTAAATTAGACTTATTTCGGTGGCTTTTTCCATTAATTAGTCCATGTGCTCATCATTACAGACGAATATAAGGAATTTAGTCCAATTCAACAATAGAAATAACTCGATGGAAAATATTTTGTTAGAACTTGTTGTAGCAAGTTGGCAAGTTGCTGGATTATTCTCAGCAGCTACTGGGAAATGTACAGCAGCTGCTGGGAATTTCGTAGCAGGTGCGCGACACCTTCGCGACGCGGACAGTCGCGGAGAGTCACTGTTTTCGTGCCCCAAAATTTTGGGATTTTTCGCTACGGGCCCCGAAAAATTCACTTGTTATAGCAAGTTGGCAAGTTGCTGGATTATTCTCAGCAACTGCTGGGAAATGTACAACATTTGCTGGGAAATGTACAACAGCTGCTGTATTATTTCCAGCAGCTGCTGGGAATTTCGTAGCAGGTGCGCGACACCTCCGCGACGCGGACATGTCGCAGAGGATCACTGTTTTCGTGCCCCAAAATTTTTACAGCAGTTGCTATATGGTAAGGAAACCATGAATAGAAGGCATATTCTGGACGTTTGGAAGCAGATCACAGGAAGAGGAGCTACGATTTCCACGAAGGGAAGTTCTGTCTAGGGTTTTTTGGATACCGCAATGCCACCCATGTTCACCGTGGGGGAATAGTAAAGGATATTGAAGTGGATCGTAACAGCCATAGTAGTAGTGGACCAACTGGCTGTTATTATCGTGGGGATATATCCGAATATGTGGCGTGGACGTAATGCAGGCTGAATCATCATCAGTCCACAGAGCAGAGACCTCTGAAACATTCGGTAAGTTGTACGTTCGTTTGTCTAGGGAAGAATCGCATCTAAGGGTGACATAGAAGTTGGATAAATCGGGAAGTTCTCTGAGGGATTTAAGAAAGGTGGAGTATGGATTAGCTTTTAAAATATGTAGCAGCTGTGTAATAAGCGGTTTGTCAAGATTCTCTACGAACGCCATTTGGTTGATTGTCTGAAGGTCATTATCGTAGAAGTAAAGTTGCATATTCTTTGCTTTATTATCTGCTATAGTTAGGCTGGGCAGGAAGTGGTGCATTTGCCCTTGAACTTTGAATGTGTAAATACCCTTAGTCCTGCTCGCTAAGTCCTTGTCATACTTCACGCCTAGTGAAGTGAATGCGAACATGTTATTATATGTTCGGATGTAAGTGCGGAAGTGGTTCGCCACGTCGGACCTCCCGGAGTAGAGCTCTTTTAGTTCGGGAGGTAGTTGGTGTGTTGCTAACTTTATAGCACCGCTGTTGCAGCAGAACCTTGGAGGCTCATACTGGAATCTTATTGTTGTGCAGAAATCGCAAAGAGGTACCTCCTTCAGAATGGCAGGAGCGCGAGGTAGCTGGTCCGTACTCCAGTAACTTGCCTGCGCTAACCCTGGCCATGCATGAAAGGAGGGTTTTATTTGTGTCGCGCACGCCTTCAGGGAAGCGACATAATGCAGTAGGTAATGGGCGAACCATTTATAGCAGAAGCAGGCCCAGGAAGAGTGTATGCACCATTTTGGACACCTAGTGTAGGTGAACCTGGGGGAGGAGTGGCAGACCGAATCGAGCATGTATTTATGGGTATGTCCCGCGAAGGGTGCTTTCTAGCAGCATAGTTTGCTCCGCGTCGTTCAAGAAGAGTCGTCTTTTGTTCAGGTGGCATATCCTTGTACGTTGTACGACGCCGGAGATTTCGTTAAAACTGGAGGTCAGTTTGGCTTCGTTTTGGGGGCGACATCTGTTTGTGACCTTTTCACAGTAAGTAAGACAGAAGAGATGTTGTTTCTTAGTGTGAATGCGCGTGGTTTAATACGCCTATTCGGCGGAGTAATAGGAAGCACGTATGCAACATTATATATGTGCACTCGAAAACGTTGGCCGAATAAAAAAAAAAGATGATTGTTTGTAAGCTCACAGGGCATTTCTGCAATTACACGCCATGTGCAGAAGAAATTAAAAACAAATATGTCCTTACTTGATGTAACTTATTGATTAAACAGTATGAATGCATGCTTACTGTTGCGGACATACCTATCGTTGTTGGTAAATGAGAAACAACTTTCTATCTATTCTATGACCTTGACTTCTACGAAATAGATGCACAGGTGTTAATGTTTCTCATATTTTCAAAAGGGAAATAATTTGTAAATAGGCTATAGACCTATGTTATTTGATAACACTCCTGACTCATCGTATGTGATGCCTACTTATGGGTATACCTATACAGAGGCGCTAGATAAAGGGTATGTACCTGCGGAGAGTATGGTATGGCGGCGCGTCCTTGCTTTTTGCAACAGGAAATTCAGCGACCCCTTGTACACCTACGCAGAAGCCGCTGCATAGTTAAGCGCAAGGCCATTGAATGTTCTTGTTGAAGGGCATGTTTAGAATTACATAGAATTCGCAGACGCAATTAAAAAAAATACTCAAGCTTATTTCAAACATCATAGGACGGTTTGGGAGTTCGACACAGTGTGCAAAAGAAATAAAAAAGCAAACAGGTCTACGCTTGCTGTAAGTTATTGTTGAAATAGTGTGAATTATGCCTCTTGTTATAAATATACTTAGTATTGTTTTTAAATGGAGAACAACTTTTTATGTATTCTATGACCTTGACTTCTACGAAATAGATGCATATAAGTGTTAATGTTTCTCGGCTTTTCATAGGACAAATAATTTCAAGTAGGGTATGCAACTGTGGTATTTCATAACACGACTGAATCATCTTACTTGGTGATTACCTATGGTTCTCTCTACCATATCTTGAGGATACGAATATGTTCCTGTAGGTTATGGAGGCATTTTATAGCTGTCGTAAGCCAGTGAAAGCACCTTCGTACGATAAGAACTACGCAACGTAACTTAGTAACCAATTACATATGGTGTCATCAGCTGACATTGTGTGTCCACGAGTTAAAAGTTACAAATATATGTCTAGTCAAAATGATGTGGATGAACCGAACAACTTTGATAAGTGCGCATTGTTAGCCGGGGAAAGCGAAGGGCAACATCGCAATAAGTCACAAACAAACAACATACTGTCGAACAAGGGACATGCATGGCAAAATCTTTGTTTAAGATCCAAAAAGGGCCACCTATTAACTCTGTCAAAACACCTTCCATTCAGAATTCAGAGGCCAAAAACACGAAATACACACTGACAAAGAAAGTTGCACAACACTGACAACTCACAAGCGGAAAACATGGGTTCGAAGACTGGACCAGAATTCACAGGATAAAATCCAAAAATATACAGTGAGGAAGCAACAAGCAACACTGAGCAGGGCAACATCGCAATAAGTCACAAACAAACAACATACTGTCGAACAGTCGACATGCATGGCAAAATCTTTGTTTAAGATCCAAAAAGGGCCACCTATTAACGCTGTCAAAGCACCTTCCATTCAGAATTTAGAGGCCAAAAAAACAAAATACACAGTCAGAAAAAAAGATGCAACACTGACAACTCACAAGCGAAGAACATTGCTTCGAAGACTAGACATGCATCTTAAATTCTTTGTTTAGGAGCAAAATAGAACCACGTATGGTGCTGCGCCACGGAGTGGAGAGATAAACTAAGAGGACACGGCAGATGTAGTTACCTGGACCGAGCTGGAGCTGGAAACGCTGACGCTGTGGTGCTCTTCTCCAGCGAACTAACAAAGGAGCGGAAAGAGAAAAAGCACGGGAAGGGTTACCATTTATAGGGAGGGAATAAGACGGAGCGTAATCCCCTTGGAATACTCGGTAATCACGAAACTGCCTTTAGTGGTCCGCTTTCAGAAATGCCCACGCCCGAGGGGAAATTTACCAAAATGCCACTCGTCGTCCGACGGAAGTGGCACTTATTATTGCTTCTAATATAACTAAAAAAAATCATTTTGTATGAAACAAAAATCATTTTGTATGAAACAAAAATCATTTTGTATGAAACTATATATATATATATATATTCCTATTTAAGAATTTTCTACGAGCTTTGTTATCGCAAGAATTGCATAACGTAGTTATGAATTCATTTTTAAGATTCCAAAACACTTTTAAATTTACATATAATTAATTGGATTTTACAATTTTGAAAAAATTACAATACACAATTCTTGTGATACATCATCTTGTTTGAATCTAAAGAGGCCTAGTCTTTCTATATCTCTTCTTTTAAGGTCTTCAATTGCACCTTAAGTTCATCAACATCCATCTTAATTCGTTATTTATATGCTTAAAT
Organism: Solanum rostratum; assembly: GCA_029948455.1. Lineage (NCBI taxonomy): Eukaryota > Viridiplantae > Streptophyta > Magnoliopsida > Solanales > Solanaceae > Solanum > Solanum rostratum. The sequence continues at coordinate 9,995,216 of CM057055.1, read as the reverse complement.
CCGTCAATATACCTGTCAATAATGATAAAGTATTTTAGCACCAAGAATAAAGACCAACTAATTATATATGTGAATATGTGTACATATAAAATTTAAATGAGAAAATAAATATGTTTAAATAATTCTTTTACTAGAATTTTCAAAAGATAAAAACAAGAAAAATTACAAAGCAATCTTCATCTCAATATATGACTCCTTCAAACAATATTTAAACTTTGAAAGTATCAAAATTTACTCATAAGACAATCAAATAAACATAAGACGAATCCAAAGATTCTAAAATATAAAGAATAAGAATATACCTTGAATAGAAAACCTATAAAAAAACAAAAAACCGAAAGAGTCTCACATAAATTTTTTAAGTTGAACAAGAAAGTAAAAGTAAAGAATAAGGAGGAGAGGGAATGACGGGGGAAAGAGTTGCAAGATCTGCTTGTTACAGGGAAGGGAGATTTTATTTGTGTTTAAAATTTTGAAGGGGAAATTTTGGCTTTTAGAAATTTTCTTTTTGGGGGTAGATTTTAGCTTTTGGATCTAAATAGGGAAGGTTTTAAATCCTTTCACCTCTAGACACCTCCATAAGACATTCCTTGGAACTTTGTCATAGGCCTTCTCAAGATCAATGAACACCACATGAAGGTCCTTCTTTCTTTCCTATATTTTTCCACTAATCGCCGGACAGATGGATCGCTTCAGTAGTCGACTGCCCCGGCATGAATCTAAACTGATTTCCCGAAATAGACACTACTCTTCTCACCCTTATCTCTACCACTCTCTCGCAAACCTTTATAGTGTGACTTAACAGCTTGATACCCTTGTAGTTGTTACAGTTTTGAATATCCTCTTTGTTCTTGTACAATGGCACCATCGTACTCCTCCTCCATTCATCAGGAATCTTGGCAGTCTTCATAATAATATTGAATAGTCTAATCAACCACTCCATGTCATCCTTGACCATGTTCTTCCAAAATCTACCGGGATCTCATCTGGACCAATCGCTCTCCCTCTCTTAATCCTACTAATAGCCCTTCTAACCTCCTCAACTCTAAACTGCCTATAATGACCCAAGTCACGATAACTTTCAGAGCATGCCAACTCCCCCAACTCAATATTTCTATCTCCTTTCTCATTTAAGAGTTTATGAAAATAAGCTTGCCACCTTAATTTAATGGAGGTGTCATCCACCAACACCTCACCCCCTCATCCTTGATGCACTTCACTTGGTCCAAGTCGCGAGCTTTCCTTTCTCTCACTTTAGCGAGCCTATACAATCTCTTATCCCCCCCTTATTACTTAGCTCCTCATACAAGCGCTCAAATGCTGCAGTCTTAGCACTTGTCACCACTATCTTTGCTTCTGACTTAGCTGTCTTATAAGCCTCCTTAAGCGTTTGTTTTTCATCTTCATCCCTACACTCCAACCACTTTGTGTAGGCAACCTTCTTATCTTTCACTTTAGCTTGAACTTCCTCATTACACCACCAGTCACCCTGTCGTCCACCAAAGACCCCTCTCGAAATCCCTAGTACCTCCGTAACTACCTTTCTAATGCAACCAACAGCAGTGTCCCACATATTGTTCACATTTCTGCCGCTACTCCAAGCCTATAGGTCTCTCAACTTTTCTTCCATCTCTCGGGAAAGGGTAGGATTTAGGCATCCCCACCTAATTCTCGGTTGGGCATAAATAACCTTCTTCTTCTTTCCTCTCTTTATCTCCAAATCCATCACTAGAAGCCTATGTTGAGTGGAAATGTATTCATTCAGAGTAACCTTGCAATCCTTACATAGACTTCTATCGCCCTTCCGGAGAAGTAGGTAGTCTATCTGCGTCTTAGCTATCGTACTACGGAAGGTGATCAAGTGGTTTTCCCTTTTTGGGAAACACGAGTTAGCAATAACTAACTCGAAGGCTTTAGCAAAATCTAAGAGAGACGTCCCGCCTTCATTCCTATCCCCAAAACCAAAGTCTCCATGAACATCTTCAAATTGAATCGAACCAAACTGAATAATTAACATCTTTAGTTACACCTGACCGATAAAAATATTATTCTATTGAAACAAGCTTGAATAAAACAACAATTAACTTAAAGCATTTGATTTGAATGAAGTTTCAATGAGACTATAGATCATGGCGTTATGTTTAAGTTCAATAAAATTAATTAGATATAGTAATTTATTTATTGAAATTATATTTGAAATTTACAAGTAGGTCTATAAAAAATGAATAAAAAAAATTAACACATTTATTTATGATAAATTAATATTGCTACAACATATTTCAACTCGTGATAAAAAAATTATTAGCTATAAAATTTCTCACAATAATATATTTGTGACTGCATTAATTCGTCGTGATGAATAATTATATCTATTTAATCAATTATTGCTATAAAATTTTAGTATTCAGAGAAAAAATATTTGTTTAGCTACATTATTTTGTTTTAAATAATTAACTATAAAATTCTATTGTATGCAATAATATGGCTATACATTTAACTATTGCCACAATTTTATTTCTTATTTTTTGTAACTTGAAGCAATATTATTTGTTTTGCTACAATATTTTATTTTAAATACTTTATTGTGGCTACAAGATTACTATTACTACAATAAGTTTCTACTCGTGGTAAAATTTAACTAATAAGCTATGAAATTTTCTTATAGCAGAAAAAACATAGCTACATCATTTAGCTATTGCCATTAATTTTTATATCTCGAAGCAAAAATATTTACTTATTTGTAGTACTTTATTTCAAATAGTTTATTGTGGCTGAAAGGTTATTATTGCTATAACAATTTTGTAGCGTGTCAAAAAATTGTGATCTTCAAAATTTTATTGTAGCAATAAAGTTGTAGCTATTCATCCATTTTTTTTGCCACAATTGTTAGTAATTGTAGCAACAATGCAAAACTAGCTTTGTCAATAAAATTTTTGTGGCTAAGAAATTTTACAATTTTGTAGACAGCTATATGTAAAATTTGAACTTTTGTAGCTATTAATTGCTACGATTTTGATATTCATAACTTAAATTTCGTAGTTATAAATACAATTTGTTGTAGTGCTTGTAGGATTTCAGCAACTTCACTAACTCAAACGAATAATATTAAAATTACAACTCAATAACCACCCCTTCATTTCTCTCTCCTCAAATTAACGATCTACTTTGATCAATAGTCTACCCAACACAAAGCCAAACCTACTTCTTGTTCTAACAAGCACAACACTACCCAACAAGAAGCTAAACCTACTCCTTGTTCTAAGTCACTCAACAACAATTCTTACTTACAAAAATTATCACTCAACAATAATTTTAAGTGAGACAAAAATAGAACTGAAAAGAATATCTAACTCTAGATCTTCTTTGAATTGCTTCAATATCTTGCTCGATGTATGCTCTTGTTGAGTTAAATAAGGTTTTCTTCTTCTTCCTCCTTAGTGCATTATGTGCCCTGTCTTAGGTGAACTTGGTTCACTAAGTAGCATGTACTTCACTAACCGCAGAATCCTTTAGCATGACCAAGCTACATCATCTAATATGATCTCCTAAACCTGGTTCACTCTGTCATAATCAAAACACTTATTTCTAACACTATTCAACTTGTTCATCAGGGCCACATGCAAAGATTGATTTCTCAATAATACTCAAAGAGTAAATTTATCGTTAGTTGTTGACTTCTTGTAATCTTTGTTTCAAGATATGGATGATTATAAAATTATAGTGTTAAGCTGAGTTAAAAGTGTCTCAAGATACTGAAATTGATTGATGCTAATGTTATATGATCTATCAATAAATCAGTTATCAACCAAAAAATTGTATGTCAATTAAAAATTACTTACTACATTAGAGAAGAACTCTGTTTTGAAGTCTTTGATCATGTAAATGAGATGTGGTCTTACAAGACGTGAAATCTTTTTACCGCTTTATCTCTTTCTAAAGAGGACATTGTTGTAAATGTATGATTTGTTATCATAGCTCCCGCAATACTTGCAATAAATGTACGATATGTTAGTATGATTTCAATTTTTTTTATAGAATCCACCCAGCCAAGCTTTCACTTCCCGTGGTGGTGGGGGATTGGCCTGAACCCTTACCTTGTGTATTATTTAAGCGAAAGAATACAAAGGGGGGGGGGGGGGGGGACCAAACCTCACCTCTAGTTACAAGGGGATCGAAAGGGAAGAAAGTAAAAACTCCAATTTTAAAGGCAGCTAAGATAGACAAAGATAGACAAAAGAATCTACCGTTTACATGAGATGATCGAGGCCTTCAGAGTTTGTTTGTACAATGTACCTTCAATTTCTAGACTAATCAGCACCTTCCTAGACCATAACAAAATGAATAATCAGGGAGGGTCAAAAGTCTAACATGAGTACTTCTTCACTTTTCTCCCAAAGTTGGCCAAATGTAGCTTGTTCATGAGCAATGGGCCTCTTGCTTACAATTGAAGATCATTTTCATCGAAAAAGATTTTTTTGCTCCTGTATGGTTGTAGCATACTTAGCAAGAGCATTCTCAATTTCATTGCTTTCTCTATAGCAATGTGTAATCGTAATGTTTCTCCCATACATCTTCTTCCTGATGTCCTCAGCGATTTATTGAAGTTTCCATGGGACTTAAATTTGTCCTTGCAGCATTTGAACAACGAGTATCGAGTCAAGCTCCACTTCAAGCCCAAAAAATTGTTGGTTACAACACTAACTAATACCAATTAGCACAACTTGAGCTTCACTAAAATTGTCACTGTAGAATTGAACGTTATACGCGAAAGTCATAGTATGATTTCAATAAAACTTGTTTTAAATGCATGATTTGTTATATAGTTCCCATAAAATTTATTATAAAGGATAATGTTTTATTTGCAACTCCTTGATATAGAAAGATCATAAGGATGAAAATTCTCTGCAAAACAAAGCATATTTGGATGAACTGTATAGGCAATATGGTCATTATCAGACAAACACAAGTTTTAGAAAAGGAAAATGCAGAAAATCAATTTCTTCAAATAAGTTTATCAAACACCTTATAAGTCACAACTAATTGAAAAAAGGAAATCTTACATGCAGAAAAGAGTGGAGTAAGACCACCTTCAAATTTTAAGCAACAATACCCAATACTTAACCAATAAATCAACGTACTAAGCTTTTTAATATGAAATACAACAGCCAAAAAACAATAGAACAAAACAGCTAACAAAAATAAAAACAAAGAAGAATATCATGAAAACAAAATAGGAAAAAGCTAACCCGAATTAGAAGTATTATTCTCCTTCAAAAATTGAGATTACTACAGAGGAGAAATTTATCCCCTGCAAATTAATATTCCTCTGCTGAGATTAAGAGTTGGGGAGAAAATAAAAGAAATTTTTAGAAAAATTGAAGGCAACACCACATCTATAAAAGAATTAAAACAACAAAACACATAAATTGATAGCGACAGAATCCTGAGCGAGCCGAGTGCATATCCCCGAGTAGGAAGGAAAATAATGGCGGACGTAATGCGAGTGAATTCAAAATCAATTTTTACTATTGGGCCGGCCACATCATTTCTAAGCTTAATATAACTATTTATAGTCGCCAGCAAGTACAAAAATAATAATGGTGTCACAAAAAATGACGATCAACTAGTGTAGAATTTATTAGAGGATTATTTCCAGCAAACCAAACTCTGGGATTAGTAATCATCATCACGTGATTCTCTATATCCACCATAGTTGTCTTCATCATTTCCTCTACGACCACCACCTGATCGTCTACGACTTCCATTGTCATCGTCATCACATCCTCTGGAGTTATCACGTGAGTTTCTACGTCCACCATATTCTTCTTCATAAGAGTCACCACGCGAGTTTCTACGTCCACCATGTTCTTCCTCATAAGAGTCACCACGCGTGTTTCTACGTCCACCATATTCTTCTTCATTAGAGTCACCACGCGATTTTCTAGGCTCGTCTTCATCATATCCTCCGTAGGCATTACGTGATTTGCTACGTCCACCGTATTCTCCTTCATCACTTCTTTCATGAGAACCCGACTGCAAGTGAGGAAGAATTTTTTAAATATTATTATTTCATAAAGTTTTCATTTTAAATAATAATAAATAACTATTGGTTGACGGAATGTTCAAGAAATCAATTCCTTATATATCTTGCTAGTAAAAAGTTTAACCTATGGTAACATATAATTATTTTTATTTTGCAAATAAAAAATCTCAGTAATTATATGAAATTGTATATAGTTATCTTTAGGTGGCCTAAATGAAGCATTCAATCTGTTCAAATTTTGAGAGTTAAGAAAACCATTCTCTTATTGCTTTTTATTTTTTTTAAAAAATATTTTGAATTATCAATTATTAAATTAATACTCTTTATATAGATTTTGAATATGTAAAATATTCTATATACAAATTTACATCCAATAACTAAAATTTTTTAAGTATACAAAAGTGAAAATGTGATATAAATTGGAAGAAAGAGAGTAAATTTTTCTTTTGGAAGTCTTAGTATAGTTATACTCGAGATTACTCTCTTTCATTTTGCTTATTTTACTTTTCCTTTTAATTTGTAATAAGTGCATTTTTTTTTTGTTTTTTGTTTTTAATTTGTGAACACTTTGACTTTAATATTTTTGTGTCATATTTAACACCATAAAAGTAAGAGGTATTTTAACATAATATTCATATTTTTAGTTTAAAACTATAAAATTTAAAAAATCTAATAGTAGTCTAACCTCAGATGTGAAGGTGAGGCTGAGTTTTATCTCTCCACAAAATTTTTCACACTTGACGACATTATAAGCGCGTTCAGCCACCTCTCCTTCTCGCAACACTTCATGTAAGGGAATTCTGTTTAAAAAATTGATAAATTTTACATATATTTAGTTTAAGATCGTAAAAAAGTTAAAATCAATCAAATAAATTAAAACGAAGGGAGTATAAAAGATTATTTACTTTGCTTCTCCAATAAAATCATCAGAACTGAAAGTATCTCTGTCCATAATCCTGAGGGTGATCTCTTGAACATCACCACTGATGGTGAAAAGAAAGGTCTCATTCCATTCAGGTTTAGTTCCTCCCCCTGTAGAAAGCAACTTAATATTGAGTTATTTAGTCTGAGAAAACTTTCATATAGTGTAAAAAGTTCTTATGTTATAATTCATAAAATGGTATTAACAATCAAAACAATAATTAACATATAACATGACAAACTACACTGATAAACAGACTAATTACTTGTTCTAATATTAAAACAAGTCTTATCAATCATCACACTGAAAAACATTCAATGGCTATTCAATTGATACTTTTTTGATTGAATCAATGTGAAAGCAAAACAAACAAAAGAGTAGTAAATGTTTCATACGATAAAATTAGACAATTTTTCACTATTTCAATGAGAATCTATTTTTCTTCATAATTTTTGACTAATCTAGTTCGATAAGAAATAAATAGAAAAGAAAAATTCTATAACACAAAATTTTCACTAACTTCTGAAAAAAATCTTTATTTTTAATACTGCATCATCTCTAGTCAGAGTTGTTGGAAGGGCTATTGCTCAGAATGTACATATTTGTGAGGACATTAGGAGATTATATAACTAAGGATGGCAATGGGGCGGAACGGGGCAGGTGCAGGATGGGTTGAGCTCAATGTGTAAATTTTTTAAATCGTTCCGCCCTGCACCGCCTCATATGATTTTTTTTTTATTTTCAACTCGTCTCGCTCTGCTCCGTATAAACCCGCCCACTTAAATTTTTAAGTTCTATTTTTCATTGGAATTTAATATGAAAAAAATTATTTATTTTTTAATTTTTCGCTAATTAACATCTCAACAACTAATTAACTTTTTAGTTGATATTCAACCATTGTTTCTTAATCATAACTGAGTTGAAAAGTTATCAAATTAAAGACGGTAATAAGATTGGAGTTCTAGAATTACCTAAAAATAGAGAGCCAAGAAAATGGTTACTTGATCACAATGTTTGATCAAACAACTTCCTGGCTGCGTAAGGCATTCAAGATTTCTCAGTCGACGACCCCATCTGCTCACAGAGTGCGTAGAAGACAATCTCCGACCGCCCCTTTACTCCTTGCAGAGTACCATTGGTATTGAGAATTTTCGATTCCAGTTCCATTTTGCCCGCAATAAGGATCTGCTTTCACAGATTCTCAATATTCCAAGATTTCACCCTTCCCCGCAATTAGGAAATCAAGATATCGATCAACATTCCGGTGAACTCTAACCATCGGCTATTTTTTCCTACACCATTTCATTTTTTTGATATTATTTCTTGATTCTTTCTCACTAATATTGTGCATTAATCTTGAAATTAACCTGACCCTTTTAATTTGTTTCATTTCGCAAGGAGATTGAATTTCAAGGGACCGTGGGTTATTGGAATAACACCTCTTTCCTAGTTTCCTGATTGTGGCTGCCTATTATTCTTGATTCTTTCTCACTAATATTGTGCATTGATTTGTTTATTTCTTACTTACTGTTATTGTGCTTCATCCACCTGTTTTTACTTGTTTTTCATATCGTGATTAGTAAGTAGTATACCGTATATTCCCTGTGTAGTTTTCTGGGTTGCATAGTTTTCACTAGAGCGCTTCCTGATCTTGGTAGTTTAGTAGTCTATTACTTCTTAAGTTTAGTGGCGTCAAGATCGAATGATAGACTAGGGTCATGTCATCGGATAGACTAGGGTCATGTCATCGGTTGGGGTCGGGGTCGGGGTGGTGAGAGGGTCACGGGCGTATGTAGGTTAAGGATAGTGTCGTGGAATATAGGATCACTAACAAAGAAATCCATAGAGCTAGTAAAATGTCTTAAGAGGAGACATATTAATATAGCGTGTGTTCAGGATGGGTAAGTACCAAAGCTCGGGACGTGGGTGGGTTTAAGATGTGGTACTCAGGTGGTTCTAGGGGTAGAAATGGTGTAGGTATCCTAGTAGACGAGGACCTTAGGGATTATGTGGTTGAGGTTAAGAGGGTTAATGATAGGGTGATGCTTATCAAACTCGTGCTTGGTAGGCATGTAGTGAGCGTAGTTAGTGCGTATGGGCCCTAAGTAGACCTAGATAAGGAAGTCAAAAGTCTCTTTTGGGAAGATTTGGATGAGGTTGTGCGAGGCATATTGGAGACAAAAAAAATCTTCATTGGAGTTGACTTTAATGGGCATATCGGGGTAACCACTAGCGGGTTTGAAGATGTTCATGGAGGCTTTGGTTTCGGGGAGAGGAATGGAGGTGAGATGTCTCTCTTGGATTTTGCAAAATCCTTTGAGTTAGTTATTGCTAACTCATGTTTCCTGAAGAGGGAAAATCACTTGATTACCTTCCGTAGTACGGTAGCTAAGACTCAGATAGATTACCTACTTCTCTGGAAGGGCGATAGAAGTTTATGTAAGAATTCCAAGGTTATTCCGAGTGAAAATATTTCCACTCAACATAGGCTTCTAGTGATGGATTTAGAGATCAAGAGAACAAAAAAGGAAGAAGGTTACTTATACCCAACCGAGGATTAGATGGAGATGCCTTACTCCTGCCCTCTCTCGGGAGGTGGACAAAAAGTTGAGAAACTTTGAGGCTTGGAATAGTGGCGAAAATGTGAACAATATGTGGGACAATACTGCTGGTTGCATTAGAAAGATAGCTACCGAGGTACTAGGGGTTTCGAGAGGGACCTTTGGTGGACGTCAGGCCGATTGGTGGTGGAATGAGGAAGTTCAGGCCAAAGTGAAAGATAAGAAGGTTGCTTACACGAAGTGGTTGGAGTGTAGGGATGAAGATGAAAAACGAATGCTTAAGGAGGGATATAAGACGGCTAAGCCAGAAGCAAAGAAGGCGGTGACGAGTGTTAAGACACTAACGTTTGAGCGTCTATATGAAGAGCTAAGTAATAAAGGCGGGGACAATAGATTGTATAGGCTCGCTAAAGAGAGAGAAGGAAAGCTCGCGACTTGGACCAGGTGAAGTGCATCAAGGATGAGGAGGGTGAGGTGTTGGTGGATGACACTTCCATTAAACTAAAGTGGCAAGCTTACTTTAATAAACTCTTAAATGAAAAAAGAGATAGAAATATTGAGTTGGGTGAGTTGTCACACTCCGAAAGTCATCGTTATTTTGGTTATTACAGGCAGTTCAAAGTTGAGGAGGTTAGAAAGGCTATTAGTAGGATGAAGATAGGGAGGGTGGTCGAACTCGATGATATTTTGGTAGATTTTTGGAATAACATGTTCAAGGATGACATAAAGTAGTTGACTAGACTGTTCAATGCCATTATGAAGACTGCCAAGATGCTTGATGAATGGAGGAAGAGTACAATGGTTCCATTGTACAAAAACAAAGGGGATATTTAAAACTGTAATAATTATAGGGGTATCAAGTTGTTAAGTCTTACTATGATGGTCTGGGAGAGAGTGGTGGAGATGAGGGTGATAAGAGTAATGTCTATTTCGGAGAATTAGTTTGGATTCATGCCGGGGCGGTCGACTACTAAAGCAATTCATCTTGTTCGGAGATTAGTACAGAAATATAGGGAAAGAAAGAAGGACCTTCATATGGTGTTTATTGATCTCGAGAAGGCCTATGACAAAGTTCCAAAGGATGTTTATGGAGGTGTTTAGAGGAGAAAGGTATCCCAATGGCATATATCAGGGCGATTAAGGACATGTATGACGGAGCCAAAACTCAGGTAAGAACAGTGGGAGGAGACTCAAAGTATTTTCCTGTTGAGATAGGATTCCATCAAGGATCTGTGTTGAGCCCTTTCTTATTTACCTTAGTGATGGGTGAGCTGACGTGATCTATTTAGGAGGAGGTTCCATGGTGTATGCTATTTGCAGATGGCATAATACTGATTGATGAGACTCAGTCTAAAGTTAATGATAGGTTGGAGGCTTGGACACACGCCTTGGAGTCAAAAGGATTCAAACTGAGCAGGACCAAAACAGAGTACTTGGAGTGCAAATTCAGTGTTGCGAGGGATGAAACAGACATTGATGTGAGGCTTGCCACTCAACCTATCCCCAAGAGGGAAAACTTTAAGTATCTGGAGTCCATCATCCAGAGTAGTGGCGATATCGATGATGATGCCACACATCGTATTGGGGCAAATGGACTTAACGGAGGCTTGCCTCTAGAGTATTGTGTGACAAGAAAATACCACCTAAACTCAAAGCTAAGTTTTATAGAATGGTGGTTAGACCATCTTTGCTATATGGGACGGAGTGTTGACCAATAAAAAATGCACATGTTCAGAAGATGCATGTCGCAGAGATGAGGATATTGAGATGGATACGTGGCCACACAAGGGAGGACAAGACTAGGAATGAGATCATTCAGGAGAAGCTAGAGGTGGCTTCAGTTATAAGATGAGGGAAGCGAGACTGCGATGGTTTAAATATTTGCTGCGATGGAGTATCGATGATCCTGTTAGGAGGTGCGAGAGGTTGGTTTTGGGAGTTACATGGAGGGGTAGAGGTAGACCGAAGAATATTGGAGGGAGGTGATCAGACAAGATATGACGAAACTGGATCTCACCGAAGACATAACCTTAGATAGAAAGGAGTGGAGGTCGCGAATTAGAGTAGCAGGCTAATTGGTTGGTAGGGTTAGATGGATGTCTGGCCTTGAGGTATAGTAAGGTAGCAGGAGTAGGCGTGTTTTATATCATGTGTTGTCATTATCTAGCGTATGCGTGTTACATATTGACATGTGCTTTTCGTTTAACATTCGCTCTTTCTGTTCCCTTTCCTTTCTTTTTTGTCATATCTAGCTTATTCTGCTTATGGGTTTTTGAGAGAGGGTTCCTAGGAAACAACCTTTCTACTTTTATGAGGTAGTGGTAAGGTCTGCGTACATTCTACCCTCCCCAGACCCCACTTGTAGGATTTCATTGGATATTTTGTTGTTGTTGTTTCTTAATCATAAATATTGTTTTGTTGGCAAATCTGGAATAACTTATCCCAGAACTAATAAATAGTATTGGGATAAGTATTCCTCCCTTGAATGGTATAATAATTCCATCATAATTTGTCATGGGTTAAACATATAAAATTATAAAGTTACATTCCAACCCTTTTATCAAATTTTCACTTGTATAGTTAGAAAAAAGGGTATTTTTATACCAAAAAAAAAAAAAAAATTGTGTTTAGGAAGTATGTTATGAATACTATTTTTAGTGCAACAAATCAAACTGTAAAAAAAGCAAAAACAAACTAATGTCAGGATAATTAATCCCAACACAATAAAATCCATCATAACTTATCCCAGCATAACTTATATTCAAACCAAACAACTTTAAAGAGTTGCCTAATCATTCTAGATCTGAGGAAAACATATGTACCCACACTAGATATCTAGCACTGGACGTGAGCAATTCGCTTTATAAAACTTGAGCAATTTTTATTATTTTTGAACTAATGTCTAGATTTGAGTAAGGTCAATGCCATATCTTTACATGATTTCAAATTAAAATTTTGACATGAGATATGATATTAAAGAATGAATAAAAGTCAAAGTCATAAATAATGGATAGACAACAATAATTATAATTAAATCGATGAGGATAAACATAAATAGCATAGCATATAAGTAATTTGCTTCTTGTTATTGATTGTATAAGAGGATAAAAATGGAGCATGGAAATTAACATTATGTATTTTCTTTATTAAAACTAAAATTACAGTAACAAGGTTTAGTTGAAGTAATTAATGAAAATACCTGATGCAACACCACTTTCTTTCTCTTGAGTCCGACAAGTGAGGATGACATAAGGATTCATGTTAGCTGTTCAAATTCGAAAACCCAATTAACCAAATTCATTAAAAATAGTGATTGAGGGTAAACATAAATAATTTAAGGGGAAAAAAATGCCTGATTATGTTGCGGTAAATAATTAAAGTATGGGACAAGTTGCTAGTTGACCTTTGAAATTTACAATTTCCTAAAGAAAGATACATTTTTATATTTATTAACAATTTCATTTTAAAATATTCACATTCTCCATGATTTATGACACATAAATATTTATGACTTTTTTTAAATATAAAATTATATCATATAAATTGAAACGAAAGAAGTATATTCATTTGACGAACGTGTGTACATATATGCCTCTTTCTTTTTCTACAAACTTTTTAGTTCTAACTTTTTGCATGACAATAAGATTAAAGAACATTTTAATATTTTTCACATATCTTTAATTTAAAATTATGAGATACAAAAGTCTTTTATATTTTATTATACATTTCATCGTTTCAAAAGAATGATCTCCTTTTCTTTTTAGTCTGTTCCAAAAAGAATGACCCCTTCTCTTTTTTGGTAACATTGAAAATCAAAGAGCACTTTGGTGCATTTGACATAACTTTGATGCAAAATAACAAAATTAAAAAATATTTTTTATTTTCTTAAACTCTGTGTCAAATAAAATTAAATCTTTCTTTTTGAAACGAATGAGTAATTTTCTTGTCAGCTCAAAATCAAATAATATAAATATATATTATTTGCATGTATAAATTTAAGTTCTAAAACAAAATTAAGCCATCAATTGTCAAAAAAGAAGCAGCAGCAAGATGTGGTATCATTTGGTTGGCCAAAGGTAAAAGAGAACAAGTGTTCGTTTTCTAATCCCAAAATTTTGATAATCTGAATAATCAGAAATCATGATAAATACATATATATATATATATAATTAGAACATTGAGTTCGTGAAGATCATACTGAGCCAGTTTTGGTCTTCAAGGCCTTGGGCATTTACAAGATAAACTTCAAGCGTCCCACTTGGCATCTTTTTTGAATCTAATAACTTTGACACAAATTAAGACAACAAGATTTTTGTTGCTTCAATGAAGACCTGTTTTCTGTTTGTAATTTATTATGGCCTTTGGACCTGTTCAATGCTCATTTATAATTAACTACCATCAATCACTACAATCCACGTGGTCAATACTTATTTCTTGAAAAATACTTGTGAAAAATGACCACCTTTCATATGGGAGTAAAAACAAAATCCCTAGTTATAGAACAATATTCAGTTCATTATGTTTTCTCTTCTTGCTTTTTACGTGAGGCAGAGACTTCGTTATGTATAGTCGTGCCTCTCTATTTAATTATGACTCAACTATCGTAATTCTAATAATATAAACGATCCTAAACTATGTCAATGTTCAAAAGGGAGAACAGCCTCATGTACTTCTCTAACTTTGACATTTATAATTGATATAAACTTCGTTATAAGAATGACTCATGGACTTGTTTTTTAAAAAATAAAAAAAAGAAAAAAGAATTCTCCATTCCAAAACGATCCACTTCTTTTTAGTTGTTGCAGCAGATTAAGATCATGAACCAACAAACATTGCTCCAAATATCTTCTTTGAATCATTAGAAAATAAAGATTAAGTTTTCACAAACTAAATGTCACTTTGATTCATCTTTAAGAAATAATCAAAATAAATTCTCTCTAGGCGATAAACTCTTTCAAAACTCTAATACACGCACGTTCGACATTGACTTCCGATGGCCGCTCCAGCAACTGGGCAGCTATCAATGGTGACTGCTCAGGTAACCTCAGGTACTGCCAATCCTACGGGGATGACATATGCGGCTGCGGTACAACCTGTTGCAGAGAAAAAACTACCAATTCCTAGGAAGCAAATTACATAATTACATGGAGAACCACGAATTGTATGGGAAGAGGATGACATCTCACAGATGATAATGAATGAGGATTTACAATATCCGGTGATAGGAAATTTTTTCTATGGGTGACCGGATGTTCATGAGTTAAGATGTATTTTACCAGAACAATGTGAACTCAAAAGTGAATGCACTATAGGATATTTGAGTAATAGATATATTCTTATAAGAGCTTCTTGTATTGAGAATTATGTGCGCCTATTATCAAAGACAGTATTTTATACTGGACACAAAAATTGGAATTACCCAATTAGAACTTTGAAATGGGAGCCGTTGTTTGATCCAGAGGAAGAAACTACAATTGCAATAACTTAGATATCTTTTTCCTCTCTTCCACCAAACTTTTTTGTTGAAGAGACTATTTTTGGCAGCAAAGCGGGTAAACTTTTGCAAGTAGATATGCCACCAGGAATAAGACGAGACCTAGTTGTGTAAGGGTTAAGGTGAAAGTGGATTTAATTTGCTTGGCGATTATCTCAAACTGATAAATATTGGAGTCAGAAACAAAGCAACTGGGAAATAAATGAAAAGTGGATTGACATTAAATATAGTTATATGCCTAGCACTACTAAAAAAACAGGGAAAACTAACCACGAAATATCGATTTTCGGAGGTCAGTATTACTGTAATTACCGACTCACTATCGACTCCGAGCCAAAGTCGGAAAAACCTTGGTCGCTTTTTCATACCGACTCTGGAGGTTGGTAGTTATCGACTTCGTCCGATTTCACAAAGTCGATTGTATTTTTAAGTCGAAAAATTAGTAATTTTATTTTTTAAATATTTTTCGACTTCAGGAGGTCACTATAGTATATATGTTTTTTTTCTAATTTTTAATATTTTCGACCTCCTGAGGTCATTCAAATAATAAAATATTATTTTTGATACCAACTACAAGAGGTTAGTATTATATATTTTTATTATTTTAATTTTCTAATTTTTTGACTTCTAAAGGTCAAAATTATTTATTTATTTTCTATTTTATTTTGAAAATTTCGACCTCTATAGGTCGATATTATTTATTTTTATTTCAATTTTTTTCTTGATTTTTTGACCCACTGAGGTTGATATTATTGATTTATATAATTTTATTTTTTGATATTCCTATCTCTAGTAGTCGATATTAATTTATTTTTATTTACTGCAAAACTGACCTCTTTGCGACTTTAACTGGTCGGTTTTCTGGAAACAGAATTAGCAGCACATTGCTGCAAAATTTCTTGCCCACCTGTATGCATAATTGAACAATCTCAACAGAATTCCAACAGAGCAGTTTCAATATTTCTATTACACTATTTTAGATTAACTAATTAAACCTTGAATCCATTCAACTAAAACCAAAATACCATCAAAGTATTAGTACAAAACGTGAAAAATTTACTAAATACAACTATGCTTCATCACTCTCCTCTTCACTCTCATCCCCAAAAGCTCGACGGGGAGGAATGATTTTTCCTGAATCAAGAAGAGAATTTAGTTGGGCCCGAAGCTCCATATACCTTTGGCTATCTACTGCAATTTGCTTGTCTCTCTTCTTCTCTCTTTCAGCTACTGCTACAAGTTCGACAGTGAGCAAAGATATCTTATCCTCCATTTTAGATAGTGTCGCTTTATCCACACCATCAACACTTAAAGAGGATCCACAATAAAACCAAGCCTTCTTCTCATGACTACCCTTCTAACCGGTTCACCTGCACTCTCTCGCCACAACTGCTCGGCAATTTCTTGTGACAATGGTGCATCTTGACTTTCCACAGGTAGGGTACTACGATACTCCTGCAATTTTTGCGTAAACCTCTCCCATAATTTAAATGAAAAACTATTAGAATAAAAATATTACATCAAACAAAGTAGTTATGGAAAAGGAAATACAACAATACAACAATAACAACAACATACGCAGTGGTATCCCAAAGGCGGGGTCTGAGGAGGATAAAATGTACGCAGACCTTACCACTACCTCATAGAGATAGTGAGACTGTTTCCAAAGACCCTCATCTCCAAAAATATCATTCCCAAAAGAAAAAAAATACTAGATATGAAATAGAACGACTAGAGTGGAAAGCAAATGATAATTTATAAAGACAATAAAAGCAATATTAACATTTGTTTATATTATTCCCTTCGTAAAAATTTACAAAAGGGTTGTTGGGGTTCTTACAGTAAAGCAAAAACCATTTATATTTATATCTTTTAGGTACTTCTATTTTCAACTCATGTTAATAATATTCAAAGACATCTATAATACGTAGTGAAGCACATATCACCATATCACCAATCATGACCATGTAAGAGAGAATTTATATATATATAAATTGATTGAAATTTTTACATACGTTTCTTGAGCACGTGGCTCAATCCATTTTTCTCCTTTCGTGGGGTCTGTCGTCTTTTTTGTGTGAGTGACCTTGAATAACTCCTCCTGAGATACCGACCTACCCAATTCTTTTTCCTGCAAAAATGATATATAGCCTATGATCATTAATCGTAAAAAAATACTTATCAAAAGAGGAAAATAATTATTTTATTGAATTAAATAAAACATACCATTCTCTTCTTTCTGGTAAGCTGACTAATAGCTCCACCAGTGTGCACAGAACCACCTTTCTCTGATGCACGAGCCATTTTCCCAATGTTACTCCTATTTTTAAACTTTTCATCAGTATTCTAAAATTCCTGTAACTTGGCCCACTGATCTGGCACCATAAATTTTGGAATTCTATTATGTCTCCGACATTCACAAAATGTTTCTGCAAGAAGCTTTCCGGCTTTGTAATTGAAGTTAGCTTAAATTTTTTTCTCATGCTCGGAAGCCCATACATAATATTTTTGCAATAAACTAATAAGTAGATATCAATAAGAATCGAGAAAGAATTATATTAATTTTCATCTAGAAATGTGTATAGTGAATTTAAATATGTATAATATGAATTTAATTGATAACATTCTTACCTTAAATTCATTGAACATCTATCCTTGGACTTTCATTGGAATCTTATGCCAACTCGGATATAGATCATCATAGTATGTTCCGATGCATTTTAAGATGACACGTGCTAAACCTTCATCCGGAATTATCCTACGATAAACTTAAGCTCAACTAGAAGATCAACTTTAAAAAATTTAATAATATGGGCATCTGATTGTTGGCCGAAAACTAAGAAGATCATATCTGTAGCCTATAGGTTTGATGATCAGTCTCCGAAAACTATCTCTGTCACCCGGCCGTGGAACATGGGCATCTGATTGCTAGGTCATGGGAGTATTATGCTCCGAACCACTGGATCCAAGATGAAGATCTAAAAGTCCAATTGATCCACTAGTAGCATTGAGATTATTGGTAGACTCAGAATCAAGATGTGAATATCCCTGCAGAGTTTGATAACCCAACCTTGGCGCCATATTGGGTATAGATATATTATAATAAGAAGCTGGAGCAACGTAAGTAGAGGCACTTTGTGCATGATGTGCCGAGCTAGTAGCTGAAAATGAGGCTTGTGGTGGGATATTAACTCGCGGGGGTTCATCAGCTATCACAACCCTAGTGGGCCTTCTAGTAGTACTAAGCTTTATTCCTTTTTTGGACTAATAACTTTTTTTGATTTACCCTTTCCTTTATCTGCCATCTAAATCAATCAAAATATTAATATTTTAACACTATAGTGCAGAAAATAACAAACTTATATGACTCGACAAAGTTACATGATGAATAAACAGAAAGAGTAGTTAATTTACTCTAGGGTGACATTACCAAGTAATGTTGATTATTTGTTCAGCGTTAAAGATATTCGGACTACAAAAGCCAACACTCAACAAGACACAATCTAAGAGTCCTCTATTACAAGTAAAAGTGAAAGCTACACTATGACCAAACAAACATTTCAAATCTTGAGTCAACACAAGAAGGCACAGTGAAGTGCCTTTTCCCAATACATTATGATGCTGACTTAGAACTTCTTGTGGTGACAGTGAACTTCACTTATTCTTCCTCATCGAAAGTTTCCTCCTCATCTATCCATTCATCCTCTTCTAACATTTCCTCCCCATCTATCAATTCATCCTCTTCGAAAGTTTCCTCCTCATCCTTCACATTTGTTAGCATATCTAACTCTTCTCTAGTAACTTCCTGAAAAATGTGATCCGGATGCTCCAAATTGATTTCTAACTCCGTATCCACTAGTCGATGAACACTTGACATTTCATTTTGATATGCAACGTCTAACACATTCTCAACTTCCACCCATCCCGTCGGCTTAGTTTTGATTACAACCCACCAATCAGACTTGTCCTTGCGCAATGCATAGGGAGTATAGTATACTTGCTTGGCATTCTGTGAAATAATAAAGGGATCATAAGCTTGATATGCCCTGGTATGCTTGACTTCAGTGATATTATATTGCTTAAGTTCCCTTGTACCTCTATTTGGGGTTGGATCAAACCACTTGCATCAAAAAAGTACTATTCTTTTGATTGGCCAACCAGAATACTCCAACTCTAGAATCTCTTGTAGGACGCCAAAATAATCAGCATTCCCCTAATTTCCATCACCACCTTTAACCCAGACACCACTATTATTAGTCTTCCTATTCTTTGAGTATTTCTCCGTGGTAAATTTAAAACCATTTATATTATATTGGGACATTGAGTGAACCGTAATCGGTCCCCAAGAAATATCCTTGGAAAATTGATCAAATGTGGCTGCATTTTTTGAATTGTATGCCTACATATAGTTAGTAAATTAAAAAATAAGGCTAGTACAAAGAAGAGTACTATAATTTGTTATTATTATGTGTATTGTATAACACTTACCCAATCAGTATACCACGTTATGAATAACAAATACACTTGATCATAGCCATGCTGGCTCACAAAATAACTGTACAATCATATTAAAAATATAGTTAGTTTTCGTGATAAAATTGGAGTTGAATATATTATTTAAAATTTTAATTTTCTTACTTTAAAAAGGGTTGGACTTCTGGGCAGTTCAACAAGACATGAAGTGCTGCAAATTTTTTTCTCCAGTTCTATAAGTTTGTGTAATGTATGTTTTTTGGAACCCTTACCTGGCTGGTTGAAGATTGATATTGGTTGTATTGCAGGATCAATCTCCGCATCAGCATGTCGATTAGGTCTGTTTCTCAAACACAACATTTGATCATCAAAATAGTAAGAATAAAAGTGGTTTCCTTCTCTAGCAAGGTATGCTTCAACTATACAACCTTCCACCCTATTTAATGGCACAACTGAAATCATATTTAATAATGAAGTTCGTAATCTAAAAAAGTCGACGCATGAACTACTAAAAAATATATAATATATATATATATATATATATATATATATATATATATATATATATATATATATATATATATATTACAATGTTCAATGTATAATTTTCTAGAATCAACGGATTTCATACATCTCCGATGAATTACAGTTTATCAATCAACAATGATTTATCACCTCATAAACAACATATTTAATACTTGAATTAAACAGTGTTTTTTAATTAATGATGTATTTCATACTCAAACTATTAATTAATATATGGATTTTTGTTTGTTACACTACTCAACGAGTATATATAACCTACCACAATTAACGTATTCCATACATCTTTGATGGATTATCATTTTTTGCCGACGACATTACTACATGAGAGATTCATTTAAGTTCGGATTTATGGACATTCATAGAATTGGCGCGTGCGCGCGCACGCACACACACACGCACACACACATACATATACATATACATATACATATACATATACATACATATATATATATATATATATATATATATATATATATATATATATATATATATATATATATATATATATATATATATATATATATATACGCGCATCAGACTGATAGAATTTGTTACATTGTTTTATGAATATATATAAAATTATCTCTTAATTAATGTCAATGTTATTTCATACTTTGAATATAAATTATCAATATTTTATTTATTGTCTATTCCACTAATTCTAGTTTTTTAATAAATTTTACAAAAAATATTACACTTTTAAAAGGTCAATCATAAGCATAAAATATAAAGTTAAGGTTATACACAATATACAACAATAATGATTAATAAATAAAGTTTTAAAATTGACCTTCGTATGTTGATTTTACTAAAAACAGTTAGATAATATAAAATTTACTGACTTTCGAAAGTCGGTATCACATTGAATTAAAATGAAAATAAAAATAATCACATTAATGCCGACATCAGGAGGTCTGTAATTTACATTAAATTATTCTACATTTTACATAAAATCGTTGCTCTAATTTTTAATTGATTTTTTTTTGTATTTTTCATTCAAATATTAATAACATTAAAATTTAAAATTTAATTTTGATTTGTTGTCGTATTACCGATCATTGGAGGTCAGTATTAGTAAAACAATTAAATAAAAAAAAATATATCGACTTCCCTTGGTCACTATATACATATTTTAATAAAATGTAATTTTAATTATATAAAACTTAAACATACCGACTTCTAGAAGTCGATAAAAAATTTATCATTTTTTTGTTATTTTACACATTACCGTCCTTTGGAGGACGATTTATTTAAAAATAGATTTTTTTAATTTTTAATATTTAATTGAGATAAAATAAAATATCATTATTTATTTATTAAATTTAACTCTAGTATTTAATTTTTCCCGGAAAAAGTTTTGACCTTCATTTTTCACAGAAAATACCAACTTCATGAAGTCGATTTTCTTAAGTTTTTTTTATTTGTATATTTTTTAAACAATATCAACTTCTAGAAATCGAAAATTACCGAATTCAATTGAAGGTCAATAATTTTGAGGTTGCTATTCACAGTTTTCTTTAGTAGTGTAAGTATTGCAAAAGTTGCAAACTTCAAGAACACGATGAGACTGATTGCTATGTTATTCATCTGGAATTATATCCAAAACAAGATAAGGAAGTTGACGAGAAAAATAAATAAATAGAAGCAAATACAATACAAAAGAAAGCAACAGATGGTGAGTTTTAGGAACAACGACCTACAGGTTGAGGTAGTAAAGGTCGAAACAATAGGAGAATAATTCAACAATGGAATGTTAGGAAGGACAAAAGGGAAGGGGAACACATCACTACTGATAACAAATTTGACGTGTTAGAGGAGAAAGACAACGAACATCAAATAGGGGAGAATATGGAAAGTAAGGATGGGCAGCAAGAACAAGTTGGTGTTACCACAAAAAGCTTGGTGTTAAAAACTTTTAAGGATCAAACAAAGGAGGATAATACTGATAAAGGAAGGAACTGGAGAACCCTAAGAAAAAGATATTGGTCCAGCTAAAGACTCAACTAGTTGTTCCAAAACCGATTCTCATAATGGTGCGGATACGGAGATCAAAAGTGATAAGGAAGAGGGATCAGACATAAAAGAATATAATAAAGTTACACCAGAGGAGCTCATACCAGAGATGAGGGCCAATGAAACAAAAGATTAGACAAAGAGAGACCAACAACCATTGGGGTTTGCTAGTACTATAGAAGAGAATAGAGAGACATTATTTGTTGATGAAGACAATGATTCAAATAATCAGAAAACTAAAGATGATGATCATGATAATGAAGATATCTCACAAACTATAAAGGAAGTTACAAGAGATTCAGACCTATCTCCTAGACACAATAAGATGCTGCAAAATTCTACTAGGAAAGGCAAAACAACAAGGACTAAGACGAGTCAAATCACAACAATATCTAGCTCAACAAGATCCTCACCTTCCAAATGATAGATAACATACTTTTTTGGAATGTTAGATATGTAAATACTAAAGAATCTTATGAGAAAATTATAAATTTTAAAAGGAGGCATAAGTATGCATAAATAGCACTCTTTGAACCTTTTCAAAGTCCTAAAAAAATAGAGTTCTATAGAAGAAGACTGGGTATGGATTATGCTTTGGTCAACTGTTTAGAAAAAAATTGAATTTCTGGAACAGAGAATGGGGATGAAGTTTATAGTGACACAATCCAACAACTATCAATCAAGTTTAAGGATAGGAGCAGCCAATTGGAGTTTGTTATCAGAGCTATGCAACATGTAGTGCTTTGGAAAGGCTAGAGTTATGGGAGAGCTTGGAGTACATGGCAGAGAAGATTGCTAATCCTTGGATATGTGTGGAGGACGCGGGGGTGGGGTGGGGGGTGGGGGGGGGAGATTTTAATGTGATTCTTCATGAAGAAGAAAAATTAGGGGGACTTCCAGTAAAACATCAAGAGATTGTGGATTTTGCACAATGCCTTATTGTATGTAATTTAGTGGAAAGTGACTTTATAGGTAGTTTTTATACATGGTGGAATGGAAGAATTGAGAATGAGAGTATTTTTAAAAGATTAGATGGGGTGGTGGTAAATGAGGAATTTTTGCAACATTTCCTAAATAGTGATGTACAACACCTAATTATGATTACTATGTCATATATGCTAATTATGATTTTTATGTGATTTAAATGACTGTATGAGTTGGAGTCTTGCATTGAGTTAGTTTGAGTCTTGAGCTGCATTGCATGAATGATGGTCTGAATTATTGAGTTGTTGAGTAATTGAGTTGAGCCATTGAGAACTGAGTTGACTTGATTGAGATAAGTCAAAGAGATGAGTTTGAGTTAATTTCTATGAGCATATTTTAGTTTTGGAAGGAGTATTTAGCACCGATTTGGGTAAGAGGGACACCAGAACTACGTTGTCAGCGTAGGATAGTGTTAGAACTGCGCACCTTAGAGTTTGCCTATTCGTTTGGAACAGGTTGGATGACCTGTTTCAATCGTGCAGAATTCAAACCTTGAACACAGTGATTTTACGTGGAAACACCTAGCTCACAATAGGTGTAAAAACCACGACCTGTACACTACAGGAATTTCTCCAAATTTATTAAAATCAACGTGAGCCTTCAAAAGTTAATTACAACACGTAACAACTTTTACTTCTACAACTTCACCTACAATCTACTCACAATCCTCCCAAGGATTGTATCCCAACTTATCTCCTTGTTAGCTCTAACTTGAAGATAAAACTACTCTCAGTTTAGAATCTGAGAATTACAATTTCCCTACGAAACACAAGAAAAACCCTAGACTTGATTTAGCTCTATCTTACGCTTCGTTTTTCTCTCTATATCCACTTCCCCGTTTGTGAGTCTTGAATCTGGTTTTATAGCTGTAAGCATGTTCTATCTCCCACTTCTTCTGGAATTACTTTTCTTAATCCGTATCTTCCTCTTTTTGACAAAACTTTCCTTCCTTGCGACCTTCTTCTTTTAGGATTTTTAGTTGAGATAGTATCGCTTGTTTTCCTCCTTATTTCCAGTGCCAGCTATTTGTATGTCTGTAATAATAATATATTGTACTTTTTGCTTTTATACCGTGTTGTGCTTTTCGTTGCTGCGCCATCGTTTCTACAGTGGAATGGACCTGATACATACTACTGTTTCATTTACCTGTTTCATGTACTTTGTTAATCATCAAAAGTTCTTGTCCCAACAAATTCCCCCTTTTTGATGATGACAAATTTCCTGAGTTGACACCATCCTTTTTCGCACCAATGAAACAGTAAGTATAACTATATGCATTTCAACTTCTTCCCCCTTTTGACATCATAGAAAAGAAAAAGTGAGAATTATAAGGAAGGAGAATCAAGCATGTATAACCAGACAGTAGAACAAAAACGGAGAACGTCATTTATATACAGGAGCATACAGTAGGTAAGCAACAACAAGGAATAACAGATCTACCACCAGTGACAACAACCTGCCATGCAAACATAATACAAACAACTTAAACAAGGCACAGACAAAACACAAAGGCTGGAAAGAGAGGGCGAAGTTATGGGATGAGCTTGGTAAGAGCATGAACAATGTCAGTGTGTCTAGCTCGCTCCTTCATGAGAGTTTCCTCTAGTTCCGTGATTTTGAGAGTGAGGGCCTGTTTTTCTTGCTGAAACCTTTCTCGTTCCTGGGCCAATTCTGCATCCTTAGCATTGAGAGCCATCTGAAGACGATGCAGAGGAGTGCCTGGTCGCTGCATTGAACCAGGTAAAACCTGATGGTCCACCTGTCCGATCACATCTTTAGTGGTCTGCATGGTCCAGACCTGGACTGGGACAGAAGAGGCTTCAAAGATGGTAGCCAACCAAGATCCATAGGGAAGAGCATGCCCCTTTTTATCCTGAACCAGAACCCGCTGAATGTGCTGCAGCATGAGAGCAGGGAGGTTGATTGGAACACCTTCATCAAGAAGTTCCATCAGTGTTAGGTCCAAATAGCTCGCTTCAGAGCGACGCTCCTGTCGGGGAATGATGATCTTATGGACCACATCAAAATAGAGCCGGTGAAGAGCCGACATCTCCTTGCGTTGAACACGTCTATGGTGGGTGAGAGAGGGCTTCCCAGCAAACTTTCGGGTAATTTCCAAGGCTGATGGCAAACGGTCTAGAGGAGGCCACTCGTGACGGACATAGTGCGCCCAGCCAATAGCAGGAATTTGTAGAATACGACCAAGGTCAGATGAAGAGAGGCGGAGAGAAACCCCTCGAACAGTTGTGAAGAGAACAGAGTCACGCACACTTCCTTGTGCGTAGAATTCTAGCATTTCATTTTTGGCCACCTTTCTTTGGCCAGAAGTTTGGAGGAGGAGGGCAGACCACCCTTGAATCTCGATTTTGGTGAGTAAAGTGGTCATTTCAGGGCCACCCACGCCTGTGATGACACGGCCTCGAAGAAGAGAGCGCCTTTGAAAATGAGAGAGACTAGAAGAACTGGGCTCGGAGGGGGCAACTGGTGTGGGGGTGTACTCACTATCTGAGGAAGAAGCTACGGGAGATGGAACAGGTGGAGGAACCCGTTTCTTCCTTGTGGTGGTTCGGGGTTTTGTGGTGGGTTTTGGAGCAGGTGGGGGGGTATGCTGTGGAGGAGGAGGAGATGGAGGCGAGGAAGGAGAGGATGGAGAGTCAGGAGGAGTAACTGAGGGAGAAGGGGGCAAGGGTTCCTAGGGGCCTTAGGAAAGATATGTTTGCGCCTGTTCCTTCGAACTTGACGCAGAAGAAGGTCCCTAGGGGCAGAGACAGAGCAAGTAGCTTTGGGTTTCTTGCTTTTGTGGAGGGCTTCTTGAAGAGCCGCTTCAGCCTGACGCTTCTGGTTGCGAGTATGAGGAGGCCGAATGGGGTTAGAGGAGGTGCCCTTGTCTGGGGATGGATCATTTTCAGAGACGGAAATTGGGGCAGAAGTGGTGTGAGGCGGACTCTGGGTGGGTGGAGGGGAAGACGGAGAGGTGAGATCAGAGGTGGAGGGTGACGTGGTAGGAGGAGGGGTGGGAACCTTGTTCGAAGAAGAGGAGGCAGTGAAGAAATGGGCAAGGTCCTCCGTAGAGCCCGACCAACGAAAGAAGTGAGAGAAATCAAGGCGGAGAGGAGTGGGTCTGTTGGCAGTTGGATGCACAATTAGGGCCATTGTTGATTTTGGAGAAGATGCCATTGTTGGGTATGGGAAGATGATGGAGATCAAGGGAGGCGTTTCAATACAAGAGGTAGGAGAGGATGAAGATGGAGAGATGGGGGTTAAATATAGGAGGAGAGAGAAATGTGAAAAGACAGTGTAGTTATGTCATTGGGGAAGGAGGCGAAGAGACGGTTTGGGCGGCAGGGCTGACAGGGTAATGATGAAGGGAACAGGTTGAGTGTGCCTGGTTTAAATATTTGACTTAATAATAAGTAAACTTTTGCACAGCAAGTGTTACCTGGTGAATGAACCTGTTCCAACCATTGATGCATGTTGCGATAATACTCCGGCATATAAGACCACATCCTCACATTAATTTCTACAAGATTAAAGGATATACATGAGATAAAGAAGTATCTGAATCACTCCAAAACTTATAAAACATAACATGATATTTTGAGTCAGTCAAGAAGAGGTTTTATGTGATTTTGACCATCCCCAAGTCTAGCCTGATTTGTTCAAAACGGTCTCTACTCAATGCCTTAGTAAAGATGTCAGCGATTTGATTTTCAGTGGGACAAAACATGATTGATACCAGCCCTTTGTCTACGCAATCACGAAGAAAGTGATGTCTTATGTCGATATGTTTAGTCCGTTTGTGTTGGACTGGATTTTTTGCAATGTTGATGGCGCTCGTATTGTCACACAAGATTGGAACAGTTCCAACATCTATTCCAAAATCAAGCAATTGTTGTTTAATCCAGAGTAGTTGAGCACAGCACGAACCAGCAGCTACGTATTCAGCTTCAGCAGTGGATAATGCTACAGAGTTCTGCTTCTTGGTGGACCAGGAAATTAAACATGTTCCAATGAAGTGAGCCATACCAGATGTGCTTTTTCGATCAACAAGGTGTCCAGCATAATCAGCATCAGTGTATCCTATGAGATTGAAGTTACTACCTTTGGAGTACCATAGTCCCAGGTCAGTGGTGCCTTTGAGATACCGAAGAATTCTTTTAACAGCTTTGAGATGTGATTCCTTTGGATTGGCTTGAAAACGAGCACATAATCCTACGCTGAAAACAATGTCAGGTCTACTTGCAGTAAGATATAATAAGGAACCAATCATACCTCGATAGAGCTTTTGCTCAACAGTTGAACCTGTTTCATCTACCTCCAATTTTGTGGCAGTGGCAATAGGTGTATCAGTTTCCTTGGCATCTTCCATTTTGAACCGTTTGAGAAGTTCCTTGACATACTTACCTTGGTGGATCAGGGTTCCATAGGGAGTTTGCTTGAATTGAAGGCCCAAGAAGAAATTTAGTTCTCCCATCATGCTCATTTCAAATTCTCCATTCATTAGTTTGACAAACTCATGAGTCATGACCTCATTTGTAGACCCAAAGATGATATCATCTACGTAGACTTGGACAATAAGAAGATCAGGGCCTTGAGCTTTTAGGAATAGGGTATTATCAATTTTTCCTCTGGTGTGACCGTGATATAGAAGAAATTTTGATAGCCTTTCATACCATGCTCTTGGAGCCTGTTTCAGTCCATACAAGGCCTTATCGAGCTTAAAGACGTAGTCGGGATGCTCCGTACTTTCAAACCCCGGAGGTTGTTTCACATAGACTTCCTCCTTTAAATATCCGTTTAAAAATGCACTTTTGACATCCATTTGATATAGAGTGATCTCTTTGAAGACAGCGAAGGCGACAAGAAGTCTAATGGCTTCAAGCCTTGCTACAGGTGCAAAGGTTTCATCGTAGTCTATTCCTTCTTCCTGATTGTATCCTTGGACCACTAGTCTTGCTTTGTTCCTTGTAACTGTTCCATGTTCATCTAGTTTGTTTCGAAAGACCCACTTAGTACCAATGATAGTCCTTCCTACTGGTTTCGGTACTAAGTGCCATACTTTGCATCTCTCAAACTGGCTGAGTTCTTCTTGCATGGCAAGAATCCATTTCTCATCTTGCAGTGCTTCCCCTATCCGTTTTGGTTCCATTAGTGAGACAAAAGCTTGAAAGGCACAAAGGTTTCTTATTCCAGATCTCGTAGTGATTCCAGAATTCAAGTCTGTGAGAAGGTTATCAAGGGGATGTGAATCTTGATATTTGTAGTTTCTTATCACCAACCCTTGGTTCAGTTCGTTTAGTGATTGGGCTGATGGAAAGGAGTTTGAATCTGTCTGTTGACTTTCAGATTCTGCTGTTGTTCCCCCTGTCTGTATGCTCTCATCCTTTTCAGTGAGTGGAACAGGTAAATTAACCTGTTCTTTTGATTGAAGTTCACGTTCATCAACATCCTGCAAGTTATTCTCAGGAGCACAAATAGTTTCATCAAATATAACATGAATGCTTTCCTCAACACAATTTGTTCGTTTGTTTAGGATCCTATAGGCTTTACTGTGTAGTGAGTATCCCAAGAAAATTCCCTCATCACTCCTAGCATCAAATTTTTCTAAATTATCTTTACCATTGTTATGGACAAAGCATTTGCAGCCAAATGTTCTAAAGTGGGAGATGTTAGGTTTTCTTCCTTTGAGTAATTCATAGGGTGTTTTATTCAATAAGGGTCTAAGCATACATCTGTTGAGTATATAGACAGCAGTGTTTACTGCTTCAGCCCAAAGGTTTCTAGCTACGTTACTAGCTATCATCATTGTTCTAGCCATATCCTCTATGGTTCTATTTTTCCTTTCTACTACTCCATTTTGTTGAGGGGTTCTTGGGGCAGAGAAGTTGTGGTCAATACCATTTTTCGAACAAAATTCTAGGAATCTTATATTTTCAAATTCGGTTCCATGGTCTGATCTTATGGATATAAGGGAAGTTTCCAATTTCTTCTCTATTTTCTTGACGAAGATTGAGAAGACATCAAAAGATTCGTCTTTAGCGGTTAAGAAAAAGGTCCAGGTATATCTAGAGTAATCATCAACTATAACAAACATATATCTTTTACCTCCTCTGCTTTTTACCCTCATAGGTCCA
Source organism: Solanum rostratum (assembly GCA_029948455.1). Lineage (NCBI taxonomy): Eukaryota > Viridiplantae > Streptophyta > Magnoliopsida > Solanales > Solanaceae > Solanum > Solanum rostratum. Next base: position 9,966,043 of record CM057055.1, on the reverse strand, counting down.
CATAAGTCCATATGGACCAGTTCCAAACACTTGGTTGTACTTACCTGGTTCTTTGATTTGAAGGATGTTCTGACCTGTTTCCCTTTAGCGCAAGCACTGCATATTTTTTCTCCTTTGAGTCTGGATTTTGGTAACCCTTCGACCAGGTTCTTGGATGAAAGTGTGTTTAGTTGTTTCAAACTAGCGTGTCCAAGTCGTTTGTGCCATAGTAATGGGTCTTCTGTTATTGCACTAAGACATTTGAGTTTTACTCCGGCCATACCCATGATGTCGGCTTTGTATACATTCTTGTATCTATTTGCCGTTAGAACCACCTCTTTTGTTTTTTGATTTTTGACTTTGCAGCTCTCCGAAGTGAAGGTGACTTCGTTACCTTTGTCACATAGTTGAGAGATGCTCAAGAGATTGTGTTTTAGTCCGTCTACATGATAGACTTCTTCTATAGCTTTGGATTCTTCTCGTCCAATTTTTCCAATGCCAATGACAGTCCCCTTCTTGCCATCTCCGAAGGAGACCTTTCCACCATCCAGTGGTGTTAGTGAAAGGAATTTGTGTCTGTCTCCAGTCATGTGTCTTGAGCAAGCACTATCCATGTACCAATGTTTGCTTCCTTTCACTGTAGCCTGTAAAATAAATTAGGGGTTAGTTTTAGGAACCCAGACTAGCTTGGGTCCTTTTCTGTTATAGAAAGGATGGATAAGATCTCTTTTTGCCCATTGGGGCAACACATTTTGTGATCTGTTTCTTCCGTCTACCCCAGCCTTTGTCTTGTGCATATGAGCAATGTTTCTGTTTCTGGCTTTAATAGCAACAGGACATTCAGTGGTTGGGTGCCCAGTTTTACCACATAGATAGCATAAGTCAGTGGAGGTGGTTCTTCCTTGAAAGAATCCTATTCCAGCCTTCTCATTGTAATTTTTGTTACCTAGGTGATTGACTATCCTAGAAGACTTGGTCCAACGATTAGCCTTTTCTAGGTCTAGTTTTATGGTTGCTATTTCGTGGTTTAGTCTTCTTACTTTTTCCTTTTCTTGTATTAATTCGACATTGCTGTTTTCAAGCTTAGTTTGTAAATTCTTAAGACTTAAATTAATCTCACTTGTTTTTCTGTCAGCAATAGTAAGCTTTAAGACTTCTGACTTTAGACTTAGTACAAGTGAATCAAGTTGTTTGACCTGTTTCTTTAAGTGGTTATTTATCTTATTTGCTTCATCCAGACAGTTCTTAATTTCAAGGTTTTCAAATTTTTGGTCTGAAAAGTCTTTTATTAATTGATTTTTTTCGTTTTCAATTTCTTGAAAATTGTCTATTAGTCCTTTCATGAGAACAATCAGTTTATCTTTTGTGAAACAGTGTAATTTTTCTTTCAACTCAGAGAAACTTACCTCAGATTGAGTCTCCTCTTCTAAGTCTGAATCTTCTGCCGCCATGAGAGCAGTTTCATCAGCATCCTCTGTATCAGAATCTTCCATTTCTGATCCCCATGCAGCCATCATTGCATAGTTCTCCTTCTCCTTTTGCTTGGCAGCTTTTTCTTTGATTTCTCTTTCAGCCCTTTCTTTTCTCCATTCAATCTCCCATAGAGGACATTTTTTGATGTGATGGTCGGTTTTTCCACACTTATAACATCCAGAATTGCCTTTGTCGTCGGACCACTTCCTGTTACCTGTGTCATCGGACCACTTCCTATTACCTGTTTCTTTCTTATCCTTCCCTTTCCTGTTCCTTAGGAATTTTTTGAAGTTTTTTGCAAGGAAGGCAATTTGATCTTCCTCCTCATCTGATCCTTCGTCATCAGAGGTAACCTTGAGGGCCAGTGTCCTTTCATCCACTTTCGTTGGTTTCTTTGAATCTTCCATATTCATCTCGTAAGTTCTAAGATTTCCAACCAGTTCGTTTAGGGTCATGGTTTCAATATCCTTTGCTTCCCTGATTGCAGTAACCTTGACATCCCACTTGGCTTTTGGAAGGATCCTTAGAACCTTGTCTACCTGTTCTTCAGAGGTGAGAGTCTTTCCCAGAGATGCTAACTCATTTATGAGCAAGGTTAGTCTGGCCATCATCTCATTCAGTGTTTCATTCTCTTTCATCTTAAAGGTTTCATATTCAGTAAATAGCATGGCGACTCTGAACTTTCTAACCTGAGCAGTTCCCTCATGAGCAATTGTGAGTGCATCCCAAATCTCTTTGGCAGATGAACAGTTTGAAATTCTGTTGTATTCCTCGGGACCTAAGCCACAGACCAATAGATTTTTGGCTTTGGCATTTTTCCTCATAGCTGTTAGATCGTCAGCATTGAATTCACTCCTTTCCTTTGGAACTTGTCTGCCTTCCACAATTCGTGTGGGGATAGTTGGTCCCATGATGATTCGATCCCAGAGTTCATAATCTTCTCCTTGGATAAAATCTTCCATTCTGGCTTTCCACCATGCGAAGTGTGTTCTGTTAAAAAGAGGGGGTCTAACGGCAGACTGTCCTTCTCCGTGTCCAAGTGGTGGTGCGGTGTTCATGATGATCGTTTCTTAGGTATTAGCCTTTAACAAGAAAACCCGCTCTGATACCACTTGTTAGAACTGCGCACCTTAGAGTTTGCCTATTCGTTTGGAACAGGTTGGATGACCTGTTTCAATCGTGCAGAATTCAAACCTTGAACACAGTGATTTTACGTGGAAACACCTAGCTCACAATAGGTGTAAAAACCACGACCTGTACACTACAGGAATTTCTCCAAATTTATTAAAATCAACGTGAGCCTTCAAAAGTTAATTACAACACGTAACAACTTTTACTTCTACAACTTCACCTACAATCTACTCACAATCCTCCCAAGGATTGTATCCCAACTTATCTCCTTGTTAGCTCTAACTTGAAGATAAAACTACTCTCAGTTTAGAATCTGAGAATTACAATTTCCCTACGAAACACAAGAAAAACCCTAGACTTGATTTAGCTCTATCTTACGCTTCGTTTTTCTCTCTATATCCACTTCCCCGTTTGTGAGTCTTGAATCTGGTTTTATAGCTGTAAGCATGTTCTATCTCCCACTTCTTCTGGAATTACTTTTCTTAATCCGTATCTTCCTCTTTTTGACAAAACTTTCCTTCCTTGCGACCTTCTTCTTTTAGGATTTTTAGTTGAGATAGTATCGCTTGTTTTCCTCCTTATTTCCAGTGCCAGCTATTTGTATGTCTGTAATAATAATATATTGTACTTTTTGCTTTTATACCGTGTTGTGCTTTTCGTTGCTGCGCCATCGTTTCTACAGTGGAATGGACCTGATACATACTACTGTTTCATTTACCTTTTTCATGTACTTTGTTAATCATCAAAAGTTCTTGTCCCAACAGATAGTCGCGGAGTTAGCTCTCGAAGCTCATGTCCCAATAGATGGACATTCTCTTTGGATCCGAGAGAGAGGTAAATGTTGACGTCCTTTACCTTGGCAAGTTTAGGACGAGCGTGGCAACAACGTATTTTCGTTTTGTATCACCAAAACTCATGGTGGCGGAGAGTTATGTCTGTTAGAGAAACTTCCGAGTAACAATTAAATTGAGCATATCGTGATGTTTAAATTGAGTTGCATAAAAACATAGAGTTAAATTTTAAAGCATGATTTCAAACTTTAAACTTGCATATTCATTGAGTCAAGTCATGAGTTGAGTTTTGAGTCGAGTTTACTGAGTTGAGTCAAGCCCTGTGTGTTTACTTTAGCCATTCTTACATACCAGTATATTCCATGTACTAACGCCCATTTGGGCCTGCATCATTTTATGATGTAGAGGCAAGTATTAGAGGACTTCAGCAGACGTACTATTGAAGTTCAGATCCGTGATTCCAGAGATGGTGAGCTCTCCTCACCTTCGAAGGAGCCCTTTTTCTTTCACCGAGTATTTTATTTTATTTTATTTTATTTTCCTTGAGTTGGGTAGCCATGGCCTGTCATGGTACCATCTAGATGTTAGAGGTAGAGATTTCATAGACATTAGTAGAGGTTGATGACTGTCATTAGTTTCCAAACTTTGTTCAATGGAAATATTTATCTATTAGAGAATTTAGTCAGTTGATCTAAAATATATATCTATGAGAGGATTTAGTCAGTTGATCTATTTTTTGACTTTTCTTTGAGTATTTTCTTCCGTTGTTGAGTACAATGTGATGACGAGGCCAAGTGGTTCGCTCGGGGGCTAGCAATAGTCTCTGAGTTCCGGCCACGCCAAGGGTACCCTCCCGGGGCGTGTCAATTTTAGAAAATGAATTGCTTTTACAATACACACAACAGGCTGGGGTTCCCAATTCAGGCATTCTTCTATTGCAAATATTGCAGGATACGGACTGGCTATAGGTTACTTTGGCTATAGGCAAGTGCTTCTTATATTTATATATATTTGAACGTCTTCAGGATATAAGAATATATTAGAAAATTTTGTTATCAAGATTTAAATTATAATTTATATGTCAAAAATTATTTGTATTTTGTATGTCAATATCGCAGGCGTGCAGACTAATTGTACTTATTTTGATAAAACTTTGCATTTTGACATAATTTCAAGTATGCTTCATCGTCAAAGCATGAGTTCTATTTTGAATTCAAAGTAGGATGTCTAAGTGAGTGTTTCTTACTTCTTTTATATTTTTATAATTGAATGAATTTTATCAAATGAAACTAATTAATAAATTGTATATTGTTATATTAATTAGGAATAAAATATTATGCAACAATTGTTGATATTGTGGAGAATACACCATGAAAGATGTTGAAAGATTAGGTAATGTGCTTCGCATGGAACTTTGGATCACCAACTCTAAATACAGACGTGCAGCCTGCATGATAAATCAACATCACATGTTTTTGATGTTGTATTTTTTCCTCCTAAAAATAATTTTTGTGAATACTTTTAAATTGGATCAAAAATCGTCTCGTATAGCAAATTGTGAAAACTCGAAAAAGTTAATAACATGAAAAGTTGTCTAATATTATATAATAAAATTAAATTTTTAATGAGTTCTAACAAATATGTATATACATTTTTCCTTTCATGAAGTTTCATCTTCTTAGAAAGAAAAAAGAGATTGAGAATGAAATTCGCAATGCATCTCAAATTATTCTTATTGGCTAATAGGATAAAGAAAATAATCTATGAGAAGTATTTTAGTAAGATGGAACTTAAGCAATTAGTATAATTATCTACAATATTTTGATCTTTTTAGCCAATATCATATGCATTATCCAAAGCCAAATAAAACTAAGAAGTTTATAATCATCGAAAGAAATCGAATGAAACAAAAAAATTGATAACTCAACATATATGTGTATCAACAGACATGGAGGAAAAATATGTTACATTTATTGTATGCCATGAATTTTCTGGACTTCAATATTAATTGAAACTAAGGTAATCAGATATAGGTAAATGTACATGGAAGGGCCATACTTTGAGTTTACAACTTGAACTCATGAGTTTTCTTTTTTTCTTTAAATAATAATAAGTAATTTATCATGCAAATAGAAATAAATTTTTAGTGTGCATAAAAAGTGTGAAGTGTTTAAGCTTTATTTTATGGGGTATAAGCTTTATTTTTATTCCCATTCTGATTTTTAAAAATCACCAAAAATCCCGAATCTTTCACTAATTACTAAAAATACCGACTTTTTGTATATTTTTGATACCTGCAGAGGCAGTGTTGATACTTACGTTAGTGTAACCGAAATTTAATGCTCCTGCGCTTAATTAGGAAAAAAATTTACTGCCAACTATGTCAATCCCTTGATTGACGGTTTTAGGTTATAAATTAATCAATTAATCCATAAAAAACGTTATAGACATTGTGATTTGAATTTCAAAATTAAACGGATGATTCAACCAACAAGAAAAAAAATGCAGATCGGCAATTAACAATTCTGCGCTGGGAAAAAAAACGTAGGTCGTCAAATCATGAATATTTCGATTTTGATATGTCACAGTGGAACATGGGAATCTGATGTAGTTTACAGTGGTTATAAAAGTGATGGAATTGTCGTAGGTGAGAATACGTCTTTTGTTAATCTTAGAGTTGCAATTGCATCGGTATTGGGTATCAAATTTACTTAATTTTTTAGGTATCCACATCATCTTTCAAAACCCTCAAAAAAATAGGTATCAATTTGACAAACCAACCAGTGTAAATATCAACAAATAAGTTATTTAAGTATCAATCTTACTTAATTTGTTAGGTATCCACATCAACTTTCAAAATTCCCAAGTCAAATAGGTATCAATTTGACAAACTAACCAGTGTAAATATCAAGAAATAAATTACTTAAGTATCAATCTTACTAAACTTGTTAGGTATCCACATCCACTTTCAGACCCGCAAAAATTGGGTATCAATTTGACAATCCAAACAGAGTACATCTCAAGAAATCAATTACTTACGTACAAAATTTAGTTAATTTGTTAGGTTCCCACATCAACTTTCAAGCACCTAAAAAATAGGTATCAAATTGACCAACCAAGCAGTGTATAATATCAAGAAGTCAAATACTTATGAATCAAATTTACTTAATTTGTTACGTATCCACATCAACTTTCAAAACCCCAAAATTTAGGTATCAAAATGACAAACAAAAGCAGTGTAAATATGCGTCAGTAATACATTCTTACAGATTCTCAAAATATTTTTGAATCACTAACTCCTAAAGATGACTAATTTGTGTATTTGCGGGTTTGGGAGGATAAAATCAATTTATCTTGGGCAATGGTGGTCGTGCAGAAAGTGAGGAATGTGCTATACTGATCCGACTTGCATGCCGTTTCCGACCTGGGGATCTTGATGTGGACGCTACATCCTTCACTTTCTTACCTCTTGCAGTTGAGATTTCGTCGGCCTCATTGCCGGAACCGTTGTGGTGGTCGACATTGGCAGTGTCGACTTCTTCACCACCTTCGAACACTTCTTGTGTAGGGCCAAGACTAAACGAAGGTATGGATTCCATTGTTGATTGAGAGAAAATCTAAAAAATTTTCTAATAATAGGGGTCAGGATGGAGATAATGGGATTGAAAACTTAAAAAAGAGGGAGAAGAAGAATGAAAACTGAAAAGGAAAATTTAAATCTTCCTATGGAAACTGCAAGAGAGAGAAAATATTTTTTTTAAAAAAATTCAAAAACGGCTTAAAAATGGAAAAATTAAAATCTAAAAAAATGAGAGAAAATGATTTAAAAAAAATAAATAAAAAAGCTGCTTTAAAAAAGGAAAATGTTTAATTTGAAAAGTGATTAACATTAATTAGACATCTACACCTAATAAAATTTCCAATTATAACTCATAATAAAAGAATATATTCTTTAAGTATCAAAAAATAAGTTGAAAAAATTTAAAAGATGGGATTTACGTAATTTTTATAAAAAGTTGGGAAAATTTGATATTTGGATAAAAAAGGTTGGGATTTTCATAAATTATACTATATAGTAACATATGGCAAAGTAAAAAATTTTTCTAGAAATTTTCTCTCAAGAAATGCTTTCATTTACCATTGTATTGATAATATTAAATGTATTCAAATTTGAATTATGACTTTAATGAATATTTTTACCAATTAATAGAGGTAAAATAGTAATTCCACTATACTAATATTGTTTTTTAATAGGTGTGCCAAGCTAAAATTTGACATCTAATAGTGAACAGAGGAAGTTTTCACTTTGTCTGACAATAGCTTTCCGCCATTGACTTGGAACACACTTCAAGAAACAATAATAATATGAGTAATATTATTATATTACCCTTTGAATGTATTAAATCTAATGCTTTGGGAAATATTTTGGATATTAAATCTTATCTAATAGCAAGGGCATAATGGATATAAATAGGTAATGAACTATTGATTTTTCAAACTTCACAAGTATTGTTGGACCTCTATTATTATTATTATAGTTGACATTAAAGATGGGCAAAAACAACAATAGTGAGAAGTATTGGTAATGTTTTTGAAATTTGTGGTTTTGAATTATATGTATATATACATATATACACACACTTTCTTATTCTTATAATACTAAACATATCATGAGAAAAGTTAGAAATTTATTTTTTTGATAAAAGTAAGATAATAAAAAATAACTTTAGTAATATTCCAACATAATATACTAAAAATGTAGCTTATTATATCTAGGCGGAATGACCTAATATGCCCTTATACTTGGTCCTGTTTATTACCTAGGACCTATATTTAAAACTTTGCTAACTAAACCCTTGTACCTACTCAAAAGGTACATTTTAAACACTTTTTTCTGACCTGGCAGCCTAAGTGGCATACCATGTCATGTGCGTGAGATTCACTCCATTTTGAAGCGTGAAGGGTTTGTAAAAACCCTTTTAACAGTCATCTTCTTCCCCAAATTCCCAAATATATAAATCTCCATTTCTTCTTCTCAAAATTCTTCAATTTTCTTCTTGTTTTTGTCTCTCCAATGAAATTTCTTCTTGTTAGCCATAATTTCTTCTTGGAAAATTATTTTTCTGCTAAAGTGGGTTTTGCTCTTGCTCTTGTTTTGATTCTCATTTTCTTTAAAGAACCCATACCATATATTAGTAGTCACTCCATTTATAGTCCTTTTTCCCTATTTTTCTTCTCATCCTATTGATTTCAAGTTCAATTTCTCTTTTTCTCTCTTATCCAAATCTAAAAAATTTCATCTATTTTGTTTCTCAAAAAAATTTCATCAATTCTACTTTAGCTCATTCCTACAGAGTTTTACATAAATGGTCTTTTTTTCATGATTTGGGTTTGATCTAACCTGAAAAAGATAACTTTTTTGGTAATTTGGAGTTGGAGTTTTGGTGGGTTTTGTTTCTTGAGTTGAATTGGAGGTGGGGGTTGAAGAAGAAGGGGTTGGTGTACTTGTGTTTGAAGGGGAAAATGTTGAAAATTATGAGGATTTTGACTTTTTGACAAAAAATAATTGGTGTAAAAAATAAAAAGTGATGTGGCAAATCTAATCTGACATGGAGTGTGACATCAGCGCGATTGAGAGACACGAAGAGTTGGAGGGGTTTAAAATGTACCTTTTGAGTGGATACAAGGGTTTAATTGACAAATTTCTAAGTATAAGGTCCTAGGTGACAAACGGGACCAAGTATGAGGGCCTACTAGGTCATTCCGCCTTATATCTATAAGAAAACATTTTGATATATTTTTTTAAAATATATTCATAGAAAAATAAATTATTACGAACATATAAATAGTAATTAGTATAATTATTTTATAATTAAATGAACAATTGAATAATTAATTACTAAATTAGTTTTAACTTAATTGTGCAGTGCGCGAGTTCGAAATTACAACATTTTGTGTGTTACAATCCATAACTTCTTGCCTGCCTAATCCTTCTCCATGCTACCCTAAGGCTGCATATCGATCAATTTAATTTATAAGTTATTGATTTGAAAAATACGGTAAACTAAAGTATTATATTATAGAATTATTAAATTTGTAATCCCATTCTCATTTTTGGGTTTTGCCAACTCCAAACCTATCAAAGGGAGCTTCCAATGCATAGCTTTCTTAAGTCTTTTCGTGTCCATAAAATGTTATGAATATCATACAGTTTCTTGTTTCTTCCTGTTTTCGATGAGACTTGGGAAGAACGACATTCCCACTCTCAGATTCCGAATAAGAAAGTAACTCGAAGCTCTTCTGCCAAATTTAAGCCTCAATAGACAATTAGTTTCTCAACAAGAACTAAACGAATTTTGCTGATGGAAGCGTCCAGTAAAACAAACATTAAGTGCAATTACATCTTTATAAATTTTTAATCTATCCTTAGCCTAATGATCCATAAACAGCTTTACAATTTCTCAATCTTAGAAACAACTTCACACAAATAGAATTACAAACCAGCTAGAGTAAGTATATGAGTTGAACATCAATGTTCATGGTTATTAGCATTAGAGGATCATCCTTGATCACTGCTATAGCTTCTTGCATTATTGGCATGGGTAGAAGAAGCACTGGTATGCATTTCACCTATTCATAAACAAAACAAACACGACATATGATCGATATAATGTCTAACTCAGACAATGATTCATCATAGAAAAGGACTTACCAATTCCACTTGCCTTCAATGCAACAACAACCATTGAGCCTGAACTCTACAAAATGAAAAGTGAAAACTAAGTATGAATTATGAATATTTGAAAGCAAATAGAAATAGAAACACAGAAAAACTCACTAGAAGGTACTCAGAGGTATTATAATACTTATTCTCCTTTCAGATCCTCTTTTCCCCCTCTACAACTCCCCCAATTACCGCGGGTTTTCATTTGCAAAAATTACAGTAGCCCAACTCATCATTCCCACTAGGCTGTCTACCCCACCACCACCGCATCCTCCATCTACAATCGTAGCCCCAAAACATCCACTGAGCACAACTCCCAAGGTGGCAGAATTAGCAAATGAAAGATCCTGAGTTCGAGGTGGTACCTTTTCCAGTTTCGATACTTTGGATATCTTTGGTGAGGTTATACTGGTGGTGGTGGCTGGAGAAATGCCTATTTTTCTTGGTTCTCCCGGTATAAACTTTGTCGGAGAAACAATTTTTTCCTAAAGTCATCTGAAATGAAAATCGTAAACCTGAAAAAAAACCCACAGAGACCTAATTTGGGAACTTAGAGTTTCTTAAAAGAAGAAGAAGAAGAAGAAGAAGAAGAAGAAGAAGAAGAAGAAGAAGAAGAACCAAAAACTTTTTAAAATTTTTCTTTGGATCGGGCGAAAGAGAAGAAGAAGAAAAAAATCCAAAAACTTTAAGGGCACTTTTCTACAAATTTACAAAATTCGTTATCAGAAAATATGTGGGAACAAGCGGAATTGAGCGTACACCATTTTAAAAACTTACAAAAACTTTTGTTAGAAAAATTATGGAATCGGACAAAACTGAGACGACACTTTTCTACTGTGTTGAATTTTTTTTTACAATTGCGTATGCTGACTTGGCAGATTCTTACTTTCTGACAGTGATGAAGATTGTGGGATTCTGTGTGCATTTCTACATTTTTTGCTATTATATCCTTTTTCTCTTGGTTTTTGAATTATGCTAAATAATTTTATACTGTCTTATAATTTGGACTTTCCTTGCATAGTTTTTTTTTATTATAATTTGTTTTATTTGGGATAAAGTTTGTTTGAATTTATATTTTTTCTAAAGAAGAAAGAAAAACTGTGACACCCCATAACTCTATCCTCACATGTACCTATATTTTAAGCCTCACTCTTATATGTGGGAAGCATATTAGGGTCATAAGAGATCTCTAGTACACAGTCGAGTTCAAAACTTTTCTATAAATTGAGTTTCTAGTCTTAAATTATGCAAGAGTCAACTATAAATGATCATAACTCATACCACAAAATAAATTAGATGGCCCATGACATAGCAAATAAAAGCCCTTTGAAATATCTTTCCAACACAACTCATTTCATCTTATTTGGCGTTCAGAGTCAAAAGTTATGGCCATTTTACTAAAGACTGCCCGAGTAGAATGCATTCTACGAAACCACTTTACTGGTCGTAAATCAAAGTACGACCCATCTGCTAAATCGTAGCAAAAGTCCTAAAACTTCACATTTTTGGTCCCAGACTTTATGGACCAATCTACGAGTCATAAAATGGGGCTCGTAAAGTGATCTAGAGACCCTAAAAAAAATTGCCCAAAAGTTTATGAAAGGTTCCCTATGGGCTGTAGAGGATCTTGTAGACGACCCGACCTGCAATTTTAAAGAGGGGTATTTTCATCTTTTTTCACCATTTTAAGCCTAACTTTTTCAGTTTTCGCCTAATTAAATCCGTAGAACATACTTATTCATATCATTAACTTCAAAACACTCCAAGAACTCAGAACATAGTTTCAAAGGGGCAAAAGCTAGGGCTTTCAAGAACATTCTTCAATTCCTTCAAAAACTAATTCCCAGGTATGTAAGACCTTCCAAAAGTTATCCTGCATATGTTTTAGCATCTTTAACTACTAGTCTCCACCCAAGATCAAGCTTATGAGTTGAGATTAGTTTTTCTCCGTTACCAGTTGATTTCATCAAAATACTTATTTATGCATTTTTCTTGATAAAAATCATGACCTTTACTGATTTTAGTACTAAATTAAGCTATTGAGACAAGATTTACAGTTATTGTTGTTATTATAAGAACCCTATATATATTTCATGAAAAGCTATTATAATCAAAGTTTTGAGTTAAGTTTAAGGAGTACGAACAACTTCTGTATTTACAAGATAGTTGAGTAATAAAGTTATGATTTGAGACACCAGGAATTGATACAACTTTCAGACAAAGAAAAGAGACAAATTGAGAAAAGCTTAAGAAAAGCTAAAGTTGGGCCAAGTCCCAAAAGACTATTTAGGCATTTTGAGAACTTTTACTCTTAAATTTATGAGCATTATAAAAGTTATTCTTGGACTAGTATTGAGAACCGATATGAGTGAGGGTAATAATAACTTGAACTCATAAACTACGTAGACGACGTAGGATAGGATTGTACCAAGGGTACAACTCCTTACTTTCCAGTGAGATGGCCTAGTTTTCAAATGGATCCACTTCCTTAGTTTTCGTTCCTTACCCTAGCAAAGTATGGGACGGTTCTCGCACCGTGGGCAAGATTTTGTATCATCACGACGCTCATAGTGGTGGTTGTGGTTAGAGAAACTCCCCAAGCTAAAGTAAACTAGTTTTTATATACAAAGTTTCAACATATGTTTTTACTCTCAACATGCACTTTAATTGTTTCTTATGCTATCCTATTTTGAAACATGTTTTAATTTCTTTGAGCATAGTGCCTTATCTTGAGTTCTCGATTTTTTCTATTTTACATACCGTAAATTTTACGTTCTGATGTCTTTTGGACCTGCATCATTTTATGATGCCGACGCTCCATTGAGGAGCAACTATTCATCCAGCCATTAGTAAGACCTCTTATCAATCTGAGGCTTTAGAGTCTTTGTCTACGTCTCCTTTTAGTAGTTATTTTCAGCAGTTGTTTAGATTTTTCTAGTTGAAGGTTCCATATACCGTATGTCAGGAGTTTTAGATATTTTTTTTAATTGTTGTTAAGACATTCCTACTATTCAGTTTATTCAAATTTTGTAGTAACTTTAGCTTATTATATTTAAGCCTTTCCTTTATTATTTAAGTCTTTCTCTGAGTAAAATAGCCAGACCAAGTTGTTCGCTCGGGATCAACAATGGTTCTGGGTGCCGGCCACACCCAGGGTGTGAACTGGGGCGTGACAAACTTGGTATCAGAGCACAGAGTTCAAGTGTCCTAGGGAGTCTATGGAAACCGTGTCTAGTAGAGTCCATATTATTTATGTGAAGCGTGCCATATCCATAATAGAGAGGCTACAGGGCATTTGGAAGTGTCACTATTAATTGTTATTCTCTCTTGTGCTTCAGAGTTTACCTCTGTTAAGTCCTTTCTAATTCGTGCGTTCATGCCTTGTTTTTCAGCTCATGCCTTCACGTAAAGCCATCGGACTAGCCAAGGGTAGAGGGCGCCCAACCGATAGAACCAACCCAAGCCACTAATTCCTGAGGGACCTAGAGGTCCAGCTATGCTTGCCGAGAAACCACCGCAAATAGACATCTCTAATATTTTGGTTTGCCAGGCCATCCAGACTTTGGCATTCGCAGTCACTACACAGGAAGGTCGACAGGGAGATGGCAGGAATGATGGTTCAGATTCTACTAGGGTCCATGAATTTCTGAGGATGAACCCACTTGTGTTCACAGGGTCTAGTGTCAAGGAAAATCCTGAGAACTTTATTGAGGAGCTCCAGAAAGTATTTTAGGTTATGCACACAGGTGATGCTGAGCGGGTTGAGTTGGCTGCCTACTAGCCTAAGGGAGTACCTAGACTCTAGTTTGATCAGTGGAAGGGAGGTAGAGCAGAAGGGGCGCCAACTTTGAGTTGCACAGTGTTTGAAAAGGCCTTTTCGGGACAATACTTCCCTAGAGTTGAGGTAGGCTAAGGTGAGGGAGTTTTTGAATATGAAGCATGAAGCTATGAGCATGCAGGAGTACAATCTTAAATTCACTCAGCTGTCCCATTATGCTCCAACTATGGTGGTGCACATGCGTATTAGGATGGATTTGTTTGTGTCTGGGCTCTCTCGGATTACTAAGAGAGAAGGAAGAAATGCCATGCTAATTGGGGATAAGGACCTAGCTCACTTAATGACTTATGTGCAACAAGTGGAGGAGGAGAAAATGCAGGATAAAGAGGAGTTTAGAAACAAAAGGTCCAAGATTTCAGGCCAGGAGATAGGTAAGAGGAGGGCTAGAAATGCCAATCATTCATCTTTTCAGCCTAGGATATTTGGACCAGAACCTTCATCCGCTAGTGCACCTACCCCGAGAGTCAAGAATGAGTAGGGGTCATAGAATCACAGATTTCAAGGCAGCCAGTCACAAAGGAGTGTAGCTCAAGGATTGACTCATTATCCAATTTCCGGTAAGTGTGGTAGGTCTCATCTAGGAGAATGCCTTGTGGGCACAAATGGTTATTTCAGATGTTGTCAAGTGGGGGACATTTTGAAGGATTGTTCTATGGGGAGGTAGAACATCAGGGATAACAAATCTTAGTCAGTTTCTTCAGCACTACAGGGTAAGCTAGGTCACAGAGGTGCTACATCAGGGACAGACAGGGGCACAAACTGTCTCTATGCCATGGCCACCATACAAGAGTAAGAGAACTCCCCAGATATGGTTACTGGTATGCTCAAAGTATTTACTTATGATGTCTATGCATTATTATACCCAGGTACCACATTGTTATTTGTGATCGCCTATGTAGCCACAAAGTTTGGGATGAGTCCAGAATGTCTTCTTGGGCCTTTTAGTGTTTGCATTCGTGTTGGGGAATCTATTCTAGCCTAAAGAATCTATAGAGATTGTCCAGTGTTAGTTTACCACAAAGATACCTTATGATTTGGTTGAGTTTAGCCTAAAGAATCTATAGAGATTGTCTAGTGTTAGTTTTCCATAAAGATACCTTATGATTTGGTTGAGTTGGACATGGTAGATTTTGACGTTAATGAGCCAGTCTTAGAGTGGAGGGGAAGCTCAGTCTTTCCTAAGGGTCGATTTGTCTCATATCTCAAAACCAGAAAATTAATTTCCAAAGGGTGTATATACCACCTAGTCAGAGTCAAAGATTCTAGTGCCAAAACACCATCTCTCCATTTTGTTCTAGTCATGAATGAGTTCCCAGAAGTCTTTTCTAATGATCTACCTGGAGTCCCTCCTGATAGGGAGATAGACTTTGGGATAGATACCCTCCGATATACTCAACCTATATCTGTTCCTCCATACCATATAGCTCCTTCAGAACTAAAAGAGTTGAAAATACACCTAAAAGACCTCTTAGATAAGAGTTTTATTAGACCAAGCATCTCACCTTGTGGTGCTCCAGTTCTCTTCGTGCGTAAAAAGGATGGTTCTCTTAGAATGTGCATAGTTAAATAAGGTCACCATAAAGAAGAAGTATCCTCTTCCCAGAATTGATGACCTATTTGACCAACTCTAGGGTGCTACTTGTTTCTCCAAAATAGACCTCAAATCTGGGTATCATTAGCTCAAGGTTAGAGAAAGTGAGATTCCTAAGACAGCTTTCAGAACCCACTATGGTCATCATGAGTTCTTGGTCATGTCATTTAGACTGGCAAATGCACCAACGACTTTCATGTATCTTATGAATTGGGTGTTGAGGCCATACCTAGATATGTTAATCATTGTGTTCATAGATCACTTCCTGATCTACTCTCGTAATAAGGAGGAACATGCCGACCATCTCAGTATTATCCTTCAGACGCTTAAGGACCAATAGTTGTATGCCAAATTTTCCAAATGTGAGTTCTGGTTAGCATTCGTGGCGTTTTTGGGTCATATTATTTCTGGTGAGGGAATTCAAGTTGATTCTCAAAAGATTGAGCAGTAAAGACCTAGCCAAGGCCCACAACTCCAACAGAGATAAGGAGTTCCTTGGGTTTGGCAAATTACTACAAGCATTTTATAGAGGGATTTTTTTTATATCATCTTCCTTGACTAAGCTAACTCAAAAGAAGGTCGAAGCTTGTGAGAAGAGCTTCCAAGAATTGAAAACTAGGTTGACTACAGCTCCAGTATGATCCCTACCTATAGGAGTTGATGGCTTTGTTGTATATTGCGATGCTTCCAGAGTTGAGTTGGGATGCGTATTGATGCAAATAGGTAAGGTGATAGCATATGCCTCCGGACAACTTAAGACTAATGAGAAGAACTACCCAACTCATGATCTTGAGCTTGCTGTTGTAGTGTTTGCTCTCAAAATCTGGAGACATTATCTTTATGGTGGGCATGTGGATGTATTTACTGACCACAAGAGCTTGTAGTATGAATTTAGCCAGAAGGAGCTGAACTTGAGGTAGAGGAGATAGTTGGAGCTATTGAAGGATCATGACATGAGCATCCTCTGTCACCAAGGTAAAGCTAATATAGTTGCTGATGATCTCAGCAGGTTGACCATGGGGAGCACCGAACACGTCAAGGATGGAAAGCAAGAAACAGCAAAAGAGGTGCATAGACTAGCACACTTGGGAGTACAAATTGAAGATTCTAACGAAGGTAGTGCGATTGTCAAAAATGGGGAAGAGTCATCTTTCGTGGTGGAGGCGAAAGAAAAGCAAGACCGACAACCTATCTTCCTTTATTTGCAAGAAGATGTTCAGAGGCAAAAAGTATTAATGTTTGCAAAAGGGGGAGATGGAGTCCTGAGATACCAATGTAGATTGTGTGTACCAAATGTTGATGACCTAAGAGACAGGATTCTAGCTGAGGTATATAACCCCAAATACTCTATTCACCCTGATGCAACAAAAATGTATAGGGATTTGTGAGAGATTTATTGGTGGGGGGCATGAAGAAGGACATTGTAGAGTTTGTGTCCAGATGCCCGAATTGCCAGCAAGTTAAGGTGGAGCACCAAAGGCCTTGTGGCGTGGCCTAGAATATAGAAATTCCAAAGTGGAAGTGGGAGATGATCAACGTGGACTTGACAACAGGCTTACCTCGATCTTGTAGATATCATGATTCGATATGGGTAATAGTAGACAAATGTCCAAGTCAACCCACTTTCTACCTGTCAAGGCGACTGATACAGCTCAGGACTATGGCAAACTTTATATTAAGGAGTTCATAAGATTCCATGAGGTTCCCATATCTATTATTTCAGACAGAGGAGCCCCGTTCACAACACAATTTTGGAAGTCCTTTCAAAAAGGGCTTGGTATGAAGGTGAATCTTAGTACAACCTTCCATCCTCAGACAGATGGGCAAGCGGAGCAGACCATACACGCTCTTAAGGATATGTTGAGAGCATGTGTTATAGACTTTAAAGGTAACTAGGATGATCACTTACCCTTGATAGAATTTTCCTTTAACAATAGTTTCTAGGCTAGCATACAAATGGCACCATATGAGGCCCTTTATGGGAAGAGGTGTAGGTCGCCTATTGGGTTGTTTGATGGTGGTGAGGCAGGATTGATAGGACCTGATTTAGTCCATCAGGCTATGAAGAAGGTGAAAGTTATTCAAGAAAGACTAAAGATAGCCCAAAGCCAACAAAAGTCTTATACTGATGTTAGAAAGAGAGATTTAGAATTTGAGGTAGGTGATTGGTGTACTTGAAGGTTTCACTGATGAAGGGAGTTATGAGATTTGGGAAAGAGGGGAAACTCAGTTCTCGATATATTGTCCCATACCAGATTATTAGGGGGATTGGTAATGTAGCATATGAATTGGAATTGCCACCAGAATTAGCTGATACTCATCCAGTATTCCACATTTCTATGCTTAAGAAGTGTTTGGGAGACCCCGTACTGGTTGTGCCTTTAGAGAGTATTTGAGTCAAAGATAGCTTGTCATTTGAAGAGATCCATGTTCAGATACTAGATTGGCAAGTTTGTAAATTGAGGACCAAGGAGGTTGCTTCTGTTAAAGTATTGTGGAGGAACCAGTTTGTCGAGGAAGCCATTTGGGAAGCGGAGGCAGATATACAAGCTAGATATCCTCACCTATTCGTGCCTCCCAATGATGAGCATAAAGGTAATAATCCTTGTTCCTATCATTGAGTTGAGATACATCCGTAAATATGAGTAATAAGATATCTGGATAGCTTCTTGTTGATAAACTAGCTCATGAGTAACAAACATCGTATATTCCCTAGTTTCACTTTCATTCGAGGACGAATGATCCCAAAGGGGAGATATTGTGACACCCCATAAATCTATTCTCACATGTACCTATTTTTTTAAGACTAACTCTTATATGTGGGAAGCATATTAGGGTCATAAGAAACCTATGATACACTGTCGAGTTTAAAACTTTCCTACAAGTTGAGTTTCTAGTCTTAAATTATGCAAGAGTCAATTTTAGATGATCATAAGTTTTTGCACACAAATAATTAGATGTTACATGACATATCAAATGAAAACCCTTTGAATTAGCTTTCCAATGCAACTAATTTCAACTCATTTAGAGTATGTGGTCAAAAGTTATGGCCGTTTTACTAAAGGCTGCCCAAGTAGAATGCATTCTACGAAACTACTTTACGGGCCGTAAATCAAAGTACGGCCTGTTTGCTAAATCGTTGTAAAAGTCCTGAAATTTCACATTTTTGGTCCCAGAATTTAAGGACTGATCTACGGGTCATAAAATGGGGCTCGTAAAGTAATCCAGAGACCCCAAAAATTTTCCCAAAAGTTAACGAAAGGTTCCCTACGGGCTGGAGAAGTTTCCTCGTAGACGATCCGACCTGCAATTTTAAAGAGGGGTATTTTCATCTTTTTTCACCCTTTTAAGCGTAACTTTGTTAGTTTTCACCTAATTAAATCCTTTGAATGTACTTATTCATATCATTAACTTCAAAACACTCCAAGAACTTAGAACATAGTTTCAAAGGGGCAAAAGCTAGGGCTTTCATAAACATTCTTCAATTTCTTCAAAAACTAATTCCCCAGGTATGTAAGACCTTCCAAAAGTAATCCTACATATGTTTTAGCATCTTTAACTACTAGTCTCTACCCAAGATCAAGCTTATGAGTTGAGATCATTTTTTCTCCATTACCAGTTGATTTCATCAAAATACTTGTTCATGCATTTTTTTGACAAAAATCATCGCCTTTATTGATTTTAGTACTAAATTAAGCTATTGAGACAAGATTTACAGTTATTCTTGTAATTATGAGAACCATATATATATTTCATGAAAAGCTATTATATTCATAGTTTTGAGTTAAGGGAGCACTTACAACTTCTAAATTTACAAGATAGCTGAGTAATAAAGTTATGATTTGAGACACCTAGCATTGATGCAACTTTCAGACAAAGAGAAGAGACAAGTTGAGAAAAATTTAAGAAAAGCTAAAGTTGGGCTAAGTCCCAAAAGACTAAATAGACATTTTGAGAACTTTTACTCTTAGAGTTATGAGCATTATAAAAGTTATTTTGGGAGTAGCATTGAGCACCAATATGAGTGAGAGTAATAATAACTTGAACTCATAAACTACATAGCTAGCGTACGATAGGAGTGTACCATGGGTACAACTCCTTACTTGCCACTGAGATGGCCCAGTTTTGGGATTGATCCACTTCCCTAGTTTTCATTCCTTACCATAGCAAGGTATGAGATGGCTCTGGAAGTGTGGGCAAAATGTTGTATCATCACGAAACTCATAGTGGTGGTTGTCAGTTAGAGAAACTCCCCAAGCTAAAGTAAAGTATTTCCTATATATAGAGTTTCAGCATATGTTTTTACTCTCGGCATGCACTTTAACTGTTACTTATGCTACCCTATTTTGAGACATGTTTTAATTACTTTGAGCATAGTGCCTTTTCTTGAGTTCCCAATTTTAGCTAATTTACATACCATACATTCCAAATAATGACGTCCTTTGGACTTGCATCATTTTATGATGCAGACGCTCCATTGAGGACCAACTATTCATCAAGCCATTGGTGAGGCCTCTTACTAGTCGGACGCTTAGGAGTCTTTGTCTACGTCTCCTTTTTGCGGTTATTTTCAGCAGTTGTTCAGATTGTTCTAGTTAGAGGTTCCATAGACTATACGTCAGGAGTTTCAAATCTTATTTCAATTGTTGTCGAGACATTCCCACTATTCAATTTATTCAGATATTGTAGTAACTTTAGCTTATTATATTTAAGTCTTTCCTTTATTATTTAAGTCTTCCACTGAGTAATGTAGCCAAGCCAAGTGGTTCAATCGGGACCAGTAATGGTTCTGGATAGGGTGTGGACTCGGGGCGTGATAAAAACACTTCTTATCTGGAATTTATGAAAAATAAAACTGAATAATAGATTTGGATTAGAGCATTCTTTTTTTTTTTAAAAAAAAATTGATATTTAACTTTGAATTGATTTTAAAATTTGAAAACACACACTGATTTTGAATAAAACAAATAATTAATTTGGAAAAAAAGTAAAGAATTTTTATAGACAAAGAATCTTTAAATTCATAAAGAATTCATATATTTTACTACCTAACAAAGGAGACGTCTCAAATTCTACTTTTTAAGTGTCATGCCCCGGGAGGGTAACCTTGGCGTGGCCGACACTCAGAGACTATTGGTAGTCCTCGAGCGAACCACTTGGCTTCATCATCATGTCGTACTCGACAGCGGAACAAAAATGCTCAAAGAAAAGATTGTTAAGAAATTAAATAACCTAGTCTTTATATAAAAAGTAATTTTCAATAAAACAAAAATTGGAAAAAGAACAATACTCAACATCCGCTACTCAACGTCTATGAAGCCTCTACCTTTAACATCTAGATGGTACCATGACAACCCATGGATACCCAACTCAAGAAGAATGAAATACTCAGTAAAAGAAAAAAAAGGCTACTCTGAAGGTAAGGAGGGCTCACCATCTCTGGCATCGTGGATCTGAACTTCAACGGTGCATCTGTTGAAATCCTCTAATACCTCTCTCTGTGTCATGAAACAATGCAGGCCCAAATGGGCGTCAGTACATGGAATATAATGGTTTGTAAAAATGGCTAAAGTAAACACACATGGCTCTACTCGATTTAGTAATTGCGACTCAGAACTCAACTCGTTCAACTCATGACTCGACTCAGTGAAAATGTAAATTTAAGGTTTGAAATCATGCTTTAAAATTGGACTCAATGTTTTTATGCAATTTAGTTTGAAAATTAGGATATGTCAGTCAAAGTTTTCTTTGAAGTTTCTCTAACCGACATAACTCTCCACCACCATGAGTTTTGGTGATGTACAACGAAAAGACATCGTTGCCACGACCATCCTAAACTTGCCACGGCAAAGGATAAACTCTACGTCTCTCTCGGATCCAAAGAGAATGTCCATCTATTGGGACGTGAGCTGCCAGATTTAACTGCACGACTATCCCATGCTGGCAACGTACTTCTGGGGTGTTTCCTCTTACCCAACTCGGTGCTCAATACTCCTTCCAAGACTAAAATATGCTCATAGAAATTAACTCAAACTCATCTCTTTAACTTATATCAATCAAGTCAACTCAGTTCTCAATAGCTCAACTCAATTACTCAACAACTCCATAGGACTGCCATTCATGCAATGCAACTCAATACTCAAACTAACTCCCTGTAAGACTCCAACTCATACGGTCAATTAAATTACATAGAATTCATGCTTAACACATATAACATAGTAAATACTCATCATATGCATATACAAGAACATGTACTCCTCATTTTCATCTTACTCAGGATCGTCAAAACGCCCATTGCCTCATCAATGGTATCTGCTCAAAATAATGTTTCACTCAATACTCATACTCCTTTAAAATCAATGTTCATGCTCTTTAAAAACCCCTTAGTATATATATATATATATATATATATATATATATATATATATATATATATATATATATATATATATATATATATATATATATATATATATATATATATATATATTTTACTAGTTCAAATCACTCTGTTCATCAATGCATAAGAATCATAATCTTTACTCCAAAATATAAAAACCTTGATTTAAATCAAATATTTTATTTAATGCATGAAAATCATGAATCTCAATATCGAATAATGCATGGAGAAGCCATGATCAATAACTCAGCTAGGGTTCATGGGAAAGTAACTACGAACAACAATTTCAACAATAAAATAATAATAACTTCAATTCAAAATTATATAGAACCCAATAGAAGAAGAATTTACTCAATTGGAATTCGAAAACTACGGTTTTTATCCAATTCAATACCCGTTAAAATAGAACTTAGACGTAGGGCGCGTGGGTGAACTCAGTCCAACGCTTTAGGTGGACTTACATACCTGGTGTGGAGCCTTTGACAATCAATCCTTAAGAATTCTCCTCGGACTCCTCAACTTTATGTTCCTCTTCTTTTTTCTTTAGCCCTAGTCTTTTTCAAGGACTTAAAAAGGGCTTGGAATGAGGTTTAAAACCATTTTTACGTTCAAAATGACCCAGTTTGATAATGTTTTGTGTTTACGAGGGGTTTGAAAAGGTTTGGAATGCCCCTCACGAAATTTAAAAAAATGTTTAACCCGAGACACGGGGTCTGCGATGCGGACAATATAGAATTTGGGTATTTTTCATCGATAATTCTCCGAATGAGTTTTCTAATCCCATAGAAAACTTTTAGAACAAAATTAAGTGCTAGTCCGCGACAAATGCTCGTCACACACCTGTCGCGCACCCTCACTGGAAATCGTCGCATTGTAAAATCATCTTTTGATTCGATTGCTCTAATAACTAACCGAGACCACTCTCCCATACAATTTCTCATGTTGATCGCATATCCAGCCTCGGATTTGCAATCGGAGCATGAGAAAATGTGTTATGCATACATCTCTTCTCTAGGGGTATTTTGATAATTTTACCGGACTTTACAGTTAGGTAGCAAATGTGATTCGAAAGCCCTTGCGTCATTTATTAGATGGTGGTCTCATTATTTTGGATGAATGGATAAAAATAAGAACTTCAAATCAGGAGTGATCATTAATGGAAATGCAAAAATTGAGAAAAATGCAAAGTAAAGAGCGACCTAAATAAATAAAATTGTCATGGTGAAGAAAACAAATTACTACATGTTTTTGATCACGTCTATTTTTTACAATATACACATTATATACATAAAAGTTTTTGTAGCAGATATGGGCATTTAGAGGAAAGTATATGAAAAATGATATACTATTTCAGTAGTTTATATGTTTTGTGGATAAATATAGTTTAAGTTGAAGTGTTCTAAATACAATTCTTAGTTCAGATATTTAAACGAAAATCCAAATTTGATCACACCTAAAATATTTCAACTTCGATAAAAAAATTTGATCGAACACAAAATATTTACAAACTGAAAAAACATGACTAATTTATAAATTTTTTTACCAACTTTATTATAAGCTAGCATTTTAAATATATACGAAATATGTTGTACCTAAATTCTCTTTACATTATACTGGGTGAACAAAATCCAGAAATTTTTTTTGACTAATAATTTGTTTGATTTGATTTAATTTGTTTGATTTGATTTGATTTAGTACCTAAATTCTCTTTACAAATTTGATCACACCTCATCATTCCCACTAGATTAGAGCATTTATTTTTTAAAAAGAAATTAAATTTAACTCTGAATTGGATTTTAAATTTAAGAATACACACCGATTTTGAATGAAATAAATAGTTAATCTAGAGAAAAGTGAAGAATTTTTACGGACAAAGAATCTTTAATTTCATAAAGAAGTCATATATTTCACTACCCCACAATGGAGACGTCTAAAATTCTTCTTAAGTATCAAATGTGATTCGAAGTTATTGCGTCATTTATTAGATGGTGGTCTTATTATTTTAGATGAAAATAAGTACTTCAAATCAGGAATAATCATTAATAGTAATGCAAAATTTGAGAAAATTGCATAGAAAACAACGATTAGAATGCATAAAATTGCCATGATGAAGAAATATTACTACATGTTATTAATCACATCTATTTTGACTGTATAGAAATTTTATGCACAAAATATTTATACTAGAGATGTGTATTTAGAAGAAAATATATGATATATGACATACTATTTCAGTAGTATATATATATATATATATATATATATATATATATATATATATATATATATATATATATATATATATATATATATATATATAGTTTAAGTTCTAGTGTCCTAAATACAATTCTTTATTAATAAATTTAAAAGAAAATCCAAATTTGATCAAACCTGAAATAATTCAGCTTTGATAAAAAAATTTGATCGAACATAAAGTATTTATAAACTGAAAAATTATGACTAATTTATAATTTTTTTTACCAACTTTATTATAAGCTAGCATTTTAAATATATAAGGACATTGTTGTACCTCTATTCTCTTTACATTTGACTGGGCGAACAAAAACGAGAAAAAAAATTCGTCTAGTAATTTGTTTGACTTGATTAGTACTAGAAAAGAACACTCCATTTACTGCTAACTTTTTAAACATTCTCCATATTTTTTAAATGACTCCATCCATTTTTAGATGCATTAAATTTAGCTCTTCCAATGCAAAGTAGGTTTTAGATACATACACGCAACATTTTTCAAGAAAAATGATGGGTAAGTAAACTTGTGATTTACGATATGTCACCTTTGTATTTATCCAATAGAATAGACGTGTCTTTGAAGATGCAAATTGCATATAGTTGTTGAAATGTAAGATAACACCTTGCGACTGACACAAGGATGATTTTCTTTGTCACAAAACACCACTGGTTGGCAGTCTACTCGCCCGTAAACTTCAGCCACACTTGCACTACAAAACACTTAGACTGTTTGCACACTTAGGCAGATTAACACATAGAACACTTAGCCAAATTTATAGGAAACAATTCCCAACCTTTTATTAATATCTCAATAACAAGGAAAGGCTTCACGAAACACTTAGACTGTTTGCACACTTAGGCAGATTAACACATAGAACACTTAGCCAAATTTATAGGAAACAATTCCCCCACTTTCTTCATGACTTCAAATTGGCCATCATACTTTGGGGTCAGTCCCTTATGCCTCGTCTTGCTTGAAATCTGCTTCCAGATTTGTGGAGTAAGCTTCAATAGCACTTGGTCACCCATTTTGAAATCTAATAGGCGCCTGTTTTGGTCAGCATATTTCTTCATGTGCCACTGAGCCTTGCGAAAGCTGTCCTGAGCCTCGGAAAACATTTCATACCTGTCCCTTGTAACCCTGTATGCTGCTGGACACTTCCTTGAGAACCTGTTCTTGGCGACATCTAATGGTGTCATAGGTTCTCTGCCTAAGACAATCTCGAACGGACTCATCTCTATTGCTAAAGATTTATGCTAGTTATAACAAAATTGGGCTATATCAAGTAAACTCACCCAATTCCTTTGACTTGCCGACACAAAATGTCTCAAGTACTCTTCCAACAAGTGGTTGATCCTCTCCATTTGTCCATTTGTCAGTGGGTGATTTGCAGTAGAGAACTTCAACTCGGTCCCCATCATATTAAACAACGCTGTCCAAAACCTGCCTATGAACCTAGTGTCTCTATCACTCACAATGTCAGCCGGAATACCAAAGTACTTTACAATATTTTGAAAAATAACTTAGCAGCAACAGCAGATGAGCATAAATTAGGTGCAACAACAAATATTGCATATTTCTAGAATCTGTCTACTACAACTATAACTGATGTTTTATTTTCAACTTTGGGAAAACCAAAAATGAAATCTATGCTTACCGACAACCATGGCCTTTCAGGAATAGGTTGGGGCTGCAACAATCCTGCCTCCTTCTTACGTTCTGTCTTGTCCACTTGACATATATGACAGGTTTTCACGTAAGCTTCAATGTCGTCTTCCATATTTGGTCAGAAATATACCCGAGACAGCAGTTCCATCATCCGTTCAACACCTGGATGACCTACCCAATAGTGTCATGCGCCTCTCTCATTAAATCCCTATGCAGTCCACCACCGTTTGGCACCACGATCCTCCTCTCTTTAAAATGGAGCAGATCGTCCTTGATCCAATTTCATCTCACAGTCTCATCTTGGACTTGATCCATCCACTTCACATAGAGTGGGTCATTTAGAGCAGTTAACTTGATCCTGTTATCAAAATCAGATTCAAGTTTTCAAATTGAATATACTGCAGCAAATTCCTCTTTCCTGCTTAGTGCGTCTGCCACTTGGTTATGCTTTCTTGGCTTATGTTCCCACATGAAATCATATTCTGCCAGAAACTCCTGCCAGCAAGCCTGTTTTGGACTTAACTTCTTCTGAGTTTTGAAGAACGTGTTAGCCACATTATCTGTCCGCACAACAAACTTTGTTCCCAGCAAATACACATGCCAAGTTTGCAAGCAATTCACTACAACAACCATCTCTTTTTTATGAGTTGAACCCAAGTTTGTATGGTCGGATGAGTGTGAGAAGCGTTTCAGACTTTTAAAGATCGGCTTACATCACCTCCAGTTTTGACTTTATTGGATGATTTAGATGGGTCGCTGGTACATTCTGATACCTATCGAATTTGGTTGGGTTGTTTACTTATGCAACATGGTAATGTGTTAGCTTATGCATAAAGGCAATTAAAGGTGCATGGGCATAATTACCCGACTCATGATCTTAAGTTAGCAGTGGTGGTGTTTGCCTTGGAGATTTGGAGACACTATTTGTATAAGGTGCATGTTAATATTATCTCTAACCATAAGAGTTTGCAATATGTATTCACCCAAAGGGATCTTAATGGTTGGAACTCCTTAAGGACTATGACATGAGTGTCCAATGTCATCCCCGCAAGGCAAATGTTGTAGCCAATGCTCTTAGAATGCTATCTACGGGAAGTGTGGCTCATGTTGGTGAATGGGAGAAAAAGTTAGTGAAAGATGTTCACCATTTGGCTAAATTAGGTGTTAGGTTCGCCGACTCTAATGGTGGTGGTATTCATGTTCACAATGGCAACGATCTTTTGTGGTGGTCGATGTTAAGGCTAAGCAAGATCTAGATCCGTCATTGGTTGAGTTGAAGAGATTGGTAGTTGAGAATAAGATTGAGGTTTTCTGCCAAGAAGGAGATGGTGAGACTAGGTACCAAGATCAATTGCGTGTTCAGGAAGTTGATGGTCTTAGAAAAATGATCGTGAGTGAAGCCATAACTCTCATTCTTCTATACATTTGGGATCTACCAAAATGTATCAGGACTTGAAGGAAGTGTATTGGTGGCATGGTACGAAGAAAGGTAATGCTAAGTTATATATTTAGGAGTTGGTTAGAATGGATGGTGTTCCTACTCCCTAATATATCAGATTGTGGTATCCCACTTACTTCTTACTCTTGGAAATTATCTCAAAAAGGGGCTTGGCCTTAATGTGAAGTTAAGTACATACCACTTTTCGTCCTCAATCCGTTGGACAAGCCAAGAGGATAATTCCAACTTTAAATGACATGTCGAAGTCTTGTGTGTTGGAATTCAAGGAAATTGGGGTGATCATCTTCCACTTATTGAATTTGATTATAATAATAGCTTTCATGCTAGCATTAGTATGACACCGTTTGAGGCGTTGTATGGTAGGAGAAGTAGATCTCCAGTTGGGTGGTTTTAGTTGGGGGAGGTGGTGTTGATTGGCCAGAATTTGGTGTTGGAGGCCATGGATGAGGTGAAGTTGATTAGGGAGAGGTTAAAGATGGCCCAAAGTCTCCAAAAGTCCTATTCGGATGTTAGGAAAAAGGAGCTTGAATTTTATGTTGGGGATTGGGTGTATGTGAAAGTCTCACCAATAAAGGGTGTGATGCGTTTTGGCAAGAAGGGAAATCTAAGTCCCTAGTATATAGGCCCTTATGAGATTGTTGAGCGGATTCGGAATGTGGCTTATAGGTTGGAGTTGCCTCCGAAATTGAGCTCTGTTCACCTGATCTTCAAGTGTCTATGTTGAGGAAGTTGGTTGGTGACTCTTGTACTATGTGTCTTTGGAAGGTGTTGAAGTTGAGGAGAACTTGTCTTATGAGGAAGTTCCAGTTGAAATTTT
Source organism: Solanum rostratum (assembly GCA_029948455.1). Taxonomy (NCBI): domain Eukaryota; kingdom Viridiplantae; phylum Streptophyta; class Magnoliopsida; order Solanales; family Solanaceae; genus Solanum; species Solanum rostratum. The sequence goes on along the minus strand of CM057055.1, from coordinate 9,937,921 downwards.
GGGATAGACAAGTGAAACGGCTTCGCAACAAGGATGTGGCTTCGATTAAGGTACTTTGGAGAAATCAACATGTGGAGAGTGCTACCTGGGAGGTGGAGTTGTACATGATGAAAGGATATCCCCACCTTTTCTAATCTACTCAAGCCTATGGTATTAGGTTCTTCCTTCTCCATACGGTCCTAATTCTTTCAGTCTTGAGTTTCATGACATGACGTGCATACATGTGAACAAAAATTATTTGAAGATGTTTTGAATGATTTGAATACATTTTGATTTGAGTTTAAGACTTAATGATTTTCAAATGATGGGCTATATGCATTGTACCTTTTGTTTGGATGTTTCATGTTCTAAGTCAAGCCTTTCAAGTCTTGTTCTAGCACATTCGAGGACGAATGTTCCCAAGGGAGAGATGATTTAAGGACCTTAACTTTATTCAACCTTAATGGAGCTATGAAATTTGGTTTGAGAAAGTTTTGGGACCAAAGTGACACCTTATGGTAGCTTACACGGTCTGTGTGGGGGTATACAGACCGTGTGGAGCTTCCTTGGAATGGCCCTTGGCCTTGTATGGGGTGTGAGGGCCTTGGTGTGGATTTTAAAACCAACGAAAGCCATACTTGGACCCCACACGAACCATGTGAAGCCGCACAGACCGTGTGGAGGGCCGTGTGCTTGCCTTGGGCTTGAGACTCCACTGTTTTAAGCTCCAGTAAAGTGGTACGACCAGTGGTGTGGTCCGTATAGAGGGGTATGACCTGTATACCCCTCCGTATGTGCTCTAGAGTGAAATATTTTCTAAGTATTGGGTCACTGTCTCGAAACTTCATCGCGAAATACTTTCTAAGTGAAGTGGTACGGAGGAGTACATGGTCCGTGAGACCAACCGTTTGGGTGCTTTCATGGAATTTATCTAAGTATGGAATCTTTAAGCTCAAGTTAAGTTACCTTTCAAGCTTTCAATTCAAGCTTATTTATTTGGATTAGGTCATTATGGGCCTCCAACATCAAGCCAAGTTCAACGGAGTTCCATTGGCTAAGTTTTTCACAAGAACCAATAGAATGGTCAACTTTAAATGATCATATCTCTTAGCACAAAACAAACTGGGTAGACCACAACCTTTCAAACTGAAGCTCTTTGAATTGTATTTCCAACGCATCTTGTTTCACATTATTTCAAGATCGTATCAAGACGTTATTCTCATTTTTGTAAAGACCATCTATGCAACATTTTCTGAGAATTTTCTAAGTGAGTCTCACGGGAGGATTGTATGGACCATGATAACTTGTACGGGCCGTTAGACCTCCTCATGGGACCCCTGGCAAGAAATGTTGTTTTGCTTCATTAATGGTTTTTTTTTTGTAATTGTGGCTTTCCTAAGGGTCTTTTATGTCTTCCTATGCTTTTCTAAGACTTCCTAATGACCTAAACTCTATTCCACTCATTCAAATTCATTCCTACACTTAGAATTATTCATATTCTCTCATCTAAAGAACTCCCCTCAAGTGAGCTATTGGAGATTAGCTTGGATCATGAGGAAGGGTCTTCTTCTTAAAATTTCTCCATGAAACTTCTTCATTAGCTAAGGTATATTGGTTTGATTCTTAGTCCCTTTCAACCAAGAAGACCCAAACTCTTTTCAAGTGATTTTCATAAAATTTTAGCTTACTTTAATTATGGGTTTTCAATATTATTTTTTATCAAATTCAATTTATACATGGGCTATGTTTATTTATTGATTTTAAATTGAATTAAGCCCTAAATACAATGAAATGCATTGAAGTTATGAAGTTATGAAAGTGCATGTCCCCTTTAAAGCTTGATTTAAGCATGGGTAATATATACTATGATTTAAATGTGATTTTTTCTTATGTCTTAACTTGTATTTCATAATGTATTGTTGATTTTTGTTTGAATCTCTATTATCATGCTAATCTCTTCTCATTCATGGCATATGCATGCATGACTATTGTTTTTATGAAGCTTATGAAGTGGGTCCAGACCTAATTATGTTTATGTATATGATTTTGAGAAGATTATGGTTATGATAAGAATGTGATCACATAAATGTCTTAGATTATGACTCTTTGAGCAATTATGGGTGTTTACACCACTATGTTTAGGGACCATCGATTGACGTTTGAAACGAGGTAGAAAATCCCCAAGGGTCCATACTCATTTCTCAAGAAGGTGCTCCAAAGGAGCTATTCCTATGCTGAAAAGTAATACATGAAAAATGTTTTGGCTTTTTAGCCAGATATGCATGATCATGAAGAATGTTATTTGTCCTTTAAGCCCAATTGTGCATGCAAACTATTTGAAAGCCTTATGCCTCTTTTATAAGCTTTTATATATATATATATATATATATATATATATATATATATACACACACACACACACACACACACATATATATATATATATGCATGCATGTATGTATGTATGTTTCTAGTCGGATGATGACCTAGTACCGATGGGATTGGATGTAGGGTGGGTTATTCCCAAGGGGCCATACTTCTTCCTTTTGAACTATATGTCTAGCATAGGTATATATTTATGCCCCAAGAGGAAAGAAGAAGAATGTTAAGGATCTATTTTTGGCAAGTCAGTCACCTATTTATCTGTTGTGGGGAAGAGGACGGAGTTCCAAGGTATAGCACAATTGGTCTTATGTCAGTTACGGTCCCATCCTGATTATATATGAAGTATTTTCGAATTCATGCACCATGCATTTCATGACATATTGTTATATTATTTTGCTTTTCTATATATCTCATTCTATATATGATCTCTTGTTATTTAACATTGAATGCAAGTTTAATGAGTTCATGCGCATTGCATGCCCATATACTTAGTACATTCAAACATACTAACGCATAATTTTTCCTACATGATCTAACCGTGCAGGGACTGGAGACTACTTTCATCCACCATTTGATGGCTAGATCGGATTTGAGAAAGTGTTGTGGTGAGTCCTATTTTCCAAGGACAAGCCACCATGTATCTACCTTATGTTGCTCCCATTTTGCTATTTACTCTGAGGGTTGCTTGGGACATGTCTTGGCCTCGAACTATTCTATGACTAAAGGCATTGTTGGACATCTTGTAGACTCTTGTCGGATCTATATGTTATATGTTGTATTTGGAGCTTATGATTATGGTTATCTATTGGATATGGCTACTATGGATTTATTATGAGTTTATGTTATGGGTTCATGCTATGATGTGAGATATCCTAAGTCGCGTATTGCCCCCATAGAGTGAGTCCTACTTACCCGCCCCTTATTCTTTATGTGTTATGTGCTATGTGAATCCATGGTAATCCCTTATCCCTATGACATCCCCATAGCGTGAGTCCTACATTCCCATCTCTTAGAACTATGCGTTTACTATTTACATATGTGCTTCCGGACCAATGATGTGTGAACAGATGCTATGAGGCTTATTTGGGGACTCTCGGGTTCCCATTCACCATGTCGTAGGACCTTGGTTCGGGCCGTGACAATCATTTATTAGATGGTGATCTTATTATTTTAGATGAATGCATCAAAATAAACACTTCAAATTGGGAATAATCATTAGTAATAACGCAAAAATTGTGAGACATGCAAAGAAAAGAGAGATTTGAATACATAAAATCGTCATGATAGGGGAAAAATTACTACAAGTTTTTAATCACATCTATTTTGACAGTATAGAAATTTTATATACAAAATCTTTATTGTAGAGCTGTGTATTTAGAGGAAAGTATATGATAAATGATATACTATTTCAGTAGTTTATATGTTTTACAGATAAATATAGTTTAAGTTCTAGTGTTCTAAATACAATTCTTAATTCAAATATTTAAATGAAAATCCAAATTTGATCAAACCTAAAATATTGCACTACGATAAAAAAATTTGATCGAAAATAAAATATTTATAAACTGAAAAATCATGACTAATTTATAATCTTTTTACCAACTTTATTATAAGATAGCATTTTAAATATACCAAATATGTTATACCTAAATTCTCTTTACAATATACTGGGTGAACTAAATCACGAAAAATAATTCGACTAATAATTTGTTTGACTTGATTAGTACCGGAAAAGAACATTCCATTTACTGCTAACTCGTTAAACATTCTCCATATTTTTGAAATGACTCTATCCATTTTTGGATGCGTTAAATTTCTCTCTTCCAACGCAATTAGGTTTTAGATATATACACAACATTTTCCAAAAAACAATGATGGGTAAATAAACATGTGATTTACGACATGTCACCTTTGTATTTATCCAATAGAATAGACGTGTCTTTGAAGATGCAAATTGCATATAGTTGTTGAAATGTAAGATAACACCTTGGCGACTCATATAAGATAATGAAAACAGCATATCCAGTTTATTCTCACAAGTGGAGTATGGAGAGGATAGTTTGTAGATGTACGCAGACCTTATCCTTATTTTTGTCAAAGTTAAGAAACTATTTTAAATAGACCCTTGAGTCATATGAGATGGATTATAAAAAATAATGACATGGATGTAGCAATTATATATTTCATCATGCAAGATATATACTATGATATGAAGAATCCCATGAGGACACTATATCATTCTTATGTTGAAAAAAATAAACTTGTTCACGTTATTTAGTGTGTTCACATCATATTTGATTTAGTTCATAAACTAGTAGATTAATGTATTAGGAGATGCATGAATTGGTTAAAAAGTCTAAATTAAGTCTAAGGTGTATTCATGTATGCTAGGCTAGATATAAGGATGAATTTACCTATAAATAGTTATGGAATCTAGCCATTTTGAGTAAGCCAAAGTTGAATAGAAAATCATCTTTCCTCCACTCCTCTTCTACTTATAAGTACTGAGTAATATTTGTATTGTCTTGCTCTCTCAAGTTTCCTGCATATGAGACAAGCAACCAAGAAGGCATTGAAACAAAACAAATGGAGTTCAAGGATGAGTTGAAGACTCAACTTCTCAAGGACATCAGATATCATGAATTTGATTCAAGAAACTTGGCTATATATTTTACAGGTGTTACATAGATTTTATGATTTCCAAAAAAAAACTAAAGAACAAGTACAATATCTTAATCTTTGAAATAGCTTTCGACAAATGAAATTACACAAAAACTAAAGTAAATATAGTACATCTACGTTCTATCCTTAGCCCAATGATCCATAAACAACTAGAGTAAGTACATGAGTTGAACACCAATGCTCATGGTTATTAGAACTAGAGGGTCATCCTTAATCATTGCTACAACTTAAGGATAAATAAAAGTATTAATATAAGGCAAATACTGACTAAAAATATGTATTTTTGGCCAAACATCACCACTCCATACTTAAATTTTTGCTCGTCCTCTAGCAACCATTAAAGCTCATCTCAAAAAATTTAAATAGGACCACCTTTTTTTATTGATACAAACAATTTAGGCTATCTAAAACATTCAAAACATCAAATAAACTTTCCAATCATTATGCAAGACATACAAATAAACAACAAACCTCTAACATCCTAAACTCTTGAAAGGAAGACCTACCCTCTCATGGAAATTAATAAAATCACAAATTATCATCAAACAAGAGCCCTAACAAGAAAATAATAGTCCACTTGCTTAATTCAAAATATTGAATATAAATTAAGAACTTAGCATTAAAGAACAACTCTCATAATATTGACAAAAGAATCCACATGTATGCACAAAGAATTATGTGTTTTCCCTTTATGTACATGTCCACTAATTAAGCATGCTTGATTAGAATCAAATCAGACTTTTAATGGGTTGTAAAGTAGGCTAGTGGATGCATAGAAAAAATTATATAAAGTGACTTACACTTCCCTAAGCATTTTATACTTTTAGATTTCATCCCTCATTATTTTCTTACAACCTTCTCTTCAATAATTATTTCACTAGCAATTTCATCTCATCAAGAATGTTTCACTTTTTATTTTTGTAACACCCTGAGAGGGTACCCTTGGCGTGGCCGACACTTGAAGAACTATTGTTGATTCCCCAAGAGAACCATTTGGCTTCATTATCACGTCATACTCGACAACGAAAGAATACTCATGAAGGACTATCAAATAAATAAATAAGTTGGTATGAAAAAAAGGATACCTTCCAGGGGACAAGAATTTGAAGTGATTAAAAATCAACCATCACAACACAATGTATATGAAACCTCTATCAAAGTCTAAAAGGTGCCAAGACAAACCCCGAGCTACCTCAAATTAAAGTACTCAACTAATGAAGAAAATAAAACATCTCCTCCAAAAACAAGGCGGGCTCACCACAATCTAGAAAGAAGGAATAGGACTTCAACGACGCGCTTATTGGAGACCTCTGTCACTTATATCCGGATCACTAAATGATGCACACCTAAATGGACACTAGTACATTGAATATACCGATATGTAAAATGGCTAAGGAAAAAAACGGAAATAACCAAAGGTACTCAACCCAACAATCAACTCAACTCAATAAGCATGCAAGTTTCAGAATAATATTGTGCTTTGAAATAGACTCAATAATACACAACTAGCTTAAAAGAATAATTCACCCATCATCATGCATTGCATAGGAGTTTCTCTTAACTGACGACAATCCTAACTCCTTTAGTTAGTGATGCACAATGAAATCGACGTCATTGCGATACTCGTCCAATACTTTCCAAGGTAAGGGACTCTCAACGAATTCTAGATACACAATCAGTGTCCATCTTTTCGGGACACAAGAGGCATGACCCCTATCCTATACTGGCAACGTAGTGTATGGGTTGGAGTTATTACTTACTCTCTCCTATATCGATGCTCAATACTCCTCCCAAGACTAAAATATACTCATATCAATCAACTCAACCAACTCTTCATATCAATTCCACTCAAACTCCACTAAATCACTCAACAAATTGACCAATCAGGACTATCCATCATGCATGCTATCAAGACTTATCAAATCATTCAAGACTCTAACTTAAACGATACTTAGACTCCAATCATTCATGCTTATCACAAAACAATATGTAAGATGCTCATTATATAAGGACATGTAATATAATTATCATGTTCCAGTCACACTCAATTCACTATATTTGGACATTTTCAATCATAATCTCTATTCAGGCAATGCAATAATCATTACATAGGATAATGCAATTTAGGGTTCATAATATCATACATAAATTAATGCTTCAATATCATGTAACTAACATGAAAATTATCAATTCATTCATAAACACACATGAAGAGTCAAAATAAATACAAGCAACCCAAATATTAGGATTATGGAATTTAACTACTAATTTCTATTCACCAATTTGACTCTCGAACAATCTTCAATCACATATTCAGAACCCTAGCTTTTCTCCTTCCTTGGTGCTCTCAAGAATGGGTCAAAATTAAGCTCAAACCATTGAGAGTTTTAATTAAAAGGTATGGAAAAGACGGAAATACCCCTCTTCAAAACTATTGAAGGAAACCACAAAACCCCATTTATGAGCAGTGATCCCATTTACGGGCTGCAATTGGCCTCTCATAAATAGAGAGTGCTAAATTTGGGTTACTTGATATTGGACCTGGGGTTCTACGAACCCCTTTTTATGGGTTGTGGAATGAAGTATAGGCCATCCTCTCAATCGTAATTTGAAATTTAGAATTATGGTTTTAACTTCCAACTACAAAACACATTTTACGAGTCATAGAATGACGTACGGTCCATAAAAGGACTCGTACATGGGCCTATGACTTAGAAAAGTTTTCTAAGTCACGGGGGGTAACCACGAACCCCACCTACCGAACATAGATTAATCTACGGGCCACAGATGACCCTCGTAGTCACTTCCAGTGACGATTTTCAAGTCATTTTCTCAACTTTTCCAGGGCATTTAACTTGGACTAGATGGAATGAATTAGGAGGTGTCACAATGTTTTCCTTCAAAACTATTTTTTCATGGCATATTCATCCAAAGAGGGATTTTTCATCACTTTATAGCTGCCATTAATCATTTTTTACACTTAACCATTCCTTTTATTTAGAATTAACAAAATGAAAATAAGTCTATGTTATAGTACTCAAGGAAGCAAGGTGCAAAAACTAGGGATTCAACAAAAGGATAAAAAAAATATGGCTACCAACAAAAGGCTACAGGCTAAAAAAGCCTAACTAGTAAGCAAGGTGTGATTTTAAAAAAAAGGATAAAAAGATTAAATGAATTGGGAAACTACCTTGGTTTTACTTTTTTCGGTAAAGTACACCTTTCCTCATTAAGTAAGTCAGTTTCTAAAGCCTAAGGCACCTTATAAATTGTTTCATAACCATTTATCTAACAAAAATCATGAAAAGGAATTGGTTTCCTAGAGAAAAAACTCGAATATTCTACCCCTAGGTAAGTTGCAAAATTCAACTTTGAAACTGTGTAGCTGTTAGCGAAGTCAGAATATCTAGTTGTATAAAGCTTTGTTTTAATGATTGAATATGTTTTGGAGAGCCCATTAATATACCTACAACTCTTATGTTTGTGTGAAAAGATTAATTTGCTTTTATGGGATTGAAAAAGGGGACACAACACTGGGAAAGTTCTGGCCAGTTTTTCTCACTTAGAAACCTCCTATGTCTTGTTATTAGTATCTTAAGCATATCTTGTTGTATGAAATATATTTTGTGATAGTTATTGATTCCTTGCAACTCCAATATAGGTATCTACAACTATTATTATAATGTTGTGACCTAAGCTTTTGGTTATGGATTCGAAACAGTTGATGCAATTTCGGACGAGTTCTGTCTATATTCTTGACTTAGAAATTTTCTTTGTTTTTTTATTATATATTTTTGTAAAAAATATATTTTGTGGTGACTCTTAATTTTTTGCAACCTTAATACATATATCTACAACATTTTATTGAAGACTGTAAAGTCTAGTTCTATCGTTTATCAATTCAAAATATAGTTACAAGACAAGGCAGTCTAGCTGTCCAGATTTATGTGAATTGCACAAACTAGGTCACTTTATTTATCTATTTTGTAAATTTTCACCTGAAAGTGTTGAATATTAAACGAATACTTGATTGTGTGATTAAGATGTTATACCTTGTACAATTCAGGCTTGCAAGATACTTGTTTAATTCACCCACTTGTATGGATTGCTCAATCACTTGATATTCTTGCGAACTTTGTCCTTCTTGTGATTGTGAGTTTGTCACTAATGCAATGCCTCTTGATTTGTATCATTTTCCATCTTGACTCTGAATTTTTAGTTCGCCTTAAGTATGAAAGTTGTCCATTTTAAGAATGAACTAGAAAACCATTTTTAATATGGCTCTTGGTTCTCTTGATTATTGGGTTTCCACCCTTCTTGATACAAGATTACGGTACTTCTTGATACTCGATTATGTTTGTTAACATGGCGTGACATACATATTGGGCGAAACTTGTCATTTAAATCTCTTGCAAAGATGGTTAATGAACTCTCGACGTTTAGACCTTTAAATACAATACTTGATACTCTTGATATATTTGTTCACTTTATTTATATATTACATTGTAACTATGCTTCCCATGACTTTGAAGAATCTAAAGGCTCCCAGTTGTATTTTTTATATCACTAAGCTTTATGTTTAGTGCTAGTTTTTTCTATTGTAGAACACGTCCGAGGAGACACTTGAAGTTGATCATTGAGATAACATTTTTGGGAGCTTTAAGGAAGATCACATTCACATATAGGCCTTTATATTTTGTATTACTCTTGGAACATGTATATGGTCCATGGGTTGTATATTTATATGTTAATTTGAAGACTAGTAGGATCAAGTAAATGTGGTTTGTAACTTAAACTTGGTGACATGTTTTGTTGTTTTGGATGAGCCAAACAATGTTTTATAAATACTAAATTGTTGCTTAAATTGGAATATTCACATGATGCATGAGCTAGCTAACTTTGGTACTCATAAGATCGTACTAGTTTTAACGTGAGTTGTAGTGGCATGGAATAATTAATGTAAATCTCGTAAAGTATTTTTTAAAATTTTTTGAAAAGTTATTCCGCCATAAAAAGAAAAATTTCTATTTGGTTAAATTGAGATCAACTGAATATTTAAATACCAAAATCTTATTTTGTAAACTATGTTGAATGGGCCTAATTTCTCCACTAGAATATGGTTGATATTTCTAAGTTATGCTTCCTATAAACTTTGCAAGTATTATATAAGTCTTGCTGGAAATGGCATCCTCCCAAGAGGGTTGCTACAAACACTTCACACTTGGCCCCATAAAGATAATTTCATTAATTTTGAGAGCAAATATCATCGTTGCCAACACTAAACCATGTGTTGAGTAGTTTTTCTCAAGAAACTTTAACTTACATGTGGCATGGGTTATAACATTCTTATCTTGCAGCAACATAGCACCCAAACCCATACGTGTGGCATCAGAATAAATAATAAGATTCTTATCTTCTATTAATAATGTTAGGATTGGGGCAATAGTTAGAAAGGCCTTGAGCTTTTGGAAGCTCTCTTCACATTTATCTGTTCACTCACATGTCACATCTTTTTTGTGAACCTTGTCAAGTGCATAGCAATAAAAGAAAAGTTTTTCATAAATTGCCAATAATAGCTGAAAAGTCCCACAAAACACATAAGCTTAGTCAAGGAACCAAGCCATACCCAATTCTTAAAAGCAATCTTTTGGGGACCCACCATAGCCCCTTCTTTCTAAACAATATGCCTAAAGAAAACATATAGACGATAACTAGAATTCACACTTATGAAATTCCGCATACAATTTTTGATTTCCGAAGACACCCTAAACTATGTGAATGTGGTGTGCATGCTCTTCCTTACTCTTTGAATAAACTAGAATGTCATCAATAAACACAATTACAAACGAAACCAAGAATGGCTTAAACACCTTATTTATCAAACTCATGAAGGTTACAGGAGCATTGGTCAATCCTAATGACATTATCAAAACACGTAGTTGCCTATGCCATGAGACAATTCTAAGCACATCCTCAGACCTAATCCTTAGTTGATAGTAACCAAGCCTGAAATAAATTTTAGAGAATCTTAATGCACCCCGCAGCCAGTCAAAGAGATCATCAATATGAAGTAATGGGTACTTATTTTGAATAGTGACCTTGTTCAAGTATTGATAGTTTATGCACATTCCCATGCTACCATTTTTTTCTTAAGAAACAAAACTGAAGCACCCTACAGTGAAGAATTAAGATGGATTAAAACCTTATCATGGATATTTTTGGGTCTAAACATTAAGTTCTCTTAGCTCCACTGAAGCCATGCCATAAGGAGGGACAGAGATTGGGCGAGTGCTTGACTCTAAATCAATGCAAAAATTTGTATCTCTATCGGGAGACATACCAGACAAATTCATAAGGAACACGTCCTTAAACACCGCTACAACATGAATATAATTAATAGAAAGGGGCATTGTGTCAACATCTCAAACATAAGCTAAATATGCTAGACGACCCTTCTCCACCATTTTCCTACCATAGATGTAAGATATGAGCTTAGCCGACTTAAGCTTGTATACCCCTTCTCACTCTAACCTTTCCCTACCCTAGATCTCTAGAGTTATAATTTTAGCGTTACAATTTAAGTACGACATGATATGGGGAGAACCAAGTCATGTCTAAGATGACGATAAAATTGGTCATTTCCAAAATCACCAAATCAACTTAAGTGTTAAATCTCGTACACAAAATAGAAGAAGCAAAAAAAGAATGGTGACTACAATAGACTCTCCAATTGGGATAAAAACATGGATAAGGGAATCAAGCATGTTAAAAATCATATCAAAACTCAAGGAAATTTTTTTTTGACACATTTCAGATTAAGTAGAGCATGGGTCAAATTAAATAGTAGTCATCAGATTGCCAAAAAAAATCTATGATCACTAAATCAGCAGCCTCAACCTCTGTCCTACCCGAAAAAGCATAAAACTGAGCCCTATCATCTCGAGGGACAACCTCCTTTCCTGTTTACACTGCTTTTCTACCTGCATTACCATTATCTCAACCATCATAACCATTTGAATTTCATCCTTTCCCATATTGTCAACGTACTGTACCATTGTTACCTCCACCTGTCATCACGATGGCCCTAATCTGCAGTTGTGAGGGGTTGGTCATAAGGGGTGGGGACATCCCTACTCACATGTAATGGATCTTCATAATTATAACAACTGCAATCAAGAAAAGGTCAAGTACCTGGTGTAGAAGAAGGTCCATGATCATCCTGCACAATAGCCTGTTGTGAAGCCCCAAAGTAACCACCTGTAAAAGCAGGCATAGATGACTGCACTAGTCGGCTTACCTAAACCTCTAGAATAAGAACCTTGGATGTCACTTGCACTCTTGAGGCTTTTGGCCAAAGCCTTGGACTACCCATCCTTTCTGTGTAATGACCCTTCGGGTCATTTCTATGTTCCACATTATTTTGCTAATTCTGCATGTGTATAGTGACCTCGGGTCATTTGTAACCGTCTGAGACTGTTGGCATGGTTATTGGAGGGGTTATTTGATATTTTGAGCTAACTGGGAAGTTATAACCATAAAAATGAGTTTTTTCTGATAAAATCCTAGTAAACAGCCTCAGAATGGTATTCTGACGATTTCATTAGTTCAAAAATGGACGAATTACGCTAGAAGCATATCTAGTCTAGTATATCATGGCTTACAAATTTAGCCACTGAAATTGGTTAACAATTGACTTAGTCTACACCCTCGGGAAATCTACTCTAGATGAGAATTTTCACAGCAGTTAGCTCTAGAACATTGAGTTTGGTCTAGGACAACCCTTCATTTGATACGGAGGGAACTTAGGATGCGATTTGAGCCCCCGAAGCTTTCTATTTAAAGTTGCATATAAGTAAGTGAGAACCACATTGTATCTTAATGACCTCCAGTGGAAATTTAATATGTGCCATTGGATTCAAAATGTTAAAATTATTAGAGTTGTATACTTCTTTGCCAAAATCAGAGTCCGAACAAGTTCGAAATATCAAAAAAGGGATTGAAAGGATAAGGTAAAGGGGGATGACATGGCAGGTTATGGAGGGGCTACCAGTGGTGCGACCTAGCCCCGCCACTTTGCGCTGCGATTTTGAGCTCATTTTTCATCCGGTTTGAGTGATTCAAAGGGTTACATTGTACAGGATTTTTACGAGGAATGCCATGGAAGTGTCGAATCCTAATTTTGACGTGTATTTTGAGGTAAAATCACTATTTTTGCTGATTATATTTTGAAAATGAGTGAAAACTTTATATTGCGATATCTTGGTCATTTCTCAATGAAATTAAGTGAAATTTGTGTCTAAACTATTTTATTTTCCAAGTAGAACCTTGTGGTATGCTTGGATCTTGTAAATTTGATTGTATTTTTATGAAGCTTGACTGAGAAATTATGTAGGAAATGTTTTCCCAATAAGAAATGCAACTTTATTTTTGAGTCGTTTCATCTTGTTTTGGGATCTATTTTGAGCTCCATTTTCGGCTATTGACTCAGGGTGACGTAGGGATCATTTTACAAGGGTTTGTTTGATATTTCAAGCATGGGCCACATTTTTCCCTTTTTAGCCATAATTTATGTAATTTCACCCGTTTCTTGAGATATTACAATCAAACCAGTTGTGTTGACCTTGTGATTCACGCTTTGACAGTGGAGTAGTGTTTTGCGGCAATCAAAAAAGGGGAAGCCTAGAGGAACTAATCAAGAGCACGAGAAACCACCTTCCAGGTTGGCTAGGCTTTTCTTTTGTCATGACCTGACCACTTAGGTCATGATGGAGCCTGTTATATCCCATCTACAGGCAAGCCAACCCAATGTCCACATCATTTGTCTTGAATTAATAGTGATAAAGATACTAACAATATATAGTACAACGAACACAACCTACCTAGGACCTAGAAGTCACCTGTACAGAGATACAATAGACTCAAATGACAATATACATATCTACATACATAACTAGAATAGTAATCTACACGTACAAATCCAAATTACATATACAAGGCCAATGTCTGATATACAAAAGACGGCCCACTAGACAGAAGGAAACTACAGAATGTACAGAGCGGTTGATGCTCACCAATGTCTCTTTAATCATTTGCACACTCCTAACTCAAGGAATGCAGCTAGTACCTAGACCTGCACTATGGGATGATGCAGAAATATAGGGGTGAGTACCAGAAAAGGCACCCAGTAGGCATCATTGACCGACCAAGTGAAATAGTGAAAATAAATAAAGCCCAAGTGTGTAGAAACTGCAGCAGTGTAGCAAAACAAATCCAGATCAAGGCATCGGCGTGTCAGAAAACCCTCAACCATAACTTAACAAACCATAATGAAGAACAATGCTAAACTAAACCAACCCAAGTGGTGAACATCGATACCGACTGATGAAGAATGCGTAGGCTAATACTACAACTGCCCCCAGCCAAGGCATAATGCTTTACGCAGGTGCAAGGCCCTAGTATCTATGCCTATACGTCAATTGGGGCCCCATAAGCCAAGAATGTACATAACTAGAATAGCCATCTACACGTACAAACCTAAATTACATATACAAGGACATTGTCTGAATGCAAAAGGCGACCCACTAGATAGAAGGAAACTGCAGAATATCCAGAGCAGTTGAAGCTCACCAATGTCTCTTTAATTGTCTGTGCACTCCTAACTCAATGACTGCTGCTAGTAATCGGACCTGCACTATGGGATTATTCAGAAATGTAGGGGTGAGTACTAGAAAAAGCACCAAGTAGGCATCATCGAACGAGCGAGTGAAATAGTAAAAATAAATAAAGCCCAAGTGTGTAGAAACTGCAGCAGTGTAGCAAAACAAATCTAGATCAAGGCATGGGCATGTCAGAAAACCTTCAACTATGACTAAACAAACCAAAATGAAGAGCAATGTTAAGCTGAACCAACCCAAGTGGTGAACATCGATAGCGACTAACAAAGAACGCGTAAGTTAATACTACAACTGCCCCCAGCAAAGGCATAGTGCTTTACGCGGGTGCAAGGCCCTAGTATCTATGCCTGTATGTCAACTGGGGCCCCATAAGCTCAGAAGGTACACCTACGCATAATATAGAACTAACAAATCGTCACAAATCCCTCAAAAGTATCACAAAATCCCATAAGACCATCATAAAGCCCCAGCTCTCCATATCATCATAACAAGGGTCAATTGTACGTGGGTGTAAGGCCCTAGTGTCTAAGCCTGAACGCTCCTTGAGCCCCCATAAACCCAGGAGGTACCACCACACACAATCAGGGTATGAATAGGTAAAGGGGTACAAAACTCGGTGATAGATGGTATGAGATCACAACCAGTACAGGATATAGTATCACATAGGCCCTCGAACCCTAACTATCACTTGAGACCTCGAATTCTATAATATCAATGGGGCCTCGAATCCCCTTCCCAACCTAACCCCAGGTCAGGGCAGTTAACCAGGGCCAGATGGTCTTAAAATATACATAACAGTAGGACATATCCCCCGTGGGAGAAAGAATCCCTCTAATGCAATATGTAGAGCCTCAAACCCAAGAATAGTCAACTAGGCCTCAAACCTAGGAATAATCAACTGGGCCTCGAACCCATGAAAATGATTAGTCAACTAGGCCTCGACCCTAAGAATAGTCAATTGGGCCTCGAACACAGGAAAATTCAATAGGGCCTCGAACCCATCAGAAATCGATGGGGTCCCCGACCCAAAGCATAATCAATAGGGTCCTACACCCAAAGGACAATCGATAGGTATATCACAAGTATCCAGAACAATTAAGTCCAACAGAGACATATATATACCAAATCAGTCCACAATATGGCTGTATCATAGGTATCCTGATATAATTGGCCTATCGAAATTATATCTATACTAGAATCAGTCCACAGTACGGTTGTTATCAACAATCAACCTCACAGCCAGCATATGTTAGTAACATTAGGCTCCACATTCTTACAGATAGGAGTTAAGCTAGCATACATACCTGTAACAGGGCATTAGCCCACATCTAGCCTTTACTAGGCCTTTTCATAGTTCAACAGTGCCAACACTTTGCGACTATAGTGATTACACCTAGTACAGTCCAGAACAACCACACGTACCCCAAAATAACCGTAGATACCCTATATGCTAAGTACAACAAGTATCCAGGAAATAAGTCTTAAAAAATCATGACAATAGTGTTTAAATGCAAGAAATATAATTAACAATCAACCTCACATATATATGTCTCACGTAGGACTTTTAACGTACATGTATTTCAGCTCAGTTTAGAGGTAAGGAAAGTCTAGCCTACCTGGAAGGCGAATCCACATGATCCATATCAGCCACATGAATTTTACCTTATCTAATTGCCTCAAAATTCTGCTCAGCTATAAAATATAAATCACAACATAAACATGGCTATTTTAGCTATAATATCTCGAGAAACAGGGGGAATAGGTCAGTTACGACTAAAACAGAGAAAGTAGCCCTATGTCCTAAATGCCAAACCAACCACTGTAAAATGACTTTTATGTCACCCTGAGTCCATATCCAAAAATTGAGAACAATGAGAAACAATCCAAAACAAATGACACTTCTTATCAAAAAGTATATATACGTACAACTGCTTCCCGGCCAAATTCCTCAAAAATACAGTCAAATTAATAGGATAAGAATATACCACAGTGTAGGTCTCGAAAATTAGTACAACATAGAACCAAATTTTACTTAGTTCTGATAAGAAAAGGCTGAGATATCACGTCACGAAATTTTCGAAAAAGTACTAACATAAACTGCAGGTATAATTGCATTTTTGCACCAAACGGAGCTCTACCAATTAATTTGACATTACCATGGCATGTATCTCCCAAATATACATAAAATAGACCCAAATTTCACCAAATTCCAACTCAAAACGGATAAGTAATCGCAACTCGAAGTTTCCAAAAAACTGTTCAATATGCAGCAGAAAAAACAACAAATTTTACCTCAAATGATGTGCCAAAATCAATTTCTTGCACTTCCACGATGTTCCTCTCAGAAAAATACACAAGTTAGCCTTTTGAATCGCCCAAATCGAATAAAAAATGAGAGAAATATCAAAATAAAAAATTTTTCCATGCGTCCCCGCATTAATCTGGAAACTTTCCAGATTTATAATCCAATTTTTCCCTTTTTTAACCAACGTGCCATGTGGAAGTTTCTCATTGGGCAACGTGGTGCCACCTCAACTTGCTCAAACTTAATTTCGATGCTTCGGTCTCATCTGGAAGTCAGAAAAATACAATCCATATATGAAATTTGATTGGAAACGGCATTCCGGACTCAAAAGTGTAGTCAAAATTCCCATAGGAGGTCGTTTTATTGCAATGTGAGTCCCATTTCTCAATATTAAAATCTACCGAAGGGACCAAAATACACCCAGAAGCCCTGGGAACCGAACGAAAGGTCCTCCTAGGCCAAACTCGATGTTTTAGATCCAACGGTGCGGTCAGAATTTGTATTTTGGGCACATTTCCCAAGGACGTCAACTACAATCAACTATTGACCTATTCCGATGGCTAAATTTGTGAAACTTGACATAATTGCACCAAACATGCTCCTAGCCTAAACTTTTCATTCTGGAATTGATGGAACCATCAAAATTCCACTCTAAGGCCATTTACTTGGCTTTCCCTACAAATTCATTTTATGGTATAATCTCTCGTTTAACTCGAAAAGCTGTATAATTGTCAAACGATTAATCGAATGACCGAACAATCTGTGTCAATAAGTCACAAATAGCCGCGCTCACTATGCAAATGCTCAAACTGATAATGCATTCACAAAATCACAAAAACACCTGGAGGGTTATTACATTTTATCTCTAGATTGAGTTGAAATATGTAGTAAGAGCTTGTTTATTGTTGAAGGTCTTTGAATAAAGTATGTATATGTATGATGCTGAGACTATGATTATCATTTGGACTCTAAAATACTTGCATCTATTTTTTTAGATGATTTTAACATTGTCTGGGCTATGTATGCTTCTGATAAGGAATGCAAGGGTGAGTTAGCGAACGACATAGGTAAGTTAAGCACTGAAGCTACTTGTGTAAATATATTTAACTGTTTAAATGTTGATTTGACTTGTTAGGCTCTCTGAAACAGAAACTTATATTATGTCATCATTATTCTAATTATCCCTGATCTATATATTCTGGTTACATCCTGTTAAAGGCTATACTTGATCGGTTGAGATTGTTATCACTGTTTAGGAACTATAATAGTTATATATGTCATACTAGCTGGTTGTTAGCACTGTTAAGCTGTGAGTTGACTTATTAGGGGTTAAATGTAACTTACGTCACGTGATTAACACAAATGCCTATCTTGACCCTTGTTTACTTGTCTAAGTAGTCTGGTGCAGATGTTATGTAGTAGTTGAAAGGTTGGTTTGTTGAGTATGTTTTATATGTGGCTACCTATACTAAATATAATGACCTTGCCCAACACTGTGAAGTATTGTCTGCTCTTGGGCCTAGGCCATCGCAGATTTTTTCCTTTGGGCTCACCCCAAAAGGCGCCTCACAGTATATAGGCCAGTGCTTTACTTATATACCCGACATCTTTCTTGTGTTTTGCCGATGTTGGACTTCTTATCTCAAGATGGGTTGTTACATACACCCCCTCTATGGACTCAACGTCCTCGCTGGGGTTTGCCCCACCCCATGGGATTCACCTAGAGTCAGCACTGAGGTTTGCGTTGCCTCATCGGGATTTACCTAAAGTTAGATGAAATCTAACTCACATCGACAAGGCTAACACAAGAGTGGATTTGATACCACCTATAAGGAACTGACCCAACACTGTGAAGTATTGTCCACTCTTGGGCCTAGCCCATCACGAATTTGTCCCTTTAGGCTCATCCCAAAAGGCACCTCACGATATATAGATCAGGGCTTTACTTATATACCTATCATCTCTCTTATATTTTGCCGATGTGAGACTTTTTATCTCAAGATGGGTTGTTACACTAAATATATGTCATATATAATGATGTGAGACAGTAATTGCTATATTGATGACTAGCTATAATCACTATAGTAGCTGAGTTCTAGCATTGTTGGAATACGAGATGGCCTAATAAAGGCTAGATTTGGGTTGAGGTCATGTAACAGGTGTGTATATTGAGCTTGTTTGTATATATGTGTACCCTGGTGCTACTAAGATATGATGACTTGTAAGGCTGACAGTTGATTACATATTGCACTATAAACTTGTTCTGGTACATGTATATGACTCTGATGGTCTATTTTTCTAGATACTAAGGGTTCGGTTGGGACTGTCTATAGTTACTCTGAGTACTTATGGTTGTTTAGATTTTGGTATAATCGATCACCAGGTTACACATAATCCTATGTTTCCCGGTGACATATATGCTTCTTTATACAACTGCTATCTGTTATGCACTTGTTATACTTACTAGTACTTGCTTCTTTCCTATACGTATAGTAACTATTATCACTTTCTTTTTGCTGAAACATGTTATACTCTGAAAATATTGTTGTTACTGCTTTTGACTACGCACCGTGACCCTTGACATGAGGTATGATAAGACTGAACCTCTTGTGAGTTAGAAATATGGATGTAAATTAGTTAAAGAGATGTATGCCATATCCTACAGGATTTATTGGCCTATTTGTTAATGAGATATGGCTTGTATGACACAATCCTTGGGACTATCCTCGTGTTATGGAGATTGTTACATTACCACTAGGTCATCATCTAGTTGCCTTGGCAGTATTATTTGTATCAGCTGGGCTGTTGTATGATTTTGGATAAGTGACACACCTATGATTATCTATTCTCATTAGGCTTACATCGATGCTGCCCTGGAGTTGCTATGCATAGAGCCATACTATTACATTCTAGGGACTAGTGTCACGGCCTAACATGGTATACATTTTCGGAACTGGTGTCACAACCTGAACGATATACATTCTAGGGTCAAGTGTCACAACCTGACACAATTAGGGGGATTAGACTCCCACGAGAGATTTATCCCATCATTATATATTTAGGTGCCAGGGTGAGATGTTATGTCCTGACACAATACGATACTTTAGGTTGGGTATCACGTCCTTACACAATATAATACTTTTGGTTAGGTGTCATGTTGTGACACAAGATGACACTTGGGATCGGGTGATCGTTCTGCCAAGGGGGTTACATTGGTTTGCAGTTTCACTAAAGCATTATTTGAAATCCTCATGGTATGTGTGTACCCTTTGGGATTCTGGGGATCAAGGGGCATACATGCATAGATTTTTAGGGCCTTACGCCCAAGTACAAACTAACACCTTGACTATGTGATATTGGGAGTTGGGTTCTGCGGAGTTTTGTCAGTTAGGTTGTAATATGTCACTGGATTTTGGTTGTTTTGATACGAGGATTTTACCAATACACTTCTAGTTAGACAAGTTCCCACGATGTTGGTTCTTCTAGCTCTGCACAGCTGGGTCTCCGAATTCCATAGGCATGGTTGACACTAGATCTTTTGGTTCATTAGTCGGTATCATTGCACACTATGTGGGTTATCCAGTTGGTGTTATGTGATTCTCTAGATATGCTTATTGCTTGACTTGGGTTCAGATTTGCTAGTTTTACTATAGTTTCTACAGTTGGGCATACTATATTTACTATATTTCACTTAGTCAATCAATGATGCCTACTAGGTGCCTATTATTGGTACTCACCCCAACATTTTTGCATCTTCCCATAGTGCATGTCGAGGTACTAGCCGTGGTCTCTGAATTAGAGGCTTGTGGATGATTCAGGAGACTTTGGTGCGCATCAACATTTTTGGACATTCTATAGTCTCATCCTATTTGATGGCCGTCTATTGTATTCAGAGTTGGCTTTGTACTCTATATTTGTGACTTGCTCTATAGGAGTTTTTCTTGGCTATGTATATCATTATTATTATGTATATCTATGAGCATGTTCTTCAGCCTATTGTAGCTTTGTGCATATGACTTCCAGGCTCTAGGTAGGTTTTTGTTATGCTATTGGTACTTGGCTGGTATTGCAATGTTTAGTGAGACAAGACATGTACCTTGGGTTGGGTTGGCTTAACTTTAGGCGGGATCTAATGAGCACCATCATGACTTGGAAAGTTGGGTCATAACATTCTAACTACCTCTACTTTTATCACAAAATTTACTACCTCATTAAAAGTCTTACAATGGTCATGTGAATATACAAAACCTCTTAGTAAAGATTCAAATCTTTGACAAAGAATCACATCTTTGTCTCCCCTATAGTTACCAACTGAGTAACATGTTTGGACAAGCATGGAACTTAGCCTCATAGGTTGCTATTATCATACTACCGTGTTCAAGTTCCATAAACTGGTTCTTCTTTTAATCCCATACAGTAAGGGGTACATGCCTCTTCGAGAATAAGGCATGAAATTAGGTCTAGGTAAGTGGGGGCAAAACTGGTGATGGACACTCCACAAAAGCTCTCTGCCACTGCTTAGCCTCACCTTGAACTGAAAAGACATGAACTCAACTCCATGCTAATGTATAGGGGCTTCAAATAGGTAGGTTGTTGAAATTGAGAATATTAAAATGGATTCAAATAGAGATTGGGTCGGGTCATGACCTGCCCAAATTTACTTTGGGCTCAAACAGGTTGGACTCAAGTGGTCTAAAATTTGGGTTGGGTCATGACCCGCTCAATCTCAATAATTTTAGCATATTATTATTTATATTTATAACCATAATATGAATTTCAACTCAAAACAATTAAAATAAAAAGTTACAAATGGATAGATAAATCATAGAAAATATAAAATAGATATAAAACAAACATTATATCAATGCATGTAAAAAAACCTTAGAATAGGTTGAAATTGGAGATTAATTTGGGCTCAATTGAAGATTCTTTCAAAATGGATTAAGGCTTGAATAGGTTTAGATTGAACTCATTCCAAATTATCTTGAGCCCAACCCATAAAAGTTTGGGTGGGTTGGACAAGTTACCTATATTTGGGCTCATTTTTGACACCCTTACTAATGTACAATACCCAACTTATGAAGCCACTCATAGCAATCTATGATTAACTCATAGGCATCCTCACTCTCTAAACCATGGAACGCTAGAATCTTCAGTGTTAGAAACTTGGTCAACATCTTATGCTCAATACTAGTCATCAATGGGCCCAAAATGGGATGAAAGAATACATCATTACCCAAAATTCCCTCCATATTAGGGGTCGCAACTGTAATGGGATGAGTAGCTGGAGCTTGAGCGACTGACAACATAGGAATGGTTCCTGAACCAACAAACGCACTTAGAAAAGTCAATTCCTGCTGTGTTATTATTGGGTCCAAAAGGATAAGTCTCATGGTTTCGACCTGTGCACCTTTCTCCACCCAACATTATCAAACTCGATTTCCACATTCATCTTTATTTCAAATATGCAATCACTCAGGAATTGAGAGAGTTAAATTTTATTAAATTAATTTCATTAGCTCCCGAGCTATTATAAAATGAAATTGTGATCTATTTTGAGTGAGGTACTTAAAAGAAATAGACTAATGCTCATTTCAAGCATAAAGTGGGTTTTCCTATTTATATGAATAAGACAATACTATTGTATTACTAATATTTGTATTAGGATTCATTATCGGATAAAGAAAATATCCTTATTGGGGGCATCTTTAATAGGCACAACGGGACTACTACTAGTGGGTTTGAAGGTGTTCATGGCGGCTTTGGTTTTGGGGAGAGGAATGGAGGTGGGACATCTCTCTTGGACTTTGTCAATGCCTTTGAGATAGTTTTTGCTAATTCATAATCACTTGATTACCTTTTGTAGTATGGTAGCCAAGACTCAGATTGATTACTTACTTCTCCGAAAGGGTGACAGAAGCCTTTGTACGAATTACAAGGTTATTTCGAGTGTAAATATTTTCTTTCAACATAGGCTTCTAGTGATGGATTTAGAGATTAAGAGGGAAAAGTAGAAGAAGACATTTAATGACCCTGCCCTTTCACGAGAGATGGAGGGAATGTTGAGTAGTTTAGAGGCTTGAAGAAGTGGTGGAGATATGAACAATATGTGGGACACTACTTCTAGTTGCATTCAGAAAGTAGCTACCGAGGTACAAGGGGTTTCGAGAGGGACCATTGGTGGACGTCAAGATGATTGGAGTGTAGGGATGAGGATGAGAAGCAATGGTTAAAGGAGATTTATAAGATGTCAAAGACAGAAGCGAAGATGGTGGTGACGAGTTCTAAGACAGCATGGTTTGAGTGACTATATGTCGAACTAAGTGATAATGGCAGGGATAAGAGATTGTATAGGCTCGCTAAAGAGAGAGAAAGGAAAGCTCGCGACTTGGATTAAGTGAAGTGCATCAAGTATAAGGAGGGTGAGGTGTTGGTGGATGAGACTTCCATTAGGCTAAGATGGCAGCTTACTTTCATACACTCTTAAACAAAAATAGGGATAGAGATATTAAGCTGGATAAGTTGGCACACTCTGAAAATCATCATGATTTTGGTTATTGCAAGTGGTTCAGAGTTGAGGAGGTTAGACGTGCCGGGGAGGTCGAGAGTTATTGGAAGTGTCTTAGAGTTATTGCTAAGTCACACTATGAAGGTTAGCGAGAGAGTGGTGGAGATGAGGGTGAGAAAAATAGAGGCTATTTCAAAGAATAGGTTTGGATTCATGCCGGGAAGGTCGACTACCAAAACCATTCATCTTATTTGGAGATTAGTGGAGTAATACAGTGAAAGAAAGAAGGACCTTCACATGGTGTTCATTGATCTAGAGAAGACCTGGGACAAAGTTCCAAGGGATGTCCTATAGAGGTGCCTAGAGGTGAAAGGTGTCCCGATGGCATATATTAGGGTGATAAAGGACATGTACGATGGAGCCACAACTCAGGTAAGAACAATGGGAGGTGACTTAGAGTATTTTCTGGTTGAGATGGGACTTCATCAAGGATCTGTATTATGGCCTTTTCTATTTGCCTTGGTGATGGATGAGCTGACATAGTCTATTATAGAGGAGGTTCTATGGTGTATGCTATTTGCAGATGACATAGTATTGATTGATGAGACTCGGACTAAAGTTAATGATAGGTTGGAGGTCTAGAGACACGCTTTGGAGACCAAAGAGTTCAAACTGAGCAGGACCAAAATAGAGTACTTGGAGTGCGAATTCAATGTTGCTGGGGGATGAAGCGGACATCGATATATAACTTGCTACTTAACCTATTCCCAAGAGAGAAAATTTTAAATATCTTAGGACTATCATCCAGAGTAGTAGCAATATCGACGATGACATCACACATCATATTGGGGAAGCTTGACATAATGGAGGCTTGCCCATGGAGTATTGTGTGATAAGAAGATACCACCTAAACTCAAAGGTAAGTTTCACAGGATGATACTTAGATCGTCTATGCTATATGGGGTGGAGCGTTGGCCAATCAAAACCTCACATATTCAGAAGATGTAGGTCTTGAAGATGAGGATGTTGAGATGGATGTATGGACATACCAGGAGTGATAATATTAGGAAAGAGACCATTAAAGAGAAGCTAGAGGTGGCCTTGTGATGGTTAGGACATGTGCAAAGAAGAAGTACCAATGCTCCTGTTAGGAGGTGCGAGAGGTTGGGTTTAGGAGTTACACGAAGGGGTAGAGCTAGATCAAAGAAGTATTGGGGGGAGGTGATCAAACAAGATATGGTGAAACTCGATATCACCGAGGACATGACCTTAGATAGAAATAAGTGGAGGTCACGAATTAGAGTAACAAGTTAATATTAGTAGGGTTAGGTTGATGTTTGGCTTTGGGGTATAGTAGGGTAGTACATTGAGTTGTGTCTTATTGTCTTATGTGGCCATTATCCATCTTATATGTTAATTTTACCGTATTTGTATACCATCATGTGTATTTAGCTTTAAGTCAATTTTTCTGTTGCCTTTCCTTTCCTTCCTTTTCTTCCATATGTAGTTTATTTTACTCATGGGTTTTTTAGATGAGGGTTCCCAGGAAATAATCTCTCTACCTGTATGAGGTAGTGGTAAGGTCTACGTATATTCTACCCTCCTCAGATCCCACTTGTGGGATTCCACTAGGTAAGCTTTTTTTTTTTGCATTAGGATTCTTTACTTTGTTTGTTAGAACTATATGAATTCCTTTCAACTGGGAGGAATTGATTTTGATATCTTATCGAAATAGTTAGCTCTATCTATAAATCTATTGCATGCAAAATCCAATAATTCAATGGATTAGAATGAACTTTTAAACTTGTGGTGCGGAAGAGACCTCTCATACGGGTCAACTTGGGCCTTACACCAACAGGCATTATGCTTCCTCGACCCTACCTCCTCTCTTCCTCTACCTTAGCCTTAGCCCCAAAGAGTTATGATGGCACCTACTGTAATCCATCGAAAAGTAAGTGAACTCGTAAACTACCAGTTAAGGGTATAGGGGGGAGGGGAGAACTAGACATGAACTAATAGAAATAAGCTCAGAATGATACACACACACATACATAAAATAATGATCCTTCCCCAAAACTAAAAGTTACAAGTACAAAGCTACTACAAAATAAAGATAAGTAAAGGTCCTAAAAGTAGACCATAAACAAATATAATAATTCGCTAGTCTCAATATGAAAAAGACATGCCATCCATGATGAAGGAGAAATAATGATCCCAAAAATATCAAAGTACCCACCCTTATTTACGATGTAGACTATTGCAAGCTCAATAATCAACGTTGGTAAATTGTGCTCGGACCTACATTACAGAAGTAGATGCAGGGTAGAGTATGAGTCGCATCATAGGCCAACTATGCAGGAAAGATAAAAATATTGTGAAAAAGAGGAACAAACCCAAATAGGAGTTATAAATAGGAACCTATGGGTAAGAAAGTAAGTAACCGAATGTGAATATGAGAAGTACAAGCTAGGAAAGACTATAGCTAACTACACTCTACTGAGGCCCCAATTAAACCAATCGAGACACTCATGCGCAATTTAAAATAAATACCCAATGAACCCCCTAAGTCCATTGGGTACAAAGACTAGCTGAGACTACTAGGACTGGAACCAATGAATCTGAATATCTAAGAAATGAAGAAACACTCCAATCCTAGACTATAAATCTTTAAGAACCGAAGAACCCCACCTAATTTTGAACCATGAATCTTTGAGAGCTAAATAACCAAACCCAACCTTGACCAACAAGAGGCAGAAATACTGAGGCCAAACCTAGAAATTGAATGCTCATCATAATTATCAGTTTTTGAGGCTAGAACTCAAATCCAAATACTTACCATGAGAGATAAGTCAATCAAGGTTGTGCCTTTAACTCGGACACTCTCCAATGGGATCCCAAAATGGAGGACAGAACTTGAATCTTGATACACATGGAAAACGTAATCGATGGTTTCAAACATTCTCATTTTTAAGTTGTATTCTAATAGCCACCATGGATCACCATCCACATCGAAATAAGCTGACATAATATCTGAGCTTCTTCCGAAACTGATCTTGAGCCATAAAGGAGTTTAGTATCACTAGCATATCTCATAATCCACAAAACTCAAGAAGTAATGGATAAAGGTTCATATCAGAGTAAGGTTATTACGTAAGGCCCAACTATCAGACTCTAGTCTGCTATACCAGTCTACAAAGATCTAAACCAGCCGAAATGACGTCGGGGCATATAAGGAAAGTTTTAATCATCCTAAACAAAGGTAACATGCTCCAAATAATCATAAAGAGGGTTTCAATAACATACGGAGTACATCCAACTTATAATGAGGAATGCATGCTCTCAAATACCCAAAATTCTTAAAGAAGGGGGGGGGGAGTATAAAATGTGATTTGTAATCATCTAACATATATACAGTAGCTAATCAAAACAAATTCCATCAATTTTAACAAGTATTTACACATTCCAGCTCAATACAAGAAACTGGAAGTAGTACCCCACCTGTAGGTCGTTTATGTATGTTCTAACTCACTATGCTAGGGCTTTCCCCTTTTGTTTGGCATCTGATCACTACCATGCTACCAAATAAAGAATCACAACAACATTAGGTTCATTTTGGCACTAAAATCAAATAGAGATAGACTAATACCAAGATAAAAAATGAGAATGTTTCCGCTCCAAAATTTTTGGAATTAACCCAAGTATTGGTCCTAATTACTTTTCCAAACCTATCTCATAATGGAACACAATTTGAGGTTCAAAAAGGGCACAAATCACTCATGCATCCCAAAACACAATTTTTAGCTAATAAAATAAATATGGAAGCAGCTAAAATATCAATTATACCTCAAATGAAGCTTCAAGCATAGTTTCGAAGCACACCAACGCGTTTCTCTTGAAAAATCTCACAAGATAGACTTTTGAATCACTCAATTCGAACTTAAAATGATTGTGAAATTATGTTTTGAAATATCTCAAATAAGTTGAGTTCGTTTGAGAATCAAAAGATACAGGCCACTAGAGTGACCTTCGTGATTGTGGAGCCCCGGGTTTGTGATCGTGGTCCACCCACGAGCAGGCCTCTGCAAATGTGGCCAGGCTTCTGCGAACATGAAAGACTTTAAGCCCAGACCCTTGCAAATGCAGCTAGGCCTCCGTGAATGCAAAGGTCTCAAGACTAGACCTTCGCTGACATGGTCACCAGGTCGTACAAATGAGAAGACAAAAATGGTCTACACATCTCACCGCTAGCTCATCTGTAGGCTCATTAGTGGGAGCTATTGTTCTAACATTGTTATCGTGTGTGTTAACCATTTCCAGAAAAAATAGTGAAAAAGCTCAGTTACTAATCTGAATCGCCAGACACCAAATCGAATTAAGTAGTGAAAAGAGAAGAAACATATAAGAGAAATTTTCTATAGTACTGTAGCCTCTCGAAGAAAAGCACAGACGTCTCTGTATCATTCTGCAAAACTCTACTAGACTCATTTTGGTAGAAAGAGATCAATAAAACTAGCTAAATTTGCCATGATTCCGACCAAATCATGAGTGGAACCTAGACTAACCTCCGATGGGAGAATCAATACTACAACCAACTAAGCAATCTAACTGGAAATAACATTTAAAGATATAGAAGTAGGTTTAAGTAAAACAAAAGTAAGTTCCCATAAACTTAGCAAAAAGCAGAATACAACCCCTAGAATCTGAAAGCCATTATACCAAAACGCGATCAAAGTATCCAACATAGGGGGATACAACCCCAGAAACCATAATAAATAAATAGCCTAAGCCCCAAAAAAGTGGGCTGAGAGTCATAGAAGAATCCATGGTAGCCTGAAAGAGCTCATTACCCTTGAACTCTGGAATCCACAATCTCTTAGTTGAGGTCTATTAATAGCTACCTAAAGATGCCCTTACTCAACAAAGGAAGAGCAAGTATAATATTAATACACATAACAACAATATATTGGTAGGATCACACGACTATTCCAATAAGTGAAATATAATACAATCAATCACAATTCAGCAAACCACGCATATAGAAGAACAACAAGTTGTAGTCCATGCTCAACAATTTGATATCACAATCATCATTATTATCTCAACAATTCAATAGGCTCTCTCATGTGAACCACGCCCAAATATGTTATGTGTCAGAATGTGATACCTTGTTCAATAATGTGTCAAAACATGACACTTGATCCAAAAATATATCAAAACATGAAACTCAATACAATAATGTATCCAAATGTGACATCCGATCCAATAATGAGTCAAAATATGACCCTCTATCTAATAATACGTCGGAATGTGGCACCCAATGCAATAATTACAATTGTAATTTCAATCATGATCACACACACAATGAATAATTCATAATTTGAACAAATGTCATAACCCGAAATTTGGGTGTGATGGCACCCACCTAACCCACCATAGCGAGTCAGCCCAAGCCCAAACAACTTAACAATAATGATTAATGCAGAAACTAGAAAGACAGATAATGAGAAGAAATCAAGCAACAACCATCCCAAGAACTGGTGTAACATATACAAGCCTCTAAATATATAATGCTCAAATGAAATACATATCATAATGCCTAGTCCTCAAATAGAACAAGAACATAAAAATGGAATCCTCAAAAGCTTGCTGAAGATATAGGCAGCTACCTCACAAGAAATTCAAAAGCTCGATCCAATAGATAAATATGAGCTAGCAAGGTAGACCGGGCTCACAACCTATAAAAATAGGGCAAAGGGTGAGCACCAAACAATCGGGTGCTTAGCGAAATGGAACTAACCTAAGGTATATGAATGAAGAACACAAGTAACTCCTTAAATCCCAACAACAATCCACCGAACTACAACTTTGCACTCGGAAAAGTCCGAGAATAATATAATATACAAGCCACATTAGTATACATATACTGCTCTCCCGGCATAATGTCTTAATACTAATTATAAGTATATATAACTAACAATTATTCAAGTCAATGGTACAATAAGTATACAAATTTACACAATACAATGGTAATATTGAAGCAGGTATTATATGAAAAGGAATGCATTCCATGAGACGTTAATAATGTGATGCAATGTCAAATAATCGTGATGCATGTCTGTCCTAGAATATACATCCGCTAATCAGATGTCTTCCTAAGACAGAACCCATAGTGGTCTTACTTAGACCATTTATCGGTGAGCACGAGCGACAATGACCTCGACTTATGCTCACCTGTACGGAAATGACCTTGGACCTGTTCGGAAATGACCTCAAACTTGACCGATAGAGACCTAAGCCACCAACCCAGATATTACCTTACTCACCTTTTTGCCATAACCATTATAAGTATCAAATGCACAAATAATAGAAGAAAGAAAGTGCATGATTTCAATAATATCACAGTGTCAACACCATAAGGAGTTCAATGTTATCATAGTAGCAATATCATCAATATCTCAATAGCACATCAATCACCATTTGAACCGTATCAGTATATAAGTTCCATGCCCACCTTAAAATTAAATTATTCACAAGTTCACACATAGATTGCAATTCACCAATAACCCACAAGTCAAGATATAATTATATAAGCAGTCACCCGAACTGAAAATTCATGATCAAGGCCTAAGATGATGTAATTCAACCCCACAATACACTCTCACATATATATAGGAGCATACGAGGGTCAATCACATATAACAAAAGGTTAGAAGTCCGATTGCCTCAAATAAAGTCTTGAATCAAGTCAAAATCACCGCCTTTCCCCTCTTATGGTACTCCAAATCATCAAAATCTATTCAAATGTAGCATCACAATCACATAACGAATCTAATGATACTAAAACTAATTAATTTAGGTGAAAAAGGGTAAAATCATCAAAAACCCCATGGTGAAAAATGTAGTCGAAATTCAAAAATTGATACATGAAAGTTACACTCATAATAAGGATTCCAACAATGAAAATCAATTCAAAAACAGAGTTAAGATGAGGGAGAAATTACAATTTAAGGTTTAGGAACTCAAACCTGAAAATCCTCAAATTCCACCATTAAAATCTCAAATTAGAAGTTATGTTTTTTAATCAATGGAAATAATCAAAATAGGTTAGAAAATAGTTATCCAATTGATTTGCTTTGAAAATCTTTGAAAAATCTCCTAGAACAAAGCTTGGAATGTCAAAGATAGTGGAAAAAGGTTAAGTCACGTCTTTTAAGATGGTTCACTATTTACGAACGCTTACAGAGCCATATCCGTGAACATGGAAGTTGAGGGGATTAACTATCCATGAACACGAAAGTCAGGCTGTTTGGTCTCCGCGAACGTGGAACACTTTCCTGCAAACACAGAGGTTTGCACCCATTGACCTCCATGAACGCGGTGAAGTAAGCACAAACGCGGAGCACTGATGCCGGTTGCACTAGGTACAACAATGCACCAGTACCTCATAGTATTTCAAATCAAGAAGTGGATCCTCAGGAATTCGTTTGGGATCCCGTGAACACAAACCAAACATGGAACCCTGTTAGAAAGGTCAATCCAAACTCAATGGAGTCCTTAGAATTCTAGTCCGAGACCTCATTGCCTAGAACCTGAAAAAGAACATTTCAACTAGTTTCGGATTCAAAAACTCAAAATATTCATAGAAGCTCTAAAAATTGTTATGAATCTTTTTCTAGTGTTAGTTTCTCCATCTGGAACCATGAGAATTGATGAAATTTGACCTGAGTCTCTGAACCTCGAATGTTAACCCAAGTCAAACTTATGATCCAAAATAAACTAAAAATGCAACTTTAGGCCTAGATATTTTGTTTTTAACCCCAAATTTAGTTCTGCAAAATCTCCCAGCCCAGATTTGACATTCTGGAATGAATCCGACACTCGAAACTCAAAATGACCAGAAAACTTAAACTTTCTAACTTTAAACCTTTGAAAACTCTTTCTTTCGCAAAACTCAAGCTTTTTACAAGATTTTAAAAATCTAACTTTTAGACTTGACCAAAAATGTCTCTGGACAACTTTCAGGTAGGGAAAAATAGTAATTTGGTCGAAAATGTCAAAAATGATATTCTGGGTCATTACATTATTCACCACTAAAAATCATGTTCCTCCTTGAACATAAGGCAGAGAGAGGAGTCTCACTAAAAGTAACCAAGAGCCTGTCACCTAATTATCAAAGTCATTAATCACTTCCATGTGATCTCATTCCCGAGAGCTATATGATCAGAAAGTACCATAAAAAATAAGACTTACGAGCCAACATGAAGTTCTACCTTACAAGAGTGACTATCGAGTCAGAGACCAGCCATTAAACCAAACATGAACCAACACCTTCATACCAACTACACACATCAGGACAATCTTCCACCCACGTATCCACGAGGCAACTGAGACTCTTTTTTGGTGAAGGCCAATGGTGAATCTGAACAAATTATAGCCAATTGCAATACACCAATCATCTCAACCCTCATCCGAATTTCCATTCGCTTAACATAGTCCGCTCCGAACTCAAGCTACACAATTCCAATGCTCATGTATAAGAGAAAAATTCAACTAATCAAACTCAAAGGGAGGTGATGACCAGCGAAAGATACTCCCAAGCTTATAAAACCTCAAATAATACTGCATGTAATACAACTCGAACACTGAAACAATAACTAAAATCTGGTCCTCAAACAACATGAATATCAGCAGTATCGGAAACAACAAGTTTTCATTATGAACTCCGTGCTAGTAGCTACAAATAGATCCACTATTACCAAGCTCTAGGTGCCAAAATAATCTTGTCTTGCTGAAATAACCCTCAACTTAGAACCACAAGTAAATCAACTTCAGTTGTCTGATTATTATCGATCCTTCAATCATCCCTCCTACTTCATTATTAGCACCTAAATTTCTTCAAAAAACTTGTTGATGCCATCCACATCCTTAATATGTGACTTCTCCTTTCTCTAGATAAAGCACCCCCTTTTGTTTCAAGCCTACTTAAGCATCCCCCACACTGGAAATTTGTTCTACTCAAGGCTAATATCACCAATCCCAAGTCTGATGGTGCACTTCCCATGAGCCCACAATCATTCCATCGGGAATCACCCTCACCTACCTTTAACTCTTTTTGGGCAAAATACCTCGGCATCCATACTCCAATACTCGCATCCTCATGCCAAACCCAAAAAATTCTTGATCACCCCATGAATCCTATATATCTTGAGCATATAATATTTATTTTCCACTAAGTATTTACATAAACTATCATGATAGTCTACACTAGCTTCCATTAATGAAGTGGTATCCACCTGTTCTAAACTCATCAATAACCCCTATAAAATCATAATCTCCTTTCTGTTGTGTTTCCAGGAGTTGCCTATATCTGAACAATCCAACTGAACAAGAAACACAAGATTTCTAACATGTCATTATTTGTCATCCAACCTAAACAAAACTTTTGAAAAGTAGTGGATAATCTTTCATATCCCAATGTAGATCCACCACCTCACATTATAACATAAGAAAAAAATCCATACCATTCAAAGCCCTGAGCCCTGGCTCTAAGCATGATGCCTATTCTCCTTTACTTTATTTAGCTTCATTCTATCATCAATGCTGCAATGATGTTTGAACGCTTGACATTTACCCCTGACCCCATCCCAAATGCTTTAACTTTTTTATGCCAGAGATTCTTGTCATTAATTTACTCCTCACCAAACCAATCAAATGAAACCACATTGATTCCTTTCACCATTGAAAATAACAGACTCTATAATCAATGCCATGCTAAAACCCCTTTCGAAATGCCCAGACTTAGCATAATCCATCATCTCATTACTTGACTAACTATCATGATTGCAAACTCACCACATGAAGTCTTGCATCACGATTCACCCTATACAACTGATTCCCTTCTTAATCTTACAAGTCTTGCATCACGATTCACCCTATACAACTGATTCCCTTGTTAATCTTACAAGTGAACCTATTAAATCCTCAAATGAACCTCTGAGTTGAAATCCACACTCCTATATATTAATACCCTCCTCTTTTTCAGATTCACCACTAATACTTTTCTTATGACTGGTTCTGGACCCAACATCCATAGTAACCACCGACTGGTCCTCTTCAGATGTGATGATAATGTCAAACTCTACTACCTGAGCAAGTGAAACATTTGGAAATGCCTTAGTAACGTGCGTTCATGCTCAAAGACCAATGTCTCCACCCTCAGTCTATCTAGCATTACTAAGATCATGGTCTTGGTATTACAATCTTGGAAAACACAATACAGAGATAACCACTCCCTACCTAAAATAACATCCAAAGTCTACCATATCTTAGAATAATCTTGTCCATCCAAGCCTCATATCCTGCGAAAGTTACAAGATGGGGTCGGTGCACTCGATCTACTACTAATAACTTACCAACTAGGGTCAAAACATGGACAGGCACAGACATGGAATCACATGGCCAATCAAACCCCACAGAGAGATATACAGTTGACACACATGAATAAATAGAGCCTGAATCAAATAACATAAATGCAAGGCGATGGCTAAACATAGCGATACTTATGACAACAACATCAGAGGCCTCAGCCTCGAGTTTACCTAAAACTGCACAAATATAGCCACCTCGACCACCACTCGGAGAAGCTCCTCCTCTACCACTAAAATGGGTAATAACATCACCTGCTCCTCCACCACCCATACTTCTATCTCTATCGATCTGAACTCTACCACAACCCCTAGTATATGAGGTTAAACCTCTGGCTGATAGAGTTGGATCTCTAACCGATGTTGCGGCAGGTGAATGGTGGGGCTCAATGTGTGCCCACATAGGACATTATTGAATAAGATGATATAGGGATCCACACCCTTAACATGACCCAGGGATGAACGACGGTTGTGGGAGGGCATAAGGAATACTACAACTATCGAAACCTATAGACCTCTGCTGAAAGCTGGATGATCATGTCCAATACTATGTGAAACACGAGGGCCTTAGCCAAGCCTCAGGGCTGAAATGTACTACCTCCCTTACTCATAACTCTACCTCCTAATGAGGCACCCAAGAACTATCCCGATAAATGGACCCATTTGGGGTCTCCAAACTCCTCTCTATGCACAAAGTCTGTCTCCTTAAGATACTAACCTTAGACTAAAAAGATGATCCATCTCTAGATATTCAAAACATGGATTCTCAAATGGGATTAGTTAACCCTCTAACTAATCGGTGAACTCTCTCTTTCTCTATGGGAATGATAGATGTATCATGTTGAGCAAACTTGTATAAATGAATTTCATACTCCAAAACTATCATAAACCCTGCCTCAAACTCTCAACCTCAGATGACTCCCCCGTATAACATCCACTGAATGAATCTATCATAGAAGGAACTAACGAATGTCTCCCAAGTCATCAAAGGTTAATCAACTAGAAAGGATCCTAAATAAGTCCTCCACTGATCCTTCGCCGATCCATGAAGCTAGAGGGTAACATATCAGATGTCATGGGTCTCGACTAACCTAATGGTATCAAATATATCCTTACAAATAACCATGAACTCATGCCCATCATTGATCTTCCTATCCTGGAACTAAGGTGGGTCCATTGTCTTGAACCCATCATATCTATGCTGCTCCTCATCAATCACGGCAGCTGCTAGGGGAACCTCAAATATAGATGTTGCTAGTGGCTATTCCACCTATACCTGGGCCTGAGGGGCCTGATGTTGACTCAGAGGCTAAACCCCAACTCGTTCCTGAGAAGTGTCAATTGTATAAGTTACGCTACCTGCTTGCCCCATAATCTCAAGCACATCCAAAACCGTCAAAAGAGTATCCTAGCGTACTGGTGCTCTACCAAACTCAGGAGAAACCTTCCGCTCTCTAAGCTCCATAGCTGGCTCGAGAGAGATACCTCCCTCATAATCTCTCTCCCGGGTTAGTCCTTGGCACTGGCTTCTCGCTCGTTCTTTGGCACAACCCCTACCCTTAGTTGAGGTATCAAAAGCAACATTTGGGGCTGTCTTCCCTCATCCAATAACCACCATATCTCTGGTCCTCACCATCTGTCAAAAGGCCCATGACTACTCAACACTTAAACAAAAACCTACATACGATTTGATTAGAAAGAAGTAACAAAGAATTTCTTAACAGTCTTCATAGCTTCTCAACAATAAGTAACAAACGTCTCTGCGCTAATCCTCAAGACTCCACTAGACTGGGCTTGTACTCATGTGAGACTTATGAGCCTGAGGCTCTGATACTAAATGATCACAACTCAAAATCTAGCTGTGATGGCACTCACCTAACCTACCAAGGTGAGTCAGCCCAAGCCCAAACAACTTAACAATAATGATAAACGCGGAAAGTAAACAGTCTAATAAGATATATAAGCAGAAGAAATAAAGCTATAACCATTCTAGAAACTGGTGTCACATGTACAAGCCTCTAAATATAAAATGCGCAAATGAAATATATATCATATTTTCTAGTCCTCAAATAAAACAACAACATAAAACTGGAATACTCGAAGGCCTACTGAAGACATAGGTAGCTACCTCGCATGAAATTTTGAAGTTCAATCCAACAGATAAACATAAGCTAGCAAGGTGGCTCGGTCTCACAACCTACAAAAATATAACAAGTGATGAGCACCAAACAGTTGGGTACTCAGCAAAATGGAACTAACTTAACGTAAAGCAATGAAGAACACAAGTAACTCCTTAAATCCCAACCACAATCTGTCGAACTACAACCCTGCACTAAGTAGATATCACTAACATTATTCAAGTCAATGATACAACAAGTATACAAACCCATACACAATAAAGTGGTAATACAGAAGCAGGTATGATATGAAATGGTGTGAATTCTATGAGATGTAAATAATACGATGTAATGTCAAATAATCATGATGCATATCTGTCCTAGAATACATATCTGCTGATCAGATGTCTGGCTCAAACGAAACACATGGGGGTCTCAATTATACCACGTATATATGAACACGACCGAGAATAATCTTGGCTCGTGCTCACCTATCAGAAAATGACCTCAAACACATTCAAGAATGACTTTGGACATGACCAGTAGAGACCTCAACCACCAACTCATATGTTAACTTACTTATCCTTCGATCATAGCCATCACAACTATCAAATTCACAAAAATAAAAGATGCAAAGTGCGTGATTTCAATAATATCACAGTTTCAACATCATAAGGAGCTCAATGTTACCATAGTATCAATATCATCAATGTCTCAATATCACATTAATCACCATCTCAATCGTATCATAATAAAAGTTCCACCCCCACCTCAAAATTTAATAATTCACAAGTTCACATATAGATTACAATTCACCAATCATCCACAAGTCAAGACATAATTATTAAGCTGATGCCCAAATCAAAGTCTAACGATCAAGACCTAAGATGATGAAATTGTCTACCCAAAATACATTATTAAATACACACAGAAGCATAACGAAAGGTTAGAAGTCCACCTGCCTCAAATAAAGTCTTGAATCAAGTCGAAATGGCCATCTTTCCTCTCTTATGGTACTCCAAATCATCCAAATATATTCAAATATCGCATCACAGTCACATAACAAATCTAATCACACTAAAATAAATTAATTCATGCGAAAAGTGATAGAATGATAAAAAATATCATGCCAGAAAACGTAGTCACAATTTGCAAATTAATACATATATTAAGCATTCTAACGGTGAAAACCAATTTCAAAACGGAGTTAAGATGAGGGATTACAAACTCAAATCCAAAAAACCCAAATTCCACCATTAAAATCCCAAATTAGAAGTTAAAACACACAAATTAATCAATGAAAATTATCGAAATAGGTTAGAAAATAGTTACCTTGTTGATTTGCTTTGATAACATTCGAAAAATCTCCCTAGAACGAAGTTTGAAATATAAAAAATGGTGGAAAAGGGTTAAGCCACATCTTTTAGAATGGTTCATTATTCAGGGATTCTTTATGCTTCGTGAACGCAAAAATTGAGGGGATTAACCCTTCCCCGAATGCAGAGGTCAGGATGTTTGGTCTCCGTGAATGTGGAATACTTTCCTACGAACCGGAGGCATGAACCCATTGACCTCCGCAAACATGATCAATGAGGCGTGAACACGGAGCACTGATGTCAATTACACAAGATACAACAATGCACCAGTAACTCACAATATTTCAAATCAGGAACTGGACCCTCGAAAATTTATTTGGAATCCCTTGAAGACAAGTCAAACATGAAAACCTGCCAGAAATGATGATCCAAACATAAGGGAATCGTTAGAATTCTAGTCCAGGACCTCCTTGGCCTAAAACCCGAGAAAAAGTATTTAAATTAGTTCTGGACTCAAGAACTCAATATATTCACAGAACCTCTAAAAATTGTAATGAATCTTTTTCTAGTGTTAGTTTCACCATCTGGAACTATGAGAATGATAAAATTCTGGTCTGAGCATTCGAACCTCGTATGTTGACCAAGTTAAACTTATGATCCAAAGTGAACTAAAAATGCAACTTTAGGCCTAAAATCTCCATTTTAACTCCAAATTAAGTTCTGCAAGTTCTTCCAAACCATATTCGGCATTTTGGAGATGATGGAATTGACAGAATCGCAATTTGACAGTCGAAACTCAAGAGGACAAAAAAACTTAAATTTTCCAACTTTATAACTTTGAAAACTCTTTCTTTTGCAAAACTCAAGCTTTTCAAATGATTTTCCAAATTCGAATTTTAGAATTGACCAAAAATGTCTTGAAATAACTTTTGAGAAGGAAAAATGGTAATTTTTTCAGAAATATCAAAAATAACCTTCTGAGTCATTACAATAAATCAGGTGATAAGATTTTGTAATTTGATCATGTGTAAGGACCTGGACATTGTACCGTCTCATTGGAGCTTGGAAATTCCAGTTTTGGAAAGTATTGGACCCAGGTGAGACTCCATGGGAGGCCTCATGGTCCGCGTGAGATCACATGACCTATATGGAGCCTCCATGGAGTGTCCCTTGGCCTTATAAAGTGTGTTTGGACCTTAAACGTGGAGTTTTAAACTAAGGCTCACAATACATGGACCCCTCACGGTCCATGTGACACCTCACAGACTGTATGGTGGGCCGTGTGGTGGCCTTAGTCTTGAAATCCCACTGTTTTGGGACCCAATATAGGGGTCCGACCAAGCATATGGTCCATACAAAGTTGTACGACCCGTATGTCTTCCGGAGTGGAATTATTCTATGTGTAGAATCATTGTCTCAAAACTCATCGTGGAGAATCTTTTTCTAAGGGAGGTGGTATGGGCAGTTATACAACCCGTGTGGTCTTCCGTGGGAATGAATTTGTTGAAAAAATTCTAAGTATGGGATTACCATCTTAGACCTTTATCAGGTAATATATTTTTGATTGTCGGATCACGGACCATCGGATCACGGACCATGTATATGGTCCATATGACCTAGCACGGCCCATATGATTGCCCCTCAGACGAAATATTCAATTTTTCAACTAATTTCATTAATGATATTTTCGTAATGGTTTATTCTAAGGATCTTTTATGACTTCCTATGCAACCTAAACTTCATTTCTCTCATTCAAATTCATTCCTCACATTTGAAATTCTCTCAAGTCTTTCTCAAGGAACTCTAGTGGATTTGAAGCTTGGGGATCAAGGAAGGGCTCTTTCTTCATTAGCTACGGTATGTGGGTTTGATTCTTGGTCCTTTTCAACCAAGAAGATCCAAACTCTTTTCAAGTTATTTTCATGAAATTTAGCTCACTTTAAATATGGGTTTTGAAGAATAAGGTTTATTAAATTCAATTGATGTATGAGCTATGTTCATTTATTGATTTTAAAGTGAATTAAGCGCTAATACGATGATATGCATTGAAGTTATGATGTTATGAAAGTGCATGTCCCCTTTAAAGCTTGATTTGAGCATGGTAATCTATACTATGATTGAAATGTGAATTTTACTTATGTCTTACTTGAATTTCATAATGTAATGTTAATTTTAGTTTGAATCACTATTATCCATGCTAATCTTGTCTCATTTATGGCATATGCATACATGACTATGAGTTTTATGATGTTTATGAAGTGGGTCAAGACCCAATTATGTTTTATGTATATGATTTTTACAAGATTATGGTTATGAAAAGAATGTGATCATATAAATGTATGATATGATGTCTTTTTTAGCAATTATGGGTGTTTACACCACTCTATTTAGGGAGCATTGATTGAGGTTTGAGGCAGGGTGGGCTATACCCAAGGGTCCATATTCATTTCTCAAGAAGGTTCTCTAAAGGAGCTATTACTATGCATGAAGAGTATTACATGAAGAATATTTTGGCTTTTTAGCCTAATATGCATGATTATGAAGAATGTTTTTTGGCCTTTAAGCCTAAGTATGTAGGTAAACGATTTGAAAGCCTTAGGCCTCTTTTACAAGGATATATATATGTGTGTGTATTCTAGTGGGATGATGACCTAGCATCAATGGGATTAGAGGAAGGGTGGCCTATTCACTCCTTTCTGTTGAACTATGTGCCTAACATAGGTATATGTTTATGCCTCGAGGGGGGAAAAGAAGAATAATGCTAAGGATCTACCTTTGGCAACTAGGTCACCTCTTTATCTATTGTGGAAAAGATGATAGAATTCCAAGTTATAGCTCACTTGGTCTTATGTCGGTTACGGTCCCATCCTCAATGTGTATGAAGTATTTTCGCATTCATGTATCAT
Source organism: Solanum rostratum (assembly GCA_029948455.1). Taxonomy (NCBI): domain Eukaryota; kingdom Viridiplantae; phylum Streptophyta; class Magnoliopsida; order Solanales; family Solanaceae; genus Solanum; species Solanum rostratum. The sequence goes on along the minus strand of CM057055.1, from coordinate 9,897,625 downwards.
GTATCTCATGGCATATTATTTTATTATTCTCTAGATGTATGATTCTTTCTATATATTTGCCCTTGTCATCTAACATTGAATGCAAGTTTGACAAATCATATACATTTCATGCCCGCATACTTTGTACATTCAAACGTGCTAACACATACGTTTTCCTACATGATCCAACCATATATGGATTGAGGGATACATTCATCCACCGTACGATGTTTAACTCATATCTTGAGATTTCCTTGTCGTGGTGAGTCCTATCTTTCAAGGACAACCCAGCATTCCTCTACTTATGGTGCTTAGTTTATGTTATTTACCTTGAGGGTGAGTTCAGGACATGTCTTGGCCTCCATCCTATCTTATTATTAGAGGCATTGTTGGACATCTTTTAGGCTCTTGCACGTTTATATGCTAAGTGTTGTAATTTAAGATGACATTTGCAAATATGGTTATGTAATGGTTATGGTAACTATGGATTGATTATGAGCTTATGTTATGGATTCATGCATGATGTGAAAGATCCTAAGTCCCTTATTGACTGCATAGAGTGAGTCATCCTTACTCGCCCCTTAGTTCTAATGTGCTATGTGAATTCATGTAAATCCCTTATCCCTGTAGTATTACTCCTACTTTCCCGTCCCTTAGAACTATGTGGTTACTATTTTATGCACTCTTCCAAATTGTTGATGTGTGGATACATACTATGAGGCGTGTGTGGGGACTTTTGGGTTCCCATTCACCATGTCACTACTAGACCCTAGGTCTGGGTCGTGACAAGTTTGGTATCAGAGAACTAGGTTTGTAAATGATCCTCAGAGTCCAATATGCCGCGTCAAGTAGAGTCCTATTCATGTGTATGAGGTGCATCATACCTATGAATGGGAGGCTATGATGACGTTCTAGGAATTGTCTCACTTCTTCATGTATTATGTGGTGCTATGAATCGTATGCTTGGTTTTCTGATTTTGATGGTGTCATTGCTTCATTAGAAAAGACGCCTCGAGAAAGAGATACCCTACCAATACCGGCCCTGGCTAATGAGGGTTAAGCACCTCAAGGGCTTATGGAATATCTTATCTCTAATAGTGAATTCCGTACGGCCTTTGCTATATATGCTTTCCCAAGTGGTGACCTCTCAGACTAGGTAGGCTTACCTTCCTCCAGATCCCGCTCCAACTTTTAGAGTGAGGGATTTCACCTGGATAAATCCTCTATATTTCTATGGGTCAAATATTGATGAGGATGCTTAAGAGTTTATTGATGAGCTCACTAAGGTGTTGAATGTTATGGGGATCACATCTTAAGAGAAAGCTGAATTGGCTGCTTCTCAGTTGAAAAATGTGGCTCAAGTGTGGTACACTTAATGGTCGATGGAAAGGGTTTATGGTAATACCGTTAACTAGGAAGAGTTCAAGTTTGCTTTTTTGGATCATTTCTTCCCACTTGAGTTAGGGAAGCCAAGATGACAAAGTTTATCAATATGAGTGTGAAGGATTACGCCCTCAAGTTCACAAATATCTCCAAGTATGCTCCTACACTCGTGGCTGACCCTCGTGTGAGAATGCACAAATTCATTTATAGTGTTTTTTTACTTTATTTTGTAGGAATGTCGTACGCCTATACTTATTTAGGATATGGACATCACAGGCTTATGGTATATGCTAAACAGATAGAAGGGGAAAAGCTTAAGGAGAAAAAGGTGCATGACCCTAAGAGGGCCCGATATGATAGTGGGTTCTTCCACTCCAGGGGTGGTGGTTATGGTTGCTTCCAATAGGGCCAAGGTTCTAATGCTTGGGTTTTTAATGCAAGGCTACCTCTTCACAAGGCCCCTATTAAGGGTGGGCCATTACCTTCATGATGTGACAAGTATGGGAGAAATCACCCCAGAAAGTGCTTGTGGGGTTAGGGTGCTTGCTTTGGTTGTGTAGAGATGGGGCGCAAGCTTTTTGATTGCCCAAGGCAAAGAAGAAGGGTCAAACAGTTCAAGGTATTCCAGCCCAACAACGACCTCCAATAGGTGGTGCTCCCAGAATCAACAAATTCTACACTTTGCAAGCTCGATAGGAGGTAAAAGAAGCTCCGGATGTTGTGACTGGTATGTCAAAAGTATTTCATTTTGATGCTTATGCTTTGCTTGATCCAGGTGCAAATTCCTTTTTATGACTTCTCTGTTGGCTATTAAGTTTTGTTTGAGTCTTAAATTTTGAGGGACCCCTTTTCAGTTTATAGTCCCGTGGGTGAATCTGTTGTTGCTCATAAAGTTTATCGGGGTTGTCCTATTTATTTGTTCCATAAAGTCTTTCTGTGTGACCTTGTGGAACTTGAGATGTTTGATTTTATACAATTCTTAGGATGGATTGGTTGCATACATCTATGCCTCTATAGATTGTAGAACCCAGAAGGTCAAATTCCAACATCCGGCTGAGCCCGTTCTTGAATGGAAGGGTAGAGACTTCGCTATTAAGGGTCAGTTTATTTCCTATCTTAAGGCCTGGAAGATGATCTCTAAGGGGTATATTCACCATATTATGAGGGTCAAGGATGTGGAGTCCGATTCACCTACTCTTGAGTCGGTCCCGATGGTGAATGAGTTTCCGAATGTGTTTCTCGAAGACTTGCCTAGTATTCCTCCCGAAAGGGAAGTATACTTTGGCAGAGATCTTCTCCCAAACACTCAACCTATCTCCATTCCTACTTATCGTATAGCACTGGCAGAGTTGAAAGATAAATTTAAGGATTTGTTTGAAAAGGGCTTTATTAGGCCAGGTATATCTCCATGGGGTGCTCCAGTGTTATTTGTAAGAAAGAAAGATGGATCTCTTCGGATGTGCATTAATTATAGGCAATTGAATAAGGTAACCATTAAGAATAAGTATTCGTTGCCTAGAATCGATGACTTGTTTGATCAACTTTAAGGGACTACCCATTTCTCAAAGTTTGACCTTCGTTCCAGCTATCATCAGTTGAGGGTTAAGGAGTGTGATTTTCCAAAGACAGCTTTTCGATCTAGGTTGGGGAATTTTGAATTTTTGGTGATGTAATTAGGGTTAACTAATGCTCCGACCATGTTTGTGGATCTTATGAACCAGGTGTTCACGACGTTCCTTGATAATTTTGTGGTTATTTTCATCGATGATATTCTTATTTGTTCCCGAAGTGAGCGGGAGCATATGGATCATTTGAGGTTGGTGCTTCCAACTTTTAGGGAGAAGAAGTTGTATGCTAAGCTTAGCAAATTTAAGTTTGGTTGGGAGAAGTAGCTTTTCTTGGTTATGTGGTGTCCGATGAGGGTATTAAGGTAGACCCGTAAAGACTGAGGGTGTGAAGAAATGGACAAGACCATAGACTCCTTAGGATATTTTAAGTTTTCTTGAGTTTATTGGCAATTATTAGAGCTTTGTTAAAGGGTTCTCATCTATTGCATCTCCTTTGACTAATTTGACCCAAAGTAAGGTTAAGTTTGTGTCGTTAGATGAATGTGATAAGAACTTTCAGATTTTAAAGGATTGACTTACAACGGCTCCTATTTTGACACTATCGAATGGCTTAGATGGGTTTGTGGTGTATTGAGATGCTTCTCAAATTGATTTGGGTTGTCTAATTATACAACATGGTATGGTGATAGCTTTTGCATCAAGGCAACTAAAGGTGCTTAAGTGTAATGCCTCGACTCGTGATCTTGAGTCAGCAGCGGTGGTATTTGCTTTAAATATTTGGAGACACAATTTGTATGGGGTGCACGTTGATGCTTTCACTGATCACAAGAGTTTGCAATATGTGTTCATTCAAAGGGATATTAACTTGAGGCAAAGGAGATGGTTGGAACTCTTTAAGGACTATGAGATGAATGTACAATATCATCTCGACAAGGTGAATATTTTAACCGATGCTTTTAGTAGGCTATCCATGGGAAGTGTGGCTCATTTTGAGGAGGAAGAGAAGGAGTTGGCAAAGGATCTTCATCGTTTGGATAGATTGGGTGTTAGGTTGGCCGACTCTAATGATGGTGGTATTCATGTTCAAAATAGGGTCGAATCTTCGGTTGTTGTTGATGTAAAGGATAAGCAAGATCTAGATCCATCATTGGTTGAATTGAAGAAATTGGTTGCCAAAAAGAAAATAAAGGTATTCTCCTAAGGGGGAGATGGTGTGCTTCGCTATCAAGACCGATTATGTGTTCCGGATATGGATGGTCTTAGGAGGGTAATCATGAGTACAGCCCACAACTCTCATTATTCTATTTATCCGAGATCTACTAAGATGTATAAGGATTTGAGGGAGATGTATTGGTGGCAATGTATGGAGAGGGATATAGCCAATATTGTATCTGAATGCCCTAATTGTCAACAAGTGAAAGTAGAACACCAAAGGCCCACTGGTTTGACACAAGACATTAAAATTCCTACTTGGAAGTGGGAAGATGTGAATATGGATTTGGTGGTTGGTATGCCTCGAACCCAAAGGCAATTTGACTCTATTTGGGTTATCATTGAACGGATGACTAAGTCGGCTCATTTCCTACTGGTCAAGACTACTTTTGGTGCGAAGGATTATGCAAGGTTGTTCATCCAAGAGTAGGTGAGGTTGCATGGTGTGCCTAGGTCTATCATATCAGATTGTTGTACCTAATTTACTTCTCACATTTGGAGGTTGTTTCAAAGAGGATTTGGTACTAAGGTGAAGTTGAGCACCACCTTTCATCCTCAACCCAATGGACAAGCCAAGAGGACAATTCAAACATTGGACGACTTGTTGTGGGATTGTGTGTTGGAATTCAAGGGTAATTGGGATGACTATCTTCCATTCATTGAGTTTTCTTGTAATAATAGCTTTCGTGCTACCATTGGTATGGCACCGTTTGAGGCTTTGTATGGTAGGAGATGTAGATCTTCGGTAGGGTGGTTTGAGTTGGGAGAGATGGCTTTGATTGGCCCAGATTTAGTATTAGAGGCCATGGAGAAGGTGAAGTTTATTAGAGAAAGGTTTAAAATATCCCAAAGTCACAAAAAGTCCTATTTGGATGTTGGGAAGAGGGACCTTGAATTTTATGTTGGTGATTGGGTGTATGTGAAGGTCTTACCCATGAAGGGTGTGATGTTTGGCAAGAAGGTGCTCCAAAGGAGCTATTCTTATGCATGAAGAGTATTAAATGAAGAATATTGTGGTTTTTTAGCAGAATATGCATGATTGTGAAGAATGTGATTTGGTCTTTATTCTTAAGTATGCATGCAAACGATTTGAAAGCCTTATGTCTCTTTTACAAGCATATACCTGATGGGATTGCAGGTAGGGTGAGCTATCCCATAGGGTCCATACTCCTTTCTCTTGAACTATGTGCCTTACATTGGTATATGTTTATGCCCCAAGGGGGAAAGAAGAAGAAGAATGTAAAGGATCTACCTTTGGTAAGTAGGCCAACTCTTTATCTGTTACAGGGAAGACGATGGAGTTCCGAGTTATAGCTCACTTGGTCTTATGTCAGTTACAGTCCCATCCTCAATGTCGATGAAGTATTTTCACATTCATGCAGTATATATCTCATGGCATATTGTTAATGATTCTCTTGATATATGATTCTCTCTATATATGTTCCCTTGTCATCTGTAAGGACCTGGACTTTGTACGACCTCAATGTAGCATGTAAATTTAGTTTTGGAAAAGTTTTGGACCAAGGCGACACTTACTGGAAGCCCTCATGTATGTGTTAGGTCACACGACCCGTGTGAAGCCTCCATGGAGTGGCACTTGGCCGTTGGAGGATGTTTGGCCCTTAAACATGGTGTTTTAAACTAATGCATACCATACTTGGACCCCTTACGGTCCGTGTGACACTTCATGGACTGTGTGGTGGGCCGTGTGGTGGCCTTGGCTTGAAATCCAATAATATTGGGACCAAGTATGGTCACATGGCCAAGTTCACGGATCGTGGGGTGCCACAGCCCGTGTGGAATCAATGTCTCGTAACTTGATCGTAGAATTTTTCTAATGAGAGGGGTACGGGCAATGTCACGACCTGTGTGGCATCCCGTGAAGGTGACTTCGTTGAAAAATTCTAAGTATGAGATTTTCAAGCTCAAGCTAAGTTCACTTTTAAGCCTTCAATTCAAGTTTATCTATGTTTTTAAGGCCATCATGAGTCTCCTACATCAAGTCAATTTCAAAGGAATTCCGTTGGCTAAGTTTTTCACTAGCGCCAATTGAAGGGTCAAATTTAAATGGTCATATCTCTTAGCACAAAATGAACTGGGTGGCCCACGACTTATCCAATTTAAGCTCTTTCAATTGTCTTTCCAACACACAGTTTTGCATCATTCTGAGTTTGGATCAAGAAGTTATGCCATTTTCGTAGAATATATGTGGACTAGATGGGGAGCCCCCACGGACCTTGAAGAGCCTAATGACCCGTGAAGCCAACCATGTCAAGTTCTGGATAAAATTTAAAGGGCCATTTTATTAAGGTGTTTTTTATATTTTGACTCATCCCTAAGGCTTTTTAAAACCTTTAAACCCCATTTACATTCCTAAACATGTCCTACACTAATTCTACACCCTCATTCTAGATTAACCCATAGAATTAAATTCTCAAAATTCTCTCCAAGTTTCTCCTTCAAGATTCAAGCTAAGATTCAATTGGGGTTTCAACTTCAAGCTAAATGTTTCTTAAATTCCTCTTCCTAATCAAGGTATGTGGGATTGATTCTTGGTCATTTTCAACCAAAACGACCCAAACTCTTTTCAATGGATTTTCAAGAAATTAAGCTTACTTTAAATGTGGAGTTTTCATTATATGATTTATTAAATTTTCAATTGATGTATGGGTTGTACTTTATCTATGATTTTAAGTTACTTTATTCCCTTATGATGATTTACATTGAAGTTATGAAGTTATGAACATGCATGTCCCCTTTAAAGGTTGATTTATGCATGGTAATTTATATTATGATTTAAATGTGGATTTAATTATGGATTTACTTCAATTTCATATTATATTGTTGATATTAGATTAAATCTCAATTACCCAAGCTATTTTCAAAACATTCATGACATATGCATTCATGAACATTGGAATTTATGAAAATTATGAAGTGTGTTAAGCACAATTATGTTTTATGATACAATTTTGATAAGAGATCTGGTGTGACAAGAATGTGATCACACAACTGTTTATGGTTATGGCTCTTTAAGCATTATAGGAGCTTGCACCATCTTGTATACGTAAACGAGCTATTCCTGCGCATAAGTATTATGATCATGAATTATGGTTTGACATTTGAGCCTAAATGTGCATGGAACGGATTTGAAATGCCTATTGCCTCTTTGAAAGCATGTATATATATACGTATATGTATTCTTGTGGGATGCCGACTTAGCATCGATGGATTGAGGGTCCTCTCTCTTTCCTTGAACTTTATGCCTAACATAGATTATTAGAATGCTATCTAAATGGGTGATGTTCCCATAAGGTGAAGATTATGTGATATGATATGCTATATAATAATCCTATCTGAAATGGGTGATATTCCTGTAAGGGGGTTACTTCATACGAAATGGGTGATATTCCCATAAGGTGAAGTATGGTTTACCTTTGGCAAGTGAACTTACTCTTTACCGGTGAATGGATTTCATTGGGATTCCAAGTAATAACTCGCTTGGCCTTACTCTTGTTGGTTGAGGTCACATCCTGCCTATCTATGAGCATAATTACTTTTCATGCTTCATGGCCTATTATATACTATTCTTCTTTGGTTATATGATTCTTTCTATATTATGTGCCCTTGTCATCTAACATTGAAATTCAGGTTGATAATTTATATGAATTACATGCCCACATACTTAGTACATTCAAACATAATAATGCATACTTTTGTCTACATGATCTCACCATGTAGGGACCGGGATTTCCTTCATCCACCATTTGATACTAGATCAGATTTGAGACATTTATCGTGGTGAATCCTATCCTCCAAGGATAAGCCACCATTCCCCTACCTATCTTGCTTCCATTTATGTTATTTACTTTGAGGGTGAGCCCGGGACATGTCTTGGCCCCCATCTTATCATATTGGACATCTTGTAGATTTTCGTCGGATCTATATGTTATGTGTTGTATTTGCAGCTTATGATCATGGTTATCTATTAGATATGGGTATCATGGATTGATTATGAGAATTATGATATGTAGGTATGTTTGATGTGGAAATGTGGAAGATCCTAAGTCCCATATTTCCCCCATAGTATGAGTCATACTAACTCGCCCCTTAGTCCTTATGTGTTATGTGCTATGTGAATCCATGTTATTCCCTTTCCCTATGATATCCCCATAGCGTGAGTCCCACTTTCCCGTACCTTAGATTTATGTGTTTATTATTTGTATATGTTTCCAAACAAATAATGTGAACTTGGATACTTTGAGGCTTGTTTGGGGACTCTTGGGTTCCCATTCGCCATGTAACTCCTAAACCTTAGGTCCTAGTCGTGACAGAGATGGTATCAGAGCACTAGGTTTATAAATGGTCCTCGGAGTCCAACATGCTGCGTCAAGTAGGGTCTTATTCATGGGCATGAAGTGTTCCACATCTATGGGTAGGAGGCTACAAAGCATTTTAGGAAATGTTTCACTTTTTCATGATTCTTATCGTGCCATAGAACGTGTCTTGAGATTTCATATCTCCATCTCTCCCTATCGAATAGGGAGAGTTACCTTGGACTCGTAATGCAATCCAGGGGAGGAAGATATTGTAGCGATCTTATAGATGAAGTCAAAATGGAGTTGGTGAAGGATATGTATTGGTTGACATGCTTGCTCCTTTGGATATTCAATGTTTTCTTTGGTTGGCTAGTTATGACGGAAGGTTTATATAAGATTTTTCATCTGATAAAACTCCATTGGCCAAGTTTACTCAAAAGAATGCCAAGTTTGTATGGTTAGAGGAGTGTGAGAAGAGTTTTCAAACTTTAGGAGATCGGCATACATCGGCTCCTGTTGATGAATGAAAGAAAGAGATAGCAAAGGATGCTTACAATTTGGCTAGATTGGGTGTTAGGTTGGCTGACTCTAATGATGGTGGTATTCATGTTCAGAATAGGCGAACCTTCGGTGGTTGTCAATGTTAAGGCTAAGCATGATCTAGATCCATTATTAGTTGGATTGAAGAGGTTGGTTGCCAAAAGAATAAGATAGAGGTTTCCTCCCAAGGGAGAGATGGTGCGCTTTAGTGTCAAGGTCAGTTAGGTGTTTCAGATGTGGATGATCTTAGGAAGTTGATCATAAGTGAAGCCCATAACTCTCAGTATTCGATTCACCCCGGGACGACTAAGATGTATCGGGACTTAAGGGAAGGATATTGGTGACATGGTACATAGAAAGGCATAGCCGAGTTTATACCCGAATGCACTAATTGTCAACAAGTGAAGTTAGAGCACCAAAGGCTTGTTGGCTTGTCTTAAGATATTGAGATTCCTACTCAGAAGTGGGAGGATGTGAATATGGATTTTGTGGTTGGTTTACCCCGGATTGAAGTTAATTTGACTCCATTTGGGTTATCATTGACTGGATGACTAAGTTGGCTCATTTCCTAATGGTCAAGACTACTTTTAGCGCCGAAGATTTTGCAATGTTGTACATCCAAGAGTTGGTGAGGTTCCATGGTGTGTCTAGGTCTATCATATCGGATTGTGGTACCCAATTTACTTCTCACTTTTGGAGGTCGTTTCAAGGAGGACTTGGTACTAAGGTAAAGTTAAGCACCGCCTTTCATCCTCAAGCCAATGGAAAAACCGAGAGGATAATTCAAAATTTAGAGGACATGTTGAGAGCTTGTGTATTGGAATTCAATGTAAGTGCAGTGATCATCTACAACTTCTTAAGTTTTCTTACTATAATTTCCTTCATGCTAGCATTGTTGTAACACCGTTTGGGGCTTTATAGAGTAAAAGTGTAGATCTCCAGTGGAGTGGTTTAAGTTAAGATGAAATGACTTTTGAGGGCTCGGATTTAGTGTTGGAGGATATGGAGAGAGTGAAATTGACTAGGGAAATATTGAAAATGTTTCGAAGTAATCAAAAGTCTTAATTGGATATTAGAAAGAGGGATCTTGAGGTTTGTATTTGTAATTGGGGTACGTGAAGGTCTCCCATTTGAAGGGTGTGGTACATTTTGGGGAGGAGGGAGACCTAAGTCCTTGGTATTTAGTTCCTTATAAGATTGTTCAGTGGTTTGGGAATGTGGCTTATAGGTTTGATTTACCTCTGATTTGAGTTCTATTCACCCAGTTTTTTCATGTGTGTATGTTGAGGAAGTTGGTTGGTGATTCTTGTGCTATTATGCCTTTAGAAGGTGTTGAGGTTGAGAAGAACTTGTCTTTTGAAGAAGTTTTGGTTGGGATTTTTGATGGGAAAGTGAAGTGGCTTCGTAACAAGGATATGGCTTCGGTTAAGGTACTTTTGAGGAATCAACATGTGGAAAGTGCTATGTGCGGAGTGGAATTAAGTATGATACAATGATACCTCTATCCTTTCCAATCTATTCAAGCCTATGATATTAGGTTCTTCCTATTCTCAATGGTCCTAATTCTTTCACTCTTAAGTTTCATGATATGCCATGCATACATGTGCATGAAAATGATTTTTAAGATGTTATAGATGATTTAAATCCGTTTTAATATGAGTTTTAATAACTTTATGATTTTCTAGTGATGAAATATGCCTTGTACCTTGGGTTTGAATGATTCATATTCTATGTCAAGACTTATTCTACCACATTAGAGGACGAATGTTCTCAAGGGATGGATGATGTAAGGACACAGACTTTGTACGACCTCAATGTAGCAGTACAATTTGGTTCCAAAAAGGTTTTTGACCAAGGCGACGCCTCAATGATGCCGTGGATTTGCTTGAAGGTATATGCTCACGCTTCAAGAGGTATTTATCTAATTAAATTTCGTAAAGTTTATGTGTTCTAGCATAAACGTATGTGTTATCGGTAATTCATGTAAGCAGTATGATCCTTATATGCTTCCGCTGCGTGTATAATTTTCCAACAGTTCTTGGTCTATAACAATGAAGAAATATAAATAATCAATAATTAATGACCTATATTACTCAAATTATATTAAAATCTTAACCCTTGACCACCTTCATGATCATCTCTTCCAACTAGGGCTTTTTCCCTCCGGATGTTGCAAGTCGCAATCTTTTCCTATGAGGATTCTCCTAGATTATAAGGCCTAGGAATTAATTTACAAGTTAGAGGAACAATTGATCCTACCTTTATTGACAAAATAGATGGAAACGGAAGAAAACATTATCCTAGATCACTTTTGGTGTATCAAGGATGAAGTGGAAGAATAAAATCAAACTTGGAACTTTTTGTCTTAAAACTCACGACTGTCTTGCCATGGAGGCATTGCCATAGTGGGATTCATCTCATCGTGGCGGGTTGCATCGAAATAGAAACTCGTAACTCATATTTGAAGTACCTATTCAACAAAACACCCTCATACCATGACATTTCTAATTATATCCATTGTGCCAAGATCAATTGTGAAAATTATACTCACCCAAATCTACTTTTTTAAAGGAATACGGGCTACTTATTATCTTGGATATCAACTACAAAGATTAAAATTATAAATGAACCCCTAATCCAATATCCAATTACTCCATACCTCACATGACTCAAATTTCATCGAAGTCTAGCCTAGGCTCAAAATTTTAAGTTACTAAAATGTGTTCTAGCCCAACTTCCTTCCTCATTGATCTACCCACAACGATGGGATTAGTATGTTATATTGTGCAAGTAAAAAATTGTATCTTTGTTAGAGTTGAATGTCGTACCCACATGGACTTGTCAATTAATTAATTATTAAATTATATTAATGCTAGCTATTTATTTAAGCAGAATTTAAAAAATGAATTTAAATTAGCTACACTAAAAATAAAAATAAAATTAACTAATGAACAATTAACCAAGAAAATAGATCATTTTTACACAATCAATGAATCAATTGATATAGGATTATGGTCTAACTAATAATCATGTTTGGTATCAATTTTATCAACTTATTTCATTATCTAGTTGTTTGATTCACAGGGTTAATAATATAATAATGATCTCTCGACCTCTAACCATCTAACATAACTACATCGTTGAGCAGGGATAGATTTGACTAGTTGTGGAGCATTACACGATCTTCCAGTATTTGAACCAAGCACGATTCTTGGTATATCTCTTTCCTAGATAAAAATCAATTCTATTATTTTATTTAAGAAAAGAATATACTCGTTGTATTTCATATACTATACCTCTATTCATCTCTCGAGGTTCAAGAGTGGACAATATATTTATTCTAATGGTGATATATCCTTAAAATAGTAATTATAGTAATATAAGATCAACTAATACAATAAACAAATATGTCAAATCAATAATTACTAAACAATCATCTAATTAGTTATCATAATCCTAGAATCTGAAGTTTTACTCTACATAGACATAGATAAATTATATATATATATATATATATATATATATATATATATATATATATATATATATATAAGAATATAATAATAAAGGAGAAGAAAAGATGGAACCAAAATTTTCCAGTCTCCATGACAGCTCCTAATTCTTAATTATTAGGTAAAGTTCTTTTCATGCCCCGGAAGGGTATCCTTAATGTGACCGGCACTTAGAAACCATTGTTGATCCCCGAGCGAACCACTTTGCTCAATCACTCGTTCATCAACTCGATAGTAGAAGAAAATACTCATGAAAGATAACCAATTTAAATAAATACTAGGTCTATTTCAATAATAAGTTTCTAATGAATAAGGATTGGAACATCAATAACAATCAATCAACTCTAATCAATGTCTATGAAGCCTCTATCCAACTCTAGAAGGTTTCAAGATAAGTCCTGGGCTACCCGAAATGAAAAATAAATACTAAACTCAAGCTAGATGAAAGTATAAATATATACCCTCCAAAAGCAATAGGGAGGATTCATCAATCAGTTGACTGCAACAGATCCTCAATGGTGCGCTTTTTGAGGATTCTTAATACTTGTCTCTACATCATAAAATGAGCAGTCCAAATGAACGTTAGTACGTTGAATATATTTGTATGTAAAATGGCTGAAAAGGAAAGGACATAGACAAAGACACTTAACTTAAAAGTCCACTCAACTCAACTCAGTAAACCATGAAATTTTAAGAATAAAGTCATGCTTTATAAATAACCTCAATAATATGTAACTCACACCAAATAACCCAATTTGAATAGTAAATGATGCTCCTACAAGAAAATCTAGCATGAAACTCAGTCAAAATAGGTATGCAAAATTATGAAATTTCTCTAATCGACAATACTCTCTACTACCATAGTTGGTGATGTACAATGAAGACGACGTCGTTGCCACACCTGCCCATTACTTTCCAAGGTATGGACGCTCAACTCTCTCCTTGTGGATCCATAATCCGCGTCCATCGTTTTGGACATGAGTTTCCAGAGTTAACTGCATAACTATACGACGCTAGCAACATAGTTATGGGGTTTGTGTCACTTTTAGTCTACCCAACTTAGTCATCAATACTACAACCAAACAGTTGTAATGCACAGTAAAATTATCAAAATACCCCTAGAGGAGGAATATGCATGTAATGCATCTTTCAATGCTCGTATGCCAAATTCGAGACTGGATTTTGGACCAGCATAAAAAATTGAATGGGAAAATGGTCTCGGTTACAATTAAATGGGACAAAGATAATTTTTTTGTCTGAAACGAAAAAACAGTGTTGATGCACAGACTTACACTTATCTTTTTTTATTTTTTTCGACGGGATTTAAAACTCGTTCGGGAAATTTTTGAAGAAAAATACACCTGTACGCGATCAGTTCGCATTGTGGACTGGGTTATTCTGAAGCTGAATTTTTTTTAAATATTGTGAGGGGCATTCTGATCAATTTCCAACCCCTGCTCAACTCAATACACGATCTAATTAGGTTGTTATGACATAAAAATGGGTCTAAAACCACGTTTTAAGTCCTTTTCTAACAAACTAACATAACTAGGGCTTGAAAAAAGAGGTGAAGAGCTTGAGGTTGAGGAATTCAGGAGGGAATCTTTGAAGTAATTGTTGAGAGCTTCATCCCAGGTATGTAAGGCTAAACTAAAAGCATGAGATTGTCCTCTCATGTACCCCATAGATGGTCGTAGAGGAGTTAAGTGTCCACGAGTCCCCATACATGTTTCTTAAATTGATTCTTTAATATTTTCTCATAAATTATATCTAATAAAATGTATTTTCATATGTTTATGATCATCATAAACTTATTTTCTTGAATTGGATATTTTCATGAGAAATTGCATAACCTTGTTATCCTTTGAAAGCATGCATGAATGAATCTAGAGGTTGAATCTAGAGCCTTCACGTGAGATTGTTGATTGTGATTGTGATTGTGGTGAGAGACTCATGATGAGTTTATAGAGCTTGATAGTCCTATGAGTCTCCATAAATGAACTCTAATGATGGTCTATTCGATTGTTCCCTAATGACTGTTCTAAGCCTTGAGCTACTGATTGAGATTGATTGATGAAAGGGTTAAAATCCTTGTGGGTTTTATTGATTAAAGGGATAAAGTCCCTATGAGTTTGATTCATGATAGGGTTAGAGTCCCTATGAGCTTGATTGATGAAAGGATTAAAGTACCCATGAGTTTGATTGACGATAGGGTTAGAGTCCCTTTGAGATACTGATCGATGACGGGGTTAAAGTTCCTATGAGATTAGTTGAGATGGAGGTCTTATGAGAATTGAGTCTTCAAGGAGTATTAAGCATCGAGAGAGTGAGAGTTATTCCAACTCGAACTCGTCAAACTACGTCACCAACCATTGGTGAGGATTAGAACCATCATATTACATTGTGGTTCTCTCATGAGTTGAGTTTATGTCCCTGAAACAATAGAGGACTTATTGAGCCTATTTTCCCTAGGGGATTCAATTCATTCCCTACCTGGAAAGTATGGAATGACTGTGGAAACATCAGTAGGATTGTCGTACAATCATTGGCTCATAAGTGATTGTCATCAGAAAAGAGAAACTCCCAAAAGTTCACCTTCAGTACTCCGAGTTGAGTTGAGTTGAGTTCCCTTGAGATGAGTCTAATTTGATTGATCAGTTTGAGATGTTGATGGGTCACTTTTCTACTCATTATTCTTGCTTTAGAATAGAAATTTGACATGTTGATCGTTTACTATTCTGAGTCGTTGTTGTATCATATTATTCTACCTGTTTCTATTTCATTAAGCTATTTTGCATACCGTACATTCCATATATTAACGCCACTCAGTGTTGTATTGTTTTATGATGCAGATACATGGATTAGGAATCATCAACAGGCGCATCGTTGAAAATCTAGGACGTTTAGCTTATTTGTGAGCCTTCTCTACTCTGGAGGATCTACTATTATTTATTTCATCATGCTATTGAGTTCGACTAGACTAGTCTTATATTTTGATTTTGGTAGCCATGGGTATGTTATTGGTACCACTTTATTAGTGATAGAGGCTTCATAGATGATAGTCGGACGTTGATGTTGAGATTGTGAGCTAGTTCTTCCTACTAGCCTTTATCACTAATCTATTATTATTTGATACATTAGATGAGATAAGACCATATACTTTCGCTGATCTGTAGAGTTGTTGGATTGAATATATGTGATGAGGCCAAGTGGTACGCTTGGGGACTGCAATAGTCTTTGGGTGCCGGCCACGTCTCCGGTACCCTCTCGTGGCATGACAAACTTGGTATCAGAGCACAGAGTTCAAGTGTCTTAGGGAGTCTATGAAGCCCTATTTAGTAGAGTCCTTATTATTGGTGTGAAGAGCTCAAAATCCATAATATGGAGGCTATATGACATTTAGGAACTGTTTCACTTCTTTCATGTTCTAAATCGTGTGATACAACATAACTCTATGAAAAGTTCTTCTTTAATTTGTGCTCTACGCGTTGTTGAGTTGCGATCATGCCTCCCAGAAGAGCCATCAAAGGTAGGGGACGTCCCGTCAGGCAAAATGTTAACCCTCCTGAGCCTCAAGGACACAAGGAGCCTGCGGACCAAGCTTTTCTTGTTAAGTAGCCCTCGCAAGATAAGGTCTCCAATGCTAAACTATGCCAGGCTATTCAAACTCGAGATCAGGCAGCCATAGCCCCTGCTGCAAGACAAGGAGTGGGTAGACATGATTCCTATGACACGTCTAGTGTTCGAGAATTCTTTAGGATGAAGCTGCATGAGTTCATAGAGTATGCATCTACTAAAGATCATGTGAACTATGTGGAGGAATTTCAGAAGATGTTCCAAGTGATGCATATGGCTGAGGCTGACAGGGTTGAACTGGCTGCTTACCAACTCAAGGGTGTGGCAATACTATGGTTCGACCAATGAAAGAAAGGTAAAGGAGATGATGCTCCATTGTTGACTTTGGAATTGTTTGAGGAAGCCTTCTTGGGGTGCTTCTTCCCAAGAGAACGAAGAGAGGCTAAGGTGAGAGAGATCTTGAATCTGAAATAGGGCTCTATAGTTGTGCAAGAGTATGGGTTGAAGTTCATGCAACTATCTTGCAATGCTCCAAACATGGTTGCTGATGTGAAGGGAAGAATTGGGATGTATGTTGATGGGTTAAACGGAAGACCCAAGAGTGATAGGAGGGGAGCAATGCTTGTGACCGATATGGACATTGGGCGATTGATGATATTTGTGCAACAAACTGATCAGGAGAGACAATAGGATAGAGACGAGTTCAGATGTAAGAAAGCTAAGACATCCAGCCATGAGGTTTGAAGGAAAGGGAATGGTAACCAATTTCCAACACCATCATCTGCTAGTGCACCTGCGCCTAGGGGCAGGTATGATCAGAGATTTCAGAACGTTAGAACCCAAGGACCTTAGTCATAAGCTAGTGTGTTCATAGGGTAAGCCACCGTGTGGTAAGTGTGGCATATTGCACTTAGAGAGATACCATGAAGAGGATAATGTATGCTTCAAATATGTCCAAGCAGGTCATTACCAGACATACTATAAAAAATGCGCTAACCAGGCTTAATCTTCTTCACCAGCCCCACCAGCTAGAGGAAACCAGAGGGGAACTACGTCAAGTGCAAGTGGATCAACAAAGCATTTGTATGCCATGGGTAGTTGCCAAGATCAGGAGAACTCCCTAGATATTGTGACGGGTATGATTCAAGTCTTTATTTTTGATTATTTGTTTTGATGGATCCAGGTGTGACATTGTCATTTGTAACTCCTTATATGGCCAATAGATTCGATAGAACCCCTGAAAGTCTTCCTGAACCCTTTGATGTTTCTATTCAAGTGGGCGAGTCTATTCAAATAGAGAGAATCTATAGAGCTTGTATAGTGTTTATCCATCCTTGCCATGGATTGGCTTTGTGCATGTTATGTCTTCGTTTATTATAGATCCCGAACCATTAAGTACCAATGTCCGAATGAACCGGTTCTAGAGTAGAAGGGTGATTTTGTTACACCTAGAGAAACGTT
This sequence comes from Solanum rostratum, assembly GCA_029948455.1. Taxonomy (NCBI): domain Eukaryota; kingdom Viridiplantae; phylum Streptophyta; class Magnoliopsida; order Solanales; family Solanaceae; genus Solanum; species Solanum rostratum. The sequence goes on along the minus strand of CM057055.1, from coordinate 9,880,075 downwards.
TATCTCATATCTTAGAGCCAGAAAGTTGGTTTCCAAATGTTGTATCCATCACCTCGTGCGAGTGAAATCTAATGATGTTGAGTTCCCAATTATTGAGTCAGTCCTGATTGTGAATGAGTTTTCAGAAGTGTTTCCTGAGGATCTGCCTGGAGTCCTTCCTGATAGGGAGATTGAATTTGGGATAGATGTCCTTCCCGATACCCAACCTATTTTGATTCCACCTGATAGGATGGCCCCCACTGAGTTGAAAGAGCAATTAAAAAATTTGCTAGAGAAGGGCTTTATTAGGCCGAGTGTTTCTCCTTGGGGTTCCCTATCCTATTCGTGTGAAAGAAAGATGGATTCCTCCGAATGTGTATTGACTATAGGCAATTGAACAAGGTCACGATAAAGAATAAATATCATCTTCCAAGGATAGATGATCTGTTTAACCAACTTTAGGGCGCCTCTTGTTTCTCAAAGATATACCTCAGATCTAGCTACCATCTGTTGAAAGTGAGGGAATGTGATATCCCGAATATAGCCTTTAGGACTAGATATGGTCATTTTGAGTTCTTGGTCATGTCCTTTGGGTTGACGAATGCACCTGCAGCCTTCATGCACTTGATAAATAGTGTGTTCAGACAACACCTTGATATGTTTGTGATTCTATTCATTGATGACATTTTGGTGTATTCGAGAGATGAGGAGGAGCATACTAATTATCTCAGAGTTGTCCTCCAAACACTTAAGGAGCATGAGTTGTACCCAAAATTCTCAAAATGTGATTTTTGGCTTAAGTCAGTAGCTTTTCTACGCCACGTGGTTTCCATGATGGTATTCGACTGGATGCTCAAATTGAAGCAGTTAAGAACTAGCCCATACCTACCTCTTTGACTGACATAAGAAATTTCTTGGGGTTGACAAGATATTACCACTGATTTGCCAATGGATATTCTTCCTTATTTGCACCATTGACTAAATTGACTCAGAAAAAGGTCAATTTTCAGTAGTCCAACGAATAAGAGAAGAGTTTCCAAAGAGTTGAACATGAGACTATCTACTACACCAATTCTAACCTTTCCCGATGTGATAGAGGACTTTGTAATCTATTTTGATGCTTTGAGGGATGGATTGGGATGTGTGCTGATGCATAGAGGGAAAGTGATAGCCTATGCTTCAAGACAACTTATGGTTCATGAGAGGAGCTACTCAACCCATGATCTTGAGTTGGCAGAGGTGGTGTTTGCACTTAAAATGTGGCACCACTACTTATATGCAGTGCATGTGGATGTGTTCACTAAGCACAAGAGCTTGCGGTATGTCTTTAGTTAGAAAGAGATCCACTTACGACAGAGGAGACGGCTGGAGCTGCTCAAGGATTATCACATGAGCATTCTATACCATCAAGGTAAAGGTAATATTGTTGTTGACGCTCTCAACAGGTAGTTAATGGGTAGTACAACCCATATTGAGGAGGGAAAGAAGGAGATAGCTAAAGAAGTACATCGATTGGCTTGATTAGGAGTTCAACTTGATGAGAATAATGAAGGAGGAATCAATGTTCAAAATGAGTCTACTTCATCCTTAGTTGCAGAGGTGTAGGAAAAGCAAGACCAATGAACTTCATCCTTAGTTGCAGAGGTGTAGGAAAAGCAAGACCAAGATCCTATTATACTCCAATTGAAGGAGGTTGCCCATAAATAGAAAGTGATGGTTTTCTCCAAAGGGGGAGATGGAGTGTTAGGATGCCAAAGTAGATTGTGTGTTCCAGATATTGATGGTAACTGAGAGAGGATTATAGATGAAGCTTATAACACCAAATATTTCATTCATCCTAGCTCTACCAAGATGTACAACGACTTGAGAGAAGTTTACTGGTGAGTGGAATGAAGAGGGATATTGCAGAATTCATTTCAAAGTGCCCAAATTTCAAGCAAGTGAAAGTTGAGCATCGAAGGCCATGTGGATTAGCTCAGAACTTTAAGATTCCTGAATGGAAGTGGGAGATGATCAATATGGACTTCATTATACGTCTACCGAGGTCTCGAAAGCAATTTGACTTGATATGGATGATTATAGACAAGAAGACTAAATCGTCTCACTTCTTAGAAGTTAAGATGACCAACACTGCAGAGGAGTACGCCAAGTTGTACATCTAGGAGATTGTGAGGTTGCATGGAGTTCCCTTGTCCATCATCTTAGACAGAGGAGCTAAATTCACCTCCTAATTTTGGAGATCATTCCAGAAAGGATTGGGTAATAAAGTAAACTTGAGTACAACCTTTCATCCACAGACGGATGGCCAAGCAGAGCGCACAATTCAAACATTAGAGGATATGTTGAGAGCATGTGTTCTTGATCTCAAAGACTTTTGGGATGATCACCTACCATTGAATGAATTTGCATATAACAATAGTTATCATGCAAGCATTTAGATGTCTCCCTATGAAGCCTTGTATGGAAGGAGATATAGGTTGTCGATTGGATGGTTCGAAGTTGGAGAAGCAAAGTTGATTGGGCATGATCTTGTGCACCAATCGATGGAGAAGGTTAAGTTCATTAGAGAGAGGTTGAAGACTGCTCAGATTAGCCAGAAATCTTATATCGACATGAGGAGAAGAGACTTAGAATTCAAGGTAAATGATTGGGTGTACTTGAAAGTGTCACCTATGAAGGGTGTCATAAGATTTTAGAAGAGGGGAAATTTGAGTCCACATTATATGTACCCTATCAGATGTGAAAAGGATTGGGAAGTTTGCTTATGGGTTCGAGTTGCGTTACGAGTTAGATGGTATTCATCCGGTATTTCATGTATCAATGTTGAAGAAGTGCTTGGGATATCCTTCCTTGGTGATCTCTATTGAGAGTATTGGAGTGAAGGATATCTTGTCCTACAAGGAGATTCCAGTTTGAATCCTTGAGCGTTAGGTTTGCAAGGTGAGAACCAAAGAGGTAGCCTCAATCAAAATCCTATAGAGAAATCAATTTATTTGGGAAGCCACATGGGAAGCTGCGGAAGAGATGAGAGCCAAATGTATGCACCTATTTATGCTCGATGATTAAAATGTTGAAGGTAAATTCCTTACCCTCGATTGAATTGATTGGTCTATTCTTGAGTTGATTGTCTATTCCTGAGTCCAAATAGAGTTGATTGGGATTGATGAGGATGTTGAGAGTTTGTTTAGTTGAGGAGAATATAGAGATGAGTTTTGCGTCTATTCATGCCTTGATATCCACCTTTGCTCATCATATGAGGACGAATGATCCCAAGGGGGAGATGTTGTAATGCCCGGGAAAACTACCAAAATACCCCTAGAGGAGGGGTATGCGCGTAACATATCTTCCAATGCTCGTATAGAAAATCTGAGATCGTATTTGTGATCCGCATGAAACATTCAATGGGAAAATTGTCTCGATTTAGTTTTAGAGCAATCTAATAAAAAAGATAATTTTACGGTCAAATATGAATAAAATAGTGTCAATGCGCGATAGAGGCATGTCGCGCCTCCATAGCAGACTTACGCATTCGGGAATTTTTTGGAGAAAAACACACCTGTACGCGACCAGTCCGTGTCGCGGACTGGGTTGTTGTGAAGCTTAAAAAAATTTAAATTTTGTGAGGGGGCACTTCTGTCAATTTCCTACATCTCCTAAACTCAATACATGATTTAATTAGGTCTTTTTGACATAAAAAAGGTCTAAAACCCCATTCTAAGTCCTTTTCTAACAATATAACAAGACTAGGGCTTGAGGAAAGAGGAGAAGAGCTTGAGATTGAGGAATTCAAGAGGAAATCCTTGAAGTGATTGTTGAGAGCTTCATCCCAGGTATGTAAGGCTAAACTAAAAGCATGAGATTGTCGTCTCATGTGTCCACAGATGGTCATAGAGGAGTTTAGTGTCCATGAGTCCCCATACATGTTTTTTAAATTGATTCTTGAATGTTTTCTCACAAATTATCTCTATTTAAATGTATTTTCATATGTTGATAATCATCATAAACTTATTTTCTTAAATTAGATATTTTTATGAGAAATTGCATAACCTTACATATTAACTTTTGGAAACAAGCATGAATGAGTCTAAGGGTTGAGTCTAGAGCCTTGACGTGAGATTGTTGATTATGATTGTGATTATGGTGAGAGAATGATGATGAGGTGATAGAGCTTGATAGTTCTATGAGTCTCCATAAATGAACTCTCATGAGGGTCTATTCGATTGTTCCCTAACGATTGTTCCAAGCCTTCAGCTATTGATTGAGATTGATTGATGAAAGGGTTAAAGTCCCTATGCGTTTTATTTATGAAAGGTTAAAGTCCCTATAAGTTTGATTGATGATAGGGTTAGAGTCCCTATGAGTTTGATTGATGAAAGGGTTAAAGTCCCCAAGTGTCTGATTGCTGATAGGGTTACATTCCCTATGAGATACTGATCGATGACAGGGTTGAAGTCCCTGTGAGATTGATTGAGATGGAGGTCTTATGAGCATTGAATCTTGGGAGGAGTAACGAGCACCGAGAGAATGAGAGTTAGTCTAACTCGAACTCGTCAAACTATGTCGTCAAATGTAGGTGAGGATTAGAACCATCACATTACATTGTTGTTCCCTCTTGAGTTAAGTTTTTGTCCATTAAGCAATAGAGGACTTGTTGACGCTGTTTTCCTTAGGGGATTTGATTCGTTCCCTACCTGGAAAGTATGGAACGATTGTGGCAACATCAGCGGGATTATTGTAAAATCACTGGCTCATAAGTGATTGTTGTCCGATAAGAGCAACTCCCAAAAGTTCCCATCTTAAGTACTCCGAGTTGAGTTGAGTTCCCTTGAGATGAGTCTAATTTTATTGATGAGGTTGAGATGTTTATGGGTCACTTGTCTACTCTTTATTCTTGCTTTAGAATAGACACTTGACATGTTGATTATTTACTATTCTAAGTCTATGTTGTATCATATTATTTTACTTGTTTCTGTTTCATTCAGCTATTTTACATACCGTATATTCCATGTACTGACACCACTCAGCGCTGCATCTTTTTATGATACATATACAAGGATTAGGGATCGTCAACAGACGCATCATTGAAGATCCAAGACCTTCAGCTTATGGTGAGCCTCCCCTACTCCAGAGGATCCACTAATATGTATTTCATCATACTTTTGAGTTAGACTAGACTAGTCTTATATTTTGATTTCGGTAGCCATGGGTCTGTCATTGGTACCACTTGATTAGTGATAGAGGCTTCATAGATGATAGTCGGACGTTGATGTTGAGATTGTGAACTAGTGTTTCCTACTAGCCTTTATTATTAATCTATTATTATTTGAGATATTAGATGAGTTTTTCCTATTTAATTTCATTTACTTCCGCTGATCTGTAGAGTTATTGGATTGAATATATGTGATGAGGCCAAGTGGTTCGCTTGGGGACTAGCAATAGTCTCTGGATGCCGGCCATGTCTCAGGTACCCTCTCGAGGCGTGACAACATTTTTCTTTAAAACTTATTCAAACTCATCTCAATTTCAATCTCATCTCAATCATCAAATATTTCCTTTAAAGCATAAAGAACATATTTTCAAACTCTTACAGAACTCATCAAGATCCTGTCTCAAAACATCAAGTGCTTTATTTTAAAACATGCTTCAAAAATTATTCACATCTCATCAAGACTCTTTCTAAAATCATTATTTATTCTCAATAACTCCTATTCATGCAGACTCGGTATAACATGTTCCAATTAGTTCAAAATCATATTATTCAATATATAAAAATGACCATCAATCTCAATTAAAAAATGCATGAAAATTAAATATAATCATCAATTAGGGTTCATATGAATGAACGCATGAAAATGAATCCAAATAAAATACTCAACTCATGAACATCAATAAATAGATCTTTATGTACAAGGAACTCAATAAGATAATAGATAACTCAGGAATTCAATTAAAGAATCTCAAGGAAAACTCAAATTCTACTCAACTCGAATCAATAGAGATGAAGGGGCACGTGGATGAACTCAATACAATGTTACATTGTGTTAGCCTTACATACCTGGAAGATTGGATTCTAGAATAGCTTGGATGAAGTCACAAGATTCTCTTGAAACCCTAGCCTTTTTCTCATCTTCTCTTAGCCCTAGCTTTTGTTAGAATGGCGTTGAAATCTTAGGAATGGGTTTTGAAACCCCTTTTAAGAAAAATTTAACCAGTATTGGTCACGGTTTAAGTTTAGGAGGGGTGGAAAGAAGTCTGGAATGCTCCAAAAATAAACTAAAAATTTTGCACTATTGTAACACCTTGGAAATTCCTAAGCTTAGATCCGAACTTCTCTCTTACGCGTATGAGATCATATCGAGTGATTCTAACCTTGAATATAGGTATTAAAACCTATTCTATGGTGGGATGATATATTTTAAATGAATTAAGGTTATAAAATCCTTTAACATAAAGTTGAGATGAAACCTCCCTTACCGATTGAGTTTTGATATGAAATTTTATGCAACTGGGTGATCTTATAATTCTAAGGTTGTGAATATATGTTAAAGTCTTTTCCTAAGTATTTGAAGTGTGTTGGATGTAGTTTGAGGTCATAACAGTTACCCAAGGTCAAGCCAAGTTCAAAATATTTCAATCGGCTAAGTATTGGTTGAGTTCATAGAAGAGTCAACTTCAAATTGTCATATATCTCAGCATATAATATGTTAGGTGACCCATAATGTATTCAATTTTAGATCTTTGAATTAGTTTTATCACGCATCTAATTTTTCCTCAATCGGAGTTCGGAGTAAGAAATTATGACTATTTTACTGAAGCTTGTTGAACTTATAAATTTTGGTGATCCGCCAAATAATTCGATAATCTATCGATTGAGACCGCCAGTTTGCTCTTAGAAAGCTTGGAAACTGTCATAAAGGGTGACCTAAGGTACCCAATTTGTGTACCACCGAATGTTTCAGAGATGGGATCCCTAGACCGCCATTTTGGTCAGCGAAATTCATGAAAAGGTCTTTTTTTTCAATCTTGATGATTTTTGATGTTCCCAAAAGGTTATCCCTAACCTTTTACCCTAATTAACTTCCCTAAGCCTATTATATAGTCTAATAACTGCCCATTAACGCATAAACTCTTGAAAACATTAAAAGTTTGCATTAGAAGATCTCTCAAATAAGAGGTTAGGGTTCTTCATCTTCAAGTCGAAACCAAAGGTTTCTTAAGAGATTTTTCTCTTTCAAGTATGTAAGGATACTCATAGCGTTGGGCTGAGTTCGTCCACGCTCCTCATATGTGATTCTCCATAATTGAGTTCGAATAGAGTTTTACTCTAATTCTTGAATTCTAAATGAGTACATTCCTCTTCCATTAAATTAGATATATTTATACATTGAGATTATCATTATTTTTTTTCTATATTATTCGAGCTATCATTCGTGGATACTTTCCTATGAACCCTAATGAAGTTGATGATCATAGTTTTTCTATACCCTGTTTGATGTTGAGATTGTTGGGTTTTCAACCATTAAAGAAAGTTTTTTTTTTAAAAAAAAAAATCAAGTTATCATATTGAGAATAAAGATGACGATTTTTTTATGCATTGACGAAAAAGTAATTTGAACTAATATTATATATATACATATAATTATAAATATTTTATTGAGTTCAAAAGGTTGATTTTGAGTAAAATATTTTGATAAGATGATGCATGTTTTGATGAGCTTTTATGAAATTGAACATTGATTTAAATGGTATTTTGAGTAAATATTTGATGAGGATGTAAATGAACTTTCAAAATATATTTATTGAGGGAAAATGATGATGATGATGATGATGTTTGAGATGAGTCTGAATGAGATTGAATATGTGATACCCCATGACCCGATTCTTACATGTACCTATGTTTCAAGCATCATTCTTATATGTGAAAAGTGTATTGGGGTGATAGGAGACCTCTAGTACTTAGCCGAGTTCAAAACCTTCCTGTAGATTGAGTTTCTAGTATTAGATTATCTCATGGGTCAACTTTAAATGATCACAACTCTTTGAACACAAAAAATTAGATTTCCCATTACCATTCAAATGAAAGCCCTTTTAATTAGCTTTCAAATGCAACTTTTCACCTCATTTGGAGTTTGGAGTCAAATTTTATGGTCGTTTTACTAGAAACTGCCAGATATAGAATGCATCTACAAATCCTATTACGGGCTATAGATAAATATATGGCCCATCTACTAACTCGTGGAAAAAGTCCTGAAAATCCACATTTTTGGTCCCAAAATCTACGGACCAATCTACGGGTCATAGTAACCTCTACAAGCCGTTGATTAGGTTCATGAAAGTGATCCAGAGTCCCCAACATTTGTCCAAAAGTTTACATAAGGGTCCCTATGGGCCGTAGAAACTTCTATGGACCGTACGTAGACTCATAGTTGACTCGGTCAGCAATTTTAAAGAGGGGTATTTTCGTATTTCCTCACCCTTTAATCCTAAACTTGTCAGTTTTCACCTAATTAAACCCCTAAAGCATAATTCTTCATCTCATTATTGTTCAAACACTCTCCAAACGCAGAACAAAGTTTCTAAGGGGCAAAAGTTAGGGCTTTCAAGAACCTCCTTCAAATTCTTCAAGAAATTGATTCCCCAGTTATGTAAAGCCCTCCAAAAGTTATCCTACGATTATTTTAGTATCTTTAACCACCAGTCTCTACCCAAGATCTTTTTTATGAGTTGAGATCTTATTTTTCCCCATTACAAGATAATTTTATTGAAATACTTGTTCATATATTTTTCTTGATAAAAATTATGGTCTGTACTGATTTTGCCACTAAATTTAGTTATTAAGTCAAAGTTTCATGGTTATGGTTGCAATGGTAAGAATTCTAGATATTTCATGAAAACCATTATGCTCACAGTGTTGAGTTGAGTTTAAGGAGTACTTAGAGCTTACGTATTTACAAGATAGCTGAGTAATAAAATTATTTTTTTGAGACACTTTGTATTGATACAAATTCAGTCAAAGAGAGAAGATAAGTTGAGAAAAGTTTTAGAAAAGCTAAAGTTGGGCTAAGTTCTAAAAGATTAAAAAGGTATTTTGAGAACTCTTACTCTTAAAGTGATGAGCATCATAAAAGTTATTTTGGGAGTAGTATTGACCACTGATATAAAGGAGAATTATAACAACTTGAACTCATAAAAACATAGCCGGCGTAGGATAAGATTGTACCAATAGTACAACTCCTTATTGCCAATGAGATGGCCCAGTTTTTGAATGAACCCATTCCTCTAGTTATCGTCCCTTACCCTGGAAACGTATGGGACAACTCTGGTAGTGTGAGCAAGATTTTGTATCATCACGTAGCTTATAGTGATGGTTGTCGGTTAGAGAAACTCCCCAAGCTTCAACATGCACTTTATTTATTACTTATGCTATCTTATTTTGAGATATGTTTTTGTTACTTTGAGAATAGTTCCTTATCTTAAGTCTCCCATTTTGGCTATTTTACATGCTCGTACATTCCATGTACTAACGTCCTTTGGACCTGCAGCATTTTATAATATAGACGCAAGTGACAGAGTTCCTCATAGATACTGTATTGAGGACCAGCATTTCATTCAGCCTTTGGTGAGGCCTCTTACCATTCAGAGGCTTGGAGTATTTACTTATGTTTTTAGCATTTCCTTTTATTGGGCCTATCGCGGTAGTTGTTTCAGATTATTTTATTTAGAGGTTCCATAGACTGTATAACAGGAGTTTCAGTTCTTATTTTTAGTTATTGTTGGGTTATTTTCTCTGTTTAGTTGTTCAGACTGTTGCAAATCTATTTAGTACATTACATCTAAGTCTATCATTTATCATTTAATTCTTTTGCTGAGTAAAGTAGCCAGGCCAATTGGTTCACTTGGGACTTGAAATAGTTCTGGGTGTCAGCCACATCTATGGTGTAGACTCGTGGCGTGAAAAAATTGGTATCAGAGCACAGAGTTCTAGTCCCCTAGGGTATCTATGGAATTGTGTCTAGTACAATTTGCATTTTTTGTGTAAACCGCACCACATACATGATAAGAAGGCCACAGTGCATCAGGAAGTGTCACTATCAGTTGTTATGCCATTTCATTCTTTAGAGTTTACCTCTGTTAATTCCATTCCAATTCGTGCATTTTCCCCTTGTTTTTCATATCATGCCTCCACATAGAGCCGTCAGACCAGCCAGGGGTAGAGGACACTCAACTGGGTAGAATGCAAACTAGCTTAATCCACCAATTCCTAAGGGACCTAGGGGTCCAGCTATGCTTGTTGACCAGCCAATACAAGTGGATATCTCTAATGCTAAGCTCTACAAGGCCATCCAGACTTTGGCACATGCAGTCACCACACAGGGATATGGACCAGGAGATTGCAGACATGATGGATCAGATACCACTAAAGTTCATGAATTTCTGAGGATGAACCCACCCGAGTTCACGAGGTCTGATATGAAGGAGGACCCTAAGAACTTCATTAAGGAGCTCCAGAAAGTATTTCAGGTTATGCACATACGTGACGCAGAGCGGGTTGAGTTAACTGCCTACCAGGTCAAGGGAGTAGCTAGACTTTGGTTTGATTAGTGGAAGGGAGGTAAAGCAGAAGGGGCGCAAGCTTTGAGTTGGGAAGTTTCGAGGAGGCCTTTCTTGGACAGTACTTTCCTAGAGAGTTGAGGCATGCTAAGGTAAGGGAGTTTTTATATCTAAAGTAGAAAGCTATGAGTGTGCAAGAGTACAACCTCAAATTCACTCAGTTGTCCCATTATGCTCCAATTGTGGTGGTAGACATATGTACTAGGATAGATTTATTTGTATCAAGTCTCTCTTGAATGACTAAGAGAGAGGGCAGAAAAGCTATGATAATTTGGGACATGGACATAGCTTGCTTATTAACTTACTTGTAGCAAGTGAAGGAGAAGAAGATGTAGGATAGGGAGGAATTCTGAAACAAGAGGGCCAAGATATCAAGCCAGGAGACATGTAAGAAAGGGGTTGGAAGTGCTAATCATTCATTCTTTCAGCCTTAGGCATCTGGATCAGTACCTTCATCTGCTAGTGCACCTACACCGAGGGCCAGGAATGTGTAGGTATCACAGAGCCGTATAGTTCAAGGGAGCAGTCACAAGAGAGTATAACTCAAGGATTGACTTGTTTTCCAGTTTGTGGTAAGTATGGCAGGCCTCATCCAGAAGAGTGCCTTGTGGGCACAAATGGTTGTTTTAGATATGGTCAGATGGGGAACTTTTTGATAGATTGTCTTATGGGGAGGAAGAACAATAGGGATAAAAAATCTCAGTTAGTTTCTTTAGCACCACAGGGTAAGCTAGTTCAGATGGGTGCTACATCAGGAACAAGCAAGGGCACAAACCGTCTATTTACCATGGCCACCAAATAGGAATTGGAGAATTTACCAGATATGGTTACTGGTATGTTCAAAGATTTTACTTATAATGTCTTGCATTGTTAGACCCAGGGGACACATTGGCAATTGTGACTCTCTATGTAGCCACGAAGTTTGGGATTAGTCCAGAATGTCTTTTTGAGCCTTTTAGTATTTCCACTCCTGCTAGTGAATCTATTTTAGCCCAAAGAATCTATTGGGGTTGTCCAGCGTTAGTTTACCATAAAGGTACCTTATTTAATCTGGTTAAGTTAGGCATGGTAGATTTTGATGTCATTCTAGGCATGGACTGGCTTTATGCTTGTTATGCCTCTAAAGATTGCAGAACCAGGGTGGTCAAATTTTAGTTTCCTAATGAGCCAGTCTTAGAGTTGAGGGGTAGCTCAGTCGTTCCTAAGGGTAAATTTGTCTCATATCTCACGCCAGAAAGTTAATTTCCAAAGGGTGTATATACTATCTAGTTAAAGTCAAAGATTTTTATGCCGAGACACCATCTCTCCAGTCTACTCCTGTCTTGAATGAGTTCCTAGAAGTCTTTCCTGATGATCTACCTAGAGTCCATCTTGACAGGGAGATAGACTTTGGGATAAATACCTCCTAGATATTCAGCCTATATTTATTCCTCCGTACCATATGGCTCCTTCAAAGTTAAAAGATTTTAAAATGTAACTGAAAGACATCCTAGATAAGGGTTGCATTAGGCCAAGCATCTCACCTTTTGGTGCCCCAGTTCTCTTCGTGCATAAGAAGGATGGTTCTCTTAGAATGTGCATAGATTACCATCTTTTAAATAAGGTCACTATAAAGAATAAGTATCCTCTTCCCAGAATTGATGACCTGTTTGACCAACTCCAGGGTGCTACATGTTTCTCTAAAATAGACCTTAGCTCTAGGTACCATCAACTCAAAGTTCGAGAAAGTGACATCCCTAAGACAACTTTTAGATGTCGTTATGGTTATTATATGTTCTTGGTTATGTCATTTGGACTGAAAAATGCACTAGCTCTTTCACGGATCGTATGCATAGGGTGTTAAGGCCATACCTAGATATGTTCGTCATTGTGTTCATAAATGACATCCTAATCTACCCTCGTAAAAATATGCCAACCATCGTACAATTATCATTTAGACCTTTAAGAACTGTATGCCAAAATTTCAAAATGTGAGTTCTAGTTAGCATCTGTGGCGTTTTTGGGTCATATTGTTTCTGATAAGTGCATTCAAGTTGATTCTCAAAAGATTGAGGCAGTAAAGAACTGGCCAACGCCCATAACTCCAACAGAGATAAGGAGTTTTTTGGATTTGGCAAGTTACTACAGGCATTTTGTGAAGGGGTTTTCTTCTATCTCAGCTCCCTTGACTAAGCTAACTCAAGAGAAGGTCAAGTTTTTATGGTTTGAAGTTTGTGAGAGGAGTTTCCAAGAGTTGAAAACTAGGTTGACAATAGCTCCGGTACTATCCCTACCTGAGGGAGCTAATGGGTTTCTTGTGTATTGTGATGCTTCCAGAGGTGGATTAGGATGTGTATTAATGCAAAGAGGAAAGGTGATAGCATATGCCTCCATACAACTTAAGTCTCATGAGAAGAATTACTCAACTCATGATCTTGAGCTTTCTACTGTGGTGTTTGCTTTCAAAATCTGGAGACACAATCTTTACAATGGGCATGTGGATGTATTTACTGATCATAAGAGCTTGCAGTATGTATTCACTCAAAAGGAGGTGAACTTGAGGCAAAGAAGGTGGTTGGAGTTGTTGAAGGACTATGACATGAGCATCCTCTATCACCCAGGTAAAGCTAATGTAGTTGTTGATGCTCTTAGAAGGTTGACCATGGGAGCACTACACAAATTAAGGATGGAAAGAAAGAACTAGGTAAGGAAGTGCACAGACTGGCACACTTAGGAGTACAGATTGAAGATTCTGATAAAGGTGATGCGATTATCAAAAATAGGGCAGAGTCATCCTTAGTGATGGAGGTAAAAGAAAAGCAAGATCGAGATCCTATCCTCTTGAAAGAAGATGTTTAAAAGTAAAAGGTATTAGTGTTTGCAAAATGGGAAGATGGAGTCTTGAGATACCAAGGCAGACTATGTGTACCAAATGTTGATGGCCCTGTTGATGGCCCTAGAGAAAGGATTCTAGTTGAGGCTAATAACACCAAATACTTTATTCACCCAGGTGTAACAAAAATATATAGAAATTTATTGATAGGGTGGCATGAAGAAGGATATTGTTGAGTTCGTGTCTAGGTGCCCGAATTGCCAACAAGTCAAAAGGGAGCACCAAAAGCCTTGTGGTGTGACCCAGAATATTGAAATCTAGAGCAGAAATGGCAGATGATTAAAATGGACTTCATAGTAGGCTTACCTCGGTCTCGTAGATAGCATGATTCGATATGGGTAATATTAGACGGAATGACCATGTCAGCTCACTTTCTACCTATCAAAACGACTGATACAGTTGAGGACTATGCCAGAATTTACATTAAAGAGATTGGTAGATTGCATGTGGTTCCCATATTAATTATTTCAAACAGAGGACCCAGTTCATAGCAAAATTTTGGAAGTCCTTTCAGAAAGGGCTTGGTACGAAGGTGAATTTTAGTAAAGATTTCCATCCCAAGACAGACGAGCAAGCAGAGCGGACTATACAGACCCTTGAGGATATGTTGAGGGAATGCGTTATAGACTTTAAAGGTAATTGAGATGATCACTTACCCTTTATTTAATTCTCTTATAATAATAGTTTCCAAGCTAGCATACAAATGGCACCATATGAGGCTTTTTATAGAAGGAGGTATAGGTCACCTCTTGGATGGTTTGAAGTTGGTGAGGTAGGATTGATAGGACCTGATATAGTCCATCAGGCTATGGAGAAGGTGAAAGTTATTCAAGAGAGACTAAAGACATCCCAAAGACGACAGAAGTCTTATACCAATGTTAGAAGGAGAGATTTGGAATTTGAGGTAGGTGATTCGGTGTACCTAAAGGTTTCATCGATGAAGGGAATTATGCGATTTGAGAAAAATGGGAAGCCCATTCCTTGATATATTGGCCCTACCAAATTATTAGGAGGATTGGTAATGTGGCATACGAATTGGAATTGCTGCAAGAGTTAGCTATCCATCCAGTATTCCACATTTCTATGATTAAGAAGTGTTTAGGAGACCCCGTACTAGGTGTGCCAATAGAGAGTACTATCAAAGATAGCTTGTCATATGAAGAGATCCCAATTCATAGACAATATCGTCAAGTTCATAAATTGAGGACCAAGGAAATTGCTTCTGTTAAAGTATTGTGGAGGAACCAGCCTGTCGAAGAAGCCACTTGGGAAGATGAGGCATATGAAAGCTAGATATCCTCACCTATTTGTTCCTTCCAATGATGAGTATGAAGGTAATATTCCTTATTCCACATTGAGTTGACATACATCCTTAAGTATAATTAATAAGATATCTGGATAGATTCCTATTGATAAACTAGTCAATGAGTAGCAAACATCCTAATATTCCCCAATGTCATCTTCATTCGAGGATGAATGATTCCAAGGGGGAGATATTGTGAAATCCCCATTACCCTATTCTTACATGTACCTATGATTTAAGCCTCGTTCTTATATGTGGGAAGTGTATTAGGGTCATTGGAGACCTCTAGCACTTAACCGAGTTTAAAACCTTCCTATAGATTGAGTTTATAGTGTTTGATTATGCCATGGATCAAGTTTAAATAATCTAACCTCTTAGCACACAAAGAATTATATTTCACATTACCTACCAAATGAAATTCCTTTGAATTAGCTTTCCAACGCAACTGATTTCACCTCATTTAGAGTTCGGAGTCAAAATTTATGACCATTTTACAGGAGAATGTCAGATGTAGAGTTCATTTACCAAAACCTATTACGGGTCGTAGATAAAAGTACAGCCCATCTGCGAACTCATTGAGATGTCATGGAAATCCACATTTTTTGGTCCTACACTCTACGGACCAATCTACGAGTCGTAGAAACCTCAACAGGATGTAGATTGGGCTTGTGTCTAGAGAACCCAAAATTTGTCTTAAAGTTTACGGAAGGGTCCCTACGGGTCGTAGAAACTTTTATGGGCCATATATGGACTCATAGCCAACTCGATCAGTGATTTTAAATAGGGGTATTTTCGTCTTTTCTTACCCTTTAAGCATAAACTTGTAAATTTTCACCTAATTAAACCTCTAAAATGTAATTCCTCATATCATTAATGTTTAAACACTCTCCACACGTTTTTAAAAGGGAAAAAGCTAGGGATTTCAAGAACCTCCTTCAAATTCTTCAAGAAACTAATTCCCCAGGTATGTAAGGCCCTTCGAAAGTTATTCGACAATTATTTTAGTATTTTTAACCGCCAGTCAAGATCATGTTTATGAGTTAAGATCATGTCTTTCCTCAGTGCTAGTTAATTTCATTGAAATACTTGTTCATGTATTTTTCTTGATAAAAATTATGGTCTTTACTGATTTTACTACTAAATTTAGTGATTAAGTTAAGGTTTCATTATTAAGGCTGCATTAGTAAGAACCCTAGATATTTCATAAAAGCCATTATGTTCAAAGCTTTGAGTTGAGTTTAAGGAGTACTTAAAGCTTATGTATTTACAAGATAACTGAGTCATAAAATTATTTTTTTGAGGCACTTTGCATTGATACAAATTCAGTGAAAGAGAAAAGATAAGTTGAGAAAAGTTTAGGAAAAGTTAAAGTTGGACTATGTCCCAAATGATTAAAAAGGCATTTTGAGTACTCTTACTCTTAAAGTGATGAGCATCATAAAAGTTATTTTGGGAGTAGTAAAGCATAGATATTAGTGAGAGTAATAATAACTGGAACTCATAAACTATGTAGCCAACATAGGATAGGATTGTACCAATAGTACAACTCCTTATTGCCATAGAGATGGCCCAGTTTTGGTATGGATCAACTCCCCTAGTTTTTGTCCCTTATCCTGGCAAAGTAAGGGATGGCTCTAGAAGCATGGACAAGATGATGTATCATTATGAAGCTCATCGTGATGATTGTCAGTTAGAGAAACTCCCCAAGCTAAAGTAAAGTAGTTTCTACATACAAAGTTTCAGCATATGTTTATACCTTCATCATGCACTTTATTTATAACTAATGTTATCCTACTTTGAGACATATTTTAGTTACTTTGAGCATAGTGCCTTATCCTAAGTCCTCCATTTTAGCTATTTTACGTGCTCGTACATTATATGTACTGATGTCCTTTGGATCTACATCATTTTATGATGCAGACATGGGTGACAGAGTTCCTCAGTAGACGCTCCGCTGAGGACCAACATTGCATTCAGCCATTGTTGAGGCCTCTTACCAATTAGAGGCTTGGAGTCTTTACTTATGTTTTTAGCATTTCCTTGTAGTTGTAGTTAACGTGGCCTTTTATGGTAGTTGTTTCAGATTATTCTAGTTAGAAGTTCCATAGACTATATAAAATGAGTTTTAGTTCTCATTTTCAGTTGTTGTTGGGTTATTTTCTCTGTTTAGTTGTTTGCAATCTATTTAGTACATTAAATCTCAGCCTATCATTTATCATTTGAGTCTTCCAATGAGTAAAGTAGCCAGGCCAAGTGGTTCACTTGGGGCCAAAAATGGTTCTTTGTGCCAGCCACGTCTAGTGTATAGACTTGGGGTATGACAGAATATTTAAGAAGGAGTATTGAACACCGAGTTGGGTAAAAGTATCATTATCTCAAACAACATAACTTCGTCACCAAGATAGGATAGTTGTGCAGTTAACTCTGGCAACTCCTGTCCCAAAATACTTGACAAGGATAATAGATCTAAGAGGTAGAGTGACATCCTTACCTTGGCAAGTAATGGACGGGCATGACAATGACATCGCTTCATTGTACATTACTAATTTTTGTAGGGTGGAGAGTATTATCGGTTAGAGAAACTCCCTAATTTTGCATAAATTGAGTTGCATGCTAGAGTTTCATTTAGAGGCATTATTTTACTATTCAAAGTGGATGATTTGGTGTTAGTCACATATTATTGAGGTTTTTTCAAGCCATGACTTTATTTTTAAACTTGCATAGTTTACTGATTTGAGTTGAGGGGACTTTTGAGTTAAGTATCTTTGACTATGTCCTTTCCTCTCCAGCCATCATACATACCAGTATATTCAATGTACTGGCGTCCATTTGGACTGCATCATCTTATGATGCAGCGAAAGGTATTCAAGATCATTAATGGGCACACGGTTGAGGATCTATTGCAACTTGATAATTTGGCGAGTCCTCACTTGCCTTCGACGGATACCCATTTACAATTTCATCTCGCTTGAGTTTAGTGTTAGTAGTTATTTCATTTGATTTCATGTACCCACAAACCTGTCATTGGCACCATCTATATGCTTAGATATAAAGGTTTCATATACAATGATATATTAGAGTTGATGTTATATTTTTAAAGACTTATACATTTTAAAATTATTTTCACAATATTGAATTAATGTGGATTGTCAGTTTTCATCATTATTTTACCGAGTCTTTAATTAATGTGCCCACTAGAATATTCCATGTCAATAAACTAAGTCTTCTGATGTTGATGAATGAGTCATTGAGTCAAACGGTTTACTTGGAGACCAGAAATGGTTTTTGAGTGCCGGCCACGCCAACAATACCCTCCTGAGGCATGACAAACTTTGTATTAGAACACAGAGTTCAAGTATCCTAGGGTATCTATGAAGCCATATCTGCAGGATCTTGTTTATGGTTGTAAGGGCCTCACTTCTATAAATGAGGGACTATCAACATTTAGTAAGAGTTTCCCTTCTTTCAAATTCTAAATTGTGTGATAGAGCTAGTCCTTATGAAACCTATGATGATTCATGCATTGCTCGAAACCTTTCGACTATGACTCATCTATGAGGTGATAAAGACAATACTATTTATATACTTACCATTGAGTTCCTCTGCAATAAAGTAATTAGAATGGTAGAGAACCAGGCTTGAGAGAAGCTGACTAATCTGGTGAGTTGATTGATTCGAAAGAATACACTCTTTTTCATATTAATCATGCGTGTCGAGCTAGATCAAAATGCACCCCAAATCTCTTATCCAAAACTTACTTCTAATATTATCCATGAGAGGAAAAGTAATTTCTCTAAAGGTTAATATTAGCACCTAAGGAAGTGTGATTTGAAGTCTTGTAAACCATAAGTAAAATGGAGTCATGCTAGATTAGAAGGATGATGATGTAAAAGAAGAGACCATATGGTGAGAGTCATGGTTGATTGAGGCTTGTCATTAGAGTATATATCTATTAGGTGAGTAATAGGTTAATGATTCGATTACCTTAAGTTGTGATGAAAGAATAGTGAGTACTACTCAATTTTTAAGATGAGGTATAGAGAAAGAGTTATTGTTAGGATGTATTCCAGTGTGCTCAAACTAGAAAGAGGTTTATGTTGATGTGTTATAGTATTCGCATTAGTGAGGGTAAGTATAAATGTTGAACAGGGTAAAAAGTACTTTTGAAGTAATAGATCTAAACTAGGTTTATGATTTTGAAGGGAGAGACCCATGAGATTTCTAGAGTTATGAGCTTAGCCATATAAAGAGGTATAGAAAATTGGTGAATGGTATTTGAGTTCTGAAGAGGGGATATATTGATCAAGTATTCGCTATGGGATTTGAGCGGGCTTATGTTCTTAAATTGTTACCTATTAGTTATAAGTTGGTATAATATGAGAGAAGTGTATGATGCACACGTTAGCACTAGGCCCTAAGCTTGAATTTTGAGGAGCGATATGAAGAAGAAGATGGCATTATGATAGTGATAGTCTTAGTTGGATATTTATTCTAAAAGGCTCACTATAGTGTATGATCGAGGTTATGATATTGACTAGCAAGGAATGTGATGCTATGAGTATGGTGTAGCTCCCTTTAGATGGAAATAGTGAATCAAGTATAAATCATTATACAAGAAAGGGCTTAAGAAGTGTATTCATAATAGTGCAAAGTTGTGAGAAGCTCTAAGTTATGAATTGCTATGGGAACCCACATAGTATATTTGAGTTTTCAATATGGAGTAGGTTGATGTAAGCATCATTTGTCACCCTTAGTAATTAGGTCGATAAAAGTTTATTATAGATGATGATGAGTTTCTATTATAATATGAGTTTTCTTTAGTCAAGTGCATGGAAGCTTAGAAGCAAAGTGTTAGCAGACCAAATGAAGAAGTTTGATTGAAAAGGTTGTAGAAAGTGGCTATGTATGCCAATAAGGGAATTAAGTATAGAAAGATACTCATAGAGTCAGAAGGAAGCTAAGAGTGGTACCTCAGAAAAAAGTCTTATTGGTGGTTTTATATATTTGAGTATAATGTAACAAGAGAGTTTAAAATGTTCTTGGGAATAAGATTCTTTGATTGTATAGAGAGCTATACTTATAGCTTAGTAAGGAGAATTGATTCACAAACTTAGATAGATGACCTTTGAGCTAAAGGGGAGATGATGAGGTAGTGAACCAAAGTACATCTTGAACCTTTGATAGTGATGAGTTGATAAGGATGAGACATCAATGCTTTTCTATCTCGTGTGTTCCTTATACTTCAATCGAGGTGATACCCTATTCCTATCTTGTGTATAAGTGCCATTTCCTAGGCCCATGAACCTCCTATTGATTCCTGTTCATATCAAGTTTTAAAGGATCTAAAGTGGTAACTCCATTTAATGATTCTAATCTTACTTCATGAATCTAAAGTTTCCAGCTTATGTTGAACGTGTTGAGACTTGCGTTTTACACTATGTACAATTATATGAACTCCGGATGAACCTTGAAAGACGAGGGAGATCATATTATGCCATGAATGTTCTCATATTGGGTTTCTTAATTGAATCATGCTAATGATCTTTCATTCTAAGCTCTTCCGATGATCCTCCTTTCCAGTTGATAGTAATGTTGATGATAGTTAATGAATGTTGGATGATAGGAGAGAGTGAGTGTTTTTTATTTTGGTAATGATGTTATACTGATTTCATTTAAGATTATAGATGTGAAAGAGGATCGAGACAAGATCTTGGTGTGTGCAACAGATAGGTAGGAGAACACAGTGTATCTCTAGGTGAGAGTTAATGCAATTATGGGCATAGATGTGCTATGCTGGGCTTGAAGATTCTTAAGTGATGTTGACCTCAAAAAGGCCATAAAGTGATTAGAAAAATAAGCTTGAATGTGTGATGGTCCTAATGTAAGTGATTATAGTAGGCTATTCGTGACCTTTTGGATGAGGATTTCGAGAAGGTCTGTTAGAGTGGTGAGAGGGAGTAACATCTTTTAAGTAAAAAGTCTTTACAAGGGTATAGAATAGAAACTGAGCGAGATGGATTTGTATGAATATGGTCATTATGGGTAACACATTGTAACTTTAGGTTTAACTTGAACTTGATAAGAGTGCGCAACAGACTTAGGGTTTGATGAGAGAAATAGGCTTAAATTAATGAAGCATGGTATATGAGGAGGAGAGCATGGCCAAGGAGATTCACTAAGCTTGAAAATCACCAGCCCTATCCCTTGATACGGAGTGATCCCTATCCTTATATTCGCCAAACAATATTCTCTTGATGTCATGAGGAAATTTGATGGGAGCATTCGGGATTGTAACCCTTTTTCTCATCCCTGGTAAGATAACTTTTAGTGAGGAAATTCCATATCTGTGAGTTTATGTGTTCATTCTTGAGTTAGAAGGTTGATGTCCAGGAGTTTGAATGATTCTATTGATTGAGTTTTGATGTCTTATTTGTGCCCCTCAATGATTAATTGAAGGTAATATGCCTATTCTTGATCTGAAATAATATGTCCATCCCCGAGTCTGAATAGTTAATTGTCCAGAGAGCATGATTTGTTGATTGATTGATCGATTGAGCCTTGATTTTTATTTGTGCCTCAAATCCGTTTCTAATACCCATCATCGGAGGACGAATGATCCCAAAGGGGAGATATTGTAACACCTTGGAAATATCTAAGCTAAGATGCGAACTTCTTTTTACGCGTATGAGATTATGTCGAGTGATTCTAACCTTGAATATAGGTATTAAAACCTATTCTATAGTGGGATGATAAACTTGAGATTAATTAACGTTACAAAAACCCTTTAATACAAAGTTGAGATGAAACCTACCATACTGATTGTGTTTCGATATAAAATTTTGTTCAATTGGGTGATCTAATAACTCCAAGGTCGTGAACATATGTTAAAGTTTTTTTGCTGAGTATTTGAAGTGTGTTGAATATGGTTTGAGGTCGTAAGGGACACCCGAGGTCAAGTAAAGTTCAAAACATTTCAATCGGCTAAGTTTTAGTATGTGTTCATAGAAAGGTCAACTTCAAATGGTAATATCTCTCAAATTGTATTTCTTTGAATTATCTTTCCAACACATCCAATAACTCCTTAATAGAAGTTCGAAGTAAAACGTTATGACCATTTTACTGAAGCCTGTCGAATCTATAAATTTTGGTGATCCGTCGATTGAGACTACCAAAACGCTCTGAGAAATCTTAGAATCTATCAAAAAGGGCGACCCAAGGTCCCCATTCAGTGCATCACATAATGGTTCGGCGATGGGACCCCTAGACCGTCGTTTTGGCCACCGAAACTCATCAAAAGGTCATTTCTTTTCAATCTTGATGATTATTTGACGTTCCCAAAAGGTTATATTTGACCTTTTACCCTAATTAACTCCCTTAAGCCTATTATATAGCATAATAACTTCCCATTAACACATAAATCCCTGAAACCATTAAAAGTTTGTGTTCAAAGTTCTCTCAAAGAAGAGGCTAGGGTTCTTCATCTTCAAGTGCAAACGAAAGGTTTCTTCAGAAAATCTTTCTCTTCCAGGTATGTAAGGCTACTCATAGCGTTGGACTGAGTTTGTCCACGCGCCCCATGTGTATATTCTCCATTATTGAGTTGAGTAGATTTTACCCTAATTGTTGAATTCTAAATGAGTAAATTCCTCTTCCATTGAGTTAGATATATTTATGTATTGAGATTCTTGTTATTTTTATCTATTATTTGAGTTGCCATTTGTGGATACTTTCCCATGAACCCTAATGAAGTTGATGATCATGACTTTTTTATACATTGTTTGATGTTGAGATTGATGGGTTTTCAAGCATTTTAAAGAAAAATACTATTCTTTTAAAAAAAAATCAAGTTTTGCATATTGAAATTAAAGATATTGACTTTTCTATGCACTGATGAAAAAGTAACTTGAACTAATATTTATATATATATATATATTTTATTGAGTCCAAAGATTTATCTTTTGAGAAAAATATATTGATGATATGATGCATGTTTTGATGAGTTTTGATGAAATTGAGTATTGAGTTTCAATGATATTTGAATAAATATTTGATGAGGATGTAAATGAATTTTCAAAATATATTTATTGATGGAAGAAGATAATGATGATGTTTGAGATGAGTTTGAATGAGATTTTTAAAGAGAACATTTTTTGAGGAGTGTTGACCACCGAGTTGGGTAAGAGTATCATTATCTCAAACCTCATAACTAGATCGTCAGCATAGGATAGTTGTGCAGTTAACTCTAGCAACTCCTGTCCCAAAAATGATAGACGAGGATGATGGATCCAAGAGGTAGAGTGATGTCCTTACCTTGTCAAGTAATATATGGGTGTGGAAATGACGTCGCTTCATTGTACATCACAAATTTTGGTGGGGTGGAAAGTTTTGTCGATTAGAGAAACTCCCTAATTTTGCATAACTGATTTGACTAGGTTGCATGCTAGAGTTTCATTTAGGGGAATTATTTTACTATTCCAAATGGATGATTTCGTTTGAATCGCATATTATTGAGGTTATTTTTAAAGCATGACTTTATTTTTAAATATTCATGGTTTACTGAGTTGAGCTGAGTGGACTTTTGAGTTGAGTATCTTTGACTATGTCCTTTTCTTTTCAATCATCTTATATACCAGTATGTTCAATGTACTGACGTCCATTTGGAATGCATCGTACTATGATGTAGAGGCAGGTATTAAAGATCATCAACGGGTGCACCATTGAGGATTTGTTCCAGTCAGCTAATTTGGTGAGTCCTTCCTTGCCTCCGGAGAATACCAATTTACACTTTCATCTCGCTTGAGTTTAGTGTTAGTAGTTGTTTCCTTTGATTTTAGGTAGTCATGAACCTATTATTGGCACCATCTAAATGCTTAGGTATAGAGGATTCATAGACAATATTATTGGCACCATCTATCCCCACACACATATATACATATACATTCACTACTTTGATAGAATTGAATTGCAAAATCACAAAGACGTGCTTGAAGAAAGACAAATATAATGACCAGAGAGAGAAAAAAATTCAAATTGATTAGTCAAGCACGGATAATTACTTTTTGAAATACTACTTTTCAAAAGCAGACATGTTTATGCAAAAAGATTTTTGATAATTTGGCCTTGCCGGCTAAAAATTTGATAACCAAACAAATGAAAAGTCTTAAAATTTAGTGTACCTGTATAAAAAATAATAGCAATAACATATCTCACAACATTCAGATTTTCTTAAGTCATAAAAAAGAGAATACATCACCCTTCAAACATATTATTTTGTCTAAGCTTCACATCACCCAAAAATAAAATAACAACTTGAAACTAATTAGCCATCACAATTTTAATCAAAGCAACCCAATGTTGCTTTGATATTTAAGACTGTAGAGTTCAAAAGCTTCTGAACTGAAAGCACTGCCTCCATATGTTGGTTATGGGGGATTGAATTATCATTGGCATAACTCACTTGTTGAAAGGCCACTGTCAAAATAGAACCATTTCTGTTACTGTCCCTATTTGAGGCGAGGCCACCATCAGGACTTATGATGAAACCTAAGGGAAATAGGACAGCTTTTGTGGCATCACCCCCACTAACAATTGAAGAAGCTGTTGCTAAATCTATGGGTGCATAGATTAAAAATGCTCCCATTTCATCAATGCTTGACTCTTGAAGAACTACCATGTCATTCTGTTTTAGTATCTCAGACTGCATATACATTTTAATAATTTAAGAAATATTAGTTTAAGAACTGAAAAGAATAAGAATTAATGGAGGACAACTTTTGTTGCTAACAATAAATTTTTGTTGCTAAACCCTCTAACAATGCATTATCAAACAATCTTGTTAGCAATGAACCAACTGTAAATTTCATAACTAATTCTAGTTGTTTTGTAGTGATATATGTATTTATTACAATTAGTTCACTTAAAAGATAAAAAATAAGAAAAGTAAGGGAAGTTATTAATCTAGAAAATAAGACAAACAACAACTTGCTATAGTAAGCTAAGTTATGATAATGTGAAGAAGATCAAAACGACATAGATGCAAAAAAAAACTAGTCTTTTTTAAAAAAAATTACGACACAAAAGGGAAATTGGACCATAGAAAATGCCTTTTGATTTAATAATCAAATATTAAAAAATTAAGTTGAAAAAGATACAAGTTAGAAAATTTTGTATTTCTACATGTAAAAATAAGATGAATCCAAATTATAAGTAATTTTATCAGAATTTTTGAGAAATAATGAATTAAAAATACTTGATAATATAAGCAGAAAATAGATAACTATCAATAAATAAATATAATAAATACCTGAATGATTGTAATACTATTTTCTGGTAAAGCTCCTGTTGATACTCTAGCTAACTCAGTCACATTATTTCCACTGATCAAAAAATCCCACTAGAAATAAAAAATAAAAACAAATATCAAATGATTAACAATTTAATAATTTAGTCAAAAATTAGTTTATGAGATAAGTATTGTAAGACCATATAATAAAAATAAAAATTAAAAAGAAAATGTGTAGAATTAATGCCAAGGGTTGAACATGTTCAAATTGTGAGTTCTGTTTTTCATTTTTATAAAACTTTTGCGGGTTTCACATGAAAATTTATACTAGATTGAAAAAAGTTAATCTATAAAGATACTTTTAAGGGTCGTTTAGCTGAGATACAAGTTAATACAGACTTGCTAATGCAAAAAATGTTTTTCAATGGACGTTTCGTTCATTGCATTAAAATTGAATATATAATGTAAAGATGCATACTGTCAGACTATAACATCTAACCTGCTTTTGAACTGATATCAATATCTTGTTATACTAATATGTCCTATAAAATAATATTTCGTTCTAGCAACTTGAAGAAGTATATGAATTAACTGTCATAAAGAGATTGGATACATACCAGATATCTGGTCTTGTCATCTTTGATGAAAGTAAAAATAGTTTGAAATGAGAGAGGAAGCCATAGGGAAGTAGCAACAGTGGCAATGAAGCCTTCTTGTTGGGTAGTTTCTTCATTTTTTCTTATAGAATACCAGTATGAATTGATCGACTCTGATGAAGTTGAAAAATCTAATTTGTCTAGCATGCTTAGGATCTCACAGAAACTCTTCACCATCCTTTGAGATGTTTGTACAACATTATTGAGACCTTCTCAAATACCATAAAGAATTGAAAATTAGAACAATAATAAGAAGAAATATAAATACTGTATCTTATCAAATTAGGATGTGTATGGTGCGAGAGAACTCAAATTTTTGGAAAAGTATTCTTTAAGAAAATTAATGAAGATTGATTCTTGATAATAATATTAGCAAATACGAGATCTGTGAGTGTTAATGATGAAAGTAATGTTTGAGCGTTAAACTGTTGATATAATATTAAAAGTTAAGATGATTATGAAGGAAATGACCCCTCTCCCTCCCCCTCTGAAAAAGAAATTTTGTGAGAAGTGATCATTTCTGTTGATCCTTTGATTGGAAAATATTTTTATTTTTGAAAAAAGACCTTCATACCAAACACATCATAAAGAAAAAATAAAATTTAATGAAGCATGTTTTGAATTAAAAATTGAGAAAACTACTTTTTCGCTCAAATATTTAAAAAGTGATAATTTTTTAGCCTGTTTAGACAAATTGCATTTTCTCTGATCACTCATTTAAAAATAACTTATTTTTTCAAAAAGGTAAAACAACTTTCCCATCAAAGACTCTTTTAAAGAACAAGGACTTTAATAAAACAAGAAGTCATGTTTCAAATAAACAAAGAAAAGGTGGAGCCATAAGGATTTATTTTTTTTTAATCAAAGCCGCCTTCAGGTTATGGAAAATTTGGCATAGATCATTTTCTTATTTGGTAAATCAAAATTCTAAAAGTTGTAAATATATAAAGATGGGGATAGACTATCAAACCTCTTGTGAGATCATGCCCAGTAGAACGTATTGTATCCATTGTAAAATTATATCTCTCACACATTCTTTGAAGTGTAATCATCCATCTTTTAGCTCCATATGTTTGATGATTACACAACAAGTCTCTAAATACACAACTAATCTGATTTTTTTCATCCACATGAACATGTTCAATCCACGTTATCTACAAGAGAAAAAGTAGACAAGAAAGCAAAAAAAAATAAAATTAGCTCGATCATTGAAAACATTTTTGATAGCAACTTATGTTGCCAATTCATGCTTTCTAGCAGTAAATTTTATAAAGTGATGATCTTTTAAGACCATATAAGAAAGGGTAAAGCTATTCATCCTCTCTTGCTTTGACTTGAAAATTTGGGATATGAATAATATAATATTGGTCAATGTTCAACATTGTTAAATTAAAAATATTGATAAGAGTGATAGGCCTGATGACTCTTATAGAACATGTTAAAAAGATGGTTATTCGATCTAATGCAATACCAAAATATAACTTCATAAGGTTGTTCGCGAGATAACCCAAGGTTATACATAGAGACAAAGCGATCTTTTTCTAATTCAATAATGGTGACACTTTAAACAACTCAATCATTTTCCAACCTAATAATGGGGAAACTTTAAACAACCCTCGGCACATGTTTAGACTGAATATTTGGAGCATGAACAACATAATATAAGGATCTAAAATAGGATAAATCAAGAATAAAGATAGGTTTGATTTTATTACAATATTAAGAAAAATAGACATCACTAAATAGGCATTGCTCCATATAAACGTTTACCAATACAACAACAACAACAACATACCCAGTGAAATCCCACAAGTGGGGTCTGGGGAGGGTAAGATGTACGCAGACCTTACCACTACCACATAGGTAGAGAGGCTGTTTCCTGGAAACCCTCGTATATAAACGTTTACCAATGTAACTTACTTTTTGGAAAATAACCTACTACATGTAAATAGCCACATATACTTCATAGGCTCGAACTATGGAAATAACCTCTCACATGAGTTTAGTATACCGAACTACTTATATAATATATATATATATATATATATATATACACACATATGTATTAAGAGAGAGAGAGAGAATGTGTATGTGATTCTTACCTTACTTTTTTCACTGCCCATATCTTGAATTACACAACCAGATGGATACTTCCATGTATAAAAAGGTACAATAGTTTGAACCTCATTGTATAAATCATATGAAACATCAACCATTGTCCATGTCGTTTGATCAAGTTGTTTACAACAACGCAGGAAGAAAAATTCTCTAGCCTCCACTAGAGGAGATAAAACATGCAACTTTTCATACATCTGTTTTCAAAAACCACGAAAAAATTAGATAATTTATATCAAACAATTTTAATATTTAGTAAAAAATATACAAGACGAAATAATATTTTACCAATTGTATAGTGTCTCCCATATCCCCAGAATGAAGAACTTCAATAATCCTAGCTTCTGCGACTATAGTAGGAAACATGTTCATCCATTTGATCTGCACATACAAAATCAATCACAACATCATTCGTTTTTAAGTATATAACTAATAATTAAACAATAATAAATTATGCCTCAAAATAAATTCATGTAATTAGGGTCAGCTATCTAAATACTCGTTGTGTATGTCTGTTGCTTCATTTAAACTCATCTAATTAGTATTATATGAGAGAAAATCAAAAAATAAAATGCCCTATTGAGAATTAGCTACAGAGTCATAGTCCAATATGATTCCATGAAGTGTGTTAGATTTTTAAAAATTATGATAATAATTAATAACATGGATATCTCACTTTCTCAAGTTCAAAATCTGTAAGAGTGGCATGGTATGTTTCCTCATCAAGCGGCTAGTCTTAAAAAAATTGGCTAGCACACACAACTTTTTACTCTACTAAGCACATAAGAGAGAATCATATATATGTATAAAACACATAAAGCAAAAATCATTATACCCTTGTATTGATATGTTTTAAAGTTGTATCAATTTAAGTGTAAAGTAGGCAATATCACTTGTGAACTACACTGTTAGAATATGAATAAATTCAAAAAACTTACCGGATCAAGAAAATTTTTGATCAATTCAGTTGCAGCCATTGGCACAGCTCCACAAGCCTTTGATGATTCAATTCGACTAGTCGCTGATTTATAAGGTTGATATGAATTTGGAAATTTTCTGTCATAACATTCACGATGAATAGAACACCTTTCATCATTTGATGATTTTATCCAGAGTGGATCATCCTCTTGAAAAAGTTCAAGCACTTCATTTGTAGCTGCACCAACAATCTCAAAAATAATTGATTTCTCACTATTATCAAGATGATAATCACAATTTTCTTTGGGTAATGGGGACATTATTGGGATGTTATGATTATTTTCTTGATGAATAGGAAGACGAGATCCAATGGGAGAGCCATATGTCATTTTCCTCGACGAATTTTCATCAGATAAATTTGAGGAAGATCCAACAATAGATTTTTGTGGTGGCAAATTTGAATCCGTCACGACAGACTTTCCATGAGAACTTGAGATGATATTTGATATTCTTGTATACTGCAAAATTTTAAAAAAAGATAACAATTCTTAAGTTATGTTAATTGCTATGATACGCAATTATTTGTAATAAACATGATTTGAGAACATAAGATGATAGAGTAAATAATTTACTATATTAGTGTATGTAACTTAAATAATTTACATTCAATTGGTTGATTGTGAGATGAATCCAGTGTCAAGGGATAAGGATGAATCTAGGATTTAATCGAAGTTGTAGGAAAAGGGAAAGAGGTACAAGAAATAGGAAAAAGCAGTACCACCAAAAAAAAATGAAGGAAGATAAAAAGATGTTATCAAACGAAAAAAGTACAACAAAAGTATGATATGGCTGATCGGATTTGTTGGCCCGAAATTCACTTGGTGCAACAATTGGAGACCTCAGTAGAAAGTTTAGAAAGGTTAATCACGATTTCTTTTTCAATGATTGACGAATTCAGAGATTTTCTACTAACTTTTTGGGGGCTTTGGAAATCTCAACAAAACAAAGATAATTAGCCATAAATACTTCCAATTTCTTACTTTTTGGGTGAATCAACTAGGTTTCTATGATATTTTCCAACAAGCATGGGATAATCAATGTGTTAGGCTATCATATAAGTACACTATCTTTTGATGAGGAAAGAACTAGTTCCTCTATTATATTTATCTCTTCCAACACATAAACAATCTACCAGCCCTGCGAACCTTATGAAAAAACCTATTCGATCTTTTAAAGATACTTAACAATTTTTATGTGAATGTCTTAGTTACTATTCGAAACTCATGTTAGAGCCTTCTCAAATTTTGATTGGCATTTTCGTAAGACCCCTTAAAAAGGAAAGAACTTCATGTTAGGATTGTTTTAGTACCAGAGCTCTAACCTAATACCTCTACGCTTTCTATTATTTTGTTATTCAATTTATAGGGTGGATGTTTCTTATCCATATATACTATCATAATCCTTATTAATGGTAGGTCTTTTACATTTTGATTCGTTATAAAATTATGGATTCAAATATAATATTTGTATGAACTTTAGTGGTTCTTCCATATATCAATACCCCCAATTCAAGAATAAGGGATTTGGATGAAGCCATTTTATGAGCTACATCCTCCGTAAATTTGTCTTACCCCAATATCTTCGAGGCAAAATATAGACATATACATGTAAAATCGACTAAAAGTTCAACAAATGTTAGATTGGATCCATTCATTCATAAGTACAATGAGTATTTATGCTTTAATTACCTTGAAGATATATTAATCCATTAAATTAAAATCATGAATTCGCCTTTATCTCATTTATAAGTGTCAATTTGGTCACAAGTACTTTTGAATTTTCTTTTAGAAAAACTTGAAAAATGGTGTTTGTCGATACAACTTGGCAAATATAGTTAGCAAAATCCTCAAGTCCCCAAATACTAAGAAATTAGTATTTGGGTCAAGTTATAGTATTTGAAATGTTTTAAATATTTAAAAGTAACCTCAGACTTTTTTGTATTTTATAAAAAAGTGCATCCTTTATATATATACATATTATTTCAACTAAATTTATCTACTTCCTCTGAAAAAGTTTGAGTTATAATTAGGTGACAAGAGTTAAAACAAAAAAGAACAATTTATTTATAATGAATTATAGTTCTAATCGTGTAAGTGACAAGTTTGATTATGCGATTAATGTATTGCTCTTTCCCATATTGTTATTTTGTTGTTGATTATCATTAATTATATTATTTTATAGCAAATCATATTTATTATAGAATGATAATATAAACTTATTGGTATTTTAAATAATGTTTACAGTTTACCAGCATAAATCGTATTCTTTGAAATAGTCAAATATTCTTGAAAATATTTATGGCCCGCACAGTGAAACTTCATCAAAACATTATCCAAAATATATAACTTGCCAAGAATACTTGAGAATTTGAAGCCAAACACTAGCTAAGTAATTCTTTCCAAAAAGATAAATTAATTGAAAGACCAAAAATAAATAAATAAATAAATAAAGAGGATAAATAAAATGTTTACCTCCTCTCTCAACCTTTGATTTTCCATTTTCAGATTTTCTAAATTGCGTGCTCGTTCTTCTTCTCCAATGGGCGGACCATCACATTGTGGGCATATAATATTTTCTAGGGCCTTTTTCATTGTCATGTTTTCACAACGAAATCTTTCATTTTCTGTTCGAAGAGTATAGTTGTCTGATCTCTCTTTTCCAGTCTAAAGAAAAATATATTACAAAAATTAATCACATAAATATATAGATAAATAAAATTAGGTATAATGAGCTACTTAAATGAAAAAGGAGAATGAAATTAACAGTTCCAAGATGACATCATTTTTCGTCCCGAACATTTAAATTTCGATTAATCGAAAGTGTGTGTTTCTAACTCTTTTATGGATGATTTATGTCGTATCAACTATTTTCGAAACTATATTACCATCAAATAAAATAATAAGCTTAATATAAAACAAACGTGATTAAATAATGGAATAATTAATAATCATGAGAAATTTATAAAAATTCACACGAAAAGAAATCAAGGTGTACGTACTTAGTTGGATATTACAAGTATCAAAAATAGAATTTAATAGTAATTGAACGACGTTATGTGCTATTAATTCTTTAAAATGTGTGAGAGTTATTTTCTGTCTCTAACTTTTCTTAAAAGTTCAAGTTCTCGCTCAAATTTTGAACAATATAACTTTCATTCTCATATGCAATATAGATTTTGAAGGATTAACTTTTACATGGGTGAAAAATATAACTTATCCAATCTCAAATTTTGGAGGATTTGATTAGGTATATTTTCACAGCAAATCAATTCAGGCACAACTCAAGGTAGCATGTTTAAACGATGGTTGATATAGACTGAAATGTAGTTCAACTTGTTTCATAAGAGAAGTTGTTAAAAGATTTTAAAAAAAAATATTATTTGCGATATTATATATAGATGTAATTAAAAACTTAGTTTTTTTTTTTTGTATTGAATAAACAACAATAAAACAAAGAAAAGTATTACGTAAATCAAAATGCATAAACTTTTTTAATAAAATTTATATATTAATGATGCAATGGACTTGCTTTTTATTCAGGGAGACTATTTGATTTACACGGAGGAAAAAAATTACAAATGAGAGGAAGTAAATGTCCTAATTAACAGTATAGGAAGAAATTCTCATATTTAGTCACACATTTTGAACAATATAAACAAGTTAGAGAAGCAATTTTTGGGCCTAACACAAGAGATTTACCAGCCTTGTCATGAAGCTGACACAACTATTAAATAATTATTTTTTTCTAGAATTTTGCGTAATTTAATGTAAAATAAAATTAATTCGTTATAAAAAAACAACAAAAATAACAATAACAACGAAAGTAATAATAATAATAATAAAAGGACTAAGCAAATAAAACTACCTTCGTTTGAGACCTTTTGTTTTGAAACCAAGTCATGATCTGCTTAGGATCAAGTCCTACTTCCTTTCCCAGCTGGTTTCGTTGATCTTCGTCTGGATATCGACATTCTTTGAAAAATCTTCATTTCAAAATTAAAAACAAAAGCTCACAGTCATTGATTTTTGTAATAAAATAAACCTAAAATGCAAAGGAAAAATATTTTATATATCATATAAAATATGGTGGATCGATAAGTAAATTTTATATTATTAACTGAGGTCTCTTCAAGTGCCGGAACAAGACTCATCCTTCATGGAAACCATTTAACACCCATAATGAAAATGAATTTACAAGGTGAATTTTGATTAGACTAGCCTTAGAAAGGGTACCATATACTCATCAAGGAAACTAGGGAGTGATAAATATTCATTTATTTTCAATCATAGGGCTTTTGTTTTCATCTTTGGAGTGGAGTCATCATCTTTGATCGGGTGAATTTTATTTCTCAGAGTAAAATTTTGAAAGATATTTTAATAAATTGAGTATTAGAATAGACTTTTAATGCCAATCTAAATTAGTTAGTTCTTAAAGTAAAATTTTATATGAAAATTTTTGTTTAGTGTAAACTTAAAGTAAGACTTTTTTATATAAATTCGAATTAATAGAGTCCCAAAAATATATTCAAGCATCATAAGAAAGAGATTGTCTTTTTGTGCAAATAAGGAAAAATCATTAAAATTAGTGAAACTCATTTCTTTGTGCTAAAGTTAATAATGAATAAGTAAGAACAACTAGTTTATTTATAAAAGATGTATGTACCTAGAAGATCTTATCATAAAATAATTACTTTTAAACCCTTTTAGCAATTCAATCGAAAGAATTAAATACCAAATCAGAAGTATAAATATTTTATCAAACATCAAAGGTAAAAAGCAAAACATTATATCAATAAGAAGTAGATATATACTAATGATAAAAAAAACACATATGAAAAATAAATTATTACATAGCTAATCAATTTGATTTTATCACTCGTACCTCTAAGAAAAATAACATGAAATCATTAAAAAAACCTAAATAAAAAAATAAACATATATGAAGGTTCAAGTGTTTTTTAAAAAAATCTTACGCTTCAAGTGGTTGAATTTGTTCTGCAGGGTGTCTCTGCCTCTGCGTTTGCCTTTTTGATTTTTTCTGAAAAGTTGATGATTCTCCAGGATTTTTTTCTTTAGAATCTTTCATCCTCCTTTGCTAATTTTCTGTTTGATAAAACAAAATAACAAAAAGAACAAAAAAAAAAAACAAGTGCCAATCTGATTGCTTTGTACTTTTTCTAATCAATTTATATAAGAAACCATTAAAATAGAACAAAGAGAAAAGAAATATATAAGGAGGGTTTTACAAACCTTTTGATTGATGAATAATATAAAAGAGAAATGTTATTAATCCATAGTAAAGGATCTATTTATATAATAGAAAACAAGTTGACTGAACATATGACAGACTCATAGAATCCTATCTGGCAAAAAAATAATTTTTTTTAAAAAAAAGGATACAAAATGTGAACACAAGATATGAATCATGATATATTTTTTTGTCTTTCATAAAATATTTAGATGGAATTATGTATATGGTTTGATATTCATATATTTTCTATAAAAATTGCACTAAAGTTAAATTTCTTAAATGGATATATAATTATGACTTTTCGAGCATAGGTTAAATTTCACAAAAGGATATAGGTTAAATTTTCACAAAAGCATATAGGTTAAATTTCATAAACGGATATATATTTATGTATTTTTAAGGCATAGGTTAAATTTCATAAAAAATGGATACATAATTATGACTTATTTTTTAATAAAAGTTACATAACTATGTTCATTAATAGAAAAATTATAATTTTTTAAATCCTATTATGGAAATAACTTCATGTTACAACCCCAAGCTAGCCCTAACCTGGACTTGCACTATGGGAAGATGCAAAAAGTAGGGAGTGAGTATCAAAAAAAGCCACTCAGTAGGCATCATCGACCAACTGAGTAACATAATGCACATATAGAAGCTCAAATGTAAGTAACTGTTGTAAATCCAGTAAATCGAACTCAGACCAAGGAGTAAACATGTCTGGAAAATCCCTCGAACCCCAACTGAATCGATGCATAGCGTTGTAAATGGGTGCAATTAGGCCTTAGTATATATGCAAGTACGCCAACTGGGCCCACATAAACCTAGAAGGTACACCCGCGCACAAAGTTAACTAATAGAACAGTGCTGAACCCAACGGAATCACCACAGAACCCAACTTTCAATATAACAGAATCAAGGGGTCGAGTTGTACGTGGGTATAAAGCCCTAATATCTATGCCTGAACATCCCATATAAGCCTAAGAGGTACACCCATACACAATCAGGGTGTGCATAGGTATGTGGATACACGGGTAAGCAATCAGGCCTCCAACCCCAAAGCATCATACATCAGTCCGATCTCTGATCCTATATCAAAACGTGACACCCGATGCAGGTATGTACATATGTAATGATGGGACGAATCCCCTGCGGGAGAAAGAATCCCCCTAGCATAACTTACAGGGTCCCCGACCTAAAATATCAATCAACTAGGCCTAGCCCTCAAGTATAGTCAACGGGGTCCTAGACCTAAAATGTCATCAAGTGCTCGGACCCCTTTGGGATCGACACCCGAGCCTCAGACACTCGGACGTGAACACGAAGACTCCGACCACAGGGGTGCGTCACTCAGGTCTCGGACACTTGGACGTGGCCACCGAAGACTACAGACTGCTGGGTGCGTCATCTAGGTCTTGAAGCATAAGAACAGTCAACCTCTCCCTAGTCTATCCAGATCTGAATCTACAAAGTCATATCATCCCTCAAGATAAGAATCCTATCCTACCAACCATGCGTAACAATCATCTCCCATAGATAATGACAAATAACCCCAACCTCCAGTATGGAAAACCCAATACATAGCAGCTAACAACAGTGTAAAAGAGTATATATATGTGTACATATCCCCAACTAGTGCAAAACAAGGCCTAACAGGGCCAATTACATCATAATCTAGTCAACCACATGTAATGAGAGTAAGCAACTATAGAACTATAACAAGTATCAAAACTAGAACCAAGTCACAACATGACATATAGTCGGCGAACAGACTTACAGATAGTATATTTTAGTAGCATCAGGCAACATACCCACACAGAAAAGAATTAAGTCAAGATACATACCTGACCTATGGCATCAACCCATATACGACACTTTCCAGGCCTCTCTATAGTCAATAATACTGACCAATATCAAATTACAGATAATATAGCTACCAACATAGGGGTACAACCCCCGCAAAATCTTACACTACACACATGGAGTACAACCAATCACATACCACACATTTCAGCTCAGTATGCATGTATCCAACTCAGTCTAAGAATTAGGGAAAGCCTAGCCTACCTGACAGCTGATGTCTCACGTCTTGAATCAATTCACCTGAGCTTTTCCCTTCTTGATTGCTTCTCGATGTTGATCATCCATTAAAATACAATCCACAAGGTTAATACAACCACATTCGACGTAACATCTTGAAAAACAAGTGAAATTATGTATATAGCGCCTCATACGAGAAAAAATAAGGCTTACACTAGAAATGCCAAACAAAACATTACAAACACTCCCCACATCACCACGAGTTTACAATCAAAAGTTCAGCCCAAAACAGATCCCATAAGATCGAGAAATAACTAAAAAATGAAGTTAAATTCTTTATTAGGAAAACATTTCTTTTAAAACATTCTTGGTAAAAAATTTATAGAAAACAACTAAATTTATCAGAATTTGTGCATATCACAACGTTTCCTCGAAGAGTAGAATAACCTACACCAAAATTTTACTTAATTCAGCAAAGAATCGACCGAGATATCATAGCGTAAAATTTTCACACATTTTGAGAACATAATTAGTTAAAAAGGTGTTTTTACCTCGAAATATGCATTGAAATCCAAAACCAACAACCGCCACAGCATTCCTTTCAAAGATTTGAGTCGCGTACGCTTTTGAATCATAAAAAACAGAGTAGTATAGCCAAAAATATGTCTTAGAGAAATCTTTGAAATGGCTATTCACGAGGAGCTGAAGCCTATATATAGGTGACCCCCATAGCTTCCATGAACATGGATCTTTGGAGGCTACAGCCTTTTTCGTGAACAGGGGCGTAAATCCACAATTGCGGAGCTCTACTCGCCGCCCTTTGTAACACTCGGTAAAATTATCAAAATACCCCTAGATGAGAGAACACTTGTGTGATTTTTGCTTGCACCTAGGGATAATAAGGCTGAGAGTAAGTGGTAATGTCAAGCACCTAAAGTTTTAAGCCAAAGGAATATTCTAAATGCACATTCGGGATTAAAGAAATGACCCGAGTGGCACCTTGCCCTTTTTGGAAAGTTTAAATTAGGTTTCACTTTTGGATGAGATTAAAACTGTAGAATTTGCTAATAATGGATTTTTTAAAGTTATTTTAATAGTACAAAGGTCATACATTAAGTTTTGGAATCAAGAAATTTGCGAGATAAAGGTTGGCCAAAGTTACCGTAAATTTCTTTAAGAAATCCTTCTTAAATTTGGGTTATGTATCAGGCCATATCTCTTAAACTATAAGGAGTTAGAAGGTCTATAAACTATCAAATTGACGATCTATGAGTCTAGGTTTCAACGCACAAAACCGTGCATCAAACCGACCACAAAATAAAAAGTTATGACCGTTTTACCGATACTACCCGAGCTGAAAATCGGGTCATGGGTCGGGTCAGGTTGACCCAACTTAATGTCGGCTAATTTGAGCTTTTTAAAGCTCAAATCAGTGCCATTTCATCCCCAAACATCTTGTAAACTGAAAAGAGAGTTTCTCAAGGTGCCAAAGGGATTTGAGTAAGTGTTTCGCATTTTTACCGTTAAAATTTGTCCATGTGCCTAGAAATGTGTGCCTTACGCTTTGCAATTGTTTTCCCCTCGTATTAGCTGTGTTTGGGGCTGTTTTTGGGCTGCAAAAAAAGTGGTGTTCTTTCTGGTATTGTTGGTTTGAAGCTGGTGCGTTCGGGTAATAATTTTAGGGCTCTTTTACGATCATTTATACGAAGTTTTACGGACATTTCCTCGCGTAAATGCTTCTTGCCGAATCTGGTCATTAATGTCAAAATTTTGACTGATTGTAGGCATCTTTAAGATGCGTATATATAGTCATTATGAAGCTTAGGACGTAAGGAATAACTTTTGTGAAGAAACTTTTGACAATTGTCGTTGGAGAGGTATGTGAAGGCTAAGCTCCGTCCTTCCTTTTAGCACGAAATCGGGGAAGTTTTTCAAAATGTCAAATGTGATATCTTACTATTCTATTGCTAGAAAGACCTTCTGTGAAAGGCACTGGGATTACAGCTGAGTTATTTTCATGATGGCATTAGGTTGAAATTCCATTTGTCTGCTTAAACTGGACGTTCAATATCTATATGTCATTTTGTCGGTTTTCCCGGCTACCTATTCATATGTTCGAGGTTTTTCTCTTGTTGGTGTAGTGCCATTAAAATAAATGTAGAATTTGAAGGGAATGTAGTATTCATAATCAGTCCTTCTTCCATACAAAAATATAATTGAAGAATTTAACAAGTAACGCGTTGGTTTCCAATATTCTCCAGCGAAATGCTCCTATTTAAACTACTAAGGCACTTGATCCTGTTTAAATACTTTCTTTTACTAATTGACATGGGACCAAGTATAAGCGTTATGTAAAACACCTTTATGAACATTTTCAAAGTTAAGGCTTCACTCTAAAAGTTGGGTTAAGTTCCTAAACTTGTTAATAAGACATATAAGATCCCATGAGTCATGTGGATATGCTATGACAACGATTATGATGTTATGAGAATTAGTGTACCAATGAGCCAAGATTGGCTAAATGACAATGATTATGATGCTATGAGGATAAGTGTACCAATGAGACAAGATTCGCTAAGTTCTTTCTATTGTCTACTATGTGCATTCAACATTCATATCATACATTGAACGTTATGCATAGACTTCGAGCTATAATCGAAAGCATGGGGCCTGTTTGCCCAAATATATATATATATATATATATGTATATGGTACAGATGGCCACAGGTTGGCAGATATAATGCCGGTTAGCTACCGGAAAGGACCACCATTTCTAGCATTAGGTTGGGTATGTCATGCATTTACATCTATATATATGTATTCACGACATGCAATAATCGATCTTACCATACGTTTTTTATCACTAGGAGGTTGCTTATTGTCCATTAAGGCTACTTGAGTTATGGTTACAGGTGGTATTTCTATTAACCTTTTTACTACGGTTATCTATGATTTTACTTCCTGCCTTACATACCAGTACATGTTTATTCGTACTGACGTCCCTTTGCATGGGGACGCTGCATTTTATTTCGTCCGTGCAGGTTCAGGTAGAGGTTCTGATTTACCCCTCCACTAGGAGCCCCGTTCAGCTGTGAGTTGGTAAGCTCCACCTCTTCCTGGAGCTTTCACAAAATGCTTACTTTTTGTTGTATAGTTGGGTATAGTCGGGGCCCTGTCCCGACAGGTATTAGTGCTTCTCTTAAAGGCTATTGTGGACATGTTATTGTGGGTGGGTTCTTTTGTGCCTTTCAGTCTCCAGTCATCAGATTGGCATGTATATATAGCGTGTGCCGGTACCTCTATTTTGCAGTCTTGTCGGCTAACTAGTACTCTATCATTTTTGTTTACCTATCTTGATGTACATGATTTACTATTAATTAGGTCATGACCAAAAATGTCCAGGCTTAGTTTTTCAGATATTATGCTGCCTGATTTTCTTCTGGTCCCTAGTTTAGTTAGCCAGCATGTTTAGTGGCTTACCCGGCCAATAACGTTATCGGGTGCCAGTCACACCTCCCAAGGGACACCCAAGGTCAACACAAGTTCAAAACATTTCTACTGACTAAGTTTTTGTATGAGTTGATAGAAGGATAAATTTCAAATGACCATCTCATAAAATATAATTAGCTAGTTGACCCATAATACATCAAATTAAAGATCATTGAATTAGCTTTCTAATGTATCCAATTTTTCCTTAATCACAGTTCAAAATAGAAAGTTATGACCATTTTATTGAAGACGTGCAGAGCTATCTAAAGGTCTGCAACAGCTCTGCGTCTTGGACTTGACGCAAAATTTTCTGGATAAGTTAAATGACGTCCTTTTATTTTATTTTGAGGGTACTTTTATCCAAAAATCTTTGCGGGTCTATTTAAGGTCCCAAAAGCATAAAACGTCAATTTTTCACAAGTAAAACCCTCTCCTTCACTCCTAAATATAAACATTTAATAATCATAAAAAAAATCAAGTTAGAGTTAGCTTTCAAGAATCATCCTCACGCTAAGTTATTCTTCATAAATTTCAAGCTACCCAGCCCAAGTTTTTTCATCTATTCATGAATCTCTAATAGAATTTTAAATCATAATCTAGGGTATCAAAAAAACAAATTAAAGAATTCCAAGAAAGGATTTCTTGATTCTTCTTCAAGAATTAGGATTCTTCATTAAGAACTCTAAAGATTCTAAGTCAAGAATTCAAGAATCAAAGATAAGCCCTTCAACCA
This sequence comes from Solanum rostratum, assembly GCA_029948455.1. NCBI lineage: Eukaryota > Viridiplantae > Streptophyta > Magnoliopsida > Solanales > Solanaceae > Solanum > Solanum rostratum. The sequence goes on along the minus strand of CM057055.1, from coordinate 9,839,767 downwards.
ATGTCTTTCCATGTTTTTCCACTCTAAAAGAACTACCAAGATCAAGTATTCATCAAATTTTGATTGTAATACCAACTCTCCAGGTATGTAAGGCTAAACTACAAACATGAGAATGTTCTTCCACATGCCCCTTTTGATGGTCACAGAAAGATTGTAAAAGTGTTAAGTCTCTATGCATGTTTTCTTGAAAGGTTTTCTTATAAATTGTATATTCTAAGTATTTTACATGCTTGATATTGCATAAAGTCTTACCTTGTGATTTTGTAGAGCTTTACATGGTAGATTTTCACATCATTCTTGAGATGGATCAATTACATGCATATCATGCCTCTATCAATTGTAGAACTTGTAAGGTTAAGTTTGAATTTCCTAATGAACCCGTCCTTGAGTGCGAAGGTCGTGATTCAGTGGTTAATAGTAGGTTCATTTCTTGTCTTAAGGTTTAGTAATTGATTGCTAAAAGGTTGCATTTATTATCTTGTAAGCTGTTAGGGATATTGAGTCCAAGGTTTTTTCTATTAAGTCGGTTCCAGTGGTTAATCAATTTGCTGATGTCTTTCCTGACGAACTCCTTAGTATTCCTCAAGAAAGAGAAATATATTTTGGCATAGACCCCCTCCCTAATACTTAATCCATTTCCATTCCTCCCTACTGTATGGCCCCGACAAAATTCAAAGAACTAAAGGATCAATTAAGGGAATTATTGAAGAAAGGATTCATAAGGCCTAGCAAGTCACATTGAGGTGCACCAGTGTTATTTGTAGGGAAGAAGGATTTCTCACATAGAATGTGCATCGACTATCGACAACTCAACAATGCCACTGCAAAAAAACAAGCATCCACTACCGAGGATGAATGATTTATTTGATCAATTACAAGGGTCTAGTCACTTCTCAAAGATCGATCTTCATTTCGGATACTATCAAATAAGGATAAGAGAATGTGACATTCCTAAAATGGCCTTTCAGAAAAGGTATGAACATTTTGAATTTATGATGATATCATTTGGTGGAACTTATGTTCCGACAATATTTGTGGATCTCATGAATAGGGTATTTAAACCCTACCTTGATATGTTTGTTCTGGTGTTCACTAATGAAATCTTAATTTATTCCTGAAATGAGGAAAAACATGTGAGGCATTTGAGGGTAGTGTTGCAAACCTTGAGGGAAGAAATGTTTTTTTACCAAGTTTGATAAGTGTGAAATTTTGTTGGAAGAGGTTGCATTTCAAGGGCATGTGGTGTCAAATGAAGGAATCAAAGTGGATCCCGAGAAAATAGAGATGGCGAGAAATTGACCAAGGCCCTTGACTTTAATAGATATTAGGCATTTCTTGGGCTTAGTGGGATACTACTGGAGATTTATTGAGGGATTTTTTTCAATTGCTTCCCTTTTGACAAAGTTGACATAAAAGAAAACAAAATTCCTTTAGACCGATAAATATGAAAGGGGCTTCCAAACTTTGAAGGAAAAGCTTACATCTACTCCTATTTTGACTTTATCAGAAGGGTTAGAAGTATTTGTTTGTCTATTGTGATGCTTCAAGAACTAGTTCGGTGTGTATGTTGATGCAAAATGGCAAGGTCATTACCTATGTTTCTAGGCAACTAAAAGTGCATGAGCGTAATTATCCTACTCATGACCTTGAACTAGCGGTCTAGGTATTTTCTTTGAAAATATGGTGTCATTATTTATATGGGGTTACGTAGACATCTTCACTGATCACAAAAGTTTTCAATAAGTATACATGAAAAGAGGTCTCAATTTGAGGCAAAGAAGGTGGTTAGAACTCAAAAACTATTATGTGAGTGTGTATATCACTTAGGAAGAGCCAATGTTATGGCCAATGCATTAAATAAGGAGTCTTCGGGGAGTGTTGCGAACATTGATGATAGGAAGAAGGAGTTAGCAAAGGAGGTTGATTGATTGTCTAGGTTGGGAGTTTCGTTGGTTGAAATCGAAAATGGAGGAGTGGTGGTTCTAGATGGTTTCAAATCTTCATTGGTTGAAGAGGTCAAATCCAAGACAGACCTCGATCCCTCCTTAGTTGAATTGAAAACAAGAGTAAAAGAGGGCAAAGTAGAGGATTTCTCCCAAGAGAGAGATGGTGTCCTTAAACACCAAGGTAGGTTGCGTGTGCCAAATGTTGATGGGTTGAGGGACTTGGTTTTGAAAGAAACACATAATTAATCCTATTCCATTCACCTCGGTTCTACAAACATTTTGTAATGACCTAGTTGGACACTTTAGAACTTATCTATGAAAATTATTGTTTTGCCTTTTCGTAATTTACTTTGGACCTATTTTGAAGTATCTATATTGCTGGAACTAGGATTTTGTGTTCTAAAAGAGGAAAATATGTGTTTTGGCATTTTTGGGAGTATAAGTTGCAGAGAATGTGAGTTTTTGTACCATTCTGAGTTTCGAATGTCAAATTTGAAATCAACTGATTCCATTAGTTTCGGAACATCAAAACTAGTTTAGGAGAGGTTATAAAGCTGAACTTAGAGTTAAAATCAGGTTCTTAGGCCCAAAATTGCATTTTTAGTTGTTTCTAGAGCCAAAGTTTGTCTTTGGCCAACATTCAAAAGTTTGGAAGCTTAAATCAAAATTTTAGTAGTTCCAGTAGTTCTAGATGGTGAAACTAATGCTAGAAATATTCTTATCATAATCTTTGGAGTTGTCGAGGGCAATTTTGGTATTTTGAGTTTTGAACTAGTTTATTTGACTTGCATCAGTAAAAGTATTAAGGAGGCCTTGAAATTGATTTCTAATGATTCTGTTGAGTCTGAATCACTGTTTCCGGTATGGATACATATTTTGTTTGTGTAATTCTCATTCTGGATGAGTTTCACGGGGTTGTTCCGAGTTTTGGATTGAACTTGTTTTTCTTTAGCTAGTGTAGGTGGATTTCTTCTTTCTTTTCGTGGAGGTATAGGTGAGCTCATCTCTGCGTTCGCAGGGGGATCCTCCACGTTCGCATAATATTATTTGTAGCCCTCTCGTTTTTCTCTCCATGTGATGATTTGACCTCGACATTCTCGGAGGTTTAGGTTTTGTTCTCTTTTGTATTCGCAGGGTCCCACCCACGTTCGCGGAATGCATTTGATACCTGTGTGTTATTAAATTTTGAGAAACCTCCATTTTTATCTACGAAGTCTATTTTTCATGTAAAACCTGATTTTAAAGTAAATTTTCAGATCTGGGAAACTTGAATTTAAAACCTAAATTTTACCATTTTGCTATTAAGCCTAATTCATGCCAATAGGGGTATCAAAATTGATCTCTCGACACATAGTATCTTTTTTGATAATGATTGATCAATTCAGGGACCGTTTGGAGGCTTGAGTTGATTGAAAGCTTGTTTGACTGTGGTTTCGGTATCGAGGTAGGTTTGGCTAACCCTTTTGGGATTAGATTTGAGTTATTGGATATGTTCAAGTGATAATGGTAAGATATAGATTGATTCATGAGAATTCAAATTGATGTGATAGAATTGCGATGGAATGTGATACCAATTATGTTGATTGAGTAGTTTGTACTTTTGTTGGTAAATTCAGAATAATTGTTGAGAATTGAGATATGTTGGATATTAGTGATATATTATGAGGTTTGTGATATTACTTGGGGGAGTTATATGATAAATTGATGATAATTGTGACACCATTGAGATTATAAGTAAATTATGAGACTCGAAGAGTCCGGTTTTCTTTGATATCCTTATCTTTGGTAAGAGGGTGGTGATTTGAGACTTGTTGATAGCCTTGTGGTACTAGCTGATGCACGCGACATAACATTTTTATGTTAGGACTATTGCATTCTTCCTTTATAATTTTTCATTGTTGTTATATATACTTGATTTGGGGCCTTGACATGCATACATCTGCTATTGCATCTGTACTACCTTAGAGATTGTGATACTTCATCCATTCATACATAGGGCCTACAAACGCTTGGAGATACTATTGGGATTCATATGCATATCTTGGATGAGTGAGGTCCAGTATTATTGGCACACTTGACTATTAATTTGGTTCTGATGATCGGAGGTATGACAACAGTTTGTGGCATTAACCGCCACATTAGTTAATATTCTTTATGACTCTACGATGATTATGTATCGATATTCTTTTAATGAAATTTTTACTTACCCCAATTTTTGACGTAGGCATGTATTAATCACTTAGCATTTGCATTAATCCTTGACCATGCTCAGGTGGAAAGGCTGAGATCTTAAGACATTGTTGACCTTTATGCATACTATGGGATATAAAGAGCTGGTGTGATTTAGTATATTCAGTCATTGTGAAATTGTGGAAATTGAGTCATGTTGATAACTTGTGGTATCAATTGAAAACATATGGCACACCCCTCCCTCCCTTTTGACCCTATAACGATTTTTTCATTTATTATCCTATTATATTGCTACTATAAATATTGGCTTGGGGCATGGATATGCATTTACATGATATACATATGTACCATTCCTTGGATACGCTAAGGTAGCAAGGTTGAGATATTGTGCCACCTTCTATGAGACCCTTTGGCTATGCTATGGTAGAAAGGGAGGATTTATACCTTTTATGCACCCTGTTAACCATGTTGAGGTGGAAAGGTTGAGATATTATGACACCTCTTGACCACGTTGAGGTGGCAAGGTTGAGACACCTTACATTCATATGTGACATATGCATTGCGTCATTGATTATTATCACTATCCTTCCTTATTCTGTTGTATATTTTGTTATGCATTAACCCTTTCTATGCAGGTGTTAGGGTTCTGTGTTTTTACATACTTGTTAGATTTCCCTTACCCAAGCAGCTGAACCTATTAGGTTTATTTCAGTGTACTCTCCCCTACTTTATTTCCTCCCTACAAATCGAGCACAAGGATCGTACAAGGTAGTTAATTCACTCTAGCAAAGATTTTCTACATCTATCCAAATCTTAGCGGTGAGGCTCAGACTTCTAGATGCTATGGATCTTTTGAGATTCCCCTTATTATTTTCTATACCATACATTGTATCTAATATTATCAGACAACATTGTATCTTTTATTTGAGACAGGTGTATTTACTCGTTATACTACTTTAGATGCTCTTGTACTTATGACTCCAGGTTTTGGGTTTTGAATTAATGTTATGGTTGCTTCTACTTACTTTATTCTTCTAAAGTCGTGATGTGCTTTTTGGTCATGACAAGTTTAGTATCAGAGCCCTAGGTTCGTAGGACTTATAAGTCAAGAGTAGAGTGCCTAGTAGAGTCTCGTAGATTGATATGTAGACGTCTATACCCTTCTTCGGGAGGCTACGGGGAACTTGTCAAGAAAAGCTTTCAAGTCTTGCTTCTATTCGTGTGTTTTTTCATATCACATGCTCTGAAAGTGTCTTATCTATTCTATCTGGGTAGATGTTGATTACTAGATCTGAATGCTTAGTGTGAGAGCCTGAGTCAGCTAATATAACTCTCATTCGTGGTTGAGGAAAAGTTCGTGACCGGGCCAGTGGCCGAGCACATGCTAGAGGGGTATTTCCACCTAGGGGATAGGCTAAATCATTTTCTTTAGAACCTGATTAGGAGACAAAGAGGCCTACAAACTATGTCACACCATCCCCATCCACTGATGCTACATCCTCAGTTTAGGAGATACTTTTATGGTTATTGGCTAGACCGGAGAGAGCTCCTCTGGCCCCAGTTGTTATTGATGCATCGGCCTCTATAGTGTTAGTCAGCCATTCTACAGCCCCAGTTGACCCAACCATGATTCATTTTGGTCCTTCCTCAGTCTCAGTGGACCCTCTTATGATTTTTATGATTCTGCCTTAGACATATCTACTGAGTTCTGGGTCACAACTACAAGGATTGACTATTGCTCCATCCGTTGCACCTCCCAGATTTTTGGTACCACCATCTACTTGTAGTCTTGCTATCTCCACTATTCAGCAAAACAGTATTGAGTGGTTTGTACGATTGACTCCCTTTAGATTTGGTAGTACCCCTGTTGATAGAGCTTATGACTTCTCATCTGAGTATCAGGACCGGTTGTGTAATTTTGACATCCTTGAGTTGCATAGAGTTGCTTCTACCTCTTACCATTTCACTGTACTAGCTAAGACGTTGTGAAGGTTGGTTTTGACTTGTAGATCAGTTAGATCTCAAGCTATGACCTGGGAGCAGTTTATAAAGATATTCCTAAAGAGGTTCATGCTATACAACCTCAGAGATAATTGTCGGGATGAGTTCAATAGACATCATTAGGGGTCTATGTTAGTTTCATACTATAAGGCTAGATTTCATACTTGTCTAAATATGCCTTGCCTAGCATCCCTATGAAGTTATAGAGGAGTCAGTGATTTGCCAAGGGATTAGAGGGGTACCTTCAGGAGGCTACAACTTCCTTAGTTCTAGTTGGGTGCATATTTTAGAGTGTAGTAGATAATGCTCGCATGATAGAGCGCATCAGACATAATAGGCAGGGTAGTAGACAGAGATTCTATCAGCAGAGTTAATTTAGTGGACTCCTACCACGAGTTAGAGGGTTGCAAAGAAAGGGTCATCAGGACTGGGTAGTCTATGTAGCCATCCCGCATCTGATAGCAGTGTCAGGTCTAGGTTTACTTAGACAAACTATGATATCTCTTCTAGTGAAGTCAGGTGGGATGGCTCTTCAAGACAGTCATCTTAGTGGCAGGAGCGCTTGTTATGTTTGTGATGAGGTTGGGCACGTGGCCAGGCATTGCCCTCATCATGCATTTCTTGCTCAGACTTTAGGATCTCAGTCAACCCTAGCACTAGCAACTAAAGACACCTCTTAGCGAATGAGGGATGGTACTAGAGAAAGTCAAGGTGCAGCGGAAGGTAGAGCCCATGGAGGCAAACATGGAGATATTACAAGTATGGTTCTAATGTGCCGCCATTCCACATTAGTTTCATCTGATCCATGATCTATTTATTCTTATGTGTTAACTTATTTTTCTTCAAAGTCTTGCAATTATGTGTGAGTCTCTTGTGGAGCCTATTTGTGCTTCCACCCTGGTAGATGAATCATTAATGGTGAATGGGGGGGGGGGGGAAGGGGGTGGCATTGGGGCTGTGTTGTGACTTTTATGGAATGATGCTATGGCTAACTCGATATTGTTGGATACAGTTGACTTTTATGTGATACCAGGCTTGGATTGGTTATTGCGCCATCATGTTATTTATATTTTGCACAAGGAGGGAGTATTGTATTGGTGTATTGTGATACTTCTAGAGTGGGGTTTGAGTGGCGTATTGATGCAAAGGGGAAAGGTGATAGCATATTCCTCTAGACAGTTGAAGGTGCAAGAGAGAAACTATCCTATCCATGATTTGGAATTGGTTGCTGTTGTGTTTGTGTTGAACTTATGGCAACATTATCTTTACAAGGTGCATTGTGAGGTTTTTACTAATCACTGGAGTCTCAAATACATCTTTTCTTAGCCTTATTTGAACTTGAGATGGCATAAGTGGTTGGAGTTGCTTAAGGTTTATGATATCTCTATTCTATATCACCCCGTGAAGGCCAATGTAGTGGTAGATGCTTTAAGCCGGAAGTCTACTAGTATGGGGAGCTTGGCATTCTTGACAGCTTAGGAGAGGCCCTTAGCCCTTGAGGTGCAGTCACTTGCTAGACAGATTATTCGTTTGGATATTTCCCCTTTCTCAGAGTATTTTGATCTTTGTTGAGATAGATCCTCATTGCTCAATCATATTTGTGCACACCATTTTGAGGATGTTAGACTATGTATGATTCATTATAAAGTGTTGAGGGATAAAACCAAGGTTGCTATTCTGGGTTTTTATGGTGCTTTGAGGATAAATGGTAGAGCCTATGTGCCAAGGTAGAAGATTGGGTGAGGTTGATATAGGAGGGAGCTCATTGTTCTAGATATTCTATCTACCCTGATGTGGCAAAGATGTACAATTATCTAGGACAACATTACTGGTGGTTCGGGATGAGAAGGGCAAGTTCAGTTACAAAGGATATTAGCAGTTCATCCTGTATTTCATGTTTCTACTCTCCGCCAGTATCTTCCAGATTAGTCCTATGTAATCTCTTATGATTCGGTTGAGTTAAATTTAGACTTGTCCTATTAGGATGTGTTGGTAGCTATATTGGATAGGCAGGTCTTGAGGATATACCCTCAATGAAGGTTCTGTGGCGACAATATTTTATCGATAAGGCTACTTTGGAGTTAGAGTTGAACCTATGGGCTAGATATCCTAGTCTTCTTGAGGATTCAGATACCTTCCTCTCTCTTCTATTTAGGACGAACATTATTTTTAGTGTTGCATGAAGTAATGACCTGTTTGGTCATTTTTGAACTTATCTATGAAAATTACCATTTTGCCTTTTCATAAATTACTTTGGACCTATTTTGAACAATATGTATTGTTTGAAATAGGATCCTGTGTTTTTAAAATGGAAAATATGAGTTTTGGCATTTTTGGAAGCTTAAGTTGTTGATAAAGTGAGTTTTTGTACCATTATGAGTTTCGGGTGTTGAATCAGAAATCTATCGATTCCATTAGCTTCAAAATGTCGAGAGTGGTCTAGAAGCAGTTACAGAGCTAAATTCAGAGTCAAATGAGGTTTTTAGGCAAACAGTTGCCTTTTTAGTTCTTTTCAGAACGAAAGTTTAACTTTGGTCAACATTAGAATTTGAAAGCTCGGGTTGAAATTTTGACAGTTCTGTAGTTTCGGATAGTGAAACTAATGCTAAAAATGGTCTCGCCATTATTTTTTGGAGTTCCCGAGGGCATATTTTATATTTTGAGTTTTGAACTAGTTTATTTGACTTGCATTGATAAATGTGGTGAGGAGGCCTTGAAAGTGATTTTATTTGTTTCAGTTGAGTCCGGATTGTTGTTTCTGGTACAAATACATATTTAATTTGTGTAATTCTAATTCAGACGAGTTTTGAGGGGTCGTTCTGAGTTTTTGATTGAGCTGGTTTTTCGGTATCTAGTGTAGGTAGATTTCTTCTCTATGTTCGCAGGAGCATCTTTGCATTCGCGAAGGTATAGTTGAACTCTTCTACGCATTCCAGAGGGGATCCTCTACATTCGTGGAGTATTATCTATGGCCCCCTCTTTCTTCTCGCTTTCGCAGATTTGACCTCCATGTTTCGATGGATTAGGTTTTGTTCTCCTCCACATTTGTGAGGCCCTACCCATGTTCACGAAGTGCATTTGATACTTATGCTATATTAAATTTCGAGAACCCTCCTTTTTTTTTATCTATTTTCATAAACATTAAGCTTTTGGGGCAATTCTGGACGAAATATTTTGGAGATTTCTTTTGTGTAAGTGTTTCTAACATCATTTTGATTATTTTCCATGATTTTTATCTTGATTTTGTTTTGAATTTCATGATTTTGAATGTCCAAAATTGGATTTTTTTGTCTATGATTTTGAAACTTTAACTGGTAATTTCTATTTGTTTAGAACTTAATTTTAATAGGATCTTCACCCACGAACTCCATGTTTCATGTAGCACCTGATTTTAATGTCAAATCCAAATTCAACAACCTCAAAGTTTAACTGTAATTTAGACCATTTTGCCCTAAAGCCTAATTCGTTCCAATATTGGTATCAAAATTCATCTCTTGATGCATAATATCTATTTTTGATAGCGATTAATTGATTTGGGCATCGTTTGGAGGTTTACGTTGTTTGAAAGCTTGTCTCAGTGTGGTTTTCGGCATTGAGGTAAGTTCAGCTAAACTTTCTGGGACTAGATTTGAGTTATTGGGTATGTTCATGTGATTATTGTAAGATATAGATTGGTTCATGAGAATTTGGATTGATGTGATAGAATTGTGATAGGAATGTGATACCGATTATGCTGAAATTTGAGTAGTTTGTATTTTTGTTGACAAATTGAGAGAAAATCTTGAGAATTGAGATTGGTTGGATATTAATGTGATAATATGAGGTTTCTTATACCATTTTGGAGAGTTATGTGATAAATTGATGATAATTGTGATACCGTTGAGATATATGAATATATTTTGGGACTCAATGAGTCTAGTTTTCTTTGATATCCTGATCTTTCACTAGAGGGTGGTGATTTGAGTCTTGTTGATGGCTTTTTGGTACTAGATGCACTTGATATAGCCTTTTTATGTTATTAATATTGCATTCATCCTTTATCATTTTTCATTCGTTTTGTATATACTGGGTTAGGGCCTTGACATGTATACATCTTTTGTTTTATCTGTACAGCTTCTGATATTCTGATACTTGAGCCATTCCTATATAGGGCCTGCGACACTTGGAGATACTATTGGGATTCATGTGCATATCTTTGGACGATCGAGGTCCGGTATTGTTGGCACACTTGACTTTTAATTTCATTGTGATAATCTAAGGCATGAAAACAGTTTGTGGTAATAACTTAGGCACTAGTTGATATTCTCCATGACTCTAGGATGATTATGTATTAGTATTCTTGTCATGAAACTTTTACTTAACCCGGTTTGTGATATTAGGATGCATTCAACTTTCATAGTGCTTGTGTAAATCGTTGACCACACTAAGGTGGCAAGGCTGAGATCTTGAGAAATTTAGTATTCAAATGGATCCTTAGGGAGAACTATACGGGTGAAGATGTAGGCTACCGATCGATTAGTTTGTAGTTGGGGAGGAAACATATCTAGACCCTAATCTAGTTCAACAAGCAATAGAGAAAAAGAAACTTATTACAGACTTACTGCAAGTGGCCCAAAATCAGCAGAAGTCTTATGTAGATGTTCGATGACGAGACTTAGAGTTTGATGTAGAAGATTGGGTCTTCTTAAAGGTATCACCTATGAAGGGAATCATGCGGTTTGGAAAGACAGGAAAGCTTAGTCCTAGATATGTTGGACCATATAAAATTATTAGAGAAATTAGCAAGGTAACATACGAGCTTAATTTTCCTGTAGAATTGAGAGCAGTCCATCCAGTGTCTCATGTATCTATGTTGCGGAAGCACATTAGAGATCCTTCGTGTATTACTCGCATTAAGGATAACCGCATTGTTGAAGACTTAACTTATGATGAGGTTCCAGTGATTGTTTTAGATCGATAAATAAGAAAGCTTTGAAATGAAAAGTGGCCTTCGTGAAAGTGTTGTGGAAGAACAACAATATTATGAAAATGACTTGGGAAGCCAAAGAAAAAATTATGAGGAATCACCCCCAGATATTTATAACTTATGGTGAGTCACGTTCCAAAACTAGCAGCTATCATCTTTTTTTTGTAACTTAAGTTTTAAAGGATTTAGAGGTGAAACTTGTATGTTTTGTCGCGGGATAGCTATAAAAAGCTTAGTAATTAGAGTTTTTGGAAGTTGATTTATGGTTTGCGATGGTAATAAATGTATCCAAAATAACATTTTAATAGATGGTAATGCAACCAAGGGGCTGTCTTGACACATTCGCGGACGAATGTTCTTAGGGGGGCCGACTGTGAGACCCCGTGTTTCCTGTCTTCCATTATTTAAATAGTGTGGCGTTATGTAAGGGACATGTGATTTTTTTCTAGAACCTAAGGATAATAAGGCTTCAAATAAGTGGTAATATCAAGGACCTAAAGTTTTAAGCCAAAGGAATACCCTAAATGCACGTTTGGGATTAAAGAAATGACCCGAGTGGCACCTTGCCCTTTTCGGAAGGTTTAAATTAGGTTTCACTTTTCGGATGGGACTAAAATTTTGTAATTTGCTAATAATAGATTTTAAGAAGTTATGTTAATATCACAAAGGTCATACATTAAGTTTTTGAATCAAGAAAGTTGCAAGATACAGGTTGGCCAAAGTTACCGTAAGTTTCTTTAAGAAATCCTTCTTAAATTTGGGTCAAATGTATCAGGTGATATCTCCCAAAATATAAGGATTTAGAAGGTCCATTATCATCAAATTAAAGAGCTATGAGTCTAGTTTTCAACGCACAAAACCGCGCATCAAACCGACCTCAGAATAAAGAGTTATGATCGTTTTACCGAGACTGCCCGAGCTGAAAACCGGGTCATGGGTCGGGTCGGGTTGACCCAACTTAATGTCGGCTATTTTGACATTTTAAAGCTCCAAAATGAGCCATTTTCGTCCCAAACCAGTATGAAACTAAAGAGAAAGCTCCCAAAAGTTCTCTAAGTGATTTAGGTAAGTTTTTCGCATTTTTACCGTTAAAATTCGTCCTTGCCTAGAAATGCGTGCCTTACGCTTTGCAATTGTTTTCCTCTCTTATTAGCGAAGTTTGGGGCTGTTTTTAGAGTGTAAAAAAATGGTGTTCTTGCTAGTTATTGTTGGTTTGCAGCTGGTATGTTCAAGTAATAATTTTGGGGCTCATTTACGGTCATTTTTACGAAGTTTTACGGACATTTCCTCCTGTAAATGTTCCTTGCCAAATATGGTCATTAATGCTAAATTTTTTTACTATTTATAGGTGTCTTTAAGTTGCGTATATATAGTCTTTGCAAAGCTTAAGAAGTAAGGAACAACTTTTGTGAAAAACTTTTGGCAATTGAACGTTCGTTGGAGAGGTATGTTAAGGCTAAGCTCCATCTCTCCTTTTAGCACGAAATTCGGGAAGTTTTCCAAAACGTCAAATGTGATATCTTACTATTCTGTTGATAGAAAAACCTTTTGTGAAAGGCATTGGGATTGCAGCTGAGTTATATTCACGATGGTATTAGGTTGAAATTCCATTCAGTCGCTTAAACTTGACATTCAATTTCTATATATCATTTTGTCGGTTTCCCGGCTACCTATTCATATGTTCAAGGTGTTTCTCATTTTGGTGTAAGGCCATTAAAATAAATGTAGAATGCAAAGGGAATGTAGTATTCAAAATCAATCCTTCTTCCATACAAAAATATAATTGAAGAATTTAATAAGTAACGCGTTGGTTTCAAATATTCTTAAGTGAAATGCTCCTGTCTAAACTACTAAGGAACTTGATCCTGTTTAAATACATTCTTTTACTAATTGATTATTATTTAAAGCACCTTTATTAACAATTTTAAAGTTGAGGCTTCACTCTAAATGTTGGGTTAAGTTCCCAAACTTGTTAAAAAGGACATGTATAATCCCACGAGCCATATGTATATGCTATGACAACGATTATGGGATTATGAGAATAAGTGTACCAATGAGCCAAGATTGGCTAAGTTCTTGCTATGGGTTACTATGTGCATTTAACATTCATGTCATTCATTGCACGTTATGCATGGATTTTGAGCTATAATCAAAGATATGGGGCCTATTTGCCCATATATATATATATGTATATGGTACAGATGGCCACAGGTTGGCAGATATGATGTCGGTTAGCTACCAGAAAGGACCACCAGTGCTAGCATTTTGTTGGGTATGTCATGCATTTGGATCTATATATATGTATTCACGACATGCGATACTCGAGCATACCATGCATATTTGGTTACCAGTGGTATTTCTATTTACCTTTTTAGTATGGTTATCTATGATTTTACTTCCTGCTTTACATACCAGTACATGTTTATTTGTACTGACGTCCATTTGCCTGGGGACGCTGCATTTTATTTCGTGCGTACAGGTTCAGGTAGGAGTTCTGATTTACCCCTCAACTAGGAGCCCCATTCAGCTATGAGTTGGTAAGCTCCATTTCTTCCCGGAGCTTTCACAGGATGTTTACTTTTTGTTGTACAATTGAGTATAGTCGAGGCCCTGTCCCGGCAGTTTAGTGATTCTCTTAGAGGCTATTGTGGACAGGTTATTGTGGGTTAGTCCTTTTGTGTCTTTCAGTCTCCAGTCATTAGATTGGCATGTATATATTGTGTGTGCCTGTACCTCTATTATTGCAGCCTTGTTTGCTGACTAGTACTCTATCGTTTGGGTTTACCTATATTGATCTATGTGATTTACTATTGACCAGGTCATGACCTAAAATTTTCAGGCTTAGTCTTTCAGATGTTATACTGACCGATTTTCTTCTGGTCCCTAGTTTAGTTAACTAGCATGTTAGTGGCTTACCCGGCCAATAACAGTATCGGATGCTAGTCGCGCCTCCCTTCACTTTGGGGCGTGACACTACTGGTGGAGTGGAATGAAGAAAGACATTGCTGAGCTCGTTTTCAAGTGCCTGAATCGCCAACAAGTGAAAGTTGAGCACCAAAGGCCATCTAGAGTAGCTCAGAATTTTGAGATTCTGGAATGGAAATGAGAATGATTAATATGGACTTCGTCACAGGCTTATTGAGGTCCTGAAGAAAGCTTAATTCAATTTAGGTGAGAGTTGATTGGATGACAAAATATGCACACTTCTTAGCGGTAAAGACGACAAACACTATAGATGATTATGCCCAGTTATACATAAGGGAGACTTTTAGACTGCATGGAGTCCCCTTGTCTATCATCTCATACAGAGGAGCCCAATTCACTGCCCAATTTCGGAAGTCCTTTCAGAAAGGGGTAGGTTCAAAGGTAAACCTTAACACTGCCTTCCACTATCACACTGATGGTCAGGCAGAGCGGACACTACAAACTTTGGAAGATATATTTAGGGCTTGTGACATTGAGTTCAAAGGTAATTGGGATGACCACTTGCCTCTAGTTGAGGTTTCCTATAACAACAACTCTCATTCGAGCATCCAAATGGCACCTTATGAGGCCCTCTATGGCAGAAGTTGTAGATCACCGGTCGGATGGTTTGAGCTAGGTGAAGCAGGGTTGATTTGGCAAGATTTAGTACATCAGGCTATGAAGAAGGTAAATATTATTCAAGAAAGATTAAGAACCCTGCAAAGTCCTCAAAAGTCCTACAGATGTTAGGAGAAAGGACCTAGAGTTTGAAAAGAATGATTGGGTATACTTGAAAGTGTCACGCATGAAGGGTGTAGTGAGATTTGGAAAGATGGAGAAGTTAAGTCCTCGATACACTGGTCCGTACCAAATTGTCAAGAGAGTGAGAAATGTAGCTTATAAGTTAGAGCGACCACAAGAGCTAGCAGCCATCCGTTCGGTCTTTCGCATTTCTATGTTTAAGAAATGTTAGGGAAATCTGTCTTTGGTTGTGCCTGTTGAAAGTATTGGAGTGAAGGATAGTTTGAGTTATGAAGAGATCCTAGTCAAAATCCTTGATCAGCAAGTTCGCAAGTTGAGAACCAAAGAGGTTGCTTTTGTAAAAGTTTTGTGGAGAAGTCAATACGTTTAAGAGGCTACATGGAAGCTAAAGAGGATATGAAGGCTAGATACTCATATCTATTCATGCCTAAAGATGGGAATGTTGAAGGTAATATCCTACCCTTAACTTGAGTTGATTTGTTTATTCTTGAGTCTGAATGGCGAGTGTCTAGATTGTGGATTAGTTAGCAGTTTGATTGGTTGGCTGAATATTGAGAGTGCCCTGAGTCTATATTTACTCTTCATTCAAGGGTGAATGATCCCAAGGAGGAGATATTGTGACACCCCATAACTCTACTTTTACCTGCACCTATGTTTCAAGACGCATCTTTGCATATAGGAAGTGGATTAGGGTCATGAGAGACTAGTGCTTAGCCGAGTTAAAAACCTTCCTACAAATTGAGTTTCTAGTATTATATTATGTAATGGTCAACTTTAAATGATCATAACTCTTATCACACAAAACATTAGTGGCCCATAACCTACCAAATGAAAGCTCTTTGCATTATCTTTCCAACACAACTGGTTTCACCTCATTTAGAGTTCGGAGTTAAAAGTTATGACCATTTTACTGGAGATTACTAGAGCAGAGAGGAAATATGAAAACTATTTATGGGCCGTGGAAAAAAAATGGCATGTCTACTCGTGGAAAAAGTCCTAAAAATTCAAATTTTTGGTCAATACTTTACGGACTAATCTACGGGTAGTAGAAACTTCTACAGGAGGTGGATTGGCATGATGGAATTGGTCTAGAAATCCCGAAATTGGCCCAAAAGCTTACAGAAGGGTCCCTACCGGCTATGGAATATTTTACGGGTCGTAGATGGGCCTAGAGATGACTTTTCACAGCTTTTTAAGAAAGGGTATTTTGGTCTTTTTCCACCCTTTCAAAGTGAAAACCTAACGTCTTCACACCTAAATAAAGTCCTAAACATGCCAGTTCAATATTTTTATGCTAGAAGACTCTCTCAAACCTTGAACAAGGTCTCAAAGGAGAAAAAGGGCTAGAGTTTGAAGGTAAACTTTAGAATTCTTCAAAGTTGTTTCAAGATTCAAAACTTCCAGGTATGTAAGGCTGCCCAAAACATGAATTATGTTCTACCATATGCCCCATACCCTGAATTGATGGAGTCTTGAGCGAGTTGAGTCTCCATTGAATGTTTCTACAAGGTTTTTTCTTACATTCTAATGTCTACCTACATAATCTTGCATGAATTACTGTTTTTATGAATTAAATACTTGAATTAAATGATTTTTCCATTCTACATGAACCCTAGCATGAATTCTTATTTTTATTACATATTTCATTTAAACGAGCATGCATGAGTATAATTTGACCTTAAAGAGTCTATAGAATCCAGAAATATTTTAACTTCATTTTTGTTTTCTTGGATGTTATGAGTTAAAATGATGCATGATAGAGTCTCTATGAGTCAAGAGCTGAACCTAAATGGAATGTAACTAAAGCCTTAATAGTTGATGTGATGAATTGAGTTGATAAATCTCCAATGAGACTAGTTGATTGAGAATGATTGTCTTATGAGTATTGACTCTTGGGATTGAAACTGTTGAGTCAAATATCTCTCTCGATAGGTCCCTGAAACAATAGAGGGCTTGGTTGATTGGATCCATTATGGATAGATTTGTTCTTTAACCTGGCAAGTACTCAATGATTGTGGCAACATCAATGAGATTGTTATACGATCACTTGCGAATAAGTGGTTGTTGTTTGATAAAAAAAAACTCCCATATATGTTCCATACTGATAGTACTGAATGGATCGGATTGATTTGGATTTTTTTGGTTGGTCATTGTCTACTCTTTGTTCTTGCTTTAGATAGGCATTTGATATCTTGATTGAACATTTTTGAGTTATTGTTTTTCTACCTACATTTGTTTCACTCGGCTATTTTACATACTCGTGTATTCCACATACTGACATCCATTTGGGCCAACATCTTTTTGTGATGCAAAAAAAGGTGCTAGAGGTCATTACTAGGCACATCGTTGGGATCTAATCACATCTAATCGATTGGTGGGTCCTCCCCTACTTTTAGAGGATGCTTATTTAAATTTCATATATCTTGAGTTAGTACTTTATTTCCTTTAATTTGGGATAGTTATGGAATATCATGGTACCATCTAGACCTCTTAGTTAGAGGCTTCATAAACTAGATTTGGGATTTATGACTTGGATATTGTTAGACTAGTTTCTTTCATACTAGTCCTGTTGATTTGTTTTGATTACCTTTAATTGAGATTGTCCATCTTTAATTATTTTTAGTCTTCCGCTGACGTGATAATTATTGATTGAATGAATGCAATGAGGTCAAGTGGTTCGCTTGGGGACTAGCAATAGTCTTTGAGTGTCGGCCACATCTAGGGTACCCTCCCGGGGCATGACAAGCTGGTCCCAGGATCAAAACCTGGCTCTGATATCATCTGTAATGATCTGGCCCTATATTGTGGAGTATTGATCACTCTTGGGCCTATCCCATCTCGGATTTTTTCTTTTGGGCTCACCCCAAAATGCGCCTCATAGTATATAGACCAATTTTTTTATTTATATAATCAGCATCTCTCTTGTGTTTTGCCGATGTGGAACTTCTCATCTCAAGATGGTTTATTACACATAACCCACTATGTCCTCTTTACAATACATCCACTCAAAAAAAATATCCTGCACAAAAAGCATTAAACAAAATAATAAGTAGTATAGGAAAATTAGTATTTAATAGATATACATCATGTGATTGAAGCATCTGACAAGAGAAGCACCATAGCCGAAATCTTAATTTCATTAATTACAAGACCTCTCAATCATTATTTTTCAAATTGAGAAATTAAATATTGAAACTAAAAAAAAAATAAAAGTTAGATGTAAAAAGTCCAACTGAAATTAAATAGCATTCAAAAAGTTTTAAGAAACAAATACAACAAAAAGAAAGTGTAGTTACCATCATTAACAAAATTATTGGCTCTCTACTTATGCCATAATGGTTCCATCACTTCTCTTTTGCCTGTCAACCTCTTCACTGAACTTTAATTACTGCTACCATAGTTGTCCATGTATCCATGGTTGAATTGTCAAAATTAAAAAGTATATATATATCAAATAAAACTTGATTAATTGGGTAAAGGGAAGACAAAACAATTAAAAGATTGTAATTCGAAACATTAAATAAATGGAATATCAATAAATTGAAGACAAAGATAAAAGATTTACCTTTGGTTAGTGAGAAAAAGAGAGAAAAAGGAGAACGATGTGTAGAATGAGGAGCCTTATAGGATGGAGGAGAAGATGAAGAGTATATTAGTTAAAAATATTAATTGATACTTTTAACTGGTGCCCTCTCTTCATCTTCTCCTCCATCCAATATGGCTCATCAGTGTACCCAACTTTCTCCTTTTTCTCTCTTTTTCCCACTAACCAAATGTAAAACTTTTATCCTTGTCTTCAATTTATTGATTTCCATTCATTTCATGTTTTGAATTACAATCTTTTAATTGTTTTGTTGTCACGTTACTCAATTAATCAAGTTTTACTTGATACATATGTACTTTTTAATTTTGACAAAACGCGCAAAAGAGAAGTGATGGCATCATTATGGCATAAAAAGAGAGTCGATATTTGTTAATCACGGTAACTACATATATTCTTTTTGGTTGTATTTGTTTCTTAAAAATTTTTGAATACTATTTAATTTCAATTGGACTTGTTACATCTAATTTTTTTTTGTTACAATATTTAATTTCTCAATTTGAAAAATAATGATTAAGGGGTTTTGTAATTTATGAAATTGATATTTCGACTAGGGTGCTTCTCTTATCCGGTACTTCAATCACATGATGTATATCTGTAAATACTAATTTTGCTCTACAACTGCTTATTATTATTTTTTTATTGTTTTAAGTGGATGTACTGTAAAGAGGACATAGTGGATTATGGGTCTAAGACAAAAGGCATTCAACTAGAATGTGTTTTGTTTTTCTTCCTTTTTACAAAATCATGACCTTGAATTAATTTCATTCGGTTAGGCCAAAACGAAAGAGGGGAAAAACTTTAAATAAATAAATTTCTCATGTTGTTATTGGTGGTGACCCGTAAAATAATAACTACAACATGAAAAGCAAGCTTACTGGAATAAACTTCAAACAGAGTATAAACATAATAAAAACCTTCCATTAGAATACCTAGTTCAATACTAACAGTGAACTAAATCACCAAGAAATCAAAAAAATAGGAGTAATATAATTTAATAATAGTCCAAAACAAACATATATCCACTCACTGGAAAAATATACCTATCACAAGGAAACCAAAATTGCACAGAGATAGCCCAACAAATAGAAAAAAAATACACATAAATAGCATAAAATGAAGACCAAATCGGAGTAAAACAAATTCCACAAAGCTTGAATATCAAAAAATGCAACCAAATCAACCTAATTGCACATGTATAAGATTCAAAAACTTAGAATAAAAGTTGCCAGTGAGTTCTCGATTGTTCGTTTGTTAGTGGAGCCCATAAGCGATGGAAAAGCAAGGATAGAAGCTATTGGACAGATCTGGTTTGTTTTGCTGGTGTGTCTTCCAGCGTCGTGAGCGAGAGTTATGGATTGTTGGGTCTTGTTTTGGTTTGGGTTCCATGGTGGTTTTTGGTAAAAAAATGGTGGTGTTTTTGGCCGAAAATGGTGGATGATTTGGGGTCGTTTGGTGTTGTTTCTGGTGGGTTTGGATGGTGTTTTCATGAGGATGATGGAGAGAGTGGAAAACAATGGCGGTGGGGCGGTTTTGATGGCTGTTGGGAGGCTGTTTACGGTGGTTTTTGGATGAGTGTGGTGGCTGAATTTGTGACTGTTTGTGGTGGGTTTTGGGAGAGGAAAGGGGAGGCTATGGTGGTTTGTTGTTGATAGCAGCGAGAAAAAGAAAGGGGAAATGGGTTTGGAGTCATGCAATGGTAGATGGGCCAAGCTCCAGTAAGCTAGCAGGAAGAATAACATATAGTGAAAACCCCTTTTGTGAATACACAATTTCAAAGTTATCTATTATCACCTATTATTGTAACAATGTAAAATTATATAAAAATTTCAAAATTTAACAGGCTAAAATATAGGGGCTCAATTTGTTGACCAATTAAATATATTTGTATAATTTTTATCTATGCAAAAAAAAAAGAATTATTAAACTGTGTTTTAAAAAAAACTAAAATGAATATGAATAAATATAACCACTGATATATAAAAAATGTTATTTAACACAAAATAATTATTTTTTAAAATCAAATTAATGTTTCAGACTATAATAAAAATATTAAAGACTAAAATTAATTAAAATTCAGAATTAAGCTTATAAAAATTCTTATATTTTAAAAATAAGAACAAAAATTAATCTAAAATCGTGAAAAAGTACTTTAAACTATTTAAAATATAACGACATAAAAAGTATGAAGTTTTTAGAAATGTTACGCCAAAATTGAGTGTCAACAATTATTTTTTTTTAAAAAATTGTAGTAAGTACTTTTGTTTTAGACTAATCATGAATAGGGATTATTGATCTGTTTACTCTGAATGTTGATTATTACTGCAGTTAGATATTGTTGAATTTGATGCCAACAGTAAGGCACTGTGTATATTTTATTTAGATTCAAATATTTAGTCCTAACATATAGTTGATAATATTACTTTGTCAACCTTCTAATTGCAGCTGGTTGAGAGGAATTTAATATGAAGCTTGGCTTTTAAATTTCTTTGTGTTAAAGTTATTGAGTTGGTTTTTAGATAGTCACTCACTTAATAGTTATTATCTCAAAAAGTCATTTTCTTTGTTGAAAAATCTTGATCCACAAAGAAATTTTCCTTTTAAACAATAATTATTAGTTGAGAGACTACATGAGAAATCAACTGTAAAATATCTTACTAATCATATTAAATTTTTGGCTATTTCATACTGCAATTTAGTAATTTTAAGTATTCGGTATTAATATTTTACAAAAAAGGTTATGAGGGATGTTCCCAATTACTAAAACAAGATAGTATACTATTGAATATGTCAAACAATCAATTCACGTCAATTATTCACCTTCATGTAATACACTATTAATTAATATAATTTCATTATCATATGAAACATGACAATAGAATAGTAAAAGGGATGATAACGAACACTTGGGGCATTTGAAAGGCCAAGCCTAATCTATGTGTACAGTAAGAAAGACTCATCAAGAGCGAGCTGATACTGTTGTTACATTGTCTAGCGAGAGTTTCTTAATAATAAGTCTATCGGTCTTCTTTCTGTTCCCCTTAATATTCTATTACTATCTTTTCATTAGTTTATGTTAAGAACTCAAAAATCTATACCAAAGTAATTTCTTCAAATATTTGAAAACAAGTTGATACGGGATAATTAGGTGAGATGCCACCTGTATTGATATATACTTTTTGACCAACTTGGCTATTCACTCCTTTTTTTAATTGTAAAAAAATTAAATATATTATGAAGTTACAATAAACTAATACATGTTTAGGGATCAAGAGGTGTTTATTTAGTAAGAATCATTTTCAATGTTTAATAGATGAGACCGTTTGTTAAAATTGTAGAAGTTATCATTAGCTTAATGTTTGTTTAGTAAAAATCTTTTTCAATATTTTGTAGGAAAAACTCTATGTTAAAGTTTCAAAAATATTTATCATTAGCTTTAAAATTATTATATTTATTTTTCAAGTAGGTGTTCGCTTTCTTTTGAGGAGATCTAAGAAGAAAATAGTTTTAACTGCAATTAAAAAGTATTTAAGCATAAACAAGATATAAGAAGAAGTTGAAGCACCAAATAAAAGTTAAACTTGAAGATTTAAAGGCATAGTCACATTAAAAGTAGCACTAGGAGTGACACCCCATAACTCTATTCTTACATATACCTATGTTTCAAGACGCAGTGTTATATGTGGAATGTGGATTAGGGTCATAAGAGATCTCTAGTACTTTGCCGAGTTCAAAACTTTCCTATCAAATGAGTTTCTTGTGTTAGATTGTACAAGAGTCAACTTTAAATGACCATAACTCTTATCACACAAAGCACTAGTTGGCTCATGACCTACCAAATGAAAGCTCTTTGAATTATCTTTCCAACGCCATCCATTTCACCTCGTTTGAAGTTTGGAGTCAAACGTTATGGTCATTTTACTATAGATTGCCAGAGCAGAGTTCAGTTACGGGATGACTTACGAGCCGTGGTTTGAGTTACAGCCCCTACTTTCATCTCATGGAAAAACTTTAATAAATCCATTTTGAGCCCCTAATTTGACAGACGCAGCTATGGGTCGTATGTTCTTCCACGAGTGGTAGTTTGGACTCGTGGAATCGATCTAGAGACCCCGAAATTTACACAAAAGTTTATGAATTGGTTTCTATGGGCTGTGGAAGTTTTTACCAGCCGTAGGTTGGCCCATGGATGACTTTGACAATGTCACGACCCAAAATGGGGTCATGACTAAAAGACCACTTAATTCCAGTTCCAACAATAAATGTACCCTAGAAGGAGAAAAATCCAATAAATAAATAGTCACCATATAAAAATAATATCCCAAAACCTGATGTCATGAGTATAAAGAACATCTAATACTTAACTAGTGAAATAAGTGCATCTCAGTCTTCGAATAGAAATAAAGACTAAACAACTAAGATAGAATCCAATGGAAACTCGAAGCCCTGAGTCTCACCACTAGATCTGGTATGAACCAAGTGCACGAGAAAATTAACCATCACGTGGATAACCTTAACGAGAATCTGCGAGGGAGAAAGGAGTAGGGGTGAGTACACATAATATGTACCCAGTAGGTTTAACTGACTGAGAATTAGAAATTGAATAAACTATGAAATAATCTAGGAACGCTTCCACCTGCAACAGGAAAACCAGTCCGGCATCGGTGCCACCAATTTATATAGAACGACGCGAGTAAAGTAAGCATATAATCTCATAGAAGCCAACCCCAAAACAACCACAAGCAGTATGATGAAATGGTATGCAATGTCGTGCAATGCAATGTAATGCAAGGTGGTATCAAGACCGCCGCACAACCTGTCGTACACCCCCGTCGAGCTAAGGCTCCCAGACTAAGGGGACCCATGGGGACTCATGATAAGAATCACCATTCAAAACTTCACAAAATGTCATGACATGTAGTATGAGGATGCATGCAATCAAGACATAATTATGGAAACAACATTCTTCTCAATAAGCACAAACAAATATCAAAGTTTTTGGGTATAGTATTTATATTATTCACCCTATTTTATACATATTTGGATACAATTCTCTTTTAAAATATCTCACCTCTTCTTAGTACTTTATTTTCTCAAAAAACCCATGATCCTCAATATATATATCACAATTTTCTTCCTTTCTCAATATGTCATATTCACCCTATTCTCAATTTAAGATTCACATGCTCTCGAAGCAACACAATAAGAATTATCAACTCGACACATGATATGATCTTATCCCATAGATTACAACATATTCAATAACTCAATCCCAATCTCAAAGAAGGATAGCCAAACCTATCTCAATGTCGAAACCGCACTCGAACACTTCTACCGAATGGACCAAATCTTGATTTCAACTCCTACAATGAAAATTCTCTATCAAGAATAGAACATACACGTCACAAAAAGTCCAATGACAATCATATTACCACATATCTAGCCTAACCTCAAGATTTCGTCTAATTTGATAATTCTAATTTCAAGTTTAAAATTTAGTGTTAAATTCTCCAAATAATATGATTCTAATGGTATTTATAAAAATAAGATACATCTAATATCTCATATCCTATTATTATTATTATGATTATTATTATTATTATTAATTGACAAAAGATGAGTGAAAATTTATATAATATATATATATGTATGGAACGGAGAGGACGCTGCACGAAGCAGCGCCTCAATCCGTCAAATTGCTGGCAACATCCCTATGTGTCATTTTTCCTCCAAAAACCTAAAATAACAATTATAACACGGTATCTTAGAGACCCCACGTCACAGCCACCACATGCCTTGGTTTTCTCTTTTGTTTTGGCCCCTTACAGTGCATGTCAAGTAGATGCACAACATAATTGAATTGTGTACGATTATATTTCAACTTAGTGGCATTTGAAGGTAAGGATTTACCTGAAGTAGTGTGCCGTCTTCTGCCGTACAGGTACGTTTCTCCAATTCTCTTTTCTGGTGTTCTTTATTTTACTTAATTTGATTAGGTTTTAAAAGTGGTAAACACACTAATTTATTTTTTATTATATAGGTTTAGTGGTACTTAACTAACTTAACCCTTTGATCCACGAATTAATCTAATTTTCTAAATTTACCCATAAGTTAAACCATCATAGTATCAAATAGTCCCAAATACCCATTTAAAATTCACGAGAAGGATATTTCAAAAAAATAAGAGGACTAATTTTTAAAATAATCTAATGGGTCATTATAGACAACATTTTTAAGAATGGTTATTTTGGTCTTTTTCCATCTTTCAAAGCCTTAACTTGACATTTTTATACCTAAACACGTCCCTAAACATAACCATTCAACTTTTTTACGCTAAAACACCCTTTCCTAATTAGAGAAAAGTTTCAAGGGAGAAAAAGACTAGAGTTTGTAAATAATTTTGTGAATTCATGTAAGCTATTTCAAGATTCAAAACTTCCAGGTATGTGAAGTTAGCTAGAACATGAATTTTGTCCTTCCATGTGCCCCATCACCTGAATTGTTGGAGTTGTGAACGAATTGAGTCTTACATGGATGTCTTTTAAGTTTTTTCTTAAAATTATAATGTATTTCTACATAATTTTGCATGAATTATAATTTTTATAAATTAAATACTTGAAACAGATAATATTTCCTTTCTACATGAACCGCAAAATGAATTCGTGTTATTTTTACATATTGCACTTTAATGAGTATGCATGAGTATAATTTGAGCTTTAAGAGTTTATAGAGTTCCTCAACGATTGATGATGGATTGATGGATGAGAGAGGGTCTTTATGGGTCAATGAGGTTTATCCTAAAAGAATTTTTCTAATCAAAGAGTTAATAGTTGATGTGATGAATTGAGTTGACAAATATCCAATGAGGCTCATTGAATGAGTTAACCATAGGGTTGATTTCTTATGAGCATGTTAAGTCTTGGGAGGATTATTGAGCACAAATGTGAGTAAGAGTAAGTCTAACTCTAACTCAATAACTACTTAGCCATCCTAGGAGAGAATTGAATCGTAAAATCAGATGTCAGAAAGGGGACTTGGTGTTACGAATTTTGGATGCACTGATGGATGTTCTTTACCCTGGAAAGGTATTGGATAGATATGAAAATTATATCGCATCATTGTATCATCATCGTCTCATACATGATGGTTGTTGGTTAGAGAAACTCCTGAATAGGCCTTGATAGTACTCTAAGTGGATTGGACTAGATAGTATATGAGTGGTGATTGTTTAAAATGGATTCTCATTTTAGACTCTTGACTCACTGATTGAGTTTCCTATCGCGTGAGTTGAGCTATTGGAGTTGATGTTATTCTATCTTTACATGTTTCATTCTTTTATTTTACATACTCGTACATTCCATGTACTATCGTCTATTTGGGCTTGTATCTTTTCATGATGCAGAGACAGGTACTAGCGTTATCAACAGGCGCCTAATCGAGGACCTATTTGCTTTCAGTTGATTGGTGAGCCTTTCATACTTTCAAGGGATATCATGTTCCTTTCTAACTTTGAATTTAGACTTATTGTATTTTGTTTTGAGGTAA
Source organism: Solanum rostratum (assembly GCA_029948455.1). Taxonomy (NCBI): domain Eukaryota; kingdom Viridiplantae; phylum Streptophyta; class Magnoliopsida; order Solanales; family Solanaceae; genus Solanum; species Solanum rostratum. The sequence continues at coordinate 9,813,792 of CM057055.1, read as the reverse complement.
TCATGGGTCTGTCATTGGCACCACTTTGTTGATGGATAGAGACTTCGTAGACTAGACTGGTGATATCATGTTTTTTTCAAACTTTTTGTTTAGACTTATTTTATTCTGTTTAGAGGTAGTCATGGGTCTGTCATTAGGACCAATTTGTTGATTGATAGAGGCTTCATAGACTAGACTGTTGAGTTTTGATTAGATTTCATTTTTGGGTAGTTTCTTTCGTACTAGTCTTACTCAGTTTGAGTGGTATATTGTTTGGCCTTTGATTATCACATCATTATCACCTTCCATTAAGTATTTGTTGATCATTGATGTCTTCCATTGTTAGTTATAATTGAATTAATGTGACGAGGCCTAGTGGTTCGCTTGCGGCTAGCAATAGTCTCTGATTGCACCAAGGGTACCCTCCTGGGTTGTGAAACTAGCATAGCAATAAAACATGACTTTTGTGTAGCAAATTAGTGTGATCGATGGTGAATGATTTTGAATAAGAGGACTTGTTGAGACATCATTGAATCAAAATGATTTATTCTTCATATGTTGTGATTTTGTATTTTCATTAACTTAAGCAAGTTCACAACTAATTCACATAGAGAAAAGTTCGAAATTAATGAATAAACTATTTATATCAATATTTGAAAAGACAATTATAAACAGTTACATAATAATTGATCTTTTATTCATTTTGAATAGATTTACTATTCGAGGATTCACATCTAAGATGATGAAGAAGTTGGAGTAAATTGAATTAAAAATAAAATTTATTAAGACTTAAAATTAATTCTTTTTGGTTGTAGATTAAAAGGATATTATAACTTACCATTGGATAATGATTATGGGTAAAACTAATTGAGATAGTTCACCCCTGCGCAAATTGAGGATTATTTACCTGGTTCTCTTATATGTGTGCGTGTGTATATATATATAAGATCTATTTATTCTTTTAGACCATGACAAAACAAAGGCATTATAAAATTAAAGGTAAAACTTTAATTCTTTGGAGCCTTCAGGCTTGTTTTGAGGTAGGTGATGGTTACTTCTTTTCTAAGTTATGTGATATGTGCATATTAATTATTTTATAATATTACTTATGCATTTCATTTAGGGAAACCATAAGGGATGAATATGAAATGACATCATGTTAATAATATCATGAAATGAACATTTTTAGTATACTTATGGAATTAAGTGTTTTGTTTCATGCTAATTATGATTGTCATTGTGAAATTTACTAGTAAGGGAATACTAATAGTTTTCTTGGGTACCAAACCTTGAATGGAAATAATAACGATTGGCTCAAGTTCAACACATTGGTAGGAGAATACAAATTGTTGGCTCAAATGCCATGCTTCATACGAGAACACTTATGGTTGCCTAAACTACCATGTATGTTATGGAAATAATAATGGTTGGATCAGGATCGCACTTACTACAGGTTTTGGCATGTTTACTTGTGCATGTATAATAATCTTCTGGGTCATTTCTTCACTTCTTTGGTGATGCTGCTAATTTGAGATCATGCATTGTAACCTTAGATCTTTTATGGCTTATTGGGATTGTTGGGATGGTTATGGGTTTAATGGGTTGTGAATTATGTGAGTTGGCAATTTAATGAGAAGCTATAACTATAAAAAAGTGATTTTTGATAAAGTACTAGTAAATGGACTTGGAATGGGATTCTAATAGTTTCATCATTTTCTAAATGGACGATTTAGGTTTGGAGAGTTTTTGGTCCGAGGATTGGGGGTCCCAATACGAATTTAAGTCAAAAGTTTCAAAATTAGCTCAACAGAAAGCTAAAAATTGCTTTTCTATAAAAACCTACATAAATGTTCTTGGCATAGAAATATTATAGTGTGGTCAGCTTTGAAACTTCGAAAATAGTCTTAAGAGACCCTTTGCTGGTTGGTGGGGGCTTCCGGTTGTGTTTTCACCCCCTCAGTTCATTTAGCTAAAATTAGTTAGAAAAAGTGGGACCCTCATTTTTTGTAGGGTGTTTCGTTGGGAATTCCAACCATACCGTTGGATCGGAAATATCAAAATCCATGTGGTTACACTATTTATTTGCGTAAAATGGACATCCGACGGCCCAGACATGTTCCAGGGAAGGTCTTGAAACTGTTGGTGCAACAACAGAAAAATAACCCTCCACATTAGTGGAAGGCAATGGGGACAGACCTCCACGTTCGTGGGGTCATGTATTGATTTGCAGAGGGCAACCGTAGGGCTCCACGTTCGTGGAGTGTGTGAGGGCGGTGCATGGCCTATTTAAGGCCAGACACAAACAATCTCCATCTCCATCTTGATTCAGGCATAAAAACTGATATACAACTCTGATTTTGATGATTTAAAATGCTATGTGATTGAGATGTTCACAAGCAACACCATAGCGGTATCAAATTCATAGTTTGGAGCATATTTCAAGGTAATAATGCTATTTTAGCTTAAATTCGTAAATTGTGTGAAAACATCTCATTTTAACATCTCGATCATTTCTTGTCAAAATTAACTGAAATTTGAGCCTAAGTAGTTCTACATTCCCAGAGGAATGATTTGGTATGCTTGGGTTTAGACAAATTTAGTTGTTTTCCTTAAAATTTGACCGAGAAAGTTTTGAAAGAAATATTTCCTAGTAAAGAATATAACCTCATTTTTAGCCATTTCTCGGCCTTCTGGGGTTCGTTTTAGGATTAAGTTCTTGCTATAGACTCGGGGTGATATGGGGATCTTTTGTAGAGATTTGTTTGAGATTGTGGGATAGGCCCTATTTCTCCTCATTTAGGGTGCTATTGACATAATTTCACCTATATTTTGAGATCTTACAACCAATGTGACTGTGTTAACCTTGTGAATTTATTTTGATGGTTGAGTAGCATCTAAAAGTGATTAGGAGGAGAAAAGCTTAGGTGGATTGACTTAGGACATGAAAAATCATCTTCCAGGTAGGCTAGGCTTCCCTAGACCTTGGACTGAGTTGGAAAATATACACATGTTTTGCTGAAATGTGTGGAAAGATGTTGGTTGTTGTTTGAGTTGTGATATATGCATGGTATGTGACTAGTTATACTATGTATGCATAGTATATGATGTTGCAGGATTGTACCCCTTATGTTGGTAGCTGTATTAGTTGTAGTTTCGGTATTGGCTATTATTATTGACTACAAGGAGGTCTGGTAAAGATAGTGTATAGGCTAATGCCGTGGGATAGGTATGCATTCTTATCTAACTCTTCTCTGTATGAGTGGGTTACTTGTTATTGTCTGTGAGCGGTGATTGTTATTCTTGGTTGGGTTGTGCGATTCTTGTCTTAAGACACAGTAAGAATTCAGAGGTTCTGATTCGGGTAGACAGGTTGAGTGGATGACTTTTCTTATGCTCGGGGCCTAAATGAAATCCCGTGGCCTGAGTCCTGGTTGCCATATCGATGAGTTTGAGTCTTGGGTGACACTCCCCATTAGACCGAGTCCTAATGTTCACATTCAAGAGTCCGAGTCTGGCGAGCCGATTTCAAAGTCTTAGCACCTGTTGATATTATTGTTGGGGGACACTATTAATTATATTTTAGGTCTGAGACACTGTTGATTATATTAGTGGGATTCTTTTTCACTCAGGGGAAACGCCCTACTGTTATATGTGTGTATAAAGGCACCAGGGTCGAGTGTCACGGCCTGATATTATACATTACTTTTGATCAAAGACCCTATTGAGATATGGTATTTTGGATAGAGGACCCAACTGATTACTCATTGACCCACACACCTATACACACCCCAATTGTGCGTGCGTGAACCCACTTGGATTATAGGTGCTCAAGTGGCATCCAGGCTTAGATATTAGGGCCTTACACAAACGTACAACTTGACTCTTGATGATGCGGTATTTGTAGTTTGGTTCCATTGTGTTTTGGGCAGCTTGATTGTACGTGGGTATACCTTCTGGGTTTATGGGGACCCAGTTCGAATATAAGTATAGATATTAGGGACTTGCACCCATGTACAATATTATGCCTCATTTTAGTGATAGTTATGAAGTGGGCCTCCACTGTCTTTATTCGTCGGTATCATTACGCAACTCTCATTGTGGTTTGGGGATTTCTAGACATGCTTATTCCTTGATCTAAGTTTTGATTTGTTGCAATTCTCTATATTTGAACTTTCTTTGTGTATTGCATTTCACTCAATCAGCCGAAGATGCCTACTGGGTGCCTTTTCCTTGTACTCACCACCTATATATATGCATCACCCTACGGTGCAAGTCTAGGTTCTTACTACGAGTGCTATGTTTTGGAGGATTTGTAAGTGCTCAGGAGACATTTAGTGAGCATCAGCAGTTCTGGCTACTTTGAAGTCTCCTTCCCTCTTGATGGCCATCTTTTATCCAGACATTGGCCTTGTATAGTGTAGTGACTTGTATTTATGGGAGCACTCCTGGCTATGTATATTATGATCTTTATTATGTGTATATATGGGTGCATGCTTGTGTCTATTGTAACTCTGCATAGTTGACTCCTAGGTTCTGGTTAGGTTATATTGATTGAGGTCATTGTATTTATTATGTTTGTGACTAGAGAACTAAGAGATGCACCCTAAGGTTGGGTAATTAGCTTGCCTATAGGTGGGATCTAACAAGCGTTATCATGACGGAACTGAGTCGTTACAAGTTGGTATCAAGCGTAAGGTTCACTGGTCTCAGCTGCATAGAACTACTGTCTAGTAGAGTCTTATAGATAGGTGTGGACACATCCATGGCCTATCTCCAAGAGTTTATGGGATGATTAGGAAACTTCCGTGTTATTGATTTCTGTCGTGTAATATTTTCAACAGTCCTTTGATTATTGAGAATTCAATATCATTTGTGTTTCATAGAGATGGCATATACAACACAAACTTAGTCCCAATGTAGGATTGATGGATTGCACCATCAATCCTGGATACGGAGCAGCCTCCGAAGCTCATTAAGCAAAGACCGCATGCCCCATCTCCCCCTCAGCTAGAGGCAGTAGTTTCCCCAACCGGCTTTGTGCTTATGACAGAGGTACGAATGGCTCCCAGGGAGTTGATGGTTTCACTTAAGGCTAGTAAGTTAGCAAAGTTTCTCCAGCACAGATTCTAGTCGAATTCAATTGATCTTGGAAACAGGTCAGTCGAGAGGCCAAAGGAGGCACGGACAGATGGGTATGGCATGAGAGTGGTGTCTAGAGATGTTAATTTTGATTTAGAGGACCGAGTGGTAGATTGCCACTAAGGGTTCAGGCAAGGTCGTCTTATGCAATCAGTCAGAATTTTAGAGCCTTAGAGGCGGGCCATGCAAGTCACCATAGGCGGTTCAATAAAGCTCGGGGTTGCTTTAGGTATGGGCACCAAACCATTGTGTTAGAGACTATCAAGAGCCCTGAGAAGTAGATGCAACCTCCTAGGCCACCAGATCATCTCCCTCGTCAGGTGGTAGAGGCAAATGACAGAATTGTGGTCATAGGAATGACCACTATGTGGACCGTGAGGACCAACAGAGCTTTCAGTAGGATTCCAGGGGTCGTACCAGAGACGGTGGAATCGAAGGTAGAGGTGATGTTGAAGAGAGGGGCTGTCAAGACTAGGATTATGTAGCACCAGCACAGGTAGAGGCTGAGGTTTCGATGAGGCTACTACAGGTATTATTTTTGTGTGCAAGCAACCAATTTTAGTATTATTTAATTCGAATTCAACTTTCTTATATGTGTCCATGTGTTCTGCCACTTATTTGAGTATGCGTTTTTGGTTCTTCTATACTACGTCATGTGTGGACATAGTAGAGGGTCTTTTTTATTAGTGGGGGATCAGGTACAATAACGTTTTAGGGTTTTGATACTTGGGATGATTTGATAGTACTCAATATGCAGGGTTTTTATATTATTCTTGGTATGGATTGGTTGGCCCACAACATGCTATATTATATTGCGATGCCAAAATTGTCACCTTGGCAATACCAGGGATTTCTCGAGTAAGTCGATAGGGTTCGGAGTTGGGTGTTGTCGGTTATTATATTGTGTATTAAGGCTCAAAGATTGATATTATCAGATAGACTCTATTTTAATATTGCCCTGGGGTACATTAACTTGTTCCTATTATGTCGTGGGAGATTAATAAGTTTGGATTATTACATTGGTTATACCTGATACATCTCTAATAGTGTGGTGGAGGTTCAGGGACTAATGTTCTGTTCTATCCTCGAGGTCAGAGATTGTCCCAATTGAGTTCATAATACACATGACCTTATTGGTGATACGACAGATGAGGCCTCTTATGGGGCATGAGGCATGCAGTTTTGGGCCCTTAGACATAGTCCCCACTGATTGCTAGGTTATTGCTAGAGAGAGGAGGTGTATTGCTCCCTAAGAAAGGTCAAATTGCCATTGATTGAGGGTTGGGTGAAGGATTTTCAAGAGGTTGCACCCGTATCTGTGGTGGCCGATGTGGATGGATGGTTATACTATTGGACTGATTACTATTCTGTTTAATCTGGAGTACGACAAATTATATGTATCGGTTGCAATAGTTTTGGTAACCTGTAGATGACCTTACTTTTTAAAGATTGATTTGTTGAGTACTACAGGATGAGAATGATCTGCTAAATGTTAGAACTACTGGATCCTTGTAGTTAGGGTGACAGGTGCTAAGGAGGATTGTGGAGGTAGGGTGTACACCATATACTACTTACTCGCGGTAGGCCTGATTACCAAGGTACGACCAGTGGATGTTAACCAAGAGAGTTTTACCTCCATTTCCCATTGTACTCCCTATGCGATGGAATGTTAATAACTATAAGGTACAAGGAAGTCTACTAGTGGGTGGTATTTCATGTATCTGCCATCATGATAAAATTACTTACAGTTGTTGCCTAGTGAATTGTCAGGTGGGGTTAATGCCTGACTAGTGGTTACTCGAGTTACTGTCATAGTTGCAGTGACTAGTTGATTGAAAAGTATAGGAGAAGGGGTTAAACCCTATTTGGAATGTTGGCATATTAACTATTGTTGCAGTCAATTGGTTAGTTAAATTTGATGTTTTAGACTCCAATCAAATGTTGGCCTTCAGTGGGGAGCACTTTTTGTGGATTGATCAGATTTGCACCTAACAATTTGAGGATGAGTCGTTAGTGGGTCATAGAGACAGAATTTTACATGGGGTTAGCAGACAGTTAATTCAGATGGGGTCCTTAGATTTAATAGTCGGTTGTGTGTTGCTAGAGTGAGGGATTAGTAAAGTTGATTCTGCATGAGGACCGACACCCCTGGAATTCTATCCATCATGGTATAATGAAGATGTAATAAGATTTAAGACAACATTACTGTGGGATTGTGTGAAGAAGGATATTGTTGAGTATTTGTCGTGTTGCTTCAGTTGATAAGAGGTGAAGGCTGAGCTCAAGTGATCCGGTGGGACACTTCAGCGGTTACCCATTCCTGAATGGATGTGGGAATCTGTGACTATGAATATTTTCGTAGGGCCTCCTTGTACTTCTAGGGGTTATGACAATATTTGGGTTATAGTTGATCAATGAACTAAGTCTGCACACTTTCTTTCCGTCTGTTCTACCTTCAACACTGAGCGGTTCGCATGTATTTACATTCAGGAAGTAGGACGGTTGTATGGAGTACCTGTATCTATCATATCTAACCAAGGGTGACAGGTTAACTCTAGCTTTTAGAGATCATTTCAGGGAGACTTGGCTACCCAGGTTGATCTGAACACAACATTTCACCCTTTAGACTGATGGGCAGTCCGAGGGCATTATACAGGTTCTGAAGGATATGTTATAGTCTTGTGCACTAGAGTTCGGGGTTCAGTGAGACTAGTTTCTGCCATTATCTGAGTTAGCCTTTAGTAAAAGCTATCACACTAACATTTAGATGACCTCGTGTGAGGTATTGTGTGGCAGATGATGTCGTACTCTTGTTAGGTGGTTTGAGTGTACAGAGCTGAGTCCAAACAGTACGGATTTTTTACAAGAAGACTTACCCAAAGTCTGGTTAATACAGGATAGACTGATCAACATCGACACCAATGTTATACCGATCGCAAACACTTGTTCAGTGTAGGATTGAGAATCCAATGTAACTCCTACACTAAAAAAAGGGAGGCTATTTGTCAAGGTAAATTATGTGTCGCATTATATGTTATATGTGGATCCCCAAGCTAAGTTAATTAAAATAACTTATGGTAGCGACGTAGTTTTGGGACTAGATATGGCTACTAGAGACTTCCTTAAGCATCCACCACAATACCAATGGAATAGATTTCATAAATCATTAATTCATGTCAAGTGGAAAGGCAATAATTAACCATTAATCCATTTCACAAAGTCATAATCGTAGAGTAGCTCATTTTATCGTGATTCATGTAATATGATAATTTTCCTTTTTATCATTGTGATTCAAAAGTAAGAGATAAAATCTTTCACTATTACTCGTGTGCGAAATCTTTTCACAGTCATCATTCTTTCTTAAGTGACATTATTAAATGTTTTGATGCCCATTACGGTCTATAAAACTTTTGATGAGTCGTACATGTCAGTCATAGAAATTTGAGATAAAATAGGGTCTCTGAAGATGGTTTTACAATTCTAGTCCATGGGCTATAATAACTTCTATATATTGTCTTGTTGGTTCAAAGAAAAGTCTTACAATCCTAATTTTACCAACTTTTGAGATCACATTCGATGATCATAATATATGGTTGATAAATCCTTACATGGGCAATAAAACCTCTCGTAAAGTTTTCTTAGCCCAGAATATCTTCTAAGCTTTGGTGTTATTGTAATAGCCCACAACTCTATTCTTGTGATTCAATTTTTTAATCATAAATATATAAGCTTGAACCTAGTAATGCCTTAGATGTAACTATGTTCTAAGCATCATTATAATATGTGGGTAGCAAATTAAAAGTGGATTGTGTTTTTCGCATTAGATTATACAACAGTCAACTTTAAATAATCACAAATTTCCACACACAAGGAATTAGGTGGCCTATAAACCAAATTAAAGATCTTTGGATTATCTTTCCAATGTCACCAATTTCGCGTCATTTGGAGTTTGGAGTAAAATGTTATTACCATTTTACCGCGGACTACCAGAGCAAAGTAAAAATGCAATCTTGAGTTACGAGTTGTGGTTTGAACAACGACCCATCTATTTAACTCATGGAATGACTTTTACAAGTCCCATTTTGAGTCCCCAACTGTATGGACCCAACTACGGGTCATACATACTTCTATGGGTCGTAGTTTTTGCTCGTAGAATGGATCTCAAGACCTCGAAATTTGCCCATATTTTTAAAAATGAATTTCTACGAATACAAATCGTAGATTTACCTATAGATGAGCTAGAAAGTATTTTTAAAAAGGTTATTTTTGTCTTTTCCCACCTTTTGAAGCCTAAACTTTAAAATTTTACACCTAAATAAGCCCCTAAACATAACTATTCAATATTTTTACGCTAAAACACATTCTCAAATTTAGAGCGAGATTTCAAGGTGAGAAAAGGCTGGGTTTCATCCAAGTTATTCTAGAATCCAAATCTTCCAGGTATGTAATGCTTCCTAAAGTGTTAGATTGAGTTTGCCCATGTTCCTTTTACATCTACATAGGTCGAATTGGAGTATAAGAATTGAGTAGTAAAGTTTCATAGTCCTCATGTTTGGGTTGGTTATGTTTATATTGAGTCTTCGTGTGCATTTATGAACGAATTTAAACGTTTCTTGATGGTTACATGATATTGGAGTATTAGTTTATGTTTAACATTATGAACCCTAAATTGCACTATCCTATGTGATGCTTGTTGCATTTGACTAAATTTAGAATATGGTTGTGAATGTCTGAATCAAGTGAATAGAGCAAGAGCATGATGAGCATATCACATGTCCTTATACAATGAGCATCTTACATTTCCCTGTCTGATGAATATGTTTGATTTGAGTTCAAATGACCATTTGGATTAGCCTATTGCATGATTTGATGAGTCCTGATAGTGTGCATGATTGATAGTCTTGACTGGTTAATTTGTTGAGTTGTTGGATTGAGTTTGATTGGAGTTAATATAAAGATGCGACTGAGTTGATTTATATGAGCATATCGAATCACTGGGAGGAGTATGAGCACCAATATCAGCATGAGTGTATAGCAACTCTAGCCTATAAAATACATTGCCAGCATTGGTTAGGGGTAATGCCTCTTATGTCCCAAAAAGATTGACATTGATTGTGGATCCAGATTAGTTTGATTGTCCCTTTTCTTAGCAAGTATTTGATGGTTGTGGCAATGACACTACAAATGTTGTATCATCACCAGCTCATATGTGATGATTGTCTATTAGGAAAACTCCCTAATTGTGCATACCATGTTTGATTGATTTTCATGCTAGTGTCCCTTTAGGAGACTAATTTTAATGAAAAATCTTACCTATTTAACTGAGTTGAGTTGTTGAGTGTTTGAGTTAATTTGGTTGATTTTATTTGACCCAATTTGTTTCCTTAGCCATTTTATGTACCAGTATATTCAATGTAATGACATCCATTTTGGTCTGTATCATTTAATGATGCAGATACGGGTGATAGAGGCCTTCAACAAGCGCACCATTAAAGTCTATATCCTTGTTACTAGACTGTGTGAGCCCTCCTTGCTAAATCGGAGGAGCCTTTCTCTTTGTTCTATTGAGTAGTATTGTTACTTCAATTGGATATAGGATTCATAGACATTGAGTAGAGATAGTTGAAACTTATTGATTTTCGTATTCTTGTTCATTGGAAACTATTGTCGAAATAGACTTAGTTATTTATTTAAATTGGTAGTTTTGCTTGAGTATTCTTCCATTTTTGAATATGATGTGATGATGATGCCACGTGGTTCTCTAGAAAAATCAACAATCGTTCTTTAAGGGTAGGCCATGCCAAGAGTGCCTTCTCGGGGCATGACAAACTTTGTATTAGAACACAAAGTTTAAGTGTCCTAGGGAGTTCATGATGTCATGACTAGTGGAGTCTTATTTTATGGGTGTGTTATGCACCAAACATTATAAGTAGGAAGCTATGGGATATTAGGATTGGATACACTTCATTTGTATTCTGAGTTCATGCTAGAGAGTTTAACTCCATTAAAGTATCTATCTGGTTCATGCGTTACTCATTCGCAGATCTTGCCTCTATTAAAGTATCTATCTGGTTCATGCGTTACTTATTCACAGATCTTGCCTCCTAAGCATACCACTACCCAAAGGGAAGCCTCAAACTCCAACATTGAGATTCTCTAGATAAAAGTTCCTATTCAAACGGAGACTAAAGGATGGAGTGGACTGGCTAGAGCTACTTAAGTTCCCTAAATGGCCACTACTCAGCAAGCTCCAACGCTAGAGGCTGAGTTTAGGGGAACCATTACCATGCTCACCCCGCTTGTGGATTCCCGTAGTGGTAACCAAACTTCATGGGCCTCTAGTTCTAGCTCCCAAGGGCCCACTACTACAACTATAACTTAGGGATTTCTTGAACATGAACTCACTAGTCTTCATAGGTCTAAGTTAAGCAAGACTCCCAAAACTTCATTGATGAGATGTGGTAAGTCCTAAAAGCCATGCATACGACTGAGATAGAGGGTGATGAACTTGATTCCTATCATCTGAAGGATGTGGAGAATGTTTGTAAAACTAATGAGCGCGTTGAGCCTGCCATATGGAGTGAATTTCTAGTAACAGATATGATCAAAAGTCCTAAGGTCAGCAAAACTTCAGAGCACAGGGTTCTCTATCTCAAGATAGTGTGACCCTTGGTTCGAGAGAGAAATCACCTTGTGGAAAATGTGGTAGGATGCATTTGTGAGAGTGTACAGAGTATGAGAATGGTTTCTATAAGTGTGACCAAATGGGTTACTTCCAGAAGGAATGTCCGATGTGGGGCAGTAAGGCCCAATCTTCAACTATAACACCATCTGCCAAAGGTAACCAGGGAGGTGCTGAACCAGGGACAGGTGGTGGAACAGATAGTCTATATGCTATAGGACTGAAAGGACAAAAAATGTTGGACCAGATGTCATGATATATATGCTTCGAGTCTTTACTTTAGACTGTTATGATTGCTTGATATGAGTGCAACTTTGTCATTTGTTATGATATATATATGACTAGTAGATTTCAGATTCTCCCTTAGTTTTTGCTTGAGCCCTTTTCTATTTCCACTCCTGTGGGTGAGTTTATTCTAGCCAAAAGGCTCTATGGAGATTGTGTAGTGTCCATCTATCATAGGGGTTCACTTGCTGATTTAATAAAGTTAGAGATGATCAACATTGATGTGATTGTTGGCATGGATTGGCTTCATGTTTACTATGCCAACATTAATTATAGGACCCGAAACATTAAATTCCAATTCTTGAATGAACCATTTTAGAGTGGAAGGGTAATTCCATTGCACTAAAGGGTAGGTTTATTTCCTAACTTAAGGCTAGAAAGTAGATCCCTAAGGGGTGTATTTATCACCTCATGCAAGTTAAGAATGATGATGTAAAGTCTCCACCTTTTGAGCCAGTTTCGATTGTCAATGAGTTTTCTGAGGTATTCCTTGATGATTTACTTGGAGCAACTCCTGATAGGGAGATTGATTTTGGGATAGATGTCCTCCCTGATATGCAATCTATCTCTATTCTACCTTATAGAGTGGCTACCGTTGAGTTGAATGAACTAAAAGAGCAGTTTAAAGATATCTTGGATAAGGGATTTATTAGACCGAGTGTCTCTTCGTGGGGCACTCCTGCCCTATTTATGCTAAAGAAAGATGGTTCCCTTAAAATGTGTAGAGATTATCGCCAGATGAATAAGGTGACTATTGACAACAAATATCCTCTTCCAAGGATTGATGACTTGTTTGACCTACTTCAGGGTGCCATTAGTTTCTCAAAGACAGACCTTAGATCAGGCTATCACCAGTTGGAAGTGAGAGAATTTGACATCCCAAAGATGGTCTTTTGAACCCGATATGGTCACTTTGAGTTTTTGGTGATGTCCTTTCAACTAACTAATGTTCTTGCCACTTTCATGGACTTGATGACCAGAGTATTGAGAAAGTACCTTGATATGTTTGTGATTGTATTTGTTGATGAAATATTGGTGTACTCCAGAGATGAGGAAGAGCATGCCGATGACCTTTGAGTGGTTCTTTAGACTCTTAAGGAAAGGGAGTTGTTTGACAAATTTTCAAAATGTGAGTTCTGGCTTGCATTTGGTCATTTTAGGCCATGTCATCTCGAGTGATGGTATTTAAGTGGATATGGAGAATATTGAGGCAGTTTAAGAACTGGCCTAGACCCACCTCTCCAACAAACATAAGAAGTTTTCTAGGGTTGGCTAGTTAGTACCAAAACATTGTTGAGGGATTCTCTTCTATATCCTCTCCATTCACTGATCTAACTTTGAAGAAGTCTAAGTTTTAATGGTTCGACAAGTGTGAAAAATGTTTTCAAGAGTTTAAAACCAGATTGACGACCGTGCCGGTGTTGACTCTACTTGATGGAACTAATGATTTTGTGATGTACTGTGAAGCTTCTTGAGTAAGATTGGATATGCTATGATGCAGAGAATTAAGGTCATAGCTTATGCTTCCAAACAACTTAAAAAGCATGAGAGGAACTATCTTACTTAAGACTTACAATTACCTATGGAGGTGTTCTCACTCAAGATTTGGTGCCACTACTCATATTGTGCAGATGTTGATGTATTCGCATATCATAAGATCTTGTGATATGTGTTCACCCAGAAAGAGCTTAACTTGAGGTAGGGAGATAGCTTGAGTTACTCAAGGACTATGACATGATCATCCTCTACCACCCAGGTAAAATTAATGTGATTGTTGATTCGCTTATTAGGTCATCTATGGGGATTACCGCTCTTGTGTAAAAAGAAAAGAAAGAGTTTGGCTAAAGAGGTGCACAGACAAGCGCAATTGTGAGTTCAACTAGATGAAACATGTGAAGGTGGAATACTTGTGCATAATAAGTCTGCATCAACTCTTGTGGAGGTAAAGGAAATGCAAGATCAAGATCCCACCTTACTCTAATTGAAGGAAGATATGCGTAAGCAGGCAATGATGGCTTTCTTCAAACGTGGGAGATGAGGTATTAAGATACTAAAGTAGATTGTCTGTCCTAAATGTTGATGGTATTCGAGTTAGGATCATGGTAGAAGCCAATAACTCTAGATATTCTATACATCCAGGGTCTACCAAAATGTACCACGACTTGAGAGAGGTTTATTGGTGGAGTAGGATGAAGAGAGACATTACAAACTTTGTTTCTAAGTGCCCATACATCCAACAAGTAAACATTGAGCACCAAAGTCATGTTGGGTAGCCCAGAATTTTGAAATTCCAAAGTTGAAGTGGGAAATAATCAATATGTAGTTCATCACAAGCTTACCAAGCTCTCATAGATAGCATGATTCGATTTGGGTGATTGTATATAGGATGACTAAATCAACCCAGTTCATGGCGATAAAGACTACAAATACAACAGTTGAGTATGCCTGATTGTATATCTGAGATATTATAAGATTACATGGAGTTCTTTTGTCCATCATATTAGATAGGGTATCTCAATTCACTGCCCAATTTTATAAGTCCTTTTAGGAAATCCTAGGTTCAAAGGTGAACTTTAGAACTGCATTCCACCCTCAGATCGATGGCCTGACAGAGCATACGATACAGACCTAGGAGGACATGTTGAGAGCATGAGTCATTGACTTCAAAGGCAAGTGGGATGATTATTTACCGCTTATTCATTTTGCATAAAACAACAGTTGTCATTCGAACATCCAAATGGCTCCTTATGAGGTTCTCTATTGAAGGCAATTTAGATTATCGATTGGATAGGTAGGTGAAGTAGGGTTGATTGGGAGATCCATCCTTGGTTGGGCTTGTTGAAAGCATTGGAGAGAAGGATATTTTAAATTATGAAGATATCCCAGTCCAAATTCTTGATCATCAAGTTTGCAAGTTGAGAACTGAGGAGGTTGCGTGTGTAAAACTGTTATGAAAAAGTCAATCTGTAGACGAGGCCACATAGGAAGCTGAAGAGGATATGAAGGTTAGATACCCTCGCCTGTTCGTGCATCTTAATGATGGAATTGATGGTAATGGTTCATTCCTATTTTCTAAGTTACTTCCCCAATAGTGAGTTGAGTTCTTATCTTTGAGTTAATGATCCACTTTAGTCTATGAGTATTTGAGTATGGAAGTCTTTGATTATATTCGTTTCTAATAGCGACATTGGAGATAATCTTCCAATTCTAAATCCCGACTTGAAGTTGATTTTGAGTAAGAGTATTCAAGTGTCTGAGTAATTGAGTTCTTGATGGTATTCTTGCTTGATAGGTCTCCTAGTTACTCATCATTTGAGGACAAATGAATGGGGATATCGTAACACCCCACAACACTATTCTTAGGATTCAATTTTTTTGTTGTGAATACATAAGGTTGAACCTAGTTATGCCTTACATATACCTATGTTCTAAGACTCATTCTTATAAATGGGAAATGAATTGATAGTGGATTAGGGTAATAAGTGATATCTAGTACTTAGTCGAGTTAAAAACTTTCCTTTCCATTGAGTTTTTTCGCATTAGATCATACAAGAGAAACTTTAAATGACAACAACTTTTATCACGCAAGGAATTGGTGAGCTATGACTACCAAATTAAAGATATTTGAATTATCTTTCCAAAACCAGAAATTTAGCCGCATTTGGAGTTCGAAGCAAAAGGTTATGACCGCTTTACTAGGAATTGTCAAAGCAGAGTGAAACTACGAACTAGAGTTACGGGTTATGGTTTAAACTATGACCCATCCTGTTAACTCATGGCATAACGTCTACAAATACATTTTTGAGTCCCCAACTGTATGGATCCAACTACAGGTCGTAGTTTCAACTTGAAGAATGGATCTAGAAACCCAGATATTTTGTAAATATTTACAAATAAATTTCTATGGACCGTAGAAGTTTCTACGAGCCATAGATTGACCCATAAATGACCTAGGAGGTATTTTGAAAAGGGTTATTTTGGTCTTTTTTCCTCCTTTTTATAGCCTAAACTTGACGGTTTTACACCTAATTAAGTCCATAGACATAACTTTCAACCTTTTTACACTATAGCATATTTTAAGACATAGAGAAAGGTTTCAAAAGGAGAAAAAATTATGGTTTCAAGAGAATCTTGTGAGTTCTTCAAAGCTATTC
The DNA here is from genome assembly GCA_029948455.1 of Solanum rostratum. Lineage (NCBI taxonomy): Eukaryota > Viridiplantae > Streptophyta > Magnoliopsida > Solanales > Solanaceae > Solanum > Solanum rostratum. Next base: position 9,797,553 of record CM057055.1, on the reverse strand, counting down.
TCGAATCCAAATCTTCTAGGTATGTATAGATTCCTAAAGCATTGAATTTAGTTCGTCCATGCATCTTTTTCATCTACATGAGTCAAATTGAAATAGAGTATATCGTAGTCCTAATTTATGGGTTGCTTACATTTATATTGAATCTTCACCCGTATTTATAAACGAATTGATAATTTGTATGCTGGTAACATGAGATTGGAGTATTAATTTATATTTAACATTATGAACATAGAATTGGACCATCCTATGTGATGCTTATTTCATTGACTAAATTGAGATTATAAATGTGAATGTATGAATTGAGTAAATTTTGCATGAATAGAGCATGATGAACGTATTACATGTCCTCATACAATAAGGATCGCACATGTCTTTATGTGATGAATATGATTGGTTGAATCTTACATGTCCCTGGCTTACTATAGTGGAGCTGCTATTCCAACCAAGGCTTCGCTATAGCGAGGCACGTCCTTTCGGGGAACATAATGACCATTTGGGTCACTATAGTGATGCCCGAGTGCCTTATGATTTCTTGACTTAGTCAAATTTCAGTTCATATTCATACCTTTAAAAAGTGATTCCTCCTTCATTTTAGATAAATTTGGTGATTCAAAGGTCTAATTTCGTAGGAATTTTAAGGGGAACACATTGGTAACGTCGAAAAGTGTAGTTGAAGCTTTATTTAAGGTAATTTTTGAATTATAGCTATCGTACATTACATTTTTGGGGTGGATTTTTGGGTGACTTTGGAGGGTGATATCTTGTGTAGTGGGTATCCATTTTAAGTGATTCTAGGCTATATTTTGGGTGATTATTTGTGTGGATCATCGTGGGGTGGTTTGTTTCGATCTCGGGACTTATTTTTTATAAACTTTTCTCCTACAACTATTGTCATTTCTTAACTTTTAGCTAATTTTTGGATTTTGGTTGTGTGCCCTTATTTTGTTGGTTTTCGAATTGCATTTAGTTTCAATAATGTTAATTGGACTCGGATGGTATTTTTGACCAATTTTTGGGGTCAATTTCGGATGTGGCCCCATATTTCTCGTTTAGGGTGGTCTTTATCCATTTTTTGAAATTTTATTGTCTAGATGACCTTTATGATGTTGTGAATCTATTTTTGATAGCATGACAATGTTCTGAAGCCGTTCGAAAAGGAAAAAGCTCCAGCAGAATAAGTTGGAACGTGCGTGATCAGCCTAATTGTAGGCTATGGCTTCCCTTTCTTTAGATTGAGCTAGTTAGTGTGAATTCTTGCTCATCTAATAAAAATTTGGGCAGGGTAGCTATTTTACTTACCTTATGTGTTAAAATTCTTAAAATAAGCCCTATTAGTATTTTTTGGTTAATCGTAACCATTTATTGTATCTTATCATATTAAACCATTGATAGTAATTCTTTTCCTCTTTTTGATTATGCTAGTATATAGACAGTTGAGATAGTTGTGCTTCAGTAGATTAATTATGAGATCTAGCATTTGAAGCATGTTTTAGGTTCTTTTGGGTACATGGGGTAATTATGAATATATAACACTTCTTATTTCTTAATAGCCTTTATTTTTGTTATTATTGGTTTCATACTTTTAGTATTGTAAAGCATGATGGCTTTAGTAGAGGATATATCAGAACTTGCTTTAGATGCCCCGATGTCGTTCGGTGGGCCTAGATCCCTGTAGCATGGCATAGCAAACTAGTGTGTGCTTGGTGAACCTTACCTATGTCGCAACTTTCCTGAGTATCACCCCATCGACCATATTTCCCTTGTATCTGCCACCTTCTGGTATATTTGAAGATTAGGTCCCATATTATGTCGTTTTACGACTTTTGATTGGCAATTGAGTGGTCGTACTAGTTACATATTGTTGTAGAAAGTAATCCTTGATATGTTTTACTGTACAGATTGAAGGGTAGAGAAATTTGGCACCTCCGGTTTTTGTTTGGAAAGCATCCACGTAGTAAAATTCCTTGCCTCAAACCCCTATTTTTATCAGGCGAGCATCTAGTGGTAAAAGTCCAATACTGTCAATACATTTGATGAGCATCCAGTTAGCAGTAGCAGTCCCGTCCTACCATTTGAATTAGGCGAGCATCTGGTAGTTGTAGATCCGATCTCTTATTTATCCTGGTCTCAATACCCATTTTCTACAAAGTTTTTGCCATCAAACAATCAAGGTTAGGATTGGTTTGGTTTTAGGGAGCTCCATATGGCAGTCTAGTTTTTAATTGGATCCTTGTATTCTGGTTCTTTGATGTCCCAATAGTGATAACACAAGCCCTGTTGGCTGTAGTTAGCATAGTTAGTCGCTTAGCCTTCTCTTGATGATATGATATATAGTTCCTTTATTTGGGACAACTTATTTTGACCCTATTTTAGGTGTATTCCTTTTTTTTTTTGTATTGCTCTTCCCATTCCTTCATAGTCGGCCTATGATGCTTATTGAGTACCTGCTATATTTATACTACACTCTGCATCTACTTTCATGATGCAAGTACAAGACCAATCACCAGAGATGACTAACTAGCTTGCAGCAGCCCACTCCAGAGACCAGGGTAAACATTTGGTGTTTTTGGATCATTCTGCCTCCTTCAGCTTAGTGGCCCATCTTTTATGTATGTTTTGAGACTAGTGATGTTTTGTCAAAATACAACACCTTTGATGCTTAAAACGTAGAATTTTGTGTGTTCTCATAGAGATGTTGGTAAATTTGATGTGTTTTTATGTTTGTTTAGTAGGACTACAAGGTTAGCATGATTTTTAGGTTGTGTGTAGAAATTACAGAAAATCTATTCTTCGACACCCTTTATGGGCCGTGGAAGTTTCCACAGGCCGTAAAGTAGGTTTCTTACAAAAATCCAATGAAGGGTGATTTTCTAAAGTTAAGTCTATGAATATATAAAGGAGCTGTAAAAGTTTCTACGAGGCATAGACAAGGTGTCGTACCCTGAGGATCAGAAAGTGGGGAGTTAGTGAAAAGTTATCAGACGAAACCCCGTAAAACTTTATAGGGCCCATAAATGGGTCTTGTAGAAGTCATCCCTAAAATTGTTAAAGGAATCCACGAAGCCCTAATTATGGGCCGTAAAACTTTATACAACCTCGTAGAGTTGACCGTAGAACCTGCTAACCCAATTCTCCTATTTCATTTATTTTTCTATTTTAAATATTATAAATAGGGTTTTGGGTTAATTTTCATATAGAACTCAGAGAGTCAGTAAGAAAGAGTGAAAAACGTTGTGAGACACTTATGAAACATTATTTTGTGTTCTTATGTCATACTTGTGATTCTTGGTGAAAAGCTTGTATTTCTTGATCGTAATTTGATTTGTGTAAGTGCTTAATTATGTTATTCAATATCATGATTCTTGTATCTACAATGATAATGACTAGCTAAATCCACAGCTAAGGTTGTGGGTACCATGAAGAACTAACAAGGTGATGTCACCCAAGTTAGAACTCTTTTTTGGAGGAATACGCGATCGTTGTCATGATATGAACCAAACTAAGGTTAGGGTCGAACCCAATGAAATTCGTAGAATTAAGACAATTCAATGACTGCAATTTGAGTAGTTAACCAACTTACTTCCCCAAATAGGGGGTTGCAATAATCAATGGAGAAAAAGAACTAACAAAAGTAAAATCACTATGGAGAGAAATGGGGTATTGTGTTCCCCATGATCCCCTAACTTAGTATCACCGGATAACCTAATTCTCTTCTAGTGTGTAGCATGTAGGATAGTAAGTTAAGTTCACCAAGCCTTTTGGTCAATGGTGAAGGCAAATTTAACTATGTGACTTAGCCCATCTCCATAATGTGCATTACTAACCCTTACTTATTAGTCCCAGTTCAACTTCCCCTTGGCCCTGTTTGGTTGATTCGATGAGAACACATCAATCAAATGTTGAAAATTAATCTATTTTCCTATTCATTTATCTTGATCCAGTCAGTAACACTAGGCAGGTTCTAATGTCGGCCGCCACTCGAAAACATGCAAAACGAAGAGACTTAATTAATACATGCATGTACATTGTTAAAGAATTATGAATTATCCGATTTTATCTTGTTAGTTCTTTATTGTTTCCATAACCCTAGTTGTGGATTTAGCTACTCATAATTTGCATAGATGCAAGACTTATGATTTGGAACAACATAATAGAGCACTTACACAATTGTATTAGGAACAAGCAAATCCAACTTCAAAGAGAATCACAAGATTAAAGATGAAATCAAAGTACAAGTGTTCTCAATACTCTCCAATGTAATCTCACTACTTTCCCTCTGTAATTACTGAGTTTTCTGAGTACCATCTGAAAACTTCTGAAAAATAATCTAAAACGCCTATTTATAATTTTTAGTCTTAAACAAAGTAGTATAGATGGGTCGCACGCCTCACGAACTAGATTACGGGCCATATTGCATTCCAATACCCGTAATCGGGGTCTCATACAAAGCTCCTAGAATTCTAGACATCAACTCTATGACACACCCTCTACAACCCGTAAAGTGGTTTACGACCCGTAAGGGGGTATTGTCTGATGGATTCATAAAATCCCTGTCTCTGATCCTCAGTGTACGAACCATGTTTTACGACTCATAAATCATTCCACGACTTGTTTGCATGTTCATAGAAAAAACTTCAGAAAATCAGCCCCTCGTTGAAATTGTCCACAAAACCACTCTACGACCAATAGAATGACCTACGGCTTGTAAAGGGTCGAGTGCTGCATCAAAAATCAGAAACTTCTGTATTTCTTCTTATAATCAAGGCCAACCCTTGAATCTTTAAAATATAACACAAAAACACATAAAACCAACTAACATTGGTATTGAGAACACACAAGATTCGAAGATTTAAGCATCAAAAGTGTTGGATTTTTATAGCACATCAACACCATAAACTTAAAATTATTGTTTGTCCTCAAGCAACAGACTCAATCTACATAAGTAATAAAATAACACACAGACCTCAACCCAATGGCACACATCACATCAATCTCAAACTTAGATACCCATGCCACTTTTTCAAAATAGAATCAGATAGCCATCTAGCAAACTAGTATAGAATAGTGCATGTGACAACATAACTATGACAAGTGAGGCACTATCAAAAATTTACAATCACTGAATAAGTCTAATGCTAACAATCCAATGCATCTGCCCTCACCGAAAGAAGTCTCGTATTTGTCACTCAATGATGTTTTCATATATAACATTAGGACTATGCAAAATCGCTCACTCTCACAAACGTTATACATGCATCATGCCTAATACCAGAGGGTTTCCCCTATACTCATGATTAAGACCTTTAACTACTCGGACTACGATCACTTTAGGACTTTCTAGGCTTGTAACATAGGCTCGGGGGACGTTGTATGGTACTTTTGGAACATGGTGACTAACAACCATTCTTGACCCTGAGCTTCCTACACTTATGCCCTACCAACTCTGTTATTTTCATCTCATCCTCCCTTTCTCGTATTTCAAGCTTTTTTGGGTGCTTTCTTTTCATTCTTTCAGCTCTTTGCCTTGATTTTGCAATTCATTTTTCTATTTAACTCATAACTTAGCCATCACTTATTTTTCTTGCACCCAGTAAATGATTTCCTTTTTCTCTGTATCACTAACTCTCCTCCTCATTTTTATGTTTCATCCTTAAACAAGACACCCTCAACTTAGGGTTTTGGCCTAAGTTGAGGTGCACAATATCAATCCTTCGAACTAGGGCCACTTTTGGTAGCCACCCTCAACTTACGTTTTTAGCCTCAGTCAAGGTGCACAATATTCAAGGAAGGACCAGGACCAATTTCAAGATTTTACAACTAACAAGGCTAGGTTTAATTAGGTGTTTGCAAAGAATAGGTTACATGTTAGGATCAAACATTAGGAACAAGGGATATATTGCAATTTTAGTTGGTCATTTTAGGGTAACTAGGCTTTTAAGAACAATGGTCTAAGATCCTTTCCTAGTCACCAGTAATCTACAGTATAACTTAGAGTAGTAGGGGAAGTTCTGAATTAGCACACAACACATGAATTTAGCAATTTAAAGCTCACAATCAAATGGCACTGACTACATTATTAACAAAAGACTCTCAGATCATGTTTTTTTATCTCAATTCCTCCTCACTTATCATAACAAACATTGTCAACACACCTAAACATGCATGGTTACCAGCTAAATTACTTATCAAACTTTTTGGTGGTTATAATTTTACAATCAAAACACAAAAACATACTATATGCCACAGGTATTAGCACTATATGCTACAAATATTACCTAAACATTCTAAATGTGTCTGTTCAACAGAAAGTAATTATTCATGGGGAAATCGAACACATGCATGAAAACCCCAGTATCAAACATTAGGGTAGTTATGGACCCAAGCTACTCAGACTTCACTGAGGCCCCTAACAACCCACACCCCATCGGAAAAGATGTGCATTGTCCCTAATGCACACAATCAAAGCAAAACAAAGTGTAAGGGGTCGAAAATCATACTTGGGCGCCTAAGTGCCAGTCTCCACCTTGGATTGCCTCCTAAGCAGCATGTGAATTATTATTGCGGCACGACTTGGACAAATTGGTAACTCAGACTCCACTAATTGCCCGGACTTCATTCTTCAAATCATCTAGCCATTTCATGGTCTAGCAAATATTGAAGACAACTTCTTCATCGTTCAATCTAAACCTGAGTTTACTGGCTTCCATATCCACTAGTGCTCGCTAGTGGCTAGAAACGGTCTTCCTAGGATGATTGGGACATCGAAGTTGACTTCACAATCTAGGATCAGAAAGTCTGCGGTAATATGAACCTTTAAACTTTGACTAGAACATCATATAATATCCCTACATGTTTCTTCACCGTGCGATCAGCCATCATAACTGCATGCTCGTCCGAGTAGGGGCTCCTAATCCTAGTTTTTTGTAGGTCACAAGGGGCATCAATTTAATGCTGGAACCTAGTTCATATACTACAATTGTGAACTCCACATCTCTAATAGTGCAAGGTATGGTGAAAGCATGGGGATCTTCTCCCTTCTGAACTAAGGACCTTGTAGTAATAGCACTGCAATGTTGAAGATCTTAGGAGAGCTCCTGACTCACAGTGCGCTTTTTAGTAACTAGGTCTTTCATGTACTTCACATACCCTGGCAGATTCTACATTGTCTCAATAAGAGGGATGTTAATGGAGAGTTGTTTCAGCAAGGAGAGAAAGTGCTTGAACTTTCTTTATTTCCCCCTTTTTGATTCTTTGATTGAAGGGTGGAGGAGGCCTAGGAATAGGCTTCACCGTCTGTGGTGCATCAGCAGCTTCACTTACCCCACCTTTGCAATGATCATCTCTTGTGTTTGCGTCCTTGGCCACAACTGTCTCTTCTCGAACATCATCCTCATCAACTGACATGGGAGGATTAATGGTGCTCTTGCCACCACGACAAATAACCGCCATGCATTTTACTTCGTTATTAGGATTCTAAACTGTGTTTCTAGGCAGTGTACCCCTCTGACACTGATTTAGTTGAGCTAACATTTGACCAAACTATTGTTCCAGCTGTTTGGTAGCCACAAAATGAGACTCAATTTTCTGATTAATGCTTGAAATCTCAGATTTCATACCCCCCAGTCTCATATTGTGTCTTAGCTTTCTTCAACTGGTGATAAAATATCTCCTCAATCCCTCTAGCATTTGCACCTCTGTTGCAGTTGTGTGGTGGCGCAAAGGAACCAATTCTGAAGCCATCTCAGTGACCCTAATCCGTATCTCTCTCTGGACCGCAATTTTGATCATAGTATCCTCGTGGTTATCTATGAAAGCTCCATCTCTGTTAAAGTGCCGACCTTGGTTTCCTTGACCTTGGCGTTAGTAATGTTGGACCCTTAGGCGTTTATCCGGAAACCCTCCATCTGATCAGTATAAAAACATGTGTCTTCCTCATAATAAGGCTCATCATACATGGGTGCACGTGGAGGTTGATGAACCAATGCATTGACTTGCTCCTGGTTCTGCTTCATCATCACCTCCATACCTGTGTGGATTTGGGCTTGCATAATTTCTTTGTTGATCTTTGCTTGCTCTGGACCAACAATGACAGTGCACGAACTTTTGGTAAAAGCTCTATCTCTCTGCTCCCATGCACGATTAGTCTTGACCACTCTCTCAATCCATTCTGCTATCCTTGTGAATGGCTGATCTAAGAACATATTCCCCATGATAGTGTCCAGACAAGCTTGATTGTTCGCTTAAAGGGCACGACAGAAGATCTCCACCAAGGCATCATCAACTATCTTTTGGTCTGGGACACTCCTCAAGCATTTGGTGAACCGCTCTTAAGTAGTGCTGATCGAATCACCAGGAAGTTGCTCAATGTTGTTGATCTGGTCCTTCAACTTGAGCTTCTTTGATACAGGGAAGTACCTCTCTAAAATGGCCTTCTGCAATTCGGCCCAACTGGTGATCGAACTCTACGGGAGCTTAAATAGCCATAATGCTACATTGCTAGTAAGAGACAATGGGAAGACACGAAGTCCCACAACATCCATACACTGATTTTATGTTCTTATCACACTCTTGTAGACAAATGCAACATTGTGTAGATAGAAATGACAATCCTCCAATGGTAAGACTACAAATAGCCTATAGTTTTGCAGCATCTGAAGCAACCACTCGAGACTACGAACATTGTATCTGCCAGTAGAGGTGGCACCACAATGGCTCCAGTCACCTCCATGGCCATACGATAAGCATTGACATTAATGTCCTATGGTTGTGGAGTAGTGTCCTTAAGAGGTGGTGGGTTCTCATGATCAACATTTTCATTATCATTCCTTTTCGGAGCTGCATTGGCTACGTTATTGGCGTTATCTTAGGTCATTCTTCTCAATGTTCTATTGAGATCTAGGTCAAATGGAGTCTAGGGTCTGCCTTGACTTCGTGTATTGGGCATAAACTACATTTACACCCCGCAAAGGAAACAAAAACAACAAAAAACGTAAAATATGGGAAATAAGGTTAACACCCAAATCACTATAAAAAAACTAAGTCTAGCCGTATTCCCCGACAACAACGCCAAAATATTGATGTCGCCCAAGTTACACCTCTTTTTTGGGGATAAAGCTGCCATTGTCAATAAATAGAACCTAGCGAAGGTTAGGGTAGAATCCAATGGAATGCGTAGACTCAAGAGAAGTCAATGACTGCAATTTGAGTAGTTAACCGACTTACTTTCCCAAAGGGGGGTTTGCAATAATCAATGGAGAAATAAAACTAACACAAGAGTGAAATCAATATGGAGAGAAACTAGGTTATTGTGTTACCCATGATTCCCTAACTTAGTATGACCAGATAACCAAATTCTCTTCTGGTGTGTATCATGCAGGAGGGAAGTTAAGTTCATAAGACAGTTCGATCAAAGGTGGGAGGCTAATTTCACTATGAAACTTGGCCCATCTCTATAGTGTGCATTACTAACCCTTACATATTAGTTCCAATACATCCTCCCCTTGGCCCAGTTGTGTTGATTAGAAAAGAACACATCAATCGAATTCTGTTAATTAATCTTTTTTTCTATTCATTACTAGTATGGTCCAGTCAGTAACACTAGGCGGGTTTAGATGTTGGCCACCAATAGAAAACATGCGAAATGAAGAGAGTTAATTAATATATGCAATCATACTTTTCAAGAATTATGAATTATCTAGATTTACCTTGTTAGTTCTTAGTGGTTCCCACAACCCTAGTTGTGAATTTAGCTACTCATACTTTGTGTAGATGCAAGACTTTTGAATTGGAACAATGCAATAGAGAACTTACACAATTGAATTAAGAACAAACAAATCCAACTTCAAAGAGAATTACAAGATTTAAGATGAAATCAAAATACATGTTTTCTCAATACTATACAATGTAATCTAACTATTTTCTCTCTCTAATTACTGTGTTTTCTGTGTACTATCTGAAAACATCTGAAAAATAATCTAAAAACATATTTATAATATTTAAAATACATGTCCTAAACAAAATAGGATAGTTGGGTCGACACATATCATGAATAGGTTTACGGACCGTATTGCATTCCACGACCCTTAATCAAGGTCTCGCACAAAGATGCTAGGATTTTGTATATCAAGTCTATGACCATATAGTGGTTTATGGTCCGTAGGGAGGTTTCGTCTGATGAGTCTTCAAAAAGTCCCAATCTCTGACCCTCATGGTACGAACCATGTTCTATGACTCGTAAATCATTCAATGACTCGTCTACATGTTTGTAGAACAACTTCAGAATATCAACCCCTCACAGGAATTGTCACAAAAAGTTCTCTACGATCGGTAGAATGACCTATGGCCCATAAAGGATCTCGTGCTGCTTAAAAAATCAGCAACTTATGTATTTCTTCCAAAAATCAAGGCCAACCCTAGAATCCTGAAAATATAATATAAAAACACATAAAACCAACTAACATCGCATTGATAACACACAAAATTCTAAGTTTTAAGAATCAAAGGAAAGTGTGCATGCATGTATTAATTAATTCTCATTGGTTTTAATGGTGGCCAACATTAGAACTCGCCTAGTGTTACTTATTGGATTAAGGTAGTAATCAATAGGAAAAGAGAACAATTAACAGTACTCGATTGATGTTTCTCATCTTATCAACCAAATTGGATCAAGGGGAGATTGTACTGGAACAAAAAGAAAGGGTTACTAATGTCACACTCTGGGGATAGATGAAATCGCATAGTAAATTTTCCTCTCACTCCGATTAAAAGGTTTGGTAAACATAACTTACTTTTTGCATGCTACAGACTAGAAAAGAATCTGATTATCCAGTAATACTAAGTTAGGGAATCATGGGGAACACAATACCTTAGTTACTCTTCATACTGATCTCACACTTGTCTTAGTTTAGGATTTCTTTCCATAGTTTTTAAAAATCGTTCCCCCCTTTGGGGAGCTAAGTACGTTAATCAACTCGAACTGCTTGAGATTCTTCTTGGTCTACCCTATTCCCTATGAGATCGACCCTAAGCTTGGTTAGGTTACATATCTTGACAATGACTTCTTTAGCCTTCAAAAAGAAGGTACAACTTGGGCGACATCAAGATTTTTACGCCGTTGCCGAGGAATACGGCTAGACTTGTTTAATTTGACAAGTTCAAGAATTAATCCTTATTTCTCTCATTTTATGTTTTTGTTGTTTTTGTTTTGTTACAACGTGCAGGTGTAGTTTATGTACAACATGCAAAGTCGAGTCATTCTCTTGAATCTGTTTGAGCCAGAGATCCAAAGAACATTGAAAAGAATGGTCCAAATTAATGCAAACAACACGGTCAATGTAGCTCCTAACTAAAACTAGAATCAAAATGAGAATGATAATAATCCACCTGCACTTGAGGATATTGATCCACAGCCACAGGATCTTAATGCCAAAGCTTATCAATAGAATCAGTATCAGTTGACAAATCCTATGAATATGGACATCATTGAAGCTATTATGTTACTGCCACTATCGTATTACATAAAGTTCGATATTTTGAGTTGGTTATTCAAATGTTGCATAATCGTGGGTTGTTCGCTGGCCTACCATAAGAGGATCCACATATCCATCTACACAACATTGTGTTTGTCTGTAAGAGTGTAATGGGAACACAGAATCCATCTATGGATGTTGTTGGGCTTCGTGTCTTCCCATTGTCTCTACCAGGCAATGCAGTGTTTTGGCTATCTAAGCTCTTACAGAGTAAGATTATCAGTTGGGCTAAACTGCAAAAAGCCCTTTTGGAGAGATTCTTCCCAAGATCGAAGAAGTTCAAGCTGAAAGACCAAATCAACAACTTCGAGCAGCTTCCTGGTTACTCCATCAGTACAACATGGGAAGGTTCATAAAGTTTCTAATATGTGTTTCTGGCAACAAGATGGTTGATGATGCCTTGGTGGAGATCATCTACAGCTCGTTGGACGAGAATAGCCAAGCATGTCCTGATACCATCATAGGTGGTGCATTTTTAGTCCAACCATTTACAAGGGTTTAGTGATGCTGAAGAGTTGCCAAAAAAGTTGAACCCCATTTCTAGACTTCCTCCTCCTTTCCCTCAAAGAATCTAAAAGAAAGAGGAAGAAGGTAAATGCATGAACTTTCTCTCCATGTTCCAACAAATCTCCATCAGCATCCCTCTTATTGAGGCATTGGAGAAAATGCATGAGTATGCAAAGTTTATGAAGGACTTCATCACAAAGAAGCGTGAGTGTAAACCAGGAGATATGCTAAGATCTTCAATTCAACATTGTAGTTCATTGCTACGAGGTCCTTCGTGCAAAAACAAAAAGATCCCAATGCATTCACCATACCTTGCACTATTTGCAATGTGGAGTTCACAAGGGCATTATGTAATCTTAGTGTCAGCATAAATTTGATGCGCCTTGTGGTCTTCAAGAAGCTTGGATTGGGAGCCTTTACCATGACGAACATGCGATTGATGATGGTTGATCATACAGTGAAGAAGCCTTTGGGGATACTTTATGATGTCCTTATCAAAGTGGATAAATTCATATTTCCTGCAGACTTTGTGATCCTTGGCTGTGAGGTTGACTTTGAAGTCCCAATCATCTTGGAGAGGCCCTTCCTAGCCATCGAACACATATTAGTCGATATAGAAAGGGTCTAACTCAAGTTTAGGTTACATAAAGAAGTGGTCTTGTTCAATGTATGCTAATACACAAAAAAGGATGATGATCTGAAGGTAATCTCTATCATTGAGATTATTGATGATGCAGAGCGAGAAGTACCACTTGAGGATAGATTAGGTGTCGACACCAAGGAAGCAATGTTGATGAACTTTGAGTGTGATGGTATCCCAGACTATGAGGAAACAATGATGGCATTGTGTAAAGTCCCCGGAGGTTGTATGACTTCGTTAGAACTTGATCATGTGGTTTTGGAAAGGTTTTGAACTAAGGTCACACTCCATGGGACGCGTCACGGTCCGTGTGAGGATATATGGACCATATGGAGCATCAATGGAGTGGCCCATTTCCTTATGAGGAGTGTTTGGCCCTTAACATAGAGATTTGAACTAAGGCACGCCACACATAGACCCTACACAGGCCGTGTGACACTTTACGGACCGTGTAGTCGGCTTTGTGGTGGGTTGTGTGGTGTCCTAAGTCCTGAAATCCTATAGTTTTGAGACCTGGTATAATGGTACGTCCAAGTATACAGTCCATACAAGGTGCTACGGTCCGTATAGCCTCCCGTATCACTTCTGGAGTGAAATTTTTCTAAGTACTGAATCTCCGTCTTAGAACTTCATCGTGGAGAAATTTCCAAGTGTATGGGTTCGGGCAAGCATACGGATCGTGTGGCCTTGTACGGCCCATGTATCCCCTTTGTGGGGATGATTTCATTGAAATATTATAAGTATGGGATTACCATTTGGAACCTTCGTCAAGTGTACTTTTTCCAAGTGTTGGATCGCGGATATGTATACAGTCTGTATAGCATGTCATGGACCATGTAATCCTCTTTAAGGTGAAATTTCAAAATTTTCAACTCGTTTTAGTAATAGCATTTTCATAATTATGGTTTATTTTAAGGGTCTTTTGTGACCTTCTATGCTACCTAAGGACTTTCAAATGACCTAAACTTTATTCCATTTTCAAATTCATTCCTCACATTTAAAATTCTCTCGAGTTTCTCTCAAGGAACTCTAGAAGGAATTAAGCTTGTGGATCAAGGAAAGGCTCTTTCTTCATCAAATTTCTTCTTGATTCTTCTTCATTAGCTAAGTTATGTGGGTTTTATTCTTCGTCCCTTTCAACCAAGACGACCCAAACTCTTTTCAAGTGATTTTCATGTATTTAGCTTACTTTAAATATAGGTTTTCAATATTATTGTTTGCTAAATTCAATTGATGTATGGGCTATGTTTATTTATTGATTGTAAAGTGATTTAATCCCAATATGATGAATTGCATTGAAATTATGAATTTTTGAATGTGCATGTTCCCTTTAAAGCTTGATTTTAGCATGGATAATCTTTACTATGATTTAAATGTGAATTTTACTTATGTCTTTACTTGAATTTCATAACGTATTATTGATTTAAGTTTGTATCTTTATTACTCATGCTATTCTAATCTCATTTATGCCATATGCATACATAACTATATTTTTTAGGAAGTGTATGAACCGGGTTAAGCCCAATTATGTTCATGTATATGATCTTGATAAGATTATGGTTATGACAAGAATGTGATCACATGAATTACTATGCTTAAGGCTCATTTAGCAAGTATGGGTGTTTACACCACTATATTTAAGGAGCTAATCCTATGCATGAAAAGTATTCATGAAGAATGTTTTGGATTTTTGGCCTACTACACATGAGTATGAAGAATGTGATTTGGCCTTTAAGCCTAAGAATTCATGTAAATTATTTGAAAGTCTTATGCCTCTTTTACAAGCATGTACATATATATGTATATGTATTCTAGTAGGATAATGACCTAGTAGCGAGAGGACCTTGAGTTTGAGGCTCATCCTGTTAGTTGAGGCATGAATCGTCAGAAAAGAATCTCATTATCCCATAACACTAAGCCTAAGATAGGTATGTTTATGCCCTAGGGAGAAAGAATGTTTAGGCTCTACCTTTGGCAAGTAGGTCACCTCTTTATCTTTTTTGGGGTAGACAACGGAGTTCCAAGCTATAGCTTACTTGGTCTTATGACGGTTATGGTTCCTTCCTCAATGTATATGAAGTATTTCGCATTCACGCATCATGTATCTCATGGCATATTGATATACTATTCTCTTGTTATATGATTCTTTCTATATATTTGCCCTCGTCATATAACATTGAATGCAGGTTTTATAAGTCATATGCATTGCATGCCTGCATACTTAGTATATTCAAACATACTAACGCATACCTTTCCCTACATGATCTAACCATATAAGGACCGAGTACTACCTTCATCCACTGCACGACATCTAGCTTGGATCTTGAGATTTCTTGTTGTGGTAAGTTGTAATTTCAATGGACAAACCACTATTCCTCTACCTATGGTGTTTTTGTTATGTTACCTACTTTGTGAGTAAGCTCGGGGAATATCTTGGCCCCGTCCTATGTTATGATTAGAGGCAATGTTTGACACCTTGTGTACTCCTTTACATTTATATGCTAAGAGTTATATGTGGAGATTTTGCTTGTAGATATGGCTATCTAATGGTCATGTTATTATGCATTGATTATGAGCTTATATTATGGGTTCATGCTATAATGTGAAAGATCTTAAGTCCCGACTTCCTCCCATAGAGTGATTCATATTTACCCACCTTTTAGTTTTTATGTGCTATGTGCTTTGTGAATCCATGTTACTCCCTTCCCTATGAAATACCCATAGCATGAGTCCTACTTTCCCATCCCTTAGAATTATGTGTTTACAATCTATATACGCTTGGAAACTGATGATGTCTGAATGGATGTTATGAGGCTTATTTGGGGACTCTCGGGTTCTCATTTGCCATGTCTCTCCTAGTCCCTAGGTCCGGGTCGTGACAATTTTTGAATCAAAGCTCTAGCTTTGTAAATGATCCTCGAATTCGAACATGCCACGTCGAGTATAATCCTATTTATGAGTGTGAAGTGCACCATTCCTATGAGTGGGAGGCTACGATGACGTTCTAGAAATTATCTCACTTATTCATCTCTTATGTCGTGATATGAACTGTATGCTAGGGTTTTTTATTCCTAATGGTGTCCTTGGTATATTGCATAAGATGCCTCGAGGAAGAACTCCCCTACCAAAACCGACCCCGGATAATTAGGGTCAAGCACCTCAAGGGCCTGTGGAAGAGCCTGCCTGTAATAGTGAATTCTTTACGGCTAATGCTATGCTTGCCCAGGTGGTGACTACTATGACTAGGCAGGCTAACCTTCCTTGGGATCCCACTCCGTCTTCTAGGGTGAGAAATTCCACGTAGATGAATCCTTTAGAGTTTTATCGGTCAAAGGACGATGCAGATGCTAAAGACTTCATTGATGAGCTTAATAAGGTATTGACAGTCATGGAAGTCACTTTTGAGGAGAAAGCTAAGTTGGATGCCTATCAGTTAAAAGATATGGATCAGGTGTGGTACACACAACGGTCGATTGGAAGGGTTTGTGGTAACACAGTTAATTGGGAAGAGTTCAAGATTGTTTTTCTGAATCGTTTCATTCCACTTGAACGTAGGGAAGCTAAGATGACTGAATCATTCTTAAGCAGGGTGGTGTAAGTGTGAGGGACTATGCCCTAGAGTTCATGAAGCTCTCCAAGTATGCTCCTATGGTTGTAGCTAACCCCCATGCAAGAATGCACAAGTTCATTTCTGGGATCTCTAACTTGGTTGTTAAGGAATGCCACACGACTATGCTTATTCGGGATATGACATCTCTAGGCTCATGGTATATGCTGGAAAGATTGAAGGGGAAAATCTCTAGGAGAAGAGAGTGCATGATCCTAATAGGGCCAGTTATGATGGTGGGTTCTCCAACTCCAAGGGTGGTGGATATGGTCTCTTCCAATAGGCCAAAGTTCTAATGCTTGTATTGTTAATGCACGGGTTCCTCTTCCCAAGGCATCTATTGAGGGTGGGCCATTATATCCACGATATGACAAATGTGGAGGATTCACTCCAAGAGGTGCTTATGGGGTTTGAATACTTGCTATGGGTGTGGTGACACGGTCTATAAGCTTGTTGATTGCCTAAAGGCAACGAAGGATAGTCAAGTGGTTCAAGGTAATCCAGTCCAACCTAGAGCTCCACCAAGTGGTGCCCCGAGAAATAACAGGTTGTATGTTTTGCACGCCCAACAGGAGGTGGAAGGAGCTCTAGATATTGTGACCGGTATGTTGAAAGTCTTTGATTTTGATGCTTGTGCTTTGCTTGATCTGGGTGCCAATATATCTTTTATGACTCCTCTGTTGGTTATTCAGTTTGGTTTGATTCATGAAAGTTTGAGGGAGCCTTTTTCAGTTTATAACCCTGTGGAAGAATTTGTGGTTGCTCATAGAGTTTATCGGGGTTGTCCTAATTTTTTGTTGCATAAAGTCTTTCAGTATGATCTTATATAAATTGAGATGTTTGATTTTTATGCTATTCTCAAGATGGATTGGTTACATGGATCGTAAGCCTCTATAGATTGTAGGACCCGAAAGGTCAAGTTCCAATTTTTGGATGAACCCGTCCTTGAATGGAAGGGTAGTGACTATACTATTAAAGGTCGTTTTATTTCTTATCTTAAGGCCTGGAAGATGATCTCCAAGAGGTTTATTTACCATATTATGAGGGTCAAAGATATGAATACCAAGTCACCTACTCTTGAATGAATCCCCGTGGTGAATAAATTTCCGTATGTGTTCCCTGAAGACTTGCCCGGTATTCCTCCCAAAAGAGAAGTAGACTTTGTCATAGATCTTCTACGGGATACTCAACCTATCACTATTACACCATATCGTATGGCATCAGCTGAGTGTAAGGAGTTGAAGGATCAATTGAAGGATTTGTTGGAGAAGGGCCTTATTAGGTCGAGTATATCTCTTTGGGGTGCTCCGATGTTATATGTAAGGAAGAAAGATGGATCTCTCCAAATGTGCATTGATTATAGGCAATTGAATAAGGAAACCATCAAGAATAAGTATTTGTTTCCTAGAAACAATGACTTCTTTGATCAACTTCAAGGGGCTACCCATTTCTCAAAGATTGACCTTCGTTCTAATTATCATCAATTGAAGTTGATTGAGTGTGATACTCCCAATATGGATTTTTGGACTAGGTATAGGCACTTTGAATTTGTGGTGATGTCATTTGGTTTGACTAATTCTCAGGCCGTGTTTATGGATCTTATGAATCAAGTGTTCTAGCCATTCCTTGATAGTTTTGTGCTTGATATTCTCATTTATTTCCAAAGTGAGCAGTAGCATATAGACCTTTTGAGGTTTGTTCTTCAAACTTTGAGGGAGAAAAACATGTATTCCAAGTTTAGCAAATGTGAGTTTTGGTTTGGTGAAGTATTTTTCCTTGGTCATATGGTGTTCGACGATGGTATAAAGGTTGACCTGAAAAAGATGGAGGACGTGAAGAATTGGCCTAGACCATTCACTCCTTGGGATGTTCAGAGTTTTCTTAGGTTGGTTGGCTATTGTAGGAGGTTTGTTGAAGGGTTCTTATCCATTGCATCTCCGTTGACTAAGTTGACTCAAAAGAAGGCTAAGTTTGTGTGGTCGGAGGAATATGAAAAGAGTTTTTCAGAATTTTAAGGATCGGCTTACATCAACTCCTATTTTACCCTACCAAATGGCTTGGATGGGTTTGTGGTGTATTGTGATGCTTCTCAAATCGGGTTGGGTTTCGTACTTATGTAACATGGTGAGGTCACAGCTTATCTGTCAAGGAAATTGAACGTGCATGAGCGTAATTACCCGACTCATGATCTTCACTTAGCGGCACTGGTGTTTGCTTTGAAGATTTTGAGGCACTATTTGTATTGGGTGCATGTTGATATTTTCACCAATCACTAGAGCTTGCAATATGTGTCCATTCAAAGGGATCTTAACTTGAGGCAAATGATATGGATGGAACTTCTAAAGGACTATGACATCATTATACAATATCATCCAGCAAGGTGAATATTTTAATCGATGCTCTTAGTAGGCTATCTATGGGAAGTGTGGCTCATGTTGAGGAGGAGAAGAAGGAGTTAGCAAAAGATGTTCACCGTTTGGCTAGATTAGGTGTTAGGTTTGTCGACTCGAATGATGGTCGCATTCATGTTCAGAATGCAGCTGTATCTTTGATGGTTGTTGATGTAAAGGCTAAGTAAGAAGATCTCATTTGTTCTATTGAAGAAGTTGGTTGCCGAAACGAAGATAGATGTCTTTCCCCAAGGGGGATATGGTGTGCTTCGGTATCAATATCGGTGATGTGTTCGGATGTCGATGATCTTAAGAGGGTAATCATGAGTGAAGCTCATAACTCTCATTATTCTATTTATTCGGGATCTACTAAGATGTATCACGATTTGAAGGAATTATATTGGTGGAATGGTATGAAGAAATATATAGCTATGGTTGTATCTGAATGGCCTAATTATCAATAAGTGAAGGTAGAGCACCAAAGGCCCGGTGGTTTGACTCAAGATATTGATATTCCTACTTGGAAGTGGGAAGATGTGAAGGTTTTGTGGTTAGGTTGCCTCAGACCGGAAGACAATTTGACTCCATTTGGGTTATCGTTGACCAGATTACTAAGTCGGCTCATTTCCTACCGATCAAGACTACTTTTGATGCCAAAGATTATGCAAGGTTGTACATCCAAAAGTTGGTGAGGTTGCATGGTGTGCCTAGGTCTATCATTACGGAGCGTGGTACATAATTTACTTCTAGCTTTTGGAGGTCATTTCAAAGAGGACGTGGTAGTAAGGTGAAGTTGAGCACCGCCTTTCATCCTCAAACTGATGGACAAGATAAAAGGACAATCCAAACCTTAGAAGATTTGTTGAAGGCTTGTGTGTTGGAGTTCTAGGGTAATTGGGATGACCATCTTCCACTTATATTAAGTTTGCTAATAATAATAGTTTCAATGCTAGCATCGGTATGGCACCTTTTGAAGCTCTGTATGGTAGGAGATGTACATCTCCAGTAGGATGGTTTGAGTTGGGAGAGATGGCTTTGATTGGCCTAGATTTGGTCTTTGAGGCTATGGAGAAGGTGAAGTTGATAAGGAGAGGTTGATGATGGCCCAAAGTGGCCAAAAGTCCTATTTGGATGTTAGGAAGAAGAACCTTGAGTTTTATATTGGTGATTGGTGCATGTGAAGGTCTCACCTATGAAGGGTCTGATGCATTTTTGCAAGAAGGGCAAGCTAAGTCTTCGTTAGGTAGGCCCTTATAAGATTGTTGAGCAAATTAGGAATATGGCTTATAGGTTAGAGTTGCCTTTGGATTTGAGCTCAATTAACCCGGTCTTCTATGTATCTATGTTTAGAAACTTGGTTGTTGATCATAGTATAATTGTGCCTTTGGAGGGTGTTGAGGTTGTGGAGAAGTGTCTTATGAAGAAATTTCAGTGGAGATCTTTGATAGGCAAGTGAAGCTGCTTCATAACAAGGATATGGCTTCGGTTAAGGTGCTTTATAGAAATCAACATGTGGAAATTGCTATATGGGCGGCAGAGTTTGACACGATGAAGCGGTATCCCCACCTTTTCCAATCTACTCAAGCCCAACTTATTAGTTTCTTCATTTTCCAAGTGGTCCTAACACCTTCATTTTTGAGTTTCATGACATGATATGCATACATGTGCACCAAAATGATTTCTATGATGTTTTGAATTATTTAGATATGTTTTTATATGAGTTTTAACGACTTTATGATTTTTAAGTAATGAAAATTCATTGCATCTTGTCATTGAGTATTTCATGTTCTAGGTTGAACCTTTCAAGCCATGTTTCAGCTCATTCGAGGACGAATATTCCCAAGGGAGAGATGATGTAAAGACCTTGTCACGACCTGGACCTAGGGCCTAGAAGTGAGACGGCGAATGGGAACCTGAAAGTCACCCAAACAAGTCTCAAAGTATCCAAACCCACATCATCAATTCGGAAGCTCATCCATATAGTAAACACATAGAACTAGGGGATCAGAAAGTAGGACTCAGAGTATGGGGATATCATACGGAAAGGGATTAACATGGAAACACATAGCACATATCACACAAGGACTAAGGGCAGGTAAGTAGGACTTACTCTATGGGGGGAATACAAGGCTTAGTACCTTCCACACTTCCATTTCAACAATCATATCAGTCGACGATTCAATAACATATACATGATAACCAATAAGAATAGGGAAACTTAGAAAAGCTTCATATACCATACATTTCGCAAAGAGTTGTGCAATATTCTATTGGGTGTCCAACAATGCCTCTACTTTAAGATAGGACGGGGGCCAAGACATGTCCAGGATCACCCTCAATTACAAAAGTAAATGTAAAACTACATAAGTAGAAGGAATGTGGTTTGTCCTTGGAAGATATGACTCACCACTAATATCAAATCTCCAAGTTCAAGCTAACTGGCAAATGGAAGATTATCAGAGCCCTCAGTTCCTACATGGTGAAATCATGTAGGCAAAAAGTATGCATTAGTACGTTTAAATGTACTAAGTATGTGGTCATGCAATGCATATGACTTATCAAACTTGCATTTCAATGTTAGATGACAAGGGCACGTAATATAGGAAGAATCATATATCCAAAGAAGAGTTGTATACAATATGCCATGAAGCCCATGATGCATGAAATGTCATAATGCTCATATATAGTGGGATATGACCTTAACCGACAAGAGTAAGACCAAGCGAGCTATTACATGGAATCCTGATGAAATCCCCGCACTGGTAAAGAGGTGGTCTACTTGCCAAAGTTAAACCATACTTCACCTAACGGGCTACCCCATTTCGTATGAAGCAACCTTCTTTATGGGCTACCCCATTTCGGATACGACTTTTACATATAACTTATCATATCATATCATACTTTACCTTACGGGCTACCCCATTTCGTATGAAGCAACCTTCCTTACGGGCTACCCCATTTCGGATAGGATTGTAGCATCACCTATTCTAGGCACATAGTTCAAGGAGAGAGAGTGAACCCTCAGTGCATCGGTTCTAAGTCGGCATCCCACGAGAATACGTAGACTTATATGCACATGCTTTCAAGAGACAATAGTCATTTCGAATTCTTTCAATGCATATTCAGGCTCAAAAGCCAAATGATAGCTCTTAATCAAAATACTCATGCATAGGAATAGGTCATCTACATACAGGGAATGGTGCAAGCACCTAGAATGCTCAAAGAGCCATAATCATAGACATATATGTGATCACATTCTTGTCATAACCAATATCTTATCAAAATCATATCATAAAACATAATTGGGATTAAGCCACTTCATAATTTCCATAAAATCCAATGTTCATAAAATTCATATGCCATGAATGATGTAGAAATAGCATGGGTAATTGAGATTCAATCTAGAACCAATAATATAATACCAAATTATAGTAAATCCACAATCAAATCTACATTTAAATCATAACATAAATCACGCATGCACAAATCAAGCTAAAAAAGAGACATGCATGTTCATCACTTCCTAACTTGAATGTCATCATCATAATAGGGCTTAAAATAACTTAAAATCATAAATAAAGTACAACTCATACATCAATTGAATTTATTAAACAATAATTTTCAAAACCCATATTTAAAGCAAGCAAAATTTCCATGAAAATCAATTGAAAAGAGTTTGGATCTTCTTGATTGAAAGGGACCAAGAATCAATCCCACGTACCTTGCTTAGGATGATGAATTTGAGAGGAATTTATCTTGAAGTTGAAGCTCAAATTAAATCCTAGCTAGAATATTGAGGGAAAGGCTTGGAGAGAATTTTAGGAATTGAGTTCTAAAGTTAGAGTGTTGTTTTTCTAATGAGAATGGACTAGAATGAAAGAATATCAGTTGATTTAGGTGCTTAGGATTGGTGAAAAAGTCGTAAAACACTTTTAGAATAAACCATAATTACATAAAAGCCATTAATGAAACAAATAGAAAATGGTCTATCACCACTATACTGAAGTTACACGGCTCATGAAGCATTTCACTGGCCGTGAAAAGTGCCCGTGAAACAATACTCAACAAAAAATTTTCCTGACGAAGGTCCAAAACAAAATTTTCCACACTTAAAATTTTTTTGACGCGAGGGTCGTCACACTGATGGTCACACGGCCTGTGTGGACTTACACGGGTCATGTAGGTGGCCGTCAACTTACACTTTGGAAAATTTTTGCACGAAAAGTTACAAGACGGTGATTTCGTACTTAGAAAGATTTTACGTCGAAAACCACACGGTGGGACACATGGCTCGTGAGCCTTCACATGGACCGTGAAGATGGCCATGTCACAACACTTGGCCTTGATACTTGGTTTTCCCTGCTCAAGGCCATCACCTGGGCCTCCACACGGTCTGAGGATATACGGACCGTGTAGAGCCTATTTGGAGTGGCCCTTGGCCTTATGAGGAGTGTTTGGCCCTTAATGTAGAGTTTTGAACTAACGCACGCCACACATGGACCCCACATGGGTCCTGTGACACTTCAGGATCGTCTTGTGGTAGCGTTAGTCTTGAAATCCCATATTTTTGGAACCAAGTATAATGGTACAGCCTAGTATACGGTCCATACATGGTGGTATGGTCCGTATGGCCTCTCGTATGCCTTCCGGAATGAAATTTTTTGAAGTACTGAATCGCCATCTCGACATTTCATTGTGGATATATTCCAAAGTTTAGGGGTACGACAAAGCACATGGATCGTGTGGCCTTGTACGACCCATGTAGTCCCTCCGTGTGGATGATTTCATTGAAAAATTCTATGTATGAGATTACCAGCTTGGAGCTTCATCATGTGTATATTTTCCATGTGTTGGATCATAGACATGTATACCATCCGTGTAGCATGTCACGGACCGTGTAGTCCTCCATGAGGCGAAATTTCAAAATTTTCAACTTGTTTTATTAATGGTGATTTCATAATTATGGTTTATCCTAAGGGTCTTTTGTGACCATTTATGCTACCTAAGGGCTTTCAAATGACCTAAACTTTATTCCCCTCATTCAAATTCATTCCTCATATTTAGATTTCTCTCAAGTCTATCTCAAAGAACACTAGTAGGAATTAAGCTTGGGGATCAAGGAAAGGCTCTTTCTTCACCAAATTTCTTCTTGAATCTTCTTCATTAGCTAAGGTATGAGGGTTTGATTCTTAGTCCCTTCCAACAAAGAAGACCCAAACTCTTTTCAAGTGATGTTAATGAATTTTAGCTTACTTTAAATATGTGTTTTCAATATTATTGTTCATTAAATTCAATTGATGTATGGGCTATGTTTATTTATTAATTTTAAGGTGATTCAAGACCTAATATGATTAATTGCATTGAAGTTATGAAGTTATAAATGTGCATGTCCCCTTTAAAGCTTGATTTGAGCATGGGTAATCTATACTATGATTTAAATGTGAATTTTACTTATGTAATTACTTGAATTTCACAATGTATTATTGGTTAATGTTTGAATTTCTATCACCCATCCTATTCTCATCTTATACATGGCATATGCATACATGACTATGTTTTTTTATAAGTTTATAAAGTGGGTCATGTCAATTTCTGTTCATGTATATGATATTGATAAGATTATGGTTATGACAAGAATATGCTCACATGAATGTCTATGATTAAGGCTCATTGCGCAAGTATGGGTGTTTACACAACTATGCCTAAGGAGCTAATCGTATGCATGAAAAGTATTCATGAAAAATGTTATGGCTTTTTATCCTGTTATGCATGAGTATGAAGAATGTGACTTAGCCTTTAAGCCTAAGATGCATGTAAATGATTTGAAAGTCGTATGCCTCTTTTACAAGCATATATATACATATATGATGACCTAGTACCGAGAGGACCTTGAGATTGAGGTTCATCCTGTTAATTAAGGCATGACCCATTAGAAAAGAATATTATTGTCCCATAACTATGTGCCTAACACAGGTATGTTTATGCCCCAAGGGGAAAAATATTAAGAATCTACCTTTGACAAGTAAGTTACCTTTATATTCATTGTGGATAGACGGCGGAGTTCCAAGTTATGCTTCACTTGGTCTTATGTCGGTTACGGTCTAATCCTCAATGTATATGAAGTATTTTCGCATTTCTGCATCATGTATCTCATGGTATATTAATATACTATTCTCTTGTTATATGATATTTTCTATATATGTTCCTTCATTATCTACTATTGAATGCAGGTTTGATAAGTCATATGCATTGCATGCCCATATACTTAGTACATTCAAATGTACTAATGCGTACTTTTTCCTACATGATCTAACCATGTAGGGACCAATGACTACATTCATCCACTGCACGACATCTAGCTTGGATCTTGAGATTTGTTTGTGTTGGTGAGTCCTATCTTCTGAGGACAAACCACCATTCTTCTACCTATGATGTTATTGTTATGTTACTTACTTTGAGGGTGAGCCAAGGATATGTCTTGGACCTTTTCTATCTTATGATAAGAGGCAATGTTGGACACCTTGTGTACTCCTTTATGTTTATATGCTAAGTGTTTTATGTGGAGATTTTGCTAATAGATATGCCTACCTAATGGTCATGTTAGTATGTATTGACTATGAGCTCATGTTATGGGTTTCATGCTATCATATGAAAGATCCTATGTCCCAACTTGCTCCTTTAGAGTGAGTCATACTTACCTACCCCTTAGTTCTTATGTACTATGTGAATCCATGTTTCTCCCATTCCCAATGACATCTCCATAACATGAGTCCTACTTTCCTTTCCTTAAGAATTACGTGTTTACAATCTATATACGCTTCCGAACCGGTGATGCACGAATGAATGCTATGAGGTTCGTTTGGGGAGTCTCCGATTCCCATTTGCCATGTCCGCCATAGGCCCTAGGTCCAGGTCGTGACACGTTAAGGGTATCTCATGCCCCTAAACGCCAAACTAAGATTGAGTTGGACTTACAGAATTGAGAATCACCACCAACTAAACCATCAATTAAAGAGCCACCGATACTGGAATTGAAGACTCATCCATCCCGTTTGAGATATGCATTTTTGGGTACGAACAACACCTTGCCAGTCATAATCGTTGTGGACCTGAATGACGAACAAGTAAATGCTCTGGTTGCAGTACTTAAGAAAATCAAGAAAGTTATTAGGTGGACAATTGCGAACATCATTTGCATCTCTCCTGGGGTGTATACTCATAAAATCCAATTGGTCAAGGACTGCAAGCCGAGTATTGAGCCCCAAAGGCATCTCAGCCCACCTATACAAGAGGTCGTGCACAAAGAAATCATCAAGTGGTTGGACAGAGTGGTGATCTATCCAATTGCTGATAGTGAATAAATGAGCCCAATTTAGTTTGTTCCGAGAAAGGGGGTATCATAGTGGTCCCAAATACTAACAATGAGTTGATTCCCATGTGACAAGCCATTTGGTTGAGGGTGTGCATGGACTATAGAAACCTCAATGCATCAACAGAAAAGAACCATTTCCCTATGTCGTTCGTGGACCAAATACTAGGTTGCTTAGCTAGAAAGGGCTGGTATTGCTTTATGGGTGGTTACTCGGGCTACAATCAGATCTCCATTACTCTATAGGATCAGGAAAAGACAATGTTCACATGCCCCTATGGTACCTTCGAATTCAAAAGGATGCCATTCGGGTTGTGTAATGTGCCAACAACATTCCAAAGATGCATGATGTCAATCTTCTCAGACATAGTGGAGGACACTATTAAGGTCTTCCTGGATGAATTTAGTGTGGTTGGTGACTCTTTTTAGGATTTCTTAAAATATTTACATGATGTGCTTAGAAGATGTGAAAAATGCAATCTGGTGCTGAATTGGGAAACGTATCACTTTATGGTGAAGGAGGGTATTGTATTGGGGCACATAATCTCCATCAAGGGAATAGAGGTGGAAGAGCTAAAGTGGAGGTGATTGAGAAGTTTCCACTGCCTATCTCTATCAAGGGTGTTAAGAGATTCCTAGGCCATGCAGGATTCCACAAGCAATTTTAAAGAACTTCTCTAAGATTGCACATCCCTTTTGCAAACCACTTGAGAAGGATTCTAAGTTCATGTTTGATGAAGCATGTTTGAAAACCTTTGAAAGACGAAAGCAAAAGTTGATTTCAACTTCCGTCATCGTAGCTCCAGATTGGTCAAAGCCCTTCGAAATCATGTGTGATGCAAGCGGGATTACGCTTGGTGTAGTGTTTGGACAAAGCCAAGAGAAGATATTACATCTCATATACTATTCTAGCAAAGCCCTAATTGCAGTATAGAAGTACAACATAGTCACAGAATAGGAGCAACTTACAGTTATCTTCGCATTCGAAAAATTCAGGTCTTATCTCTTAGGGACCAAAGTCATTATGCACACTGAACATTCTGCATTATTGTAGTTGAAGGAAAAAAAGGATGCAAAACCGAGACTGATTTGATGGATACTTCTTTATCAAGAGTTTGACTTCAATGTTAATGATAGAAAGGGGACTAAAAATCGTGTGGCAGATCACCTCTCAAGATTAGAAGATAGAGCCATGGATAAGTTCGATGATACATTTGAGATTGATGATTCATTCCCTGATGAGAGAGTGTTGGCAGCATCTATGACTTGATACCATGGTTTGTATACTATGTAAACTGCTTGGTTAATGATATCGTGCCACCAGACTATCATACTTACAAACAGCGCAAGTTCATTTCTAATGTGAGAAAGTTCTTTGGGATGATCCATACTTGTTCCGCATCTATGCAGATGAGATTATTCATCTCTGTGTCCCTGAGGTCGAGATATATGATGAATATCCTAGAGGCGTGTCACTCATCTCTAGTAGGTGGGCATCATGGTAGAGTCCGGACAACATATAATATCTTATAGTATGGCTTCTACTGTCCAATAATCCAACAAGGCACCCACGACTATGCCAAAGCATATTACAGATGCCAAAGAGATGATGGTGTTTCCCATAAACATGAGCTCCCTCTAAACCCCATTATGGTGCTTGAATTATTCAATGTATAGTGAATAGATTTCATGGGTCTGTTCCTTAACTCGCATGGGAAAAAATATATCTTAGTGACTGAAGATTATGTATCAAAATGGGTGAGGTCAGTCGCTCTCCCCAATAACAAAGGCAAAAGTGTCACAACATTTTTGAAAATGAACATTTTCTAATGGTTTGGCACCCTCATACGATTATTAGCGATGGAGGTTCCCATTTCTATAATAGATTGTTCACGACTTTACTTGAAAATATGGAGTAAAGTATTAGGTGGAAATACCCTACAATCCTCAAACAAATGATCAAATAGAGGTGTCCAATAGGGAAATCAAATAGATTCTACCCAAGACTTTTAATGCAAACTGTGCAGATTGGTCACAAAAGCTTGATGACACATTATGGGCATACGACACTGCATTTAAAACCCCTATAGGTATGTCTCTTTACCTACTTGTCTTTGGTAAAGCTTGTCACTTGTCAATGGAGCTTGTGCATAAGGTGATGTGGGCACTCAAAAAGTTGAATATAGACTAGAATGATGTTGTGAACTCTAGCCTGAGCCAACTCAATAAGCTTTATGAATTTTGATTGAAGGCATATGAGAGCTCAACCCTATATAAACATAGGATGAAGCTTCTGCATGACTGTCATATAGAGAATTGCCATTTTGCACCAAGGGACTTTTAGTGTTGCTACATAACTCCAGAATAAAGTTGTTCCCTGGGAAAATCAAGTCAAGATGGTTGGGACATTTCAGAGTATAACATGTCTTCGACCATAAATTGAGTTAGAGAAGAGAAATGGTGGGAAATTCAAAGTAAATGGCCAAAGAGTCAAACTATATCTTGGCAATGTTGAAGAAGTAAAAATGGTGGAAGCATCGACACTTGGTGATGTCTGAGTAACCAAGTTGCCCAAGTCTTCCCATGACCATAAATCAGGCGCTACTTAGGAGGTAACCCAAGGTAAAGACCGACGCTTAAGCGCCCAGGCATGTTTTCCTTGTGCTTTATTATTTTATGCATTGAGGACAATGCACATCTTTTTCAATAGGGTATGGGTAGTTATAGGCCTTAGTGATGTCTGAGTAACATTGGCCTATAACTATCCCAATTTTTGAATCTTAGGGGTTTTCTTTCCTGTGTTCTTTTTCCCCAAGGATATTTACTTTCTGTTGAACCGACATGTTTAGGATATGTAGGTAGTATTAGTAGTATGTAGTACTGATACCTATGGCATATGTTTGTTTTGTGTGAAAATGATACCCACCAGAGTTTTTCAGCTAGTCTTGATAACAACCATGCATATTTTATTATTGACAATGCATGTTCTAATAAATGAGAATAAATTATGATGAAGAGCATGATCTGAGAGTTTATGTTGATAGTGTTATAAGTATCATGTGTATGTGAGCGTTTTTTTGCTAAATTCATATGTTATGTTTCAATTTATAACTTGATGTGTTACTCTGACGTAGACTATAGATTAATAGGTTAGAAAAGGATCTTAGGCTATTGTTAATATTAGTTCACTTAGCCTAAATAACCAACTAAATGTGTAAAATATACCTTGATCCTAATGTTTGAGCCTTACATGTACCCTTTTCTTACCTAGCCTTTTTAGATGTAAAATCTTGAAATTGGCCTTGGTCCTTCCTTGAACATTATGCACCATAACTGAGGTAAAAATCTTAAGTTGAGGGTGCTATCAAAAGTGGCCCTGGTTCTTAGGTTGGATATTGTGCACCTTGACTCAGGCCAAAAGCCTATGTTGAGGGTGGTTGGGGTAAGGGTAAACACAAAAATAAGGTGGAAGCTAGTGATACATTGAAAAAGGGGATAGAAATGTGTCTGGATGGAAGAAAAATGAGTATATGCTTAATCAATTAGATAAAAAGCAAAATGATGTCAAACCAAATGCAAAGAGCTGAAAAATTAGAATAAGGCACCCAAAAAGGCTTGAAATAGGATAAAAGGAGAATGAAGTGAAAAATGACAATGTTGGTTGGGCAAAAGTGTAGAAAAATGCAATGTGAGGAGGGATTTTAGTCATTGTGTTCCTAAAACATCCCACCAAAGTCTCCTAATCCTGTGTTACAAGCCAATAAAGTCCTAAAGTGATCCTAGTAAAAGTAGTCAAAGGTCATGGTCATGTGTATAGGGGCGAGCATATGGTATTGAGAAATATATTTGAATGTCTTTTGTGAGAGTGAGTGATCTTGTGTAGTCCCAAGCATTGAATCTAAAAATATCATTATGAGTGGGATATAAGACTTTTTTGTGTGAGGGCACTTGCATTGCATTGTTGATATTAGACTAACTCAGTAAGTGTGGCTTGTTGACAATTGTCTTGCTTGTCATAGTTGCACTGTCACATGTGTTGATCTGTATTGGTTTTCTTGATATCTACCTAATATCATTGTTACAGTGGTGTGGGTATCTACGCTTGAGTTTTATATGATGTATGCCATTAGATTGAGGTATATGTATTACTGTACTGCTTATTTAGATTGAGTATGTCATTTGAGGACAAATAATAATTTTAAGTTAAGGGTATTGATGTTCTATCAAAATACAACACTTTTGGTGCTTAAAACATGAAATTTTATGTGTTCTCATAGCGATGTTAGTAGATTTGATATGTTTTTATGTTTGTTTTGCAAGATTACAAGGTTGGCATGATTTTGGGCTAAGTGTTCAGAAATTACAGATGATGTTATTCCACGACACCCTTTACAGGCCGTGAATGTTTCCACAAGCCGTAAAGTAGGTTTCGTACAAAAATCTAGTGAAAGGTGATTTTTGGATGTTAACTCTACGAACATACAGATGAGCCGTAAAAGTTTCTACGTGTCGTAGACAAGGTATCGTACCTTGAGGATCAGAAAGTGGGGAGTTGCTGAAAAGTCATTAGAGTAAACCCTCCACGGGTTGTAAACCTTTGTATGGCCCAAAGATGGGTTTCGTAGAAGTCATCCCGTGAATTAATGAAGGAATCCATGAAGCCCCGATTATGGGTCGTAACTTTATACGGCCCGTAGAGTTGATCGTAGAGTTTGTCAGCTCAGTTCTCTTATTTCATTTTGGTCTTGCATTTTAAATACTATAAATAGGTTTATTAGATTAATTTTCATTACGAACTTTAGAGAGTCTGTAAGAAAAAGTGAGAAACATTATGAGACACTTGTGAAACATTATTTTGTGTTCTTAATTTATACTTATGATTCTAGGTGAAGAGCTTAGATTTATTGTTCTTAATTTGATTTTTGTAAGTGCTTAATTATGTTATTCAATCTCATGATTCTTGCATCTACATTGATACTGAGTAGCTAAATCCACAACTAAGGTTGTGAAAACCATGAAGAACTAACAAGGTAAAATTGGATAATTCGTAATTCTTGAAAAGTGTGCATGCATGTATTAATTAATTCTCTTTGATTTTAATGCTATTTAATGCTGGCCAACGTTAAAACTCACCTAGAGTTACTAACTGGATCAAGGTAGTAATGAATAGGAAAAGAGATTAATTAATAGGATTCGATTGATGTTTCTCGTCTAATCAACCAAATTGGATCAAGGGGAATTATACTAGAACAAGAGGAAAGGGTTAGTAATACCACATGGCGAGGATGGATCAAATCACATAGCGAAATTTTCCACTCCCCTTGATCAAAGGGTTTGGTAAACTTAACTTACCGTTTTGCATGCTACACACTAGAAAATGATTTGATTATCTGAAAATACCAAGTAAGGGAATCATGGGGAACACAATACCCTAGTTGCTCTTCATACTGATCTCACATTTGTCTTAGTTTAGGATTTATTTCCATAGTTTTTACCACTCCCCCTACCTTTGGTTATATAAGTAGGCTTATCAACTCGAACTGCTTGAAAATCTTCTAATTCTGCCTTACTCCCTGTGGGATCGACCCTAACCTTTGTTATATTATATATCTTGACAATGACCACTTTAGCAATAAAAAAGGAGGTGTAGCTTGGGCGACATTAAGATTTTAGCGCCGTTTCCAGGGAATACAACTAGAGTTCTTTAATTTAAGTAGTTCGAGAATTATTCCTTATTTCCCTCATTTTACGTTTTTGTTGTTTTTTTTGTTTTTAATAGCGTGCAGGTTTAGTGTATGCATAACACCCGAAGTCAAGGCATTTCTTTGATTCTGTTTGACCTAGAGATCCGAAGAACATTGAGAAGAATGGCCTAGGGCAATGCAAACAACATGGTCAATACAACTCAGAACCAAAACCATAATCAAAATGAGAATGATAATAATCTACCTCCGCTTGAGGATATTGATCCAAAGCCATAGGATCTAATTGCCGAAGCTTATCAATGTAACCAATATCTGCTGAATCCTATGGATAATAATGTCACAGGAGCTATTGTATTACCATTACTATCGGATGACACAAAGTTCATTGTTTCAAGTAGGTTACTTCAAATTCTATAGAAACGTGGGTTGTTCGCGGACCTACTATCAGAGGACCCGCATAACTATCTACAGAACGTTGTATTTGTTTCTAAGAGTGTAATGGGAACTCAGAATTTGTCTATGGATGTTGTTGGGCTTCATGTCTTCCAATTGTCTCTATTAGGCAATGCAGTGATATGGCTATCCAAGCTCCCACAGAGTTCGATCATTAGTAGGGCTGAACTGCAAAAGGCCTTTCTGAAGAAGTTCTTCCTAAGATTGAAGAAGCTGAAGCTCAAAGACAAAATCATTAACATTGAGCAAGTTCTTAGTGACTCGATTAGTACCACGTGGGATAGGTTCCCAAAGTGTCTAAGAAGTTTCCCTGAGAACGAGATAGATGATGATGCCTTGGTGGAGATCTTCCGCCGCTTTGGACAAGAATAGCCAAGCATGTATTGACACCATCATATGTGGAACTGTTTTAGATCAACCATTTTTAAGGGTTGCTGAGAAGCTAGAAAGGGTGGTTAAGACAAATCGTGCATGGGGGCTGAGGGATAGGTGTTCCACCAAGAGTTCATGTGCAGTCAATACTATTTCGGCGCAATCAAAGATAAATGAGGAGATGATGCAAGAGCTTATCTCCAATGCAACCATCACTTACTACACCATAACTTTAAACACACAAGAGTTTCCTGAGGGAAGCAAAAAACATAGATTTTCATAGTCACACATGCACCTCTCACAACTGCAGATTTAATACATTAAGGAGAAACAAGACCAAATAAGAACAATAATAATTTACAAAGGCATTCATGGTGGTATATGTACAACATCAATGTTATCTCATATATGGCTTTTGTCTTATACATTTACCTTCCTAAGCATAATAGAATGTTTCCATTTCTGCAAATTTCCTTGTGCACACCTAGCTGAATAGTCTGATTTCTTTATAATCTGGATACTCGCGTTACACTTCTTCCAGTCTTCATTGGTTTTACTAGCTATTTCCCATATTTCATGAAATCTACACAATGTCAAGGCATCGGCAAACAAACTCACTATTATTTGGTAATATTTTCATTGTTAAGTTGAAATACATAATTGCCTGTCATATTTCACCCATAAAAGAGCTTTCTATTTTGGCAATGTCGCCATAAGAATATATTTAGTGCAAGTGTTATGGCATTTAATTCATCTATATCCGTTGTATTATACATTCTCAACAATTTGCACCTGAATTATCAGATAGTCTATCTACCAGAAAGATTCAAAAATATGCTTTCAACTTATTACAAAATGGTTCAAAAATGCCCTCTTTCCCTCTTTTATATTAAATTTGCCCTTTCTTCAACCTATTGAGCTATAAAGCCCTTAACTTACTAGAAATGGCTCAAAAATGCTCCACTTCCACTTAATGGATCTAAAATACTCTTATCCTATTAGAAATGCTTCAAACTTAACCTTCCTTCCACCAAATAGATAAAAAAAAATCTCTTAACATATTAGAATGACTCACTTAACATAATTTAGACAAAAATATCAACAATTTTTAGAGACTAAATTAGGAATTAGGTGATAAAAAAAATTAATTTATCTAAGATGGAAATAAAAGTAAAATGAATTAAATAGTTGAGTTTTTATTTATTGAAATTTGAAGGCTAATGTTAAAGTGTATGACAATTGAACAATTTGGATTAGATAAGGCCTCAACAAGTCCTCTTAGTTGAAAGCTTCCGCTGTCTGTGGCAGAAAACTTCAACATATGTTGTCAATCTTTTGCAAAATGAAGATGTCTAATGGGGATATCTTATCACATCAAACTAAAGAGGATGTGCTTTTGCATCTTAACTAAATTTTCAATGAAACAACACATTCAATAGATGTATAACACTTGAATTATTTATAAAGTTTGCATTCCTGGAAGTCACTCGCAAATGCTGAGTAAAATGTTTAAACATCTATGGAGAAGATAGAAAAGGAGAAAGAAATGATACATCACTGACACATCAATGTACTTACTCGAAAAAACAAATATTATCAAATGCACATAAGTAAGGCAATTGAAGAAATTCACCACTGCATGAAGCTCCGACATTTCACCTAGTTTTTCTTGGAAAACATAAATTTTTTCACATCATTTAGTGTATTTACATTATATTTAATTTAGTTCATGAACTAGTAGATTAATTTATTAGGAGATACATGAATTGATGGAAGGGTCTAGATTAAGTCTAGTTTGTTTTATGAACTTGGGGATGTGAAGTATTAATTATGGTACATGTATGCTAGATTAGGTAGATGTATGCTAGGCTAGCTACATGGATGAATTTACCTATAAATAGTCACATAATCTCGCAATTTTGTGGTAGGACAAAAAAGTTGAATAGAAAATTATCTTTCCTCCACTTCTCAGATGAGATGTGCCCATTTACTTACTTATACTTTCCGCTGTTCAGAAGAGTTTATTGATTGAATAATGTGATGAGGCTAAGTTGTTCGCTTGGGGACTAGCAATAGTCTATGAGTGCCGGCCACACCAAGGGTACCCTCCCGAGCCATGACAACTTCAGCTTCTTAATATATCTTATTTATGCTTAAATTTTTTGTAGTTGCAGTTAATATTTTCTTCTTCTTAGAACTCCTCAAAAGAAAGAGAAAACCTACTTGAAAAATACATATAATAATTTTAAAATTAATGATAAATATTTTTGAAATTTTAAGACAGAGTTTTTCCTACAAAACATTTGAAAAAGATTTTTACTAAACAAACATTAAGTTAATGATAGCTTCTACAATTTTAACACATAGTCTCATCTATTAAACATTGAAAACAATTCGTACTAAATAAACACCTCTTGATCCCTAAACATGTATTAGTTTATTGTAACTTCATAATATATTTAACTTTTTACAATTAAAAAAATGAGTAAATAGCCAAGCTGATAAAAAAAGATATACATCAATACAAGTGTCATCTTACCTAATTATCTTGTACCAACTTATTTTCATATATTTGAATAAAATTATTTTGATATAGACTTTTGAGTTCTTAACATACACTAATGAAAAGAATAAAGTAAAAAAATAGTAAGATAATATTAAGAGGAACAAAATTAAGACCGTTTGACTAATTGTTCAGAAATTCTCGCTAAACTTTGTAACTACAGTATCAGCTCACTCTTGATGCGTCTTTTCTTTACTGCACTTGGATTAGGCTTGACATTTTAAATGTCCCAAATGTTCCTTATTATCATCCCTTTTATTATTCTATCATCATGTTTCAGACGATAACAAAATTATATTAATTAATACCGTATTACATGAAGGTGAATAATTGGCGTGAAATTGATTTTTTGACAAATTAAACAATATACTATCTTGTTTTAGTAATTGGGAACATGCCTCACAATTTATTTTGTAAAAGATTAATACTGAATACATAAAATTACTAAATTGCAGTATGAAATAGCAAAAAAGTTAATAGGATTACTAAGATATTTTTATAGTTTATTTTTCATTTAGTCTCTGAACTAATAGTTATTGTTTGAAAGGAACATTTCTTCACGAATCAAATTTTTTCAACCAAGAAAATAATTCTTTGAGATAATAACTATTTGGTGAGTGTCACACCCTTGCTCCCCCCCCCCACCCCCGCGAGGTTTCGAAAATTAGAGTTTTTCTAATTAAAGTGACATTTTGAAAAGGGATTATATATTTATTTAGAGTCGCCATTTGGAATTGAGTTTTGCTGTTCCAAGTCACCTTTTTTTTTAATCCCTAATAAAAAAGAAATGACTCTTTATTATTATTATTTTTTTGATCTGTGAACCAGAAATTCGGGTAAGAAATTCTATTAATCGAGAGGAAGGTGTTAGGCACCCCTCGAGTCCGATGGTTCTAGCATGGTTTCTTTATTGATTTATGTATGACTTAAACTAATTTTGAAAACATTATATTTCTTGGTTTTGCAAAAATTGATTTACTTACATTCTTCAATTTATCCGAAATTTATATATTTATTTTTTTTAAAAAAACTATCATATTTTATTGGTTCGTGGTGTATTGATAGCAACGCTTTCCAATTTTGTCACGAATTAATTATCTCTTGGAAGTTTTCGAAAGGAAATTTATTTAATAAAGTTTGAGTCCTAATATTTGCCTATCATTATTTATCCACCCAATCATTTTCTCCTAAATACAAGATCCAAAAATTTTATTTATTTATTTATTTTAGTCATTATGACTTATGAAAAGTATAATTTAAAATATTCATATTAATTAATGGACCACTCTAAAATTGTTAATAGTATTCATAAAAAAATCATTACTCAAATGAGATGCAAAGAAAGTTACAAATTTTGTTTATGTTTTTTTTTAAAACAAAAAGTGAACACAAATTTATCAGAAACACCAAATATATTTTCATACAATTTTTTTTTTTTACATGCAACACTAGTATGAACATGGTAATAATCATGACTAATTTTTTATGTTTTGATATAATTTTTGTACATGCAACACTAGTATGAACATGTTAGGAATTATGAGTAATCTTTTTTCTTTAGTCATTAAAATAAAAGACTAACATATATTAATTGAAACACATATTTTACATAATGATTAGTTCTTGATTATTTTCATCATTTATTCTTACTAAAACATAAAAGTACACACAAAACCACAAAAATTAATAATGAAAATAATTTACTTAACATGAAATAAACTATCTAACAATTTTACACTAAATTTAACAATAAAAAAATCTAAACAGAAAGTTGATACGAAAGATTTGAACACAATGTCAAAGCATATTAATGAGTCATAAACATACAAAATTTGACAATTTTAATGCATTATGATCATATTAAAGTGGACAAGAGAGATAAGTGTTACCTCTTGTGATGAATGATTTCCAAAAAAAGGACTGCAATAGGAACCACGAATCAGAAACTCCCAAAAGCAAACCTTAAACTCAACTTTATTTTTCTTCAATTGTGTTTTTTGAGACTTTGTTTTTTGGTGTGTTTGTAGAAGGTGAAGAAGGAAAAAGATGGATGATAAAGATTGTCTTGTGTCTCTTGTTTTTTGTGCTTTTGTAGAATATAAAGAAAGAGAAAAAATGAGTGAAGTGTGTGTGTACATGTGTTTCCAAGAATAAGGGAATGGGGGATGTGAAGATGTGGAAAATGAGGGAGTAGTGGGGGAGGAGTTGGAAATAATGGGTAGTTCTTTTTTTTTTTTAGTTTATTTATTTTATTTTGTCTTGTTTTTATTTCGAAAGAAGAGAAAGAAAAGAAAAAAAAAATTACAAAACTATTTTAAATTAATAAGATATAGAAAGATTTAACTAAATATAATTAAGAAAGTAATAACAATACTAGATTGTTTATTAGAATCAAAATTAAAAAAAACATATATTTTATAAATTTTTCTTTTTTAGAACAAAACTAACATTAAAATATGATTCTAATTCTAAATAAGATAAAAATATCTAATTTAGACTCAAAACTAAATATTTAAATACTAAAAAGTAAATAACTTAAGTTTGGTGAAAAATTAGGTGCTAACAGGATGCCCCTCTTTGCTTGAGAACATGAGAGTTTTTAAGCAAAGAAGTTAACGTGCCTAATTTTTGGCCTAACATTATTAAAAGGTAAGGGAAAAGAAGGGGAAAAGAAAGAGTAAGCAAGAGTGACCGAGCCCTGGTTTTGGGCAACCTACATATCTCGGGTTATAAGAGAATCAGGTCACGTGTAGTTTAAATAGTTGCAGAGGTGGATGGATGGATTAGAGAGTTGAGTCTAGTCCCATCGAGATTCCGGTTCGTGATTTTTACATTGAAGATAATAACACTAAAAGGAAACGATACAAGATCTATTCAATTCTACTTGGCTCGACCCTCTTCTCTTTCATGTCTTCCCTTGCATCTTCAGGTATCACCTCGCCTTTTCCTGGCGGGTATCTTGATCTCAAAATCTAATTTTGAAGTTTGTGTTTGAGGCTTGAACTTGAAATCTCAATTGAGTTACCGATGCCTCTCCAGAAGAAAGTTAGTACACTATTCGTGTACACTTGTTTCTTGAATTGAAGTTGGGAAGCAGAATCTTGATATGTTGAGCTGCTACATGGGTCCGAATCAACTCTTAATGTCATTCTTCACTTCACAAATCGGACAAATGTCACTCCGTTATTAATATCCAAACTTGTGGTCGCAGAGGGACCTGCCTGCAATCAAAGAAAAAAAACAAACCAAAATTTTTCTGCTCCAGTTTGTGCTAAGAAAAATTTTGTGGGTTATTTTGCTTGATTTGCACAAAATATTAAAAATAAAATACAGTGATTAAAACAAGGAAAAAAAAATACTCTATTATTGAATGAAATTAGATTTTATGCTTTATGGAAAATAAAAATGGCGGCTATCATGCCCTATGAAGATATGAACAAATATTATGAGGGTTTGTGCGCTAGGCGAATATTATGAGGGTTCGCGCCCTGAGCGAATATTATAAGGGTTCGCTCCCTAGCCGAATATTATGAGGGTTCGCACCCTAAGCGAATATTATGAAGGTTCTCTCCCTAAGTGAATATTATGAGGGTTCGCGCCCTAAGCGAATATTATGAGGGTTGGCTCCCTAAGCGAATATTATGAGGATTCGCTCCCTAAGCGAATATTATGAGGGTTCGCTCCCTAAGCGAATATTATGAGGGTTCGCTCCCTAAGCGAATATTATGAGGGTTCACTCCCTAGGCGAATATTATGAGGGCTCGCGCCCTAAGCGAATATTATGATTGTTCGCTCCCTAAGCGAATATTATGAGGGTTCGCGCTTAATTATGAGGGTTCGCTCCCTAAGCGAATATTATGAGGGTTCGCTCCCTAAGCGAATATTATGAGGGTTCGCGCCCTAAGCGAATATTATGAGGGTTCGCTCCCTAAGCGAATATTATGAGGGTTCGCTCCCTAAGCGAATATTATGATGGTTCGCGATAAGCGAATATTATAAGGGTTCGCTCCCTAAGCGAATATTATGAGGGTTCGTTCCCTAGGCGAATATTATGAGGATTCGCGCCCTAAGGGAATATTATGAGGGTTCGCTCCCTAAGCGAATATTATGAGGGTTCGCTCCCTAAGCGAATATTATGAGGGTTCGCTCCCTAGGAGAATATTATGAGGGTTCGCGCCCTAAGCGAATATTATGAGTGTTCGCTCCCTAAGCGAATATTATGAGGGTTCGGTCCCTAAGCGAATATTATGAGGGTTCGCGCCCTAAGCGAATATTATGAGGGTTCGCTCCCTAAGCGAATATTATGAGGGTTCGCGCCCTAAACGAATATTATGAGGGTTCGTGCCCTAAGCGAATATTATGAGGGTTCACTCCCTAAGCGAATATTATGAGGGTTTGCTCCCTAAGCGAATATTATGAGGGTTCGCGCCCTAAACGAATGAATTATTTTTATTTTATTTTACTTCTTTTTTTATTTTAAAAATAAGATAAAATAAAATATGCCCCAGTTTTGAAACTGAGAAATTTTGAATTTTGTTTTTTAATCGTGAGTTTTTATTTATTATTAGTAGTATTTTTTTTATTTTTTATTAAAAAAATGCACCAATTTCGACTAGGAAAACAAAGGCCCTTTTTGCCGATTTCTGATATGAATTAACAACAATTTTACTATGCGCATATTGGATCGCACATGAAGATTTGAGAACTTACCTTTGGTGCTCGTCTCTCAAAACTATTTACAGGATTTGCTCGTACCTGTTTAATCAAAGAACGATTTGTTAGTTTTCCTAACTGGTGGTTGATTTGTGGCCTTGATCCCGTGGGGTTTGATTTGTCATGCAATCCACTCGGCTTGGAAGATTAACTTTATTGGTGATTGATCAAATTACTTGAAAGCTCTTAAAAGTCAATCCCTATCTTTTCGGATGCGCACCATGAATGCTTCGATCCAATATTGATTTGTCTATATTGTGTGGATCCTCTAGTTTCAGCAAGCACTCCCTTGCCTTAGTGATCTTTCCCTATGGAGACTTGCCATAAAACATTCCTTTTCTTTTTTGAATTTTTTCCTTATCTTAGCTAGTCCCCAAATGTGTTTCACCCGTTGTGTATGCCCCTCGCTTTTTAACAGAAAAACTGTTAGTGAATTTTGCAACTTTTCCTTTAACATTTGACACAAGATTTTGAGAGCAGCGACTCAACACAAGTACGACGGGGTGACGTGATGGATCATAACTTTACGAGAGAAGGTTATATCTTGAAGAGGGGACAAGGAAAAGAAAGAAATAAAAGAATCAAAGAATTTATATGAATGTACGTACCGATTTTAAGGAATCATGACATGCATTTTGGCTCATACGTTTCGATCCATCCAAGTAGTCTAAATCTCATAAAACAATATTGCGCCTTTCAATTTAGAGCTGAACTCTCTTTCATTTTCCTTTATCGTCGTCTTATGGTGTCGTAGGGCTCTCACCTATAAGACTCTCACCTTTGTAAAATCACACATCTATGACACCGTGCTTTGAAGCTTCTTGAAGAGTGATTGAGAAGTCGTTTTAAGGCATGTGAGAAAAGCTTAGAAAGATTCACAACTTTGGTACCATTAAAGTGTGCCTCAGCTTTGATCACGCCAAAACATAATATTTTTTTTTTGGTCGGACCGAACCCCAAGATAGGGTTGCCTACATATCCTTTTAGGAATCAGGT
Source organism: Solanum rostratum (assembly GCA_029948455.1). Taxonomy (NCBI): domain Eukaryota; kingdom Viridiplantae; phylum Streptophyta; class Magnoliopsida; order Solanales; family Solanaceae; genus Solanum; species Solanum rostratum. The sequence goes on along the minus strand of CM057055.1, from coordinate 9,756,710 downwards.
CGCACGTAGTTCGATCAAGGGTTGTCTTTTTTTTTTTGCTTTTTTTTGCTTCTTTTTTTTTCGCGGTTCCAAAGAGGGAAAATTTCGAAGAGGTAGGTGGCGTTCGAACTGAGGTTATCTTATCTTGGGAACACTAGTCACACCGGTGTCGAACCAAAAGTATTAAACATAATATCTCTTGATCGAGTCTGCATTAACCATTATGTCGGCTACCTTTTTCTCCATATCTGCCAATTGCAAAACTCCTTTTGGTAACACTCGTTTAACGATATAAGGGCCTTGCCAATTTGGGGAAAATTTTCCTTTAGCTTCTTTTTGGTGGGGAAGGATGCGTTTTACAACAAGCTGACCGACCTCAAAATTTCTGGGGCGTACCTTCTTAATATAGGCTCAAGCCATCCTTTGCTGGTACAATTGGCCGAAACAGACTGCCATCAATCGTTTTTCATCTATTAATACTAATTGCTCCAACCTTTTCTTCACCCATTTTGTATCATCAATTTCTGCTTCAGCAATGATTCGAAGCGAAGGGATTTCAACTTCTGCAGGTATAACAGCCTTCGTTCCATAGACTAATAAGTAAGGGGTTGCACCGATTGATGTACGGGTGGTCGTGCAATATCCCAAAAGAGCAAAAGGTAATTTCTCATGCCACTGTCTGGATCCTTGGACTATTTTCCTAAGAATCTTCTTGATATTCTTATTTGCTGCTTCTACAGCTCCATTTGCTTTGGGTCGATAAGGGGTTGAATGGTGATGGGTAATTTTAAATTGCTCACAAACCTCCTTCATTTGGTGGCTATTAAGATTTGCCGCATTATCTGTGATAATGGTCTTCGGCATACCAAAACGACATATGATATTGGAATGGATAAAGTTCACCACTGCTTTCTTGGTGACTGCTTTTAAAGTAACAGCTTCTACCCATTTGGTGAAGTAGTCAATGGCGACCAGAATAAATCGATGCCCGTTAGAAGCTTTTGGCTCGATTGGCCCAATAACGTCTATGCCCCAAGCAACAAAAGGACAAGGAGCAGACATAAAGTGTAACTCTGAAGGGGGTGAGTGAATCAAGTCACTATGGATTTGACACTGATGACACTTTCGAACAAAACGGAAGCAATCTCTTTCCATGGTCAACACGTAAAATTCTGCCCGAATAATCTTCTTTCCTAAAACATAACCATTCATATGCGGGCCGCATACCCCCGAATGTACTTCAACCATGATCATTTTTGCTTCTTGAGAACTCACACATATTAATAAATTCAAGTATGGGGTTCTTTTATAGAAAACCTCCCCGCTTAGAAGGAAACCACTGGCAAGTCGCCTAATAGTCTTCTTTTGATATCTATTGGCATGCAGTGGATATTCTCTTTCTTTTAAGAACTGTTTGATGTCATGATACCATGGTTCACCATCTGGCTCTGCTTCAGTTATATTACAATAACCATGCTCATCCCTGATTTGAATTTCTAGGGGATTGATATAGGTGTTGCCTAGGTATGGAAGCATTGAGGCTAAGGTGGCTAAAGCATCAGCCAACTCATTGTGGGACTTGGGGATATATCTGAACTCAATGGGCTTGAACCTTTTGCTAAGGTTCTCTATACAATGCTTGTATGTGATGAGCTTAATATCCCGAGTTTCCCATTCGCCTTGAGCCTGTCGAACAAGCAAGTCAGAGTCCCCCAAAACCACTAGCTCGTGCACATCTAAATTTATTGCCATATTCAATCCCATAATGCAAGCTTCGTATTCTGTTGTATTATTGGTACAAAAGAACCGAAGGCGTGCGGTGGTAGGATAATGGTGTCCAGTTGGTGAAATAAGGACTGCTCCAATTCCCACTCCATTGACATTGACAGCTCCATCAAAATATAACTTCCATTCTGGCTATCCCTTAGCCCTTCTTCCTCAGCAACGTTAACCTCTTCATCTGGGAAGTATGTGTCTAATGGCTGGTATTCATCCTCAACTGGATTTTCTGCTAGATGATCAGCCAATGCTTGTGCTTTCATGGCGGTACGAGTAACGTACACTATGTCAAATTCCGTAAGTAAGATCTACCACTTTGCCAGTCTACCCGTTGGCAAAGGTTTTTGAAAAATATATTTCAAAGGGTGAGATAGGTTGTGTATGACAAAAGGTAGTGCTTCAATTTTTGAGCCACCCAGGTTAAGGCGCAACATGTCCTCTCTAAGAGAGTGTATTTCGCCTCATACTTTGTGAACTTTTTGCTCAAATAATAAATTGCTTGCTCCCTTTTGCCTGTGGCATCATGTTGACCTAGAACACAACCGAAGGCATTATCCATCACTGAGAGATATAAGAATAAAGGTCTTTCGGGCTCCGGAAGGACTAATACTGGAGGGTGCATTAGATATTCTTTGATCTTGTCAAAAGCTTCTTGACACTCACTCGTCCATTTGACAGCGGCATCTTTTTTCAACAACTTGAAGATTGGCTCACATGTGATGGTAAGCTGCGCGATGAACCGACTGATATAATTCAGTCTCCCTAGAAGGCTCATGACTTCTGTCTTATTACGCGGAGGAGGTAATTCTTGAATAGACTTTATCTTGGCAGGATCTAGCTCAATGCCTCTTCGACTAACTATGAAACCCAGAAGCTTTCCTGAAGGTACTCCAAATGCGCATTTAGCTGGATTGAGCTTAAGGTTGTACTTTCGTAATCTTTCAAAGAATTTTCTTAAGTCACGTACATGATCTGCTTGTGTTTTAGATTTAATAATGACATCATCGACATATACTTCAACTTCCTTGCATCATATCATGGAATATGGCGGTCATAGCTCTCATATAAGTTGCCCCTGCATTTTTAAGACCAAATGGCATGACCCTATAACAGTAGGTCCCCCAGGGGGTAGTGAAAGCAGTCTTCTCTGCATCATTTTCATCCATGAGGATTTGGTGATATCCAGCATAACAGTCCACAAAAGATTGAATCTCATGTTTGGCACAATTATCAACTAGAATGTGAATGTTGGGTAATGGGAAGTTGTCCTTTGGACTCACTTTGTTTAAATCCCTATAGTCAACGCAAACTTTGATTTTCCCATCTTTCTTTGGCACTGGCACAACGTTGACCAACCACGTAGTGTATTGCACAACTCTAATCATATTTGCATCTAGTTGTTTCATAATTTCCTCTTTTATTTTATCACTCACGTCTGTCTTGAACTTTCTTTGCTTTTGTTAGACAGGTGAGTAATCAGGATATATGGGTAGTTTGTGAACTACCAGATCAACACTCAAACCTGGCATGTCATCGTAGGACCAAGCAAAGACATCTCTATATTCAAATAGAACTTGAATTAGTTCATCTCAGGTCTTTTGTTCGACATGAATACTTATTTTTCTCTTTTGAGTTTCCTCTCGAGTTCCCAAATTGACTGTCTCAGTTTCGTTTAAATTGGGCTTAAGTTTATTCTCAAATTGGTCCAATCCCTTTTTAATTTCTTCATATGCTCCATCTTCATCATATTCTTCAAGATCTTGATTTATTGTTTTGAGATCAGACAATTTTTCAGGATCTAGATATAAACTCCGCATGCATGTCATGTTATTAAAGTCGGTATTAACGTAACTGAAATGAAAATAAAAACAAAATCAGGAAAGCGAAGAGACATGATACGCTTTTACTAGGGAAATTGGAACTTCATTAAACTGGATTGAAATGATAAAGGACTAACATGGAATAAGAACAACTAAGACATTTAGATTACAACCCTAAAAATAGTGCAAATGTAGGAAAAGTTGCAAAATAAACTACCAAAACTCTTTCCTGCTAGGGAGAGGAGTGACTTCCCAATTGTTGAGTTGGACATTGGGGCCGATGAATCGCACATCTGCATGACTGGGGCCCTCGTCCATATGGGCCATGTTCACTTCATAAAACATCTCCTTAAGACCTTGACAGATTTCATCTGTATCATTTTGGACAGATGGGTTTGGACTCTCCTCACATTGAGATTTAGTGAAAGACTCAAGAATATGAGGGATCGGCCTTGGCAAGCTCCAAGCCTTCTTTTTGTGCTCCTTTGCCCATTTTCTATCAACTTTAGTTTGTTCGAAACCCACCCCAAATGTTTCTTAATTGCCCATTGGATTGATAGGATCTACCCTTCCTTGCAATGACAATCCCAGTCCCTTTCCAGGCTCATAACCGTTATGTATCATTTGAGTTACCACCATGAATGAAGTAGAAGAGAGATGAGGATTTGGTATAGGCTTCCCTTCTATAAGCTAATTGACCGCTACTATCTCGAGGGCCTGATAATTGAGGAATTCTTTTTTGGCCTCTATGCATGGTGTGGAAGGGTCTCGATACATCGGGAGGTCGTCTTCACCATGGACAATGATTTCTTGTTTGTCATGTTCAAATTTGACCATCTGATGCAAAGTAGATGGTACTGCCCTGGCCATGTGGATCCATGGCCTTCCCAAGTGTAAGTTGTAAGAGGTGTTCATGTCTATCACTTGAAAGGTAATTCCAAACTCCACCGGCCCAATTGTCACGATCAAGTAAATTTAACCAAATATGTATCGTTTTGCTCCATCAAATGCTCGTACACACACATTGTTAGTGCGAATTCTATCGGTGTTAATCTTCAAACTTTGTACTGTGGAAAGAGGACAAATGTCGACACCTGATCCCCCATCAACCAGGACCCTCTTCACATAATGTTCTTCATATTTCACGGTTAGATGTAGAGCCTTGTTGTGCCCAGACCCTTCCAAAGGCAATTCATCATCCGTGAATGCGATTCTATTTACCTCAAATATCCTGCTGGCTATCTTTTCCACGTGACTTACCGTGGTGTTTTTGGAGACGTACGCCTCGTTCAAAATTTTAATCAATACTTGACGATGCTCCTTGGAATATAGGAGCAATGATAGCAAGGAGATTTGGGCAGGGTTTTTTTTTTACTAATCAATACTAGAATAATCCCGAGCCTTTATCTTTTTCAAGAACTCCTCGGCCTCTTCTTCAGTGATAGGCTTTTTCACCGGCAGTTGACTTTCTTTTGCGTGCTTGGATCCTCTTAGTTCCTCTGGGACATAACACCGTCCAGAACGAGTCATACCGCCTGCTTCATTAATCTCTTCGGTGAGCTCTTTCCCTTTGTATGTCACAATGGTTTTGTTGTAGTTCCATGAGACAGTTTTCATGCTTGTGATCGGGAGTTGTTTTGCAAACCTTATTACAACTGGCTCCTCTGTCTTTCTTAAACCATCTTGGGTTAAATAGGCACTTGGAAATCCTCCGGGAACATAATAGTTCTGGCCTATTTAAGGGAACTCCTCCTTTTATAGCTCTCGGGACATACAATACTGGTTTTCTTAAGCTCTCAGGAGTTGAATTTTCACCTTTCACAATCAACGGTCCCCTTTGTATAAATTCCAAGACCATGCTTGACTCTTCCTTTGAGGGCCTACCTTCAATGTTCTATCTATCTATTGGTTCACCTTTCATATGAGTGCTTATCATTCCAACGACATGCTCATTGTTGTGAGCAGGAAGTGGATTGTTGGTAACATTCGGTGCTTCCTCATTACGTATCACAATTACTTTGTCATTGATTAGCTTCTCGATGACCCTCTTTAAGGTCCAACAATTTTCGGTGCTATGACCAGGGGCATTAGAGTGATACTCACACGTAACTGTTAGATCAAAGCCTCTCATATTTGGGTTGACCTGATAAGGAACGATAGGTTCAACCAGTCTTAATTGCATTAATTTCCGCAATAGGCTAGTGTATGATTCTCCAATTGGGGTGAAAGTTTCCTTTTGACCTTGTTCCTTTGCATAATCTGCCCTTGGACGTGGATTATAAGGTGCCTGGAAGCTCTGTTGTTGGGACCGAGAGCCTTGTGGGGCAGGTGCCCGCCATTGTCGGTGTTGAGGAGGTCGGGCATATGCTTGAGTGTTGAAAACTGCATATGGGGGTGGATAGTAGTGTTGAGGTACAACAGGTTGTCCTTGTTGGACTTGCACATGAGGGTAGTTTGTCCTCCTTTGCGTACCTTTTGATCCTAACACCATCATGGACCCTTCTTCCTTCTTCTTTCAGTTCCCAAAACCACCTGATCAACTTTGTATTGCTTGTGTGGTGGCTTTGATAGCTGCTTGACTCACAATTTTTCCCGACTTTATGCCATTTTCCACCATTTCTCCAATCTTGATTGCTTCAGCGAAGGGCTTTCCCGTTGCGGCAAGCAAGTAGTGAAAATAGTCAGGTTCTTGGGCCTGGAGAAAAACATCAAGCAACTCTTGATCTTTCATTGGTGGCTTGACTCTAGCTGCCTGTTCTCCTTATTTTATGGCATATTCCCTGAAACTTTTAGTTGATTTCTTTTTCAAGTTAGCGAGGGAATTGCGATCTGGGATGATGTCAATATTATACTGAAATTGTTGAACAAAATCGTGAGCCATGTCATCCCAAACATGCCAACGAGAAATATCTTGATCAATGAACCATTCTAAGGCCAACCCCGTTAGGCTCTCTCCAAAGTAGGCCATTAGGAGTTCTTCTCTTCCTCCCGCTCCCCTTAGTTGATTACAGTACTTCTTTAAGTGAGCCACGGGGTCACCATGGCCACTATACTTGTCGAATTTTGGGAGCTTAAACCCATCAGGCAAGTGAACATCAGGGAACATACATAAGTCCTTGAACGAGACACTTTTATGTCCTCCTAATCCTTGCATGTTTTTTAAGTTCTGTTCCAGACTTCTAATCTTCTTAGCCATTTCTTCATGTTCCTCATTCTTGGTTGTTTTCTCAACTTCTATAGGGGAATTATACTGATGGGTTTGGTAGTAGGCATCTGGAATTTTAATAGTCATTTCAGGGGCATATCCTTGACTAGGATGAACCTTGGACAAAGGATCATCATTGAATTTGGGGACCAATTTGGGCTGAGGGACTATATTGGTTTGTGCGGCTGACATGAAAAGTGGATTACATATCATGGGCGTATTCAGAGGACGCACAGTGGAAGTCTCAACAGTATTGGATGTGTTAAGATATGGGCCAAACCCAGGAGGGTAGAGTGGATTGCTCGTTGGGGGCGGCATAGCTGTATTTAGATACTCTTGGATTGAAGGTGGTGGGGCTCGCCCGCTCATCCAAGCTTGGTACATTTCAGCCATTTGCTGCCTTAGCATCCTTACTTCCTCCACTGGCACGATTCTTGTTGAACTATCGAATTTTGGATATCATCTTTATCCGACTCTGTTCTGTCTTTGCGGGTCATCTTCTTTTTTCCCTTTGACCTTGTGTTGTATGGATGAGATGCCAGTTTAACCACAAATCAACCACCTTAAAGCTTTCTCTCTCTAACAAAACAACACATGTTAGGGTTTATAACTTTGCAGATATCAATCACACATTATATGTTATGCTCCCTAAATTATTTCTATAGTGGAGACGGCTTTCATGCTTCATCCCTGCTTTTAGGTGAATTTGTTTTCTTTAGAGATATTTTGATCGAACCCATTGAGGTTGCCTATGTATCATGTTGAAAATGAATCAGATCATTACGTAGTTCATGAAAAAAATGCTTTTTTTTAAATAAAATAAAGAAAAACACAATTTTAATTAACTAGAAAAACATCTTTTCATTTGTGTCCAAAAGGTTCTGAATACAAATAACCCAAAATAAAACTAAGACTTGAAATTGCAACAGACTTGGCAAAATAAAAGAAAAGAAAGGGAAATAACAATAATGAAAATGCTTTCTTTGAATGTCTTGGATTTCAGTCACTTCTCAGGTCCGAAAATATTTTGAACAGTTCTTTCGGCAGGTGTGGTGCCAATTCCCGTGCTTGTTGGCCCAAGGTCTCATCATCTCGATGAAGATAACTGCCATATACATCAATTAGGTATTCAGCACGTGTCCTTTGGCTTCCTCCATGTTGTCATGACAATTCCGCAGCCAGTTCTGAGTGGTATGGATCTCATGGTTCAAATTGTCTTCTTGTGCCTGAAGCTCTTCTACTTGGTTGAGAAGTCCATTCCTCTCTGCAAGCCATTGGTTCCTTTCACTCTAGACCTCTGCCTGGTAAGCCGTGAAACTCCTTGCTATGTTTTTCTCCCGCTCCATAGAGGCTTTCAACTGAGCTTGCAACCTAGTCTGTGTCTGTACCATTAGGGCCTTTTCCCTTTTAAATTCTTCTTCTTGTTGCTCTATGGCGCCTGTGGTAATGCCCAGATCGGTGCTTTTTTTCTACCCTCTTTCAAATCAATCTCACTCGAGCCTCCACATTGTTGCCTCGTGATATGCCAGTTCTTCTCGGACATTCTTCAAAGCATTACTTAAGCCATCAAGAGTGGACTGATAACTCCTCTTAACTTCGAGGCGGGCTTGCTTTATTTTGACCTCGGTTACAGCTATATAATCTATGGCTCCTCTTGCTGATCTTTCGGGCATGGCCTTAAGCGGGGGCTGATCATAAAACCATACCAAGTATGAGAGGTCCACCTCACCTTTGCTACGATCTGTCACTCTTTCTTGGGAGCTCAGGAGTATGCGCCCTCCCTAAATCTTGAATATCTCTGACTCCCTGAGAGGAATATCGGGATGAAACTCATACATAAACTCTCGCATGTCTTCACATCGGGGAAGACACTGTCGTCGACCCAAATGCCTCATGACCCTGAGTGGTGCATAGGGTTGGACACCCCGGAGACCCATTAGGACAATAAACAGTCAAAAGGAGGACATGTATATTACCTCTTCTGACGGGAACCAGTGATAATTCCATACAATCTTATCGGCAGTTAACTCGTTAAGATACCTTCTCCAAGCTTTGATGCCCTCAGGGAAAACCTGATCTTCAATCCTTTCTTTATGACCACCGATGTAATCATTCCATTCTACTTTGAAGTCTATTGCATAGGGGTGATATCGGATGTGTTCGAGCATCCATATTTGTAACAAGATATTACATCCCTCAAAATTGTCTTCACCATTTTTGCACCTTGTCAAGGCGCGGTAGATGTCAGCTAGAACCATTGGTACAATGGTAATATTAGGCCTCTTCTCGAAAGCTGGAAGGACAGCGGCCAAGTTTATGTCAATCTTTTGCCCCCTTCTTGGGAATACCATAGTTCCTAAGAAAGCCACTATAAATGCCTCATAACTGTGCCTCTCCCAAGTCTGGCGGCACCCCTTGTTACAGAGTTGTTTTCCATAGACCTCAAATCCATCTTGTCGGCCATATCTTTTGTAGAGGAAATCAAAATGAACCCAACCCTGCTTTAAACAATCCATCTCCACTTGTGTGATGTGCACCAATTCTAAGAATCTTCTTGCACCAATATGTTTGGGCATCATAGGTTCTCATTTGTGAAGGTCCTTGCCCATACCCATGAATGCGCCTATTTCTTCTAGAGTTTGAGTAAGTTCGAAATCAGCAAAACGGAAGACATTGTTCGATGGATCCCAAAAAGAGACTAAAGCTTCTATCACATCCCTTCGCGGCTCAACATACAAGAGGCTTCGCAAGTATCCTAGACGCTTAAATACTTCCCCTTTTTTCATAATTTCCCATATTTTCGTACCATGCCTTCAAATACACCGAAGCCTTGTCTAACACCATAAACTGGGGTAGCTGGTCATCTCTAGTTCTCTTATCAGATCTCCCCATTGAACTCATTTTGTCCCTATAGGATGATGACAAATTAGAAAAAAAAATTGACACTTGTGACATCAAAACAAATTATTGTTGCATTTATTTTTAAAAAACAGAGGACAGATTCTTCTAGCAAATAAAATGAGCATGATTTTTTTTAGACATTACGTTTTTTTTAATTAATAAATAAATAAATAAAAATAATAATCAATCAATAAATAAAATCTTAGAGTCTATACTTTGGGAGAAAAAAAATCGATGAATTTTTATTTACTATTATATATTTACTTTTTTTAAAAAAAAAAAAAAACTAGACCTAGGTCTGACGAACTTTATAATTTTAATGAAAAACACCAAACTAGAGAAAAAAAATCTATTTTCACTTTACACCCTATAAAAAAATATTTTATTTAATTTTTAGGTGAATTATGAAAATTAAAGCCTCTTTATTTTCTTAAAGGAAAGAAAGAGAAAAAAAAATCTTTTAGGTCGTTTTGTTTTTTTTTTCGAAGAAAGAGTAACTTGAAAAAAAGAGAAAACACAAAGTTATCTTATTTTCAATTCATCTAAAAGCTGGTCAACATTTGATATAGCCCCTCTGATGATGCAACAAGTAGCATAGAGAATGTGCATGATAGTCTTAAAATTGGGTACCTGTCCTAGACGGACTCGACCCCAGTGTCGAGCCCCACTAAGTCAAATGTTCATGATGCAAACAAAGCGTACCCTAAGATTGGTTCAGCTAGGTTTTACACCCTAATGTACTTGGTGTCTAGACCGGCTGTAAAACAAGTGGACAACTCGAGTTTGGGAAGTAACAGCTTACCGGTAGCAGGGCTTTCCGGCCTCACTGTTTGGAGCTTCCCATCCTAAAACTTGTGTAACTAAATTCCTTCCCAGGAGCGTAATCGCATCTCTGGTATCTCAAAGAATGTTTCGGGAGCGTAAATCGCATCTCCGAATAAAGTGGTCTTTCAGAAGACTCAGATGGGTGCGTGAGAGAAGACAATTTATATTTCAAGTAATATTGAGATAGTAAATAAGAAGGCAAATAGCACATTAAACCAACAAATACAACATAATAAATAAATAAATAAATAAAGTCATGCATAAATCAATATTCTTTAAGCCTGAATTCTGGTTCTCCCAAGCAGAGTCGCCACCTGTCACAACCCTGTTTCCCCCCCCTCCCCCCGCGAGGTTTCGAAAAATAGAGTTTTTCTAATTAAAGTGACATTTTGAAAAGGGATTATTTATTTATTTAGAGTCGCCACTTGGAATTGAGTTTTGGTGTTCCAAGTCACCTTTTTTTTATCCCTAATCAAAAAGAAATGACTCTTTATTATTATTATTTTTATCTGCGAACCAGAAATTCGGGTAAGGAATTCTATTGACCGAGAGGAAGGTGTTAGGCACCCCTCGAGTCCCATGGTTCTAACATGGTTGCTTTATTGATTTATGTATGACCTAAACTAATTTTGAAAACATTATATTTCTTGGTTTTGCAAAAATTTATTTACTTACCTTCTTCAATTTATCCGAAATTTATTTATTTATTCTTTTTAAAAAAAATATCATATTTTATTGGTTCGTGGTGTATTGATAGCAGCGCTTTCCAATCTTGCCACGAATTAATTATCTCTTTGAAGTTTTCGAAAGAAAATTTATTTAATAAAGTTTGAGTCCTAATATTTGCCTATCATTATTTATCCACCCAATCATTTTCTCCTAAATACAAGATCCAAAAATTTTATTTATTTATTTATACTATGAAGGTCTGGGAGAGAGTGGTGAAGATGAGGGTGAGAAGGATAGTGTCTATTTCGGAGAATCAATTTGGATTCCTGCCGGGGCTGTCGACTACGGAAGCTATTCACCTTGTTCGGAGATTAGTGGAGCAATATAGGGAATGAAAGAAGGACATCCATATGGTGTTCATTGATCTCGAGAAGGCATATGACAAAGTGCCAAGGGATGTCCTATGGAGGTGCCTAGAGGCAAAAGGTGTCTCAATGATATATATTAGGGCGATCAAGGACATGTATGACGGAGCCAAAACTCGAGTGAGAACAGTGGGAGGAGACTCAAGCTATTTTCCTGTTGAGATGGTACTCCATCAAGGATTTATGTTGAGCCCTTTCCTGTTTGTCCTAGTGATGGATGAGCTGACGCGAGCTATTCAGGAGGAGGTTCCATGGTGTATGCATTTTGCAGATGACATAGTATTGATAGATGAGACCCGAACTAAAGTAAATGATAGGTTGGAGGTGTGGAGACACGCCTTGGAGTCCAACGGATTCAAACTGAGCAGGACCAAAACAGAATACTTGGAGTGCAAATTTAGTGTTGCGAGGGACGAAGTAGACGTTGATGTGACGCTTGCCAATGAACCTATCCCTAAGAGGGAAACCTTTAGGTATCTGGGGTCCATCATCCAGAGTAGTGGCGATATCGATGATGATGTGACACATCGTATTGGGGCAGCTTGGTCTAAATGGAGGCTTAGCTTGCCTCTGGAGTATTGTGTGATAAGAAGATACCACCTAAACTCAAAGGTAAGTTTTACAGAATGGTGGTAAGACCATCTTTGTTGTATGGGGTGGAGTGTTGGCCAATAAAAAATGCACATGTCAAGAAGATGCAGGTTGCAGAGATGAGGATGCTGAGATGGATGTGTGAGCACACAAGGAGGGATAAAATTAGGAATGAGACCATTCGAGAGAAGCTAGAGGTGGCCCCGGTGGCTGAAAAAGATGAGGGAAGCGAGACTGCGATGGTTTGGACATGGGCAGAGAAGAGGTACCAATGCTCCTGTAAGGAGATGCGAGAGGTTGGACTTAGGAGGCGCTAGAAGAAGTAGAGGTAGATCGAAAAAATACTGGGGAGAGGTGATTAGACAGGACATGGCGAGACTTGATCTCACTGAGGACATGACCTTAGATAGGAAGGTGTGGAAGTCGCGTATTAGAGTAAAAGGCTAATAGGTTAGCAAGGTTAGGTTGATGTCTAGCCGTGGGGTAGTGTAGGGTGTTGTCTTTATCTGTGTTATGTGTATTAAATTTATAGCATTTGCAGAATGTTATGTGTTTCTCATCCCATTCCTTTCTTTCCTTTCATCTTTATCATATCTAGTCTAATCCGCCTATGGGTTGTTCAAACGAGGGTTCCCAGGAAACATCCTCTCTACTTCTACGAGGTAGTGGTAAGGTCTACGTACATTCTGCCCTCTCCAGACCCCACTTGTGGGATTCAACTGGGTATGTTGTTGTTGTTGTTGTATTTATTCTAGTCATTATGACTTATGAAAAGTATAATTTAAAAAATTTATATTAATTAATGGACCACTCTAAACTTGTTAATAGTATTCATAAAAAAAATCATTACTCAAATGAGATGCAAAGAAAGTTATAAATTTTGTTTATGTTTTTTTTTAAAACAAAAAGTGAACACAAATTTATCAGAAACACCAAATATATTTTAATACAAATTTTTTTTTTACATGAAACACTAGTATGAACATGTTAATAATCATGACTAATTGTTTATGTTTTCATATAAATTTTATACATGCAACACTAGTATGAACATGTTAGGAATTATGAGTAATCTTTTTTTTTAGTCATTAAAATAAAAGACTAACATATATTAATTGAAACACATATTTTACATAATGATTAGTCCTTGATTATTTTCATCATTTATTCTTACTAAAACATAAAAGTACACACAAAACCACAAAAATTAACAATGAAAATAATTTACTCAACATCAAATAAACTATCTAACAATTTTAAACTAAATTTAACAATAAAAAAATCTAAACAGAAAGTTGATATGAAAGATTTGAACACAATGTCAAAGCATATTAATGAGTCATAAACATACAAAATTTGACAATTTTAATGTATTATGATCATATTAAAGTGGACAAGAGAGATAAGTGTTACCTCTTGTGATGAATGATTTACAAAAATAAAAGTGCAATAGGAACCACGAATCAGAAACTCCCAAAAGCAAACCAAACTCAACTTTGTTTTTCTTCAATTGTGTTTTTTGAGACTTTTTTTTTGGTGTGTTTGTAGAAGGTGGAGAAGGAAAAAGATGGATGATAAAGATTGTCTTGTGTCTCTTGTTTTTTGTGCTTTTGTAGAATATAAAGAAAGAGAAAAAATGAGTGAAGTGTGTGTGTGTGCTTGTACGTGTGTTTCCAAGAATAAGGGAGTGGGGGATGTGAAGATGTGGAAAATGAGGGAGTAGTGGGGGAGGAGTTGAAATAATGGGTAGTTCTTTCTTTTTTTTAGTTTATTTATTTTATTTTGTCTTGTTTTTATTTTGAAAGAAGAGTAATAAAAGGAAAAAAAATATTACAAAACTATTTTAAATTAATAAGATATAGAATGTTTGAATTAAAATATAATTACGAAAGTAATAACAATACTAGATTGTTTATTAGAATCAATCTTAAAAAAACATATATTTTATAATTTTTTCTTTTTTAGAACAAAACTAACATTAAAATATGATTCTATTTTTGTTGTTTTCAACTTATTCTAATAAGATAAAAATATCTAATTTAGACTCAAAACTAAATATTTAAATACTAAAAAGTAAATAACTTAAGTTTGGTAAAAACTTAGGTGCTAACAGTGAGTGACTAACTAAAAACCAACTCAATAACTTTACCACAAAAACATTTTAAAGCCAAGCTTCATATTAGATTCCTCTTAAGCCAGCTGCAATTAGAAGGTTCACAAAGTAAAATTATCAACTATAATGGTAGGACTAAATATTTGAATCTAAATGAAATGTACATAGTGCAATATCATTGGCATCAAATTAATCTTAGCCTAACTAAAAGAAATTAATGTAACGTTATGATTTGATAAAAATGAAGAAAAAAGAAAATACATTCCATTTGGATTTGTGGAACCAATAGGTAGGTGTTGAATGTCTTTTGTCTTAGACCCATAAGCAACTATGTGTTCTTTACAATACACCCACTTAAAAAACTCCTGCACAAAAAGCATTAAAAAATAATAAGTAGTAGAGAAAAATTAGTATTTATTAGATATACATCATGTGGCTGAAGCATCTGACAAGAGAAGCTATAAATACTAATATTGTTACGGGTATAAGACAAAAGCCAATGTCTGGTCCCTGCATGGTGAGATCAAGTAGGAAAAAAGTATGCATTAGTACCTTAAAATGTACTAAGTATGCGAGCATGCAATGCATATGACTTATCAATCCTGCATTTCAATGTTAGATGACAAGTGCACATAATATGGAAAGAATCACATATCCACAATAGCATAGTATGCAATATGCCATGAAATTCATGATGCATGAAATGCAATAATGCTCATATATAGTGGGGATTTGATCTCAACCGACATGAGTAAAACCAAGTGAGCTATTACTTGGAATCCCAATGAAATCCCCTCATCGGTACAGAGGTGGTCCACTTGCCAAAGATTAACCATACTTCACCTTATGGGAACAACACCCATTTCTTATGAAGTAACCCTCTTACGTGAACTACACCCATATTGGATTGGATTTTCATATAACATATCATATTATACTACACCTTATGGGAACAACACTCATTTCGTATGAAGTAACCTTCCTTATCAGAATTACACCCATTTTGGATATGATTCTTGTAACCTATGTTAGGAACATAGTTCAGGGAAAGAGAGAGTGAACCCTCAATCCATCGGTGCTAAGTCGGCATCCCACGAGAATACGTAAGTACATATATAGATGCTTTGTAGAGACAATAGACATTTCCAATGCTTTCAATGCACATTTAGGCTCAAAAGACAAACAACATTCATTATAAATTGTACTTAGGCTCAAATGTCATATCATAGCTCTTATTCAAAATACTCATGCATAGGAATAACTCGTCTACATATATTGAATGGTGCAAGCACCCAAAATTCTCAAAAAACCATAATCATTGACATATATATGATCACATTCTTTTCATAACTATAATCCTGTCAAAATCATTTCATAAAACATAATTGGGCTTAACCCACATCATAATATCCATAAAATCCAATGTCCATAGATGTATATGCCATTGATGATGTGGGAATAACTTGGGTAATTGAGATTCAATCTAAAATCAATAATATAATACAAAATTGAAGTAAATCCATAGTTAAATCCACATTTAAATCATATTACAAATCACCCATGCATAAATAAAGCTTCAAAGGGGACATGCATGTTCATAACTTCAATGTAATCATCAAAACTGGGCATAAAGTAACTTAAAATCATAAATAAAATACAACTCATATATCAATTGAATTTATTAAACAATAATTTTCAGAACCCATATTTAAAGTAAGCAAAATTCCATGAAAATCAAGTGAAAAGAGTTTGGGTCTTCTTGGTTGAAGGGACTAAGAATCAATCTCACATACCTTGATTAGGAAGAGGAATTTGAGAAGAATTTAGCTTGAAGTGGAAACCCTAATTGAATCCTAGCTTGAATCTTGAAGGTGATACTTGGAGAGAATTTTGAGAGTCTAATTCTAGAAACTAAGGGTTAGACTTGAATGAGGGTTTAGAATTAGTATAGGAGAAGCTTAGGAACGTAAAGGGGTGGGGGTGGGGGGGGGGGTTTAAAGGTCTTAAAACGTCTTGGGGATTACTCAAAGTATCACAAACACCTTAATAAAACAAAACTATAAATTATTAATGGAAATTGACATGGTTGGCTTCACAGGTCGTGAAACTCTTCATGGTCCGTGAAGGCTCCCCGTCAAGCCTAAAAGATTTTGCGTAAAAGGGCATTACTTCTTATTCCAAACTCGGAATGAGGTGAAAGCAGATGAGTTAGAAAGATAATTCAAAGAGCTTCAATGTCATAGTTCATGAGCCACCTAGTTCTTTTTGTGCTAAGAGATATGATCATTTAAAGTTGACCCTTATATCGGCACTTGTGAAAATCTTAGGCAATGGAATTCCTTAGAATTTGACTTGATGTGGGAGACCCATGATGGCCTTAAACAACATAAATATGCTTGAAATGAAGGCTTGAAAGTGAACTTACATTGAGCTTAAAGATCCCATACTTAGAATTTGTCAACGAAGTCACCTTCACAGGAGGCCACACGGGTCGTGTAGTGTCACACGAGCCGTGACACTACCCGTACCCCTCTCCTTAGAGAAAATCCACGATTATGTTATGAGATGGTGATTCTAGAATTAGAAAAATTTCACTTTGGAAGCCTTAGGTATGGCCATACGGGCCGTGATGCCCCACACGAGCCGTACGCCTGGACGTGTGACCATACTTCGTGCCAAAATTGTGGGATTTAAAGCCAAAGCCACCACACGGCCCACCACATGGTTCGTGAAGTGTCACATGGATCGTGTGGGGTGCGAGTGTCATTTCCTTAGTTTAAAACGCCACATTTAAGGGCCAAACATCCTCCGTAGGCCAAGGGCCACTCCGTGGAGGCTCTACACGGGTCTTGTGACCTCACAAGACCGTGAGTGCTCCCATGAAGTGTCACCTTAGTCCGAACCTTATCCAAAACCAAATTTTCATGTTTCACTGAGGTTGCACATATTCTGGGTCCTCACATCATCTCTCCCTTGGGAACATTCGTCCTCGAATGTGAAAGAACAAAGCTTGAAAGGCTTGACTTAGAACATGCAACATCCAAACAGAAGGTACAATGTATTGTTCATCACTGGAAAATCATAAAGCCTTTAAAACCCATATTAAAACGTATTCAAATTATTCAAAACATCATAAAAAATCATTTTTGTGCACATGTATGTATATGATGTCATGAAACTCAAGAGTGAAAGAATTAAGACCATTGAGAAATGGAAGAACCTAATATCATAGGCTTGAGTAGATTGGAAAGGATAGAGCTATTGTTGCATCATACTTGATTCCACTCCCTAAGTAGCACTTTCCACGTCTGATTCCTCTAAAGTACCTTAACCGAAGCCACATCCCTATGAAGAAGCCGCTTCACGTGTCCATCAAAAAGCTCACGGAACTTCTTGAAAAGACAAGTTCTTCTCAAGGTGAACACCATCAAAAGGCACAATAGCACCAGAATCACCAACCAACTTCCTCAATATAGACACATTGAAAAATTAGGTGAATAGAACTTAAATTTGGAGATAATTCAAACCTATAAGTCATATTTTTAATCAACACAACAATCTTATAAGGATCTACATACCAGGGACTTGGATTTCCCTTATTCCCTAAATGCACCACACCCTTTATGGGGGAAAACTTCACATATACCCAATTACCAATACGAAACTCAAGATCCCTCTTTCAAACATCCAAATATAACTTTTGATGACTTCTAACCATTTAAAACCTTTCCTTAATCAATTTCACTCTCTCCTTACACTAAATCTAGGCCCTTAGAAGTCATTTCATCTTAACTCAAACCACTCCACTAGAGATCTACACTTTTACTCTATAAAGCCACAAATGGTGTTATACTAATGCTAGCATGAAGGAAATTGTAGTAAGCAAACTCAAAAAGTGGTAGATGATCACCCCAATTACCTTTGAATTCCAACACACAAGCCCTCAACATGTCCTTCAAAGTTTGAATTATCCTCTCGGTTTGTCCATTGGTTTAAGGATGAATGGCGGTGCTCAACATTACCTTAGTACCAAGTCCTCCTTGAAATGACCTCCAAAAGTGAGAAGTAAATTGGGTACCGCGATCTGATATGATAGACCTAGACACACCATGCAACCACACCAACTCTTGGATGTACAACATTACATAATCCTTGGCGCTAAAAGTAGTCTTAACCGGTAGGAAATGAGCCAACTTAGTCACCCGGTCAACAATAACCCAAATGGAGTCAAATTACCTTTGGTTCGGGGCAAACCAACCACAATATCTATATTCACATCCTCTCACTTCCAAGTAGGAATCTCAATGTCTTAAGTCAAGCCACCTGGCCTTTGGTGCTTTACCTTCACTTGTTGACAATTAGAGTATTCGGGTACAAACTTGGTTATGCCCTTCTTTGTACCATGCCATCAATATCCTTCCCTTAAGTCCCAATACATCTTAGTCGACCCCATGTGAATTAAATAACGAGAGTTATGGGCTTCACTCATGATCACCTTCCTAAGATCATCCACATCCAGAACATATAACTTACCTTGATACCGACGCGTACCATCTCCCCCTTAGGAGGAAACCTCTATCTTATTCTTTTGGCAATCAACCTCGTCAATCGAACCAAATGACGGATCTAGATCTTGCTTAGCCTTAACATTAACAACCATTGAAGGTTCGGTCCCCTTCTGAACATAAATACTACCATTATTAGAGTCGGCCAACCTAACACCCAATCTAGCAAAACGGTAATCATCCTTTGCCAACGCTTTCTTCCCTTCATACACAGGAGCCACATTTCCCATAGATAGTCTACTAAGAGCGCCGGCTATAACATTTGCCTTGTCAGGGTGACATTGTACACTCATGTCATAGCCCTTAAGGAGTTCTAATCATCTCCTTTGTGTCAAGTTAAGATCCCTCTGAGTGAACACATATTGCAAGTTCTTATGGTCGGTGAAAACATCAACATGCACCCCATAAAAAAATATTTCCCAATCTTCGAGGCTAACACCACCATCGCTAACTCAAGATCATGAGTTGGGTAATTACACGTATACACCTTCAATTGCCTTGACACATAAGCTATGACCTTACCCTGTTGCATAAGTACACAAGCCAACCCAATCCAAGAAGCATCACAATACACCACCAACCCATCTAAGCCATTTTGTATAGTCAAAATAGAAGCCAATGTAAGCCGACCTTTCAAAGTCTTAGAACTTACCTCACACTCATCTGACCATACAAACTTGGCCTTCTTTTGAGTCAACTTGGCCAATAGGGCTGCATTAGATAAAAAACCTTCAACAAACCTTCCGTTATAACCAGCCAACCAAAGGAAACTTTGAATATCCAAAGGAGCAAGCATGTCAAAAATGCACATCCTTCACCAACTTCCTTTTTTACTTCATCTATAAGATCACTACAACATCTTCCTCCCGTGGATTACATTATGAGCCAAAGGTAACTCTCCCGATTCGATGGGGAGGGATGGAGGTAGGAAATCTCAAGACACGTTCCATGGCACAATAAGAATCATGAAAAAGGGAAACATTTCCTAAAACGCCTCATAGCCTCCTACCCATAGATGTGGCGCGCTTCACATCCATGAATAGGACTCTACTTGACGCGACATATTGGACTTCGAGGACCATTTACAAACCTAGTTCTCTGATACCATCTTTGTCACAACACGGACCTAGGGCCTAGAAGTGACACAACGATTGAGAAGTCGAAAGTCTCCAAACGAGCCTCAATGTATTCAAATCCACTTCATCAGTTCGAAAGTGCTTTAAAATAGTAAATACATAGTTCTAAGAGATGGGAAAGTATGACTCACGCTATAGATATATCCAAGGGAAAGGGATTACATGGATTCACATAGCACATGGCACATAAGAACTAAGGGGTGGGAAAGTATGACTCAGTCTATGGGGGCAATACAGGGCTTAGGATATTCAACATTTCCAAATCAAACATATATGCATATTATTATTTCCATAATAATCCATGATAACCATATCCAATAGATAACTGAAATCATAAGATTCAAATACAGTAAAGAACATATAGAATCTACAAGAGTCTACAAGATGTCCAACAATGCCTTTAGTCATAAGATGGGACGGGGGGCAAGACATGTTCTGGGCTCACCCTCAAAGTAAATAACATAAGCAATGCTTCATAGGTAGAGGAACAGTGTCTTGTCCTTGGAAGATAGGACTTACCATAACCAATATCTCAAATTCAATCTAGCTTCAAATGGTGGGTGAAGGTAATATCTAGTCCCTACATGGTAAGATCATGTAGGAAAAACGTGTGCTTTAGTGCGTTTGAACGTACTAAGTATGCAGACATGCAATGCATATGACTAATTAATTCTGCATTCCAAAGTTAGATGACAAGGGCACATAATATAGAAGGAATCATATATTCAAAGAAGAGTAGTATACAATATGCCATGAAATTCATCATGCATGAAATGCAATAATGCTAATATATAGTGTGGATATGACCTCAACCGACATGAGAAAGATCAAGTGAGATATTACTTGGAATCCCGATGAAATCCCCTCATCGGTAGAGAGGTGGTCTACTTGCATAAGGTAAAGCATACTTCGCCTTATGGGAACAACACCCATTTCGTATGAAGTAACCCCCTTACGAAACTACACCCATTTCGGATAGGATTTTCATATAACATATCATATTATACTTCACCGTACGGGAACAATACCCCTTTTGTATGAAGCAACCTTCCTTACGAAAACTACCCATTTCAGATAAGGTTCTCATAACCTATGTTAGGCACAAAGTTCAAGGAAAGAGAGAGTGAATTCTCAATCCATTGTTGCTAAGTCGGTATCCCTTGAGAATACATTTATGTACATATATACATGTTTTCGAGAGAAAATAGTCATTTCCAATGCTTTCAATGCACATTTAGGCTCAAAAGCCAAATATCATTCATAATAAATCATACGTATGCTCAAATGCCAAATCATAGCTCTTAGTGAAAATACTCATGCATAGGCATAGCTCGTCTACATATATGGAATGGTACAAGAACCCAAAATGCTCAAATAATCATAATCATTGACATACATGTCATTACATTCTTGACATAACCATAATCTTATCAAAATCATTTAATAAAACATAATTGGGCTTAACTAACTTCATAATTTCTATAAAACTCAATGGCCATAGACGCATATTCCATGAATGATGTGGAAATAACATGGGTAATTGAGATTCAATCAAAAATCAATAATATATTACGAAATTAAAGTAAATCCATAATTAATTTCACATTTAAATAATAGTATAAGTTACCCATGCATAAATCAAGCTTTAAAGGGGACATGCATGTACATAACTTCATAAGCTTCAATATAATCATCATAATTGGACTTAAAATAATTTAAAATCATAAATAAAGTACAACTCATACATTAATTGAATTTATTAAACAATAATTTTCAAAACCCATATTTAAAGTAAGCAAAATTCCATGAAAATCAATTTAAAAGAGTTTGGGCCTTCTTGGTTGAAAGGGACCAAGAATAAATCCCACATACCTTGATTAGGAAGAAGAATTTGAGAAGAATTTAGCTTGAAGTTGAAACTCCAATTGAATCCTAGATTGAATCTTGAAGGTGAGACTTGGAGAGAATTTTGAGAGTCTAATTCTAGAAACTAAGGGTTAGTCTTGAATGAGGGTTTAAAATTAGTGTAGTAGAAGTTTAGGAATGTAAAGGGGGGGAGAGGGGGGTTAAAGGTGTTAAAAAACCTTGGGGATGAGTCAAAATATCAAAAACATCTTAATAAAACGTCCCTTTAAATTTTAAATGAAACTTGACACAGTTGCCTTCACGGGTCGTGAAGCTCTTCACGGTCCGTGAAGACTCCTCATCTAGCCCAGACAAATTTTACGAAAAAAGGCATAACTTCTAGCTCCAAACTCGAAATGAGGTGAAACTAGTGCGTTAGAAAGATAATTCGAAGAGCGTCTATTTGATAGTACATGGGAGACCTAGTTCTGTTCGTTCTAAGAGATATGACTATTTAAAGTTGATCCTTCTATCGGCACTTGTGAATATGTAAGACAATGGAATTCCTTTGAACTTGACTTGATTTGGGATACCAGTGATGACCTTAAACAACATAAATAATCTTGAATTGAAGGCTTGAAAGTGAACTTAGCTTGAGCTTTAAGATCCCATATTTAGAATATTTCAACGAAGTCACCTTCACGGGAGGCAACACAGGTCATATAGTGCCACATGAGTCGTGATACCGTTCGTAACCCTCTCCTTAGAGAAATTCCACGATCAAGTTATGATACAATGATTTCATACCTAGAAAAATTTCACTCCAAAAGCCTTACAGATGGCCATACCAGTTGTGATGCCCCACACGAGCTGTGTGACCATACTTGGTCCCAAAATTGTGGTATTTCAAGCCAAGGCCAAACATGGTCCGTGAAGTGTCACACAGACAGTGAGGGGTCCAAGTGTCGTGTGACTTAGTTTAAAACGTCACATTTAAGGGCCAAACATCCTCCACAAGCAAAGGGCCACTCCGTGGAGGCTCTCCACAGGCCGTGTGACCTCACACAGACCATGAGCCCCCCATGAAGTGTCACATCGGTCCAAAATATTTTTGAAACTGAATTTCCATGCTTCATTGAGTTCGTGCAAATTCTGGGTCCTTACAGAAATATTTTGAAATGTTGGGCCAAAATTGGGTGTCAATAGTAATTTTTTTAAAAAATAAATTATAGTAAGTACTTTTAGTGTAAGAACCTGGATTCTCGAATAGATTTATTGGACCTCTTAGTGTTGTCCCGAACAAAAATTTACCAAGTGACGCTGCATGGAAGGACCACATGGCCCGTATGTAGCCACATGGATCGTGTGGCCTCCAGTGGTGGGGAACTTGGCCATGTTTTCGATGGTGTCGACGTGACGTGAAATTTCAGGCCAGTGTAGGCACCCGACTAACCACACGGGCCATGTGGCGTGTCACGAGCCGGTTGGCCCATCGTGAGGCTCACGACTTGAAAATATTTCTAAGTATGAAATCACTGTCTCATAACTTTTTTGTGCTAAATTTTTCTAAGTATGTTTTACGGCTTTTGTAACGACCCAGACCTAGGGCCTAGATGTGACACGGCGAATGAGGACCTGAGAGTCCCCAAACAAGTCTCAAAGCGATCAAAACCACATCATCGATTCAAAAATCCATTCAAAAAATAAACACATAATTCTATGGGGCGAGTAAGTAGGACTCACGCTATGGGGGTATCATTAGGGAAAGGGGTCTTTCACTCCAAATGTATAAACATAAATAATCTCCATAGTCAATCGAGATATTGGATTCTCAAACGGATTTATCGAACCTCTTGGTGTTTTCTCGAACAAAAATTTACCAAGTGTCGCTCCATGGAAGGCCCATACAACCTATGTGAAGCCACACGGACCGTGTGGCCTCCAGTTAAGGGGTACTTGGCCAAGTTTTCGATGGCATGGACTCGATGTAAAATTTCAGGCTAAGTGTGGGCACACAGCCACCCACATGAGCCGTGATGTGTCACGGCCATGTGACCCACCGTGGGGCTCGCGATTTGAAAATTTTCTAAGTATGAAAACACCATCTCGTAACTTTTTCGTGCGGAATTTTTCTAAGTGATGTTTTACGATATTTGGCATGGCCCATGTGGCGTTACACATGTCGTGTGGTTGCCAGTATAAAACCTCTTAACCTCAGAGAAATTCTAAGTGTTGGTGCCATGAATCTGTCTAAGTGCGGTCTCACGGGCACCATTCACGGTCCGTTTGATGGCTCACATATCGTGCAGGCGCCCGTGTGGTCCAGACGGTTTCATTTTCCTCCCTGTTTCATTAATGGCATTTACATAATTATGGTTTCCTAATTGATAATAGGGTAGATAGGAAGGAGTGGTAATTGTCTGCCTTTATATGTTATTTATCTGTCTTTATATCTTACTATCCTGTATTTACGTATTATCATGTGTTCTTCTCTTTCTTGCTTGTTTATCATATCTAGCTTATTCTGCTGATGGGTTTTTGTGATGAGGGTTTCCAGGAAACAGCCTCTCTACCTGTGTGGTAGTGGTAAGGTCTGCGTACATCATACCCTCCCCAGACCCCACTTGTGGGATTTCACTGGGTATGTTGTTGTTGTTGTTGTTGTTGTTGTTACCTCTCCAAAACCCCTAAATTTAGCTAATATCCTTCCCCTTTTAATTCATTCCCTTTGAAACCTCTTCCCCTCAAAAGATCACTCCCTAATACTCGCTTCTCCTATCTCAAGACTCAAAGCTAGGGCTTAATTGGAGTTCAACTTCAAGATAGGTTCTTCCCCAAATTTTAGCCCCTCAATCAAGGTATGTGGGATTGATTCTTGGTCCCTTTCTACCAAGAAGACCCAAAAATCATTTCAATTGATTTCATGAATCTTAGCTTTCTTTAAATGTGAGATTTCATTATTTGATTTTATTAAATTCAATTGACATATTAGTTCTACTTTATTTATGATTTTATGTTATTTTAAGCCTTATTATGATGATTTACATTGAGATTATGAAGTTATGGAGATGCATGTCCCCTTTAAAGTTTAATTTATGCATGGGCTATTTATATGATGATTTGAATGTGGATTTAATTATAGATTTAGTTCAATTTCGTATTATATTGTTGATTTTAGCTTGAATCTATATTACCCATGTTATTCTCACATCATGCATTGCATTTGCAATTATGAATATTGGTCTTTATGGAAATTATGAAGTGGGTTAATCCCAACTATGTTTTACGAAATGATTTTGATAAGATATTGGTTATGACAAGAATGTCATCGCATATATGTCTTATGATTTTGACTCTTTGAGCATCTTGGGTGCTTGCACAATCTTGTATATTTGAATGAGCTATTCTAGTGCATGAGCATCATGATTTTGATTTATGATTTGGCTTTTGAGCCAAACGTGCATTGAACGAATTTGGAATGAACCTTTTATCTCTTGAAAGCACGTATATGTATAAGTACTCTCGTGGGATATTTTGACTTAGCACCAATGGATTGGGGACATCAAGGCTATCCCCAGGAGTCCTCCCCCTTTCCTCGAACTATGTGTCAACATAGGAATGGAAGTCATTACCAAAATGACTGAGTCATAAGTTCCATGAAAGGAGCAAACGTATTGATACTAAGTTCCATTTCATTAGAGATTGAATATCGAAGAAAAAGGTAGAGCTTGAGTTTGTGAAATCTCAAGACCAAGTTGCAGATCTTTTCACCAAGACATTGAAGACTGACATTTTTCAGAAGTTGCAGATGACTCTTGAAGTAGTGAATCAAGTTTAAGGGGGGATGTTGAAAAAAAATAAATTTGTTTAGATTATTAAGTGTTTTCACATCATATTTAATTTAGTTAATGAACCGTAGATTAATGTATTAGAAGATATATGAATTGTTGAAAAGGTGTAGATTATGTCAAGTTAGGTGTATTCATAAACTTAGAGGATGTGATGTATTAATTATTGTACATGTATGCTAGGCTAGGTACATAGATGAATTTACCTATAAATAGTCATGTAATCTAGCCATTTTGTTGTAGGCCAAAAAAGTTTATTAAGAAATCATCTTTCCTCCACTTCTCTTCTACTTATAAGTTTTGCGTAATATTTATGTTGTCTTGCTCTCTTAAATTTTCAACAGTTTATTATATAAGTGGGAAGCCCCAAAGCAATAAGTTGAAACATCAAATTATCCTTCAAAATTTGAATAATTGTTTAAGCCTTCAAACAAATACTATAACAATAAACATTGTGTGTAAACAAATATAGCATGTATGTATGTACGTATGTATGCATGTACGTATATGTACGTATCAACGTGTCTCTTCAATAACTATCATAATAGCATAGTAATAATCTTTAACACCATAAATTTTCACAGAAGTTTAAACCATATTCATCCTCATCAACATCATTCGTATATACATTATTAAAAGTGGGAAGCTTCAAAGGGTAAAGTTGGATTACTATTTTAACCCTACACTAAATTAAAATATGATCACAATTAATAAAATATTAAATAGTAAAAAAATCTTCTCTTCCTTTAAACTATGTATATTTATATATTAAAGTGTAATAATTATTACTCCAAAATGTTTTCAGATAATAGTAAAACTGATTAATATTAGAAGTAGCAAAACAGTAACCAAGTCAATGAATATGAATTGTCCCAATTTTTATTCATTATTCTCCCATTTCATGTATTATATACAATATCAATTTATGATCCTATTCATATTCCCCACTAATGACCCTTTAATGTTCTCATTCATAAATAAAATTTTATGAAAACTTTATAGGTTTAGGATAACACCATCAATTTTAATTTGAAAACCCTAGAAATTGTTAATATATTAATTATTGTAATGTTTGTCCATGATTTTAAAACCTAATAATTAACAGTTTTGATTATTAATGAATATTATCTTTCAAAGATATCATATTTATAATACTATTATTACCATTATGTTCTCCTAAGAATTATAAAAATTAGTTGAATAGAACCATCATCCCGCATTCACCATTTCCATCTTGTGTTTTCCTTCGGCAAATTCAACATAATTCACACTATTCTAATATCAAATATCTTTATACTGATTAATATGGGATATACGTGCAATATATGTATCCAGATACTAGTTTAAATATGAAAGCAAATGAAAAACATCAGCCGTCATTAATAATCTTCTAAAAGAAACAACGAACTCTTACATTCAGCAATAATTGATGTATTTTTGTAACGTTGATATAATTGCTTTCCTTTTCATTTTTTCTTTAAATGTAAATATCATGTAGTTGAATTTTGTTTAGAACTCATAAAGTATCTTATTGCATATTGCAATTTTTTCATTATAAATCATGTTGTTTGGTACCTTCTACTAAATTGACGTGATGCTTTTCGTTGTGTAATGACTCCTTTGGTCATTACAGGAAAGCCAATGGTGAAAAGATTTGTGTTAAAAACGTTTTGTCTAGTAACTTAAAAACATTTAGCTAGCCCAATCTCAAATGGAATCAACGTAAAGTAAGGATCTAGAGCAATCTAAAAAAGGATTGGGGTTAATGTATAAGGGTAGATTAGAATTTCTATCATCGAAGGCATTGAAAAATCCATAAAACTTTTAAAATTAAAATCGAATAAATAGAACTCCTGCTATAGAGCCTGGCGTGAAGGGTTAATTTTGAATGTCAAAGTTTGAAGGTGTGTTGCAAAGTGGGAACTTTAGGGAAGATTTCAAGCTTCTTTCTTCATGCAAATTGCTATAGAGGGAAGAATGTTTCTATGGAGGAGCCTTAATGGAGAGTCAGGGGCCGCTATAGCACGGTAAGTGATGAATTTATGCAAAAAAGTTCTAACATTATTTATTATTCTACAAATTCATTATTGGGAGAAACAAAATGGCATCTTAGGAAAACAATTACTAGTGTTCCATCATTTACATTGATAAAGGTAAGTCCTTCTAACTTGTAATTCATTTCTTAAGCCTTAGAAA
This sequence comes from Solanum rostratum, assembly GCA_029948455.1. Taxonomy (NCBI): domain Eukaryota; kingdom Viridiplantae; phylum Streptophyta; class Magnoliopsida; order Solanales; family Solanaceae; genus Solanum; species Solanum rostratum. The sequence continues at coordinate 9,728,813 of CM057055.1, read as the reverse complement.
CTATGGTAGTTATCTTACAGAAGGGTTTTGACTTGTAAATAATGTAAAGTTGTTGCTTGGGTGGGATGATCATGAACTTGGACGGGGATTAGGATTAAGTAATAATTCAAATTATGTTTAGCTCACTATACGTTGATTATGTTATTTGTTTATTTACTAGGTAAATTACCCGCCCTTTATGCAGTGGTGATCACTATCTCAATAAAATTACACATGATCATCATCCAATGGTAAATTATAATATCTTTTTAATTCTACAACCAAAAAGAATTAATTTAAAGCCATGATTAATTTTATTATTAATTCAATTTACTGTAACTTCTTCATCATCTTATATGTGAATCCTCGGATAGTAAATCTCTTCAATATGAATAAAAGATCTATTATTACGTCACCTTCAATAGTTATCTTTTAAAAAATTTATGTAAATATATTATTCATCAATTTCGGGTAATTCTCTAAATGGATTAGTTGTGAACTTGATAAAGTTAATGAAAATTAAGAATCACAACATATGAAGAATATATCATTTTTGATTAAATGATGTCTCAGCAAGTCCTCATATTCAAAATTATTCACTATCGTTGACACCAATTTGCTACCCAAAAGTCATTTTTGTTGCTATGCTAGTTCTTCTTGTAATGTGACTATGCCTTTAAATCTTGAAGTTTAACTTTTATCCAGTACTTCAACTTCTTCATATACTTATTTATGCATAAAAGTTTTGTAGTTGTAGTTAATATTTTCTTCTTCTTATAACTCCTCAAAAGATAGAGAAAACCTACTTGAAAAATACATATAATAATTTTAAAACTAATGATAAATATATTTGAAATTTTAATAGAGAATTTTTCCTACAAAACATTGAAAAAGATTTTTACTAAACAAATATTAAGCTAATGCTAGCTTCTACAATTTTAACACATAGTCTCATCTATTAAACATTGATTCTTACTAAATAAACACCTCTTGATCCCTAAACGTGTATTAGTTTATTGTAACTTCATAACATATTTAACTTTTTACAATTAAAAAAATGAGTAAATAGCCAAGTTGATAAAAAAAATACATCAATACAACTGTCATCTTACCTAATTATCTTGTATCGGCTTATTTTCATATATTTGAATAAAATTAATTTGATATAGACTTTTGAGTTCATAACATAGACTAATGAAAAGAATAAAGTAAAAAAATAGTAATAGAATATTAAGAGGAACAGAAAGAAGAACATTTGACTATTTATTTAGAAATTCTCGCTAAACTTTGTAACTACAGTATCAGATCACTCTTGGTGAATCTTTTCTTTACTGCACTTGGATTAGTCTTGACCATTTAAATGTCCCAAATGTTCATTGTTATCATCCCGTTTACTATTCTATCATCATGTTTCAACGATAACGAAATTATATTAATTAATACCATATTATATAAGGTGAATAATTGACGTGAATTGAGTTTTTGACAGATTAAACACTATACTATCTTGTTTTAGTAATTGGGGCCATCCCTCACAATTTCTTTTGTAAAAGATTAATACTTAATACTTAAAATTACTAAATTGCAGTATGAAATAGCCAAAAAGTTAACTGGATTAGTAAGATATTTTTATAGTTTATTTTTCATATAGGCTCTCAACTAATAGTTATTGTTAGAAAGGAACATTTCTTCATGAATCAAATTTTTTCAATCAAGAAAATAATTTTTTGAGATAATAACTATTTGGTGAGTGACAAACTAAAAACCAACTCAATCACTTTACCACAAAAATTTTTAAAAGCCAAGCTTCCTATTTAGAAGGTTCACAAAGTAAAGTTATCAACTATAATGGTAGGACTAAATATTTGAATCTAAATGAAATGTACACAGTGCAATAGCGTTGGCATCAAATTATACAAAATCTAACTGCAGTAGTAATCAACATTTAGAATAAGCAAATTAATAATACCCATTTGTGATTAATATAAAACTAAAAGTACTTACTAAATTTTTTTTAAAAAAAATATCAACATGAGAAATTAATTTAAAGTTTTTCCCCTCTTTCATCATAGCCTAACTAAAAGAAATTAATGTAACGTTATGATTTAATAAAATGGAAGAAAAAAGAAAATACATTCCATTTGGATTTGTGAAACCAATAGGTAGGTGTTAAACGTCTTTTGTCTTAGACCCATAACCCACTATGTGCTCTTTACAATACACACACTTAAAATTAGTATTTATTAGATATATATCATGTGACTGAAGCATCTGACAAAAGAAGCTATAAAAACTAATTTTGTTGTACTAGGGTGCTTCTCTTGTTAGGTACTTCAATCACATAATGTTTATCGAAAAATACTAATTTTGCTCTACTACTACTTATTATGTTTTTAATCCTTTTTGTGTAGGACTTGTTTAAAATTTTTAAGTGGGTGTCCTGTAAAGAGGACATAGTGTGTTACGGGTCTAAGAAAAAAAGCATTTAACACCTACCAATTGGTTCCACATATTCAAGTGGAATATGTTTTCTTTTTCTTCCTTTTTATCAAATCATGACTTTGAATTAATTTTTTTCGGTTAAGCCAAAAAGAAAGAGGGGAAAAACTTTAAATTAATTTCTCATTTTGTTATTGTTGGCATTCCGAAAGTGCAACGTCATCGTGACCCCTAAAATAATAACTACAACATAATAACTGCCACATGAAAAGCAAGCTTACTGGAATAAACTTCAAACAAACTATAAACATATTAAAAATCTTCCATTAGAATACCTAGTTCAACACTATTAGTGGACTAAATCAACAAGAAATCAAATAAATAGGAGTAATATAATTTAATAATAGTCCAAAACAAACATAATATTTACTCATTGGAAATATGTACCTATCACAAGGAAACAAAAATTGCATTGAGACAGCCGAACAAATAGAACAAAGTACACATAAATAGTATAAAATGAAGAGCAGATCCGAGTAAAAACAAATTCCACAAAGCTTGAAATATCAAAAATGCAACCAAATAAATCTATAAGATTAAAAAACTTAAATAAGAATTGATAGTGAGTTGTTGATTGTTCATTTACCAGTGGAGCTCATTAGCGATGGAAAAGCAACGATAAAAGCTATTGGGCAAATCTCGTTCGTTTTTGCAGCGTGTCCCCCAGCATTGCGAGCGAGAGTTATGGACTGTTGGGTCTTCTTTTGGTTGGATTCCATGATGGTTTTGGGTAAAAAATTGTGGTGTTTTTGATCGGATATGGTGGCTGATTTGTGGTCGTTTAGTGTTGTTTCTGGTGGGTTTGGATGGTGTTTTGGTGAGGATTATGGAGACTAGAAAATAATGGTGGTGGGGCAGTTTTGATGGCTGTTGGGAAGCCGTTTGCGGTGGTTTTTGAGGAGTATGGTGGCTGATTTTGTGACTGGTTGTGGTGGGGTTTTGGGAGAGGAAAGGAACAGTTACAGTGGTCTATTGTTGGTAGCAGTGAGAAAAAAAGGGGAAATGGGGTTGGAGTCATGCGGTGGTAGATTGGCCAAGCTTCGGTGAGGTCGCCGGATAAATAACATCCCTGAATACACAATTTGAAAATTCCTAACCCTAATCTCAAAGTTATCTACAACAACTTATTATTGTAACAATGTAAAATTATATAAACACATCAAAACCTAATGAGCTAAAAAAATAAGGGCCCAAATTGTGGGCTAATTAAATACATTCGTACAATTTTTATCTGTAATAAAAAAGAATTATTAGACTATGTTTAAAAAAAATGAGTAGGAGCAAATATAACCAATGATATATAAAAAATATTATTTAACACAAAATAATAATTTAATAAAATCAAATTAATGTTTCAGACTATGATAAAAAATATTAATGACTAAAATTAATTAAAATTCAAAATTAAGCTAATAAAAATTCTAATATTTTGAAAATAAGAATAAAAATTAATCAAAAATTGTAAAAACATACTTTGAACTATTTTAAAAGATAACAGCAAAAAAGCTATGAAATAGTCACGACTCGGGCCTAGGGCCTAGAAGTGACATGGCGAATGGGAAGCAGAGAGTCCCCAAACGAGCCCCAAATTAACCAAATCCACATCATCGGTTTGGAAGCACATTCAAATAGTAAACACATAGTTCTAAGGGATGGGAAAATAGGACTCACGCTATGGGGATATCGAAGGGAAAGAGATTTACATGGATTCGCGTAGCACATAGCACATAATAACTAAGCGGCTGGTAATTATGACTCATAATAAATTGTACTTAGGATCAAATGCCAAATCATAGCCCTTAGTCAAAATACTCATGCATAGGAATAACTCGTCCATATATATGGAATGGTGCAAGCGCCCAAAATGCTCAAAGAACCATAATCATTTGCATATATGTGATCACATTTTTTCCATAACCATAATTTTATCAAAATCATTTCATAAAACATAATTGGCTTAAACAACTTCATAATATCAATAAAATCCAATGTCCATAGATGCATATGCCATGAATGATGTGGGAATAACATGGGTAATTTATAAAATCAATAATATAATACAAAATTCAAGCAAATCCATAGTTAAATCCACATTTAAATCATATTATAAATCACCCATGCATAAATCAAGCTTTAAAGGGGACATGCATGTTCATAACATCATAAGCATCAATGTAATCTTCAAAATAGGGCTTAAAGTAACTTAAAATCATAAATAAAGTACAACTCATACATCAATTGAATTTATTAAACAATAATTTTCAAAACCTATTTTTAAAGTAAGCAAAATTACATGACAATCAATTGAAAAGAGTTTGGGTCTTCTTGGTTGAAAGGGAACAAGAATCAATCTAACATACCTTGATTAGGAAGAGGAATTTGAGAAGAATTTAGCTTGAAGTTGAAACCCCAATTGAATCCTAGCTTAAATCTTGAAGGTGAGACTTGGAGAGAATTTTGAGAATCTAATTCTAGAAACTAAGGGTTAGTCTTGAATGAGGGTTTTGGATTAGTGTAGGAGAAGCTTAGGAATGTAAAGGGCGGAGGGGGGTTAAAGGTCTTAAAAAGTCTTGGGGATAAGTAAAAATATCAAAAACACCTTAATAAAATGCCCCTGTAAATTATTAACGGAAATTGACATGGTTGGCTTCACGGGTCGTGAAGCTCTTCAAGGTCCGTGAAGACTCCCCTTCTAGCCCAGACAGATTTTGCAAAAAAGGGCATTACTTCTTGTTCCTAACTCGGAATGAGGTGAAACTAGATGAGTTAGAAAGACAATTCAAAGAGATTCAATTTGATAGTTCATGAGACACCTAGTTCTTTTCATGCTAAGAGATCTGATCATTTAAAGTTGACCCTTATAATGACACTTGTGAAAATCTTAGGCAATGGAATTTGACTTGCTATTGGAAACACTTGATGGCCTTAAACAACATAAATAATCTTGAATTGAAGTCTTGAAAGGGAACTTAGCTTGAGCTTGAACCTCCCGTACTTAGAATTTTTCAACGAAGTCACCTTCACGGGAGGCCACACGGGCCGTGTAGTGTCACACGAGCCGTGACACTACCCGTACCCCTTTTCTTGGAGAAAATCCAGGATTATGTTACGAGATTGTGATTCGAGAATTAGATAAATTTCACTCCAGAAGCCTTACGTATGGCCATACGGGCCGTGATGCCCCACACAAGTCATGTGCCTGGACGTGTGACCATACTTGGTGCCAAAATTGTGGGATTTAAAGCCAAAGCCACCACACGGTCCATGAAGTGTCACATGGACCTTGAGGGGTCAGAGTGTCTTGTGCCTTAGTTTAAAACGCCACATTTAAGGGCGAAACATCCTCCATTGGCCAAGGGCCACTCCGTAGAGAATCTACACGGGTCGTGTGACCTCACATGGACCGTGAGGGCTCCCATAAAGTGTCACCTTGGTCCAAACCTTTTCCGAAACTAAATTTCATGCTTCACTGAGGTCATACAAATTCCGGGTCCTTACATCATCTCCTTCTTGGGAACATTCGTCCTCGAATGTGCAAGAACAAACCTTGAATGGCTTGACTTAGAACATGAAACATCCGAACACAAGGTACAATGTATAGTTCATCACTGGAAAATCATAAAGTCTTAAAACCCATATTAAAATGTATTCAAATCATTAAAAGAATCATAAAAAATCATTTTCGTGCTTGACATGTATGCATGTCATGTCATGAAACTCAAAAGTAGAATTAAGACCATTAAGAAGAGGAAGAACCTAATATCATAGGCTTGAGTAGATTGGAAAGGATGGAGCTATCGTTGCATCACACTTGATTCCACTCCCACGTAGCACATTCCACATCTGATTCCTCTAAAGTACTTTAACCGAAGCCACATCCCTATTACAATGCCGCTTCACTTGTCCATCAAAAGGCTCAACATGAACTTCATAAAAAGAAAAGTTCTTCTCAACCTCAATACAATCCAAAGGCACAATAGCAGCAGAATCACTGACCAACTTTCTCAATATAGACACATGGAAAAATCAGGTGAATAGAACTCAAATTCGGAGGTAAATCCAACCTATAAGCCACATTACCAATTAACTCAACAATCTTATAAGGATCTACATACCAGGGACTTGGCTTTCCCTTCTTCCCGAAATGCACCACACCCTTTATGAGGGACACATTCACATACACCAAATTACCAATATGAAACTCAAAATCCCTCTTTCTAACATGCAAATAAGACTTTTGATGACTTCGAACCATTTTAAACCTTTCCCTAATCAATTTCACTCTCTCCATAACCTCCAACACTAAATCTAGGCCCTTAGAAGTCATTTCATCTTAACTCAAACCACTCTACTAGAGATCTACACTTTTACTCTATAAAGCCACAAAAGGTGTTATACTAATGCTAGCATGAAGGAAATTGTAGTAAGCAAACTCAAGAAGTGGTACATGATCAACCCAATTACCTTTGAATTAAAACACACAAGCCCTGAACACGTGCTCCAAAGTTTGAATTATCCTCTCCGTTTGTCCATCGATTTGATGATGAAAGGCGGTGTTCAACTTTACCTTAGTACCAAGTCCTCCTTGAAACAACCTCCAAAAGTGAGAAGTAAATTGGGTACCGCGATATGATATAATAGACCTAGACACACCGTGTAACCACACCAACTGTTGGATGTACAACATTACATAAGCTTTTGTGCTAAAAGTAGTCTTGACCTGTAGGAAATGAGCCGACTTAGTCATCGGTCAATGATAACCCAAGTTGAGTCAAATTACCTTCGGTCCGGGGCAAATCAACCATAAAAACCATATTCACATCCTCTCGCTTCCAAGTAGGAATCTTAATATCTTGAGTCAAGCCACCGTGCCTTTGGTGCTCTACTTTCACTTGTTGATAATCATCGTATTAAGGTACAAACTTGGCTATGCCTTTCTTTGTACCATGCCACCAATATCCTTCCCTTAAGTCCCAATACATCTTAGTCAACCCCGGGTGAATCAAATAACGAGAGTTATGGGCTTCACTCATGATCACCTTCCTAAGATCTTCCACATCGAGAACATATAACTGGCCTTCAAATCAAAGTGCAGCATCTCCCCCTTGGGAGGAATACTCTATCTTAATCTTTTTGCAACCAACCTCATCAATCCAACCAATGATGGATCTAGATCTTGCTTAGCCTTAACATTAATAACCACTAAAGGTTCAGTCCCTTCCTGAACATGAATACCACCATCATTAGAGTTGGCCAACCTAACACCCAATCTAGCCAAACTGTAATCATCCTTTGCCAACGCTTTCTTCCCTTCATCAAGAGGAGCCATATTTCCCATAGATAGTCCACTAAGAGTGTCGGCTATAACATTTGCCTTGTTAGGGTGACATTGTACACTCATATCATAGCCCTTAAGGAGTTCCAACTATCTCCTTTGTGTCAAGTTAAGATTTCTTTGAGGGAACACATATTGCAAGTTCTTGTGGTCGGTGAAAACATCGACATGCACCCCATAAAAATATTATTTCCCAATCTTCAAGGCAAGCACCACCGTCGCTAACTAAAGCTCATGAGTTAGGTAATTACACTTATACACCTTCAATTGCCTTGACGCATAGGATATCACCTTACCCTGCTGCATAAGTACACAATCCAACCCAATCCAAGAAGCATCACAATAAACCACCAACCCATCTAAGCCATTCTGTAAAGTCAAAACAGAAGCCGATGTAAGCCGACCTTTCAAAGTCTGAGAACTCACCTCACACTCATCCGACCATACAAACTTGGCCTTCTTTTCAGTCAACTTGGCCAATGGGGCTGCATTAGATGAAAAACCTTGAACAAACCTTCAATTATAACCAGCCAACCCAAGGAAACTTTGAATATCTAAAGGAGCAAGCATGTCAAAAATGCACATTCGTCACAAACTCCCTTTTTTACTTCATCTATAAGATCACTATAACATCTTCTACCCTTGGATTGCATTATGATGCCAAGGTAACTCTCATATTTGGTGGGGAGGGATGGAGGTAGGAAATCTCAAGACATATTCCATGGCATAATAAGAATCATGAAAAAGTGAAACATTTCTTAAAACGCTTCGTAGCCTCCAACCCATAGATGTGGCAACCTTCACACCCATGAATAAGACTCTACTTGACGAGACATATTGGACTTCAAGGACCATTTACAAACCTAGTGCTCTGATACCATCTTTGGCAAAACTTGGACCTAGGGACTAGAAGTCACATGATGATTGGGAACCCGAGAGTCCCCAAACGAGACTCAAAGTATCCAAATCCACTTCATCGGTTCGAAAGTACTTTCAAATAGTAAACACATAGTTCTAAGGGATGGGAAAGTAGGACTCACGGTATAAGGATATGTCACGACCCGGGGTCGGGGTCTAGATGTGACACGGCGAATGGGGACCCGAAAGCCCCCAATCAAGCCTCAAATTTGTAGAAAACTTAAAGACAAGATCAAAGAGAACATTTTTAAAACCAAAAAGGGAGGACACATTCCATAGATAACGAAATAATAAGTTTATACAATTGTCCAATAAGTGCCTCTAATCATGGAACGGGGGCTGGGACAAGTTCCGGGCTCACCCTCAATCAAAATACATACATAGATGAGGTGTACAAAAATCAAAAGTATGCCCTCGAAAAAACGGGGCTCACCACAAAATATCTAGATAGGGATAAGCTACGCGTCCGGCGGATACTGCTCAAACTGCTCGGTCCCTGCATGGTAAAATCATGCAGGCATAGAGAATGCGTTAGTACTTTTGAATGTACTAAGTATGAGGGTATGCAATGCACGTGATTTACCAAACCTGCGTAACCATGTTAAGTGGCAAGGGCACATAATATACAAGGAATACATATACAATAAAAATTATATATACAAGATGCCATGAAACACGTGATGCGTGCAATGCGATAGTGCTCCTATATAACGGGGATGGACTATAACCGACAAACCAAATCCATGCGAGCTATTACACGAATTGGACCGATTGGGACCTCCCATCGGTAGGGAGAAGATTACTTGCCAAGGGTAATCTACATCACACCTTACGACCCGCTTTTCGGTGGATGGACACCTTCCTTACGACCCGCTTTTCGGAAGGATTTACAAGATCAAGACAAATCATAGTCATGTACAAATAGACGAATTACATCCGTCCCTATGTAGGCACATAGTTCGAGGAAAAGGGGGAGGACCCCCAATTCCATCGGTGCTAAGTCTTACACATCCCACAAGAATACTTATATATATATAATTGTGCTTTCAAGAGAGTCAAGTGCAAGTTCATAACGTTCCAGACATAATTGGGCTCAACGCCGATTTACAAGATCATATTCAAGATGCCAATGCAAGGAATAGCTCATCTACAAGTACAAGATGGTGCAAGCACCCAAGATGCTCAAAGAGCCAAGATTATAGACATACAGGTGATCACCTTATTGTCATATCCCATGTCTTACCAAAATTCACATTATAGTTCCCTTTCCGGACAAATTTCGGGCTTAACCCACATTTCCAAACATTTCATATACCAATGCCGTGAGTATGATGCAAATGTAAAAATGTAGGAATGGCATGGGTGATGTAGAGTATATTCAAATGTAGCAACAAGAGGTAAAAACTAGAAAATCCATAATAAAATTAGTAAAAATGGTAGTAACATCACCCATACATAAAACATAGTTAGAGGGACATGCAAGTGCATAATTCCATAATCCAAATAGTTCATTTCCATAAAACTAATATAAATCATGGTAGGGAGCCTAAACTAACACATGCATGGTTCAAAGTACCAAGAACAAGTAGTAATACTAACATTTTAAGTAGACAAGTGTATGAAATAATTTAAGAAGAACTTGGGTCTTCTTTGTTGAAAGGAACCAAGAATCAAACCCCACATACCCGGTAGAAGACCAACTTGAGGAGGAAGTGATCTCAAATGTGAACCTTAGCTTGAAGAATCCTAGAGAGATGTAGGAGAGCCTTGAGAAAGAACTTTTAGAGAGAGAGTTGAAGTGTAGAAATGCTTCAAAATGGTGAAGTATGGAATATATAGGAAGCTCAAGAAAGGGTGGAAAAGACCATATTTGCACCGGAATAAACCAAAATTATGAAATTTCCATTAATGAAACGGATCAAGAATTGGACCGTCTGGGGCATACGGTCCGCTAAACGGACCGTCTGGGCTCACACGGACCGTCTACCGATCCGTGGCCCTACCCTTAGAAAATTTCCAGGCGGAAAGCTGCCACGAGACCGTCTGGCTCCACACGGACCGTCTACTGGTCCGTGGCACCGGACTTAGAATTTTCGGATTTTTCGGAGGCAATATATTTTTTTTTTGACCAAGTCAATCCATACTGTCAAGTAAACGGACCATCTCACTCCACACGGCCCGTGTCTCTGGTCCGTTCATTCGCCACACGGACCGTGTAGCTTCACACGGGCCGTGTGGTGGCCCGTTTGCCTCCACACCCGCCAAGTGCCACCCCACGAGAGGCCACACGGACCGTGTGGCTTAACACGGGCCGTGTGGGTCCTTCCGTGGAAAGGTACCTGGCAGATTTCCAGGCCAACCTGGGGGTCTCGAGGCGACGTCATGATCCGGGGTCTTTCAGGATATCCAAGAGAAAGGGATTTACATGGATTCACATAGCACATGGCACATAAGAATTAAGGGGCGGGTAAGTATGACTCACTATATTGGGGCAATACGGGGCTTAGGATATTCCACATTTCCAAATCAAATATATATACATATCATAATTCCCATAATAAATCCATGATAACCAAATCTAATAGATAACCGAAATCATAAGATTTAAATACAACAAAGAACATATAGAATCTACGAGAGTCTACAAGATGTACAACAATGCCTTTAGTCATAAGATGGGACGGGGGGCAAGACATGTTCCGGGCTCACCCTCAAAGTAAATAACATAAGAAAGGATTCATAGATAGAGGGACGGTGGCTTGTCTTTGGAAGATAGGACTTACCACAACCTATATCTCAAATTTAATCTAGCGTCAAATGGTGGATGAAGGTAATCTCCGGTGCCTACATGGTGAGATAATGTAGGAAAAAGTTATGATTTAGTACGTTTGAATGTACTAAGTATGCACACATGCAATGCATATGAATTATTGATACTGCATTTCAAAGTTAGATGACAAGGGCACATAATATAGAAAGAATCATATATCCAAAGAAGGATAGTATACAATATGCCATGAAATTCATCATGCATGAAATGAAATAATGCTAATATATAGTGGGGATATGACCTCAACCAACATGAGTAAGATCAAGATAGCTATTACTTGGAATCCCAATGAAATCCTCTCATCGGTACAGAGGCGGTCTACTTGCATAAGGTAAACCATACTTCACCTTATGGGAACAATACCTATTTCGTATGAAGTAACACCCTTACGGAACTACACCCATTTCGGATAGGATTTTCATATAACATATCATATTATACTTCACGTTACAGGAACAACACCTTATAAAGCAACCTTCCTTACGGGAACTACACCCATTTCAGATTGGATTCTCATAACCTATGTTAGGCACATAGTTCAAGAAAAGAGAGAGTGAACCCTCAACCCATCGTTGCTAAGTCGGTATCCCACGAGAATACATTATTGTACATATATACATGTTTTCAAGAGAAATTAGTCATTTCCAATGCTTTCTATGCACATTTAGGCTCAAAAGCCAAACATCATTCATAATAAATCATACTTATTCTCAAATGCCAAACCATAGGTCTTAGTAAAAATACTCATGCATATGCATAGCTCGTCTACATATACGGAATGGTACAAGAATCCAAAATCCTCAAATAATGATAATCATTGACATATATGTGATCACATTCTTGTCATAACCATAATCTTATCAAAATTATTTCTTAAAACATAATTGGGCTTAACTCACTTCATAATTTCCATAAAATTCAATGTCCATAGATGCACATGCCATGAATGATGTGGGAATAACATGGGTAATTGAGATTAATCTAAAATCAATAATATAATACAAAATTAAAGTAAATCCATAATTTAATTCACATTTAAATAATATTATAAATTACCCATGCATAAATCAAGCTTTAAAGGGGACATGCATGTACATAACTTCAGAAGCTTCAATATAATCATCATAATAGGACTTAAAGTAATTTAAAATCATAAATAAAGTACAACTCATACATCAATTGAATTTACTAAACAATAATTTTCAAATCCCATATTTAAAGTAAGAAAAACTCCATGAAAATCAGTTGAAAAGAGTTTGGGTCTTCTTGGTTGAAAAAGATCAAGAATCAATTCCACATATCTTGATTAGGAAGAGGAATTTGAGAAGAATTAGCTTGAAGTTGAAACCCCAATTGAACCCTAGATTGAATCTTAAAGGTGAGACTTGGAGAAAATTTTGATAGTCTAATTCTAAAAACTGAGGGTTACTCTTTAATGAGGGTTTAGAATTAGTGTAGTAGAAGTTTAGGAATTCAAAAGGGGGGGGGGGAGGTTAAAGGTGTGAAAAAGCCTTGTGGATGAGTCAAAATATCAAAAACATCTTAATAAAATGTCCCTTTAAATTTTAAATGGAACTTTACACGGTTGGCTTCGCGGGTCGCAAAGCTCTTCACGATCCGTGAAGGCTCCCCATCTAGCCTAGACAAATATTTCAAAAAAGGGCATAACTTCTAGCTCCGAACTTGGAATAAGGTGAAACTAGATGCGTTAGAAAGATAATTCAAAGAGTTTCAATTTGATAGTTCATTGGAGACCTAATTCTGTTCGTTCTTTGAGATATGACTATTTAAAGCTGACCCTTCTATCGGCAATTGTGAAAATCTAAGGCAATAGAATTCCTTTGAACTTGATTTGATGCGGGATACCCTTGATAACCTTAAACAACATAAATAAGCTTGAATTGAAGGCTTGAAAGTGAACTTAGCTTGATTTTGAAGATCCCATACTTAGAATATTTTAACGAAGTCACCTTCAGGGGAGGCCACACAGGTTATGTAGTACCACACGGGCCATGATACTGTCTGTGCCCCTCTCCTTAGTGATATTTCACTCCGGAAGCTTTAAGGATAGCCATACGATTTGTGACGCTCCACACGAGCCGTTTGATTATACATGGTCCCAAAATAGCAGGATTTCAAGCCAAGGCCACCACACGGCCCACCACACGGTCCGTGAAGAGTCACATGGACTGTGAGGGGTCCAAGTGTCATATGCCTTAGTTTAAAATGTCACATTTAAGGGCCAAACATCCTCCATAGGCAAAGGGCCACTCCGCGGAGGCTCTCCACGGGACGTGTGGCCTCACATAGACCGTGAGGGCCCCAATGAAGTGTCACATTGGTCCAAAACTTTTCCGAAACCTAAATTTCATGCTTCATTAAGGTTGTACAAATTCTAGGTCCTTACTGAAATATTTTGAAGTGTTGGGTCGAAATTGTGTGTCAATAGTTATTTTTTAAAATAAATTATAGTAAGTACTTTTAGTGTAAGGAACCAGATTCTCGAACAGATTTATCAGACCTCTTAGTGTTGTTCCCAATGAAAACTTACCATGTGACGCTCCATGGATGGCCCACACATCCCATATGTAGCCACATGGATCGTGTGGCCTCCAGTGGAGGGGATGTTTGCCATATTTACAATGGTTTTGATGCGACGAGAAATTTCAGGCCAGTGTGGGCACGCGGCCACCCATACGGGCCATGTGGCGTGTCACGGGCCGTGTGGCCCACCGTGAGGCTCTCGACTTGAAAATATTTCGAAGTATGAAATCACTGTCTCATAACGTTTTTGTGCAAAAATTTTCTATGAGATGTTTTACAGCATTTGTCACTACTCAGACCTAGGGCCTAGATGTAACACAGCGAATGGGGACCCGAGAGTTCCCAAACAAGCCTCGAAGCAATCAAAACCACATCATTGGTTTAGAAATCCATTCAAGAACTAAACACATAATTCTATGGGGCGAAAAAGTAGGACTCATGCTACGGGGTTATCATAAGGGAAAGGGGTCTTTCACTCCAAACGTATAAACATACATAATCTCCATAATCAACCAAGATATCAGATTCTCGAACGGATTTATCGAACCTCTTAGTGTTGTTCCGAACAAAAATTTACCAAATATCGCTCCATGGAAGGCCCACACGGCCCGTTTGAAGCCACACAGACCGTGTGCCCCTCCAGTTGAGGGGTACTTGGCCAAGTTTTTGATTGCGTGGACTCAACGAGAAATTTTAGGCCAAGTATGGGAACACGGCTACCCACATGAGTCATGTGGCGTGTCACGGGCTGTGTGACCCACCCTGGGGCTCGCGAATTGAAAATCTTTCTAAGTGTGAAATCACTGTCTCGTAACTTTTTCATGCAGAATTTTTTAAAGTGATGTTTTACGACTTTTGGCATGACCCATGTGGTGTTATACATGCCGTGTGGTTGCCCGTATAAAACCTCTTAACCTCAGAGAAATTCTAAGTTTTGGCCTTGAATCTGTCTAAGTGCGGTCTCACGGGCACTGTTCACGGACGGTGTGATGGCTCACAGATCGTGTTGGCACCAGTGTGGTCCAGACCATTCATTTTCCTACCCGTTTCATTAATGGCATTTACGTAATTACGGTTTATTCTAATTATGATTTGTGACCTTTTACCTCTCCAAAATGCCTAAATTTAGTTGAAACATCTTGTCATGACCCGGGGTTAGGGCCTAGATGTGACATGGCGAATGGGGACCCGAGAGTCCCCAAATAAGCCTCGAATTATCAGTATCCACATCATCGATTGAAATAGCATCTAAATAGATATAAAAAATTGCAGAAATCAAATCTCCGAAATCCATTCATTTATAGATAAGCAATACGACAGTCGGAATAGCCTTATCTAAGAAAGATTTATAACGTGCCCAACCTTGCCTCTACTCAAGGAACGTGGGCCAGGACAAGTTCCGGGCTCACCCTCAACAAAAAAACTTACATAATAAACACAAAAAAGAACTAGCTCGCCCTCGGAAGACGGGGCTCACCACAAAAATCTTCAAGAATGGACTATTCGTCCAGTGGCTGGAACCCAAACTGCTCGGTCCCTACATGGTAAAATCATGTTGGCATAGAGTATGCGTTAGTATGTTTGAATGTACTAAGTATGCGGTCATGCAATGCATAGGACTTAACAAACCTGCATCCCAATGTTAGATGACAAGGGCACACAATACACAAAGATCATATAAGCAATTGAATTCAGTATACAAGATGCCATGGAATTCATGATGCGTGCAATGCGATAATGCTCCTGTATAACGGGGATAGACTATAACCGACAAACCAAATCCATGTGAGCTATTAAATAAATTAGACCGATTGGGACATCCCACCGGTAGGGAGAAGATTACTTGCCAAAGGTAATCTACATCACACCTTACGACCATGCTTTTCGGTGGATTGTCACCTTCCTTACGACCACACTTTTCGGAGGGATTTACAAGAATCATATCAAACATGTCATAGCATAAGCAAGATAGACGAATATCATTCATCCCTATGTTGGCGCATAGTTCAAGGAAAGGGGGAGGGTCCCCAATCCATCGGTGCTAAGTCAACCATATCGCACAAGAATACTTATATATATATATATATATATATATATATATATATATATATATATACGTGTTTTCAAGAGAGTCAAGTTCCTATTTCAACATGTTCAACGAACATGTAGGCTCAATGCCAAATAACAAGATCATAGTCATAATGCTCATGCAAGGAATAACTCATCTATATGTACATGATGGTGCAAGCACCAAAGATGCTCAAAGAGCCAAAGCATAAGACATATATGTGATCACATTTTTGTCATAACCCATATATTATTAAAATCATGCCACAAAACGTAATTGGGCTTAACCCACTTTGTAATTTCCATAAAATCCATGTTCATGAATGAAATGCAATGCATGATGCCGGGATGCATAGGTAATGTAGAGTAAGTCTAAATCAGGAATGTAATATGAAATCTAGAAAATCCACAATAAAATCCACCTGAAAATCGTTGTATAGATTACCCATGCATAATACCATCTTTAAGGGGACATGCATGTTCATAATTATATAACTCAAGGTGATTCATCATAATAGGGCTTGACATAACTAAAAATCTGGAATAATGTATAGCCCATGCATTGATCGAAGTTAACAAGATCAAATAGTAAAAACACACATTTAAGGTGACTAAAACTTCATGAAAACAATTGAAAGAATATTGGGTCTTCTTGGTTGAAAGGGACCAAGAATCAATCCCATATACCTGACTTGAAGATGAACTTGAGGAGAGAATGGACTCCAAATTGAAGATCTTGACTTGAGGTTTTAGAGAGAAGTGGGAGAAGTCTTGTCGGAGAAATTTTAGAGAGAGGGAGAGGAAATGGAGAAATGACTGAAAACTGAGGAAGATTGGTTAATTTAGGGACTTAGGAGAGGTGGAAAAGTCGAAATTCCTTTTTAAAACAACTGAAATTTCAAAAATGTCATTAATGAAACGGGCCTGAATTTGGTTCTTCTGGGTCACACGGTCCGTGTGGCATCACACGGACCGTGAATAGTGTTGGGGCCCATGACTTAGAACTCGCAGAAGAACAATTTCACTGAACTAAGTAGCACCCCATGGACAAGTTCACGGACCATTTGGTGTCACATGGATTGTGACCTAGTCCATGTAAAGGTAACTCTCCACACAAAGGCCAAACGGAAGGCCACACGGGCCATGTGGCGGCACACGGACCGTGTGAAGGTCCTTGTACCTTCACTTGGAAATTTTTCCCACGTCCCAAGTTTGCCCCTATGGGGAACTGATCAAGTGTCACTCCAACGGAGGCCATACGGACCGTGTGGCTCCTCACGGGTCGTGTAGGTCCCTCTGTGAAGCGATCAAATGTCACTCCACGGGAGACCATACGGACCGTGTGGCTTCATACGGGCCGTGTAGGCTCCTCCGTGAAGTGATTCTTGGCAGTTTTCCTGGGGAAAATTTTAGGACCTCAAGGTAATGCCAGTGAGAGAAAAATCTAGGTCTTTACATCATCTCCCCCTTGGGAACATTCGTCCCCGAATGTGCAAGAACAAAGCTTGAAAGGTTAGAGTTAGGGCAAGACACATCCGACACAAGATAAAATGCATAATTCAAATCAATTAAAAAAATAGTTTTGTACCAAAAACATCATGCAAAAACTATAGTTCAAGACCCTTAAGCTCATATCAAGATTGTATCCAAATCACTCGAAACACTTGTAGAAAAAAAAATCTTTTAGTGTACATGTATGCATGTCATGTCATGAGACTCAAAAAGGCAAGATTTGGCACCATTAAACAAGGAAGATCCCTAGTACCTTAGGCTTGAGTAGATTGGAAAAGATGAGGGTATCGTTTCACCATGTCCAGCTCTGCCTCCCAAGTAGCACTTTCCGCTTGTTGATTTCTCCAAAGTACCTTTACCGAGGCCACATCCTTGTTACGAAGTTGTTTTACTTGCCTATCCATGATCTCCACCGCACTTCCTCGTAAGACAAGTTTTCTTCCAAAGGCACAATGATGCTAGGATCACCAATTAGCTTCCTCAACATAGACATGTGGAAGACCGGATGAATGGAACTAAAATCTGTAGATAACTCCAGCTTGTAAGCCACACCTCGAATCTGCTCCACAATCTCGTAAGGACTAACATACCGGGGGCTTAGCTTGCCCTTCTTACCGAAATGCATCATACCCTTCATAGAAGAAACTTTCACATACACCCAATCACCGACATGAAATTCAAGGTCATGTGTGGGGTAGTTATGTTTGTGCACCTTAAACTATCTTGATGCATACGCTATCACCTTACCATTCTGCATAAGCACACAATCCAGTTCGATCTGCAAAGCATCACAATACACTACGAACCCCTCTGAACCATTTGACAAGGTCAAGACGGGAGCCAAAGTAAGCCGATCCTTTAAGTTTGAAAACTTATTTCGCATTCATCCGACCATACAAACTTAGCCTTCTTCTGGGTCAACTTGGTCAATGGAGAGGCAAGAGATAAGAAACCCTCCAAAAACCTTATGTAGTACTCGGCCAACCCAAGGAAACTGCGGATATCCAAAGGAGTCAGCAGTCTAGGCCAATTCCTCATGGCCTCGATTTTCCTCGGATCCACCTTGATACCACCTTGGACACCACATGACCGAGGAAGGACACTTCGCCTAACCAGAATTCACATTTGCTAAACTTGGCATACAATTTCTTTTCCCTTAGAGTTTAGAGGACCATCCTCAAGTGATTCCCGTGCTCCTATTCACTTCGGGAGTAAATGAGAATATCGTCAATGAAAACCACCATAAAGCTGTCTAGGAATGGTTTAAACACTCGGTTCATCAAGTCCATAAATACGGCCAGAGAATTAGTTAGGCGAAATGACATCACCACAAATTCGAAATGCCCATACCTCGTTCGAAAAGCTATTTTGGGGATATCACATTCCCTAAATTTCAACTGATGATACCCAGAACAGAGATCAATTTTTTAGAAGTGAGTGGCACATTGAAACTGATCAAACAAGTCATCAATCCTGGGCAATGGGTACTTGTTCTTAATAGTCACCTTATTCAGTTGCCTGTAGTCAATACACATACAGAGGGACCCGTCCTTCTTCCTTACAAATAACACGGCAGCACACCACGGTGATGTACTGGGCCGAATAAAACCCTTCTCCAATAGGTCCTTTAACGGCTCCTTTAACTCCTTCAATTCTGTCGGTGCCATTCGATACGAAGGAATAGAAATAGGCTGAGTATTCTGAAGAAGATCTATGCCAAAGTCTATCTCTCTATCCAGAGGAATGCCTGATAAGTCTTCGGGAAACACATTCGAAAACTCATTCACCACCGGGACCAACTCAAGAGTAGGCACTCCGGAATCCATATCCTTGACCCTCAAAATGTGATAGATGCACCTTTTAGAAATCATTCTCCACGCCTTGAGGTAGGAAGTAAACCGACTTTTAATAGAGGAGTCACCACTCTTCCATTCAAGAACTGGCTCACCAGGAGGTTGGAACTGGACCTTCTGGGTTCTACAATCTATGGAGGCATATGATGCATGTAGCCAATTAATTTCAAGAATCACGTCAAAATCAAACATCTCAAGTTCCACAAGATCACATGAAAAACTTTTATGTAACACAGCAATAGGGCATCCTTGATAGACTCTATGAGCAACAACAGATTCACCCATGGGGGTGTAGGCCGAGAAAGGCTCCCTTAAAATCTGGGGGCTCGAACCGAACATAACATCCAATAGCGGAGTCACAAAAGACAAATTTGCACCCGGGTCAAGCAAAACATAAGCATCAAAATCAAAGACTTTTATCATACTAGTCATGAGATCCGAAGCTTCCTTGACATCCTGGCGGGCATGGAGTGCATAAAACCGGTGTTCCTTGGGGAAATACCTTGACCTTGGTCTCCGTGCGCATTCCTATGGCAATCAGCAACCTTATGATCCTTACTTCTGCATCCGAAGCAAAGTCCCAAATCCCTCCGGAAGGCACTTGTGTGGGGTCTTCCACACTTGTCACACATAGGATATCCTGGTCCGCCACCCACCGGTACCCCGAGAGAGGGTGCCCGAGCATTGGCCACCCGAGCTCCCAAACCTTGGCCTGGTTGAAAGCGACCAAAACCAACATTTCTAGCTTCGAAGAACCTACCGTCAAAGCGGGCTCTCTTTGGATCGTGGGCCCTTTTATCTTTAAGTTTCTCCCCTTCGATCTGCTCAGCATACACCATGAGTCTAGCAATATCCATATCCCGAATTAGCATAGCAGTACGACATTCTTTCACAAGCAAGTCAGAAATACCCGAAACAAATTTGTGCATCCTTGCACGGGGATTAGCTACCAGGGATAGAGCATATTTGGAAATCTTGGTGAACTTGAGGGCATAATCGCTCACACTCATACTCTCCTACTAGAGGTTGATAAACTCAGTCATTCTAGCCTCTCTCAGCTCAAGTGGGAAGAAGCGATCAAGGAAGGCCGATTTGAACTCCCCCCATTTAACATCACCACCACAGACCCTCTCCAAAGCCCACTAAGTATACCACACTTGAGCTACATCCTTCAGCTGGTAAGCAGGCAGTCCAGCTTTTTCCTTAGAAGAGACGTCCATAATATTCAGTATCTTTGAGAGCTCATCAATGAACTCCTGAGCATCCTCATCGGCCCTTGACCCATAGAACTCCGGAGGATTGATCCAGGTGAAATCCCTCACCCTAGATGCAGGTGTAGGGTCCCGTAGAAAGTTAGCTTGCCTCGTCTGAGCAGTCACCACCTTAGCAAGCTTGGCGAAAGCGGTGCGAAATTCACCGTTAGAGATAGGCTCCTCCATAGGCTCGTGAGGAGCCTGATCTTCATCAGCCGGAGCCTGCCTAGGTAGAGGGGGTCTTCCTCGAGGCATCTGCTGAAATGGATCAACAACATCGATAAGTAAGGAAATTTCATAAACCATTCACAGCGCGACACAAGACACGAAGAAGTGAGGAATTTCCTAATACGCATCCATAGCCTCCCACTCATACGTATGGTGCACTTCACATCCATGACTAGGACTCTACTCAACGCAACATGTTGGGCTCCGAGGACCATTATAAACCTAGGGCTCTGATACCATCTTTTGTTATGACCCGAGGTTAGGCCATAGATGCGACACGGCGAATGGGGACCCGAGAATCCCCAAACAAGCCTCGAATTATCAGTATCCACATCATCGGTTCAAATAGCATCTAAATACATATAAATAAATAGAAGAAATTAAATCTATGGAATCCTTTCATTTATAGATAAGCAATACGACAGTTGGAATAGCCTTCTCTAAGAAAGATTTACAAGGTGCCTAACATTTCCTCTAGTCAAGGAACGGGGGCCAGGACAAGTTCCGGGCTCACCCTCAACAAAACAACATACATAATAAACACAAGAAATAACTACCTCACCCTCGGAAGATGGGGCTCACCACAAAAATCTTCAAGAACGAGCTATTCGTCCAGTGGCTGGTACCCAAAAGTACTCTGTCCCTACCTGGTAAAATCATGTAGGCATAGAGTATGCATTAGTACGTTTGAATGTATTAAGTATGTGGGGATGCAATGTATATGACATACCGAACCTGCATACCAATATTAGATGACAAGGGCACATAATATACAAAGATCATATAAGCAATTGAATTCAGTATATGAGATGCCATGGAATTTATGATGCAATGCAATGTGATAATGCTCCTATGTAACGAGGATGGACTATAACTGACATGAGTTAGACCGATTGAGACCTCTCACCGGTAGGGAGAAGATTACTTGCCAAAGGTAATCTATATCACACCTTACGACCACGCTTTTCGGTGGATGGTCACCTTCCTTACGACCATGCTTTTCTAAAAGATTTACAAGAATCATATCAATCATGTCATAGCATAAGCAAGATAGACGAATATCATCCATCCCTATGTTGGCACATAGTTCAAGGAAAAGGAAAGGGCCCCCAATCCATCGGTTCTAAGTCAACCACATCCCACAAGAATACTTATATATATATATATGTGTGTGTGTGTGTGTGTGTATACGTGCTTTCAAGAGAGTCAACTACCTATTTCAAAATGTTCAATGCACATGTAGGCTTAATGGCAAATCACAAGATCATAATTATAATGCTCATGCAAGGAATAGCTCATCTACATGTACAAGATGGTGCAAGCACCCAAAATGCTCAAAGAGCAAAAGCATAAGACATATATGTGATCACATTTTTGTCATAACCCATATTTTATCAAAATCATGTCACAAAACGTAATTGGCTTAATCCACTTCGTAATTTCCGTAAAATCCTTGTTCATGAATGAAATGCAATACATAATGTAGGGATGGCATAGGTAATGTAGACTAAGTCTAAAATCAGCAATGTTATATGAAATCTAGAAAATCCACAATAAAATTCATATGAAAATCGTAGTATAGATCACCCATGCATAATACCAACTTTAAGGGGACATGCATGTTCATAATTACATAACTCAAGGTGATTCATCATAATAAGGCTTAACGTAACTAAAAAATCCGAAATAATATACAACCCATGCATTGATCGAAGTTAACAAGATCAAATAGTAAAAATTCACATTTAAGGTGACTAAAACTTCATGAAAACAATTGAAAGAATTTTGGGTCTTCTTGGTTGAAAGGGACTAAGAATCAATCCCGCATACCTGACTTGAAGATGAACTTGAGGAGAGAACGGACTCCAAATTGAAGATCTTGACTTGAGGTTTTAGAGAGAAGTTGGAGAAGTCTTGTAGGAGATATTTTAGACAGAGGGAGAGGAAATGGAGAAATGGCTGAAAACTGAGGAAGTTTTGTTAATTTAGAGACTTAGGAGGGGTGGAAAAGTCAAAATTCATGTTTAAAACAACTAAAATTTTAAAATTCCATTAATGAAACGGACCTAAATTTGGTCCATCTGGGTCACACGGTTAGTTACACGGTTTGTGTAGCATCACAGGGACCGTGAATAGTGCCGTGGCCCATGACTTAGAACTCACAGAAGAAAAGTTTCACCGAAATAAGTAGCACCACATGGAAAAGTTCACAGACCATGACCTAGTCCGTGTGATGGTAACTCTCCACACAGAGGCCAAACAAAAGGCCACACGGGCCGTGTGGTATCACACAGACCGTGAGAAGGTCCGTGTAACTTCACTTGGAAGTATTTCCCACGTCCCAAGTTTGCCCCTACGGGGAACTGATCAAGTGTCACTCCACGGGAGGCCATACGGACCGTGTGGCTCCCAATGGGTCGTGTAGGCCCCTCCGTGAAGCGATCAAATGTCACTCCACGGGAGGCCATACAAACCGTGTGGCTTCACAGAGGTCGTGTAGGCTCCTCCGTGAAGTGATGCCTGACAGTTTTGCTGGGGAAAATTTTAGGACCTCAGGGTAATTCTAGTGAGAGAAAAATCTGGGTCTTTACACCTCTTACCCTCAAAATATAACTCCCAAATACTCTCTACTCTCATATCTCAAGACTCAAAGCTAGGGCTTAATTGGAGTTCAACTTCAAGTTAGGTTTTTCCCCAAATTTTGGCTCCTCAATCAAGGTATGTGGGATTGATTCTTGGTCCCTTTCAACCAAGAAGACCCAAAAATCATTTCAATTGATTTCATGAATCTTATGTTTCTTTAAATGTGAGATTTCATTATTTGATTTTATTAAATTAAATTGGTGTATGGTTGTACTTTGTTTATGACTTTAAGTTATTTTAAGTTCTATTATGATGACTTACATAGAGATTATGCAGTTATGAAGATGCATGTCCCCTTTAAAGTTTGATTTATGCATGGGCTATTTATATGATGATTTGAATGTGGATTTAATTATAAATTTACTTCAATTTCGTTTATATTATTTATTGAATCTATATTACCTTTGTTATTCTCACATCATTTATTGCATTTACAATCATGAACATTGGTCTTTATGGAAATTATGAAGAGGGTTGATCCCAACTATGTTTTATGAAATGATTTTGATAAGACATTGGTTATAACAAGAATGTGATCACATACATATCTTATGATTTTGACTCTTTGAGCATCTAGGGTGCTTGCACAATCTTTTATATTTTAATGAGGTATTCTAGTGCATGAGTATCATGATTTTGATCTATGGTTTGGCATTTGAGCCCAAATGTGCATTGAACGAATTTGGAATAAACCTTGTATCTTTTGAAAGCACGTATATGTATAAGTATTGACCGGGTCGTAAGTTACATGAAAGGAGCAAATATATTGATACTAAATTCCATTTCATTAGAGATTGTATATCAAAGAAAGAGGTAGAACTTGAGTTTGTGAAATCTCAAGACCAAGTTGCAGACATTTTCACCAAGGTATTGAAGACTGATATTTTTCAGAAGTTGTGGATGACTCTTGGAGTAGTGAATCAAGTTTAAGGGGTGGTGTTGAAAAAAAATAAATTTGTTTAGATTATTAAGTGTGTTCACATCATATTTAATTTAGCTCATGAACCAGTAGATTAATGTATTAGAAAATACATGAATTGTTGAAAACATGTAGATTATGTCTAGTTAGGTGTATTCATAAACTTGGAGGCTGTGAAGTATTAATTATGGTACATGTATGCTAGGCTAGGTACATGGATGAATTTACCAATAAATAGTCATGTAATCTAGCCATTTTGTTGTAGGCCAAAAAGTTGATTAGAAAATCATCTTTCCTCCACTTCTCTTCTACTCATATGTTTTGCGTAATATTTGTGTTGTCTTGCTCTCTTAAATTTCCAACAGTTTATTGTATAAGTGGGAAGCCCCAAAGCAATAAGTTGAAACATTAAATTAACCTTTGAAATTTGAATAATTATTTAAGCCTTCAAACAAATACTATAACAATAAAATTGTGTGTAAACAAATGAAGCATGTATAAGTACGTACATACTTACATACATACATACATACATACGTACATGTATGTATGTATGTATATATGTATGTATTCCTTCATACGTACGTATCAACGTGTCTCTTCAATAACAATCATAATAGCATAGTAATAATCTTTAACACCATAAAATTTCACAGAAGTTCAAACCATATCATCATCCTCATCATCATCATTCATATATACATTATTAAAAGTGCGAAGCTTCAATGGGTAGAGTTGGATTACTATTTTAACCCTACACTAAATTAAAATATGATCATAATTAATAAAATATTAAATAGTAAAAAAAATTTCTCTTTCTTTAAACTATGTATATTTATATATTAAAGTGTAATAATTATTACTCCAAAATGTTTTCAGATAATAGTAACACTGATTCATATTAGAAGTAGCAAAACAATAACCAAGTCAATGAATATGAATTGTCCATATTTTTATTCATTATTCTACCCTTTCATGTATTATATAAAGTATCAATTTATGATCCTACTCATATTCCCCACTAATGACCCCTTAATATTCTCATTTATAAATAAAATTTTATGAAAACCTTATAGGTTTAGAATAACACCATCAGTTTTAATATGAAAAACCTAGAATTATAAAAATTAGTTGAATAGAACCATCATCCCGCATTCACTATTTCCATCTTGTGTTTTCCTTCGGCAAATTAAACATAATTCACATTATTCTAATATCAAATATCTTTATACTGATTAATATGGGATACACGTGCAACATACGTATCCAGATACTAGTTTATCTAAATATGAAAGTAAATGAAAAACATCAAACGTCATTAATAATCTTCTAAAAGAAACAACCAACTCTTACATTCTGCAATAATTGATATATTTTTGAACCGTTGATATAATTTCTTTCCTTTTCATTTTTTCTTTTAATGTAAATATCATGTAGTTGAATTTTGTTTAGAACGCATAAAGTTTCTTATTGCATATTGCATTTTTTTCATTATAAATAATGTTGTTTAGTAGCTTCTACTAAATTGACGTGATGCTTTTCGTTGTGTAATGACTCCTTTGGTCATTACAGGAAAGCTAATGGTGAAAAGATTTGTGCTAGAAACATTTTGTGTAGTAACTTAAAAATATTAAGCTAGGTCAATCTCATGTGGAATCTAAGTAAAGTAAGGATCTAGAGAAATCTAGAAAAGGATTGGGATTAATGTATAAGGGTAGATTAGAATTTTTGTTATCAAAGGCATTCAGAAGTCCATAAAACTTTTAAAATTGAAATCGAATATATAGAACTCCTGGTATAGAGTCTGGCGTGAAGGGTTAATTTATAATATCAATGTTTGAGGGTGTGTTGCAAAGTGGGAACTTTAGTGAAGATTTCAAGATTCTTTCTAGATGCAAACTTCTATAGAGGGAAGAATTTTGCTATGGAGGAGCCTTTATGGAGGATCAGGGGCCACTATAGCACTGTAAGTAATTTATGCAAAAAAGTTCTAACATTATTTATTATTCTACAAATTCATTATTGGGAGAATCAAAATGACATCTTAGGAAAAAATCTACTAATGTTCCATCATTTACATCGATAAAGGTAAGACCATCTTACTTGTAATTCAATTCTTAAGCCTTAGAAACTATGGCAGTAATCTTGCAGAAAGGTTTTGACTTGTGCATGATGTAAAGTTGTTGCTTGGGTGGGATGATCATGAATTTGGATAGGGATTAGGATTAAGTAATAATTCAAAGTACTTTAGGTCACTATACATTGATTATGTTATTTGTTTATTTATTTATTAGGTAAATTATCTGCCCTTCACGCAGTGGTGATCACCATCTCAATAATCTTACACCTGATCATCATCCAATGGTAAATTATAATATCTTTTTAATCCTACAACCAAAAAGAATTAATTTAAAATCATAATTAATTTTATTATTAATTCAGTTTACTGTAACTTCTTCATCATCTTATATGTGAATCCTCGGATAGTAAATCTCTTCAAAATGAATAAAAGGTCTATTATTAGGTCACTTTCTATAATTATCTTTTCAAAAATTTATATAAATATATTATTCATCAATTTCGGGCATTTCTCTAAATGAATTAGTTGTGCACTTGATAAAGTTAATGAAAATTAAGAATCACAACATATGAAAAATAAACCATTTTGATTAAATGATGTCTCAGCAAGTCCTCATATTCAAAATCATTCACTGTCGTTGACACCAATTTGCTACCCAAAAGTCATTTTTATTGCTATGCTAGTGCTTCTTTTAATGTGACTATGCCTTTAAATCGTGAAGTTTAACTTTTATCCAGTACTTCAACTTCTTCATATATATTATTTATGCATAAATATTTTGTAGTTGCACATAATATTTTCTTCTTCTTAGAACTCCTCAAAAGATAAAGAAAACCAACTTGAAAAATACATATAATAATTTTAAAACTAATGATAATTATTTTTTAAATTTTAACACAGATTTTTTCCTACAAAATATTGAAAAAGATTTTTACTAAACAAATATTAAGCTAATGATAACTTCTACAATTTTAACACATAGTCTCATCTAGTAAACATTGAAAACGCTTCTTACTAAATAAACACCTCTTGATCCATAAACGTGTATTAGTTTATTGTAACTTCATAATATATTTAACTTTTTACAATTAAAAAAATGAGTAAATAGCCAAGTTGATAAAACAGAATACATCAATACAGGTGTCATCTTACCTTATTATCTTGTACCAACTTACTTTCATACATTTGAATAAAATTATTTTGATATAGACTTTTGAGTTCATAACATAGACTAATGGAAAGAATAAAGTACAAAAATAGTAATAGAATATTAAGAGGAATATAAAGAATACCGTTTGACTAATTATTTAGAAATTCTTGCTAAATTTTGTAACTATAGTATCAGCTCACTCTTGGTGAGTCTTTTCTTTACTGCACTTGGATCAGGCTTGACCTTTTAAATGTCCCAAATGTTCATTATTATCATCCCTTTTACCATTCTATCATCATCTTTCAGATGATAACGAAATTATATTAATTAATACCATATTACATGAAGGTGAATAATTGGCAATAATTGATTTTTTGAAAAATTAAACAGTACTATACTATCTTGTTTTAGTAATAGGGAACATCTCTCACAATTGTTTTTTAAAAGATTAATACCGAATACTTAAAATTACTAGATTGCAGTATGAAATAGCAAAAAAGTTAACAGGATTAGTAAGATATTTTTATAGTTTATTTTTCATGTAATCTCTCAACTAATAGTTATTGTTTGAAAGGAACATTTCTTCAAGAATCAAATTTTTTCAACCAAGTAAATAATTTTTTGAGATAATACCTATTTGGTGAATGTCAAACTAAAAACCAACTGTATAACTTTACCACAAAAACATTTAAAAAAAGCCAAGCTTCCTATTAGATTCCTCTTAGCCAACTGCAATTAGAAGATTCACAAAGTAAATTTATCAACTATAATAGTAGGACTAAATATTTGAATTTAAATGAAATGTACACAGTACAATATTGTTGGCATCAAATTATATAAAATCTAACTGCAGTACTAATCAAAATTTAGAATAAGCAAATTAATAATACCCATTTGTGATTAATATAAAACTAAAAGTTCTAACTAAATTTTTTTAAAGAAATATCTACATGAGAAATTAATTTAAAGTTTTTCCCCTCTTTCATCTTAGCGTAACTAAAAGAAATTGATGTAACGTTATGATTTGATAAAAAGGAAGAATAAAGAAAATACAGTCCATTTGGATTTGTGGAACCAATAGGTAGGTGTTGAACGTCTTTTGTCTTAGACCCATAACTCACTATTTGTTCTTTACAATACACCCACTTAAAAATAATCTTGCACAAAAAACATTAAAAAATAATAAGTAGTAAAGAAAAATTAGTATTTATTAGATATACATCATGTGGTTGAAGCATCTGATAAGAGAAGCTATAAATACTAATGTTGCTCTACTAGGGTGCTTCTCTTTTCAGGTACTTCAACCACATGATGTTTATCGAAAAATACTAATTTTGCTCTGCTACTACTTATTATGTTTTTAACGTTTTTTGTGTAGGATTTATTAAATTTTTTTAAGTGGGTGTCCTGTAAAGATGTCATAGTGGGTTACGGGTCTAAGACAAAAGGCATTCAACACCTACCAATTGGTTCCACAAATTCAAATGGAATGTGTTTTCTTTTTCTTCCTTTTTATCAAATCATGACCTTCAATTAATTTCTTTCGGTTAGGCCAAAAAGAAAGAGGGGAAAAACTTTTAATTAATTTATCATTTTGCTATTGTTGGCATTCTGAAAGTGCAACGTCGTGGTGACCCGTAAAATAATAACTACAATATAATAACTACCACATGAAAAGCAAGCTTACTGGAATAAACTTCAAACAAACTATAAACATATAAAAAATCCTACATTAGAATACCTAGTTCAACACTATCAGTGAACTAAATCAACAAGAAATCAAACAAATAGGAGTAATATAATTTAATAATAGTCCAAAACAAACATAATATTTACTCATTGGAAAAAAGGAAACCAAAATTGCATTGAGACAGCCGAACAAATAGAACAAAGTACACATAAATAGTATAAAATGATGAGCAAATCCGAGTAAAAACAAATTCCACAAATCTTGAAATATCAAAACATCTAATTACACATGTATAAGATTCAAAAACTTAAATAAAAATTGATAATGAGTTGTTAATTGTTCGTTTACCAGTGGAGGTCATAAGCGATGGAAAAGCAACGATAGAAGCTATTGGACAGATCTGGTTCATTTTTCTAGCGCGTCCCCTTGCATTGCGAGCAACAGTTATTGACAGATCTGGGTCTTGTTTTTGTTGGATTCCATGATGGTTTTGGGTAAAAAATGGTGGTGTTTTTTATCGGAAATGGTGGCTGATTTGTGGTCGTTTAGTGTTGTTTCTGGTGGCTTTGGATGGTGTTTTGGTGAGGATTATGGAGACTAGAAAACAATGGCGGTGGGGCAGTTTTGATGGCTGTGGGGAGGCCGTTTGCGGTGGGTTGTTGAGGAGTATGGTGGCTGATTTTGTGACTTGTGGTGGTGGGGTTTTAGGAGAGGAAAGGAGTGGTTACAGTGGTCTATTGTTGGTAGCAGCGAGAAAAAAAAGGAGAAATGGAGTTGGAGTATGCGGTGGTAGATTCGCCAAGCTTCGGTGAAGTCGCCGGAAAAATTACATCTCTGAATACACAATCTGAAAATTCCTAACCCTAATCTCAAAGTTATCCACTACAACTTATTATTGTAACAATGTGAAATTATATAAACACATCAAAACCTAATGGGCTAAAAAAATAAGGGCCCAAATTGTGGGCTAATTAAATTTATTTATACAATTTTTATCTTGTAAAGAAAATTATTAGACTATGTTTAAAAAAAAACTAAAATGAATAGGAACAATTATAACCAATGATATATAAAAAATGTTGTTTAACACAAAATAATAATATAATAAAATCAAAATTAAACTAATTAAAATTCTAATATTTTGAAAATAACAATAAAAATTAATCAAAAATTGTCAAAACGTACTTTGAACTATTTTAAAAAATAATACCAAAAAAAGTATTAAATTGTCATGGCCTGGCCTAGGGCCTAGAAGTGACTCGGCAATGGGAAGCCGAAAGTCCCCAAACGAGCCCAAAAGTAACCAAATCTACCTCATCGGTTCAGAAGCGCATTCAAATAGTAAACACATAGTTCTAAGGGATGGGAAAGTAGGACTCACGCAATGGGGATATTGAAGGGAAAGAGATTTATATGGATTCGCATAACACATAGCACATAAGAACTAAGTGGCGGGTAAGTATGCCTCATTCTATGGGGGCGATATGGGGCTTAGTATCTTCCACATTTCCATATCAAACACATATCCATATCATAATTCTCATAATCAATCCATGATAACCATATGCAATAGATAACCAAAATCATAAGCTTCAAATACAACACATAACATATGGAATCTACGAGAATCTACAAGATGTCCAACAACGCCTCTAGTCATAAGATGAGATGGGAGCCAAGCCATGTCCCAGGCTCACCCTCAAAGTAAATAACATAAGCAAGGCTTCATAGATAAAGGAATGGTGGCTTGTCCTTTGAAGATAGGACTTACCACAACCAATATCTAAAATTCGATCAAGTGTTAAATGATGGGTGAAGGTAATGTCCAGTCCCTATATGATGAGATCAAGTAGGAAAAAAATATGCGTTAGTACGTCTAAATGTACTAAGTATGTGAGCATGCAATGCATATAACTTATCAATCATGCATTTCAATGTTAGATGACAAGGTCACATAATATAGAAAGAATCACATATCCACAAAAGAGTAGTATGCAATATGCCGTGAAATTCATCATACACGAAATGCAATAATGCTCATATATAGTGAGGATGTGTCCTCAATCGACATGAGTAAGACTAAGTGAGCTATTACTTGGAATCCCAATGAAATCCCCTCATCAGTACAGAGGTAGTCTACTTGCCAAAGGTAAACCATACTTCACCTTATGGAACAACACCCATTTAATATGAAGTAACCCCCTTACATGAACTACACCCATTTTGGATTGGATTTTCATATAACATATAATATTATACTTCACCTTATGGGAACAACACCCATTTCATATGAAGCAACCTTCCTTACGGGAATTACACCCATTTTAGATAGGATTCTCATAACCTATGTAAGGAACATAGTTCAAGGAAAGAGAGAGTGAACGCTCAATCCATCGGTTCTAAGTCGGTATCCCACGAGAATACGTTTATGTATATATATACATTCTTTCAAGAGACAATAGACATTTCCAATGCTTTCATTCATATTAAATTGTACTTAGGCTCAAATGCCAAATCATAGCCCTCATTCAAAATACTCATGCATAGGAATAGTTCGTCTACATATACGGAATGGTGCAAGCACCCAAAATACTCAAAGAACCATAATCATTGAATATATGTGATCACATTCTTTTCATAACCATAATATTATCAAAATCATTTCATAAAACATAATTGGGCTTAACCCACTTCATAATATCCATAAATTCCAATTTCCATAGATGCATATACCATGAATGATGTGGGAATAACATGGGTAATTAAGATTCAATCTAAAATCAATAATATAATATAAAATTCAAGTAAATCTATAGTTAAATCCACATTTAAATCATATTATAAATCACTTATGCATAAACAAAGCTTTAAAGGGGACATGCATGTTCATAACTTCATAAGTTTCAATGTAATCATCAAAATAGTGCATAAAGTAACTTAAAATAATAAATAAAGTACAGCTCATACATCAATTGAATTTATTAAACAATAATTTTCAAAACCCATATTTAAAGTAAGAAAAATTACATAAAAATCAATTGAAAAGAGTTCGGATCTTCATGGTTGAAAGGGAACAAGAATCAATCTCACATACCTTGATTAGGAAGAGGAATTTGAGAAGAATTTAGCTTGAAGTTGAAACCCCAATTAAATCCTAGCTTGAATTTTGAAGGTGACACTTGGAGAGAATTTTGAGAACTAAGGTTTAGTTTTGAATGAGGGTTTAGATTTAGTGTAGGAGAAGCTTATGAATGTAAGGGGGGGGGGGTTAGGTCTTAAAAAGTCTTGGGGATGAGTTAAAATATCAAAAACACCTTAATAAAATGCCCCTGTAAATTATTAACGAAAATTGACATGGTTGGCATCACGGGACGTGAAGCTCTTCATGGTCCGTGAATGCTCATCGTCTAGCCCAGACAAATTTTGCGAAAAAGGGCATTACTTCTTGTTCCAAACTCGGAATGAGGTGAAACGAGATAAGTTAGAAAGATAATTGAAAGAGCTTTAATGTTATAGTTCATAAGCCACCTAGTTCGTTTCGTGCTAAGAGATATTATCATTTAAAGTTGACCTGTATATCGGCACTTGTGAAAATCTTAGGCAATGGAATTCCTTAGAACTTAAGTTGATGTGGGAGTCCCGTGATGGGCTTAAACAATATAAATAATTTTGGATTGAAGGCTTGAAAGTGAACTTAGCTTGAACTTGAAGATCCCATACTTACAATTTGTCAACGAAGACACCTTCACGGGAGGCCACACAGGTCTTGTAGTGTCACACGAGCCGTGACACTACCCGCACCCCTCTCCTTAGAGAAAATCCACGATTATGTTACGAGACAGTGATTCTAGAATTAGAAAAATCACTTCGGAAGCCTTACGTATGGCCATAAAGGCCATGACGCACGAGTCGTGTGCCTGGACGTGTGACCATACTTGGTGCCAACATTGTGGATTTAAAGCCAAAGCCACCACACAGCCCACCACATGGTCCGTGAAGTGTCACATGGACCGTGAGGGGTCCGAATGTCGTATCCCTTAGTTTAAAACGCCACATTTAAGGGCCAAACATCCTCCATAGGCCAAGGGCCACTCTGTGGAGGATCTACACGGGCCGTGTGACCTCACATGGACCGTGAGGGTTCCCATGCAGTGTCACCTTGGTTCAAACCTTTTCCGAAACCAAATTTTCATGCTTCACTGAGGTTGTACAAATTCCATGTCCTTACATCATCTCCCCCTTGGGAACATTCGTCAGAACAAAGCTTGAAAGGCTTGACTTAGAACATGAAACATCCTAACACTAGGTACAATGTATAGTTCATCATTGGAAAATCATAAAGTCTTTAAAACTGATATTAAAACGTATTCAAATCATTCAAAACATCATAAAAAAATATTTTCGTGCATATTTATGCATGTCTTGTCATGAAACACAAGAGTGAAAGAATTAAGACCATTGAGAATAGGAAGAACTAAATATCATAGGCTCGAGTAGATTGGAAAGGATAGAGCTATCGTTGCATCATACTTGATTCCACTCCCCACGTAGCACTTTCCATATCTGATTCCTTTAAAGTACCTTAACTGAAGACATATCCCTATTACGAAGCCACTTCACTTGTCCATCAAATATCTCAACAGGAACTTCTTCAAAAGACAAGTTCTTCTCAACCTCAACACCATCCAAAGAAACAATAGCACCAGAATCACTGACCAACTTCCACAATATAGACAGATGGAAAAATCAGGTGAATAGAACTCAAATTCGGAGGTAAATCCAACCTATAAGCCACATTCCCAATAAACTCAACAATCTTATAAGGATCTACATACCAGGGACTTGGCTTTCCCTCATTCTCAAAATACCCCACACCCTTTATGAGGGAGACCTTCACATACACCTAATTACAAATACCAAACTCAAGATCCCTCTTTCTAACATCCAAGTAAGACTTTTGATGACTTCAAACCATTTTAAACGTTTCCCTAATCAATTTCACTCTCTCCATAACCTCCAGCACTAAATTTGGGCCCTTAGAAGTCATTTCATCTTAACTCAAATCACTTCACTGGAGATCTACACTTTTACTGTATAAATCAATAAATGGTGTTATACTAATACTAGCATGAAGGAAATTATAGTAAGCAAACTCAAGAAGTCGTAGATGATCACCCCAATTACCTTTGAATTCCAACACACAAGCCCTCGACATGTCCTCCAAAGTTTGAATTATCCTCTCGGTTTGTCCATCGGTTTGAGGATGAAAGTCGGTGCTCAACTTTACCTTAGTACCAAGTCCTCCTTGAAACGACCTCCAAAAGTGAGAAGTAAAGTGGGTACCGCGATCTGATATGATAGACCTAGACACACCATACAACTACACCAACTCTAGGAAGTACAACATTACATAATCTTTGGCGCTAAAAGTAGTCTTGACTGGTAAGAAATGAGCCGACTTAGTCACCCGGTCAACGATAACCCAAATGGTGTCAAATTACCTTCGATCCCGGGAAAACAAACCACAAAATCCATATTCACATCCTCTAACTTCCAAGTAGGAATCTCAATGTCTTGAGTCAAGCCACCGGGCCTTTGGTGCTCTACCTTCACTTGTTGACAATTAGAGTATTCGGGTACAAACTTGGCTATGCCCTTCTTTGTACCATGCCACCAATATCCTTCCCTTAAGTCCCGATACATCTTAGTCGACCCCGGTTGAATCAAATAATGAGAGTTATGGGTTTCACTCATGATCACCTTCCTAAGATCATCCACATCCAGAACATATAACTGACCTTGATAGCGAAGCGCACCATCTCCCCCTTGGGAGGAAACCTCTATCTTATTCTTTTGGCAACCAACCTAGTCAATCCAACCAATGACAGATCTAGATCTTGCGTAGCCTTAACATTAACAACCACTGAAGGCTCGGTCCCCTTCTTAACATGAATACCACCATCATCATAGTCGGCCAACCTATTGAGCCAAACAGTAATCATCCTTTGCCAACGCTTTCTTCCCTTTATCAACAGGAGACACATTTCCCATAGATAGTCTACTAAGAGCGCCAGCTATAACATTTGCCTTGTCAGGGTGACATTGTACACGCATGTCATAGCCTTTAAGGAGTTCCAACCATCTCCTTTGCGTCAAGTTAAGATCCCTATGAGTGAACAAATATTTTGCAAGTTTTTGTGGTCGGTGAAAACATCAACATGCACCCCATAAAAATAGTATTTCCAAACCTTCAAGGCAAACACCACCGTCGCTAACTCAAGATCATGAGTTGGGTAATTACACTTATACAACATCAATTTCCTTGACGCATAAGCTATGACCTTACCCAGTTGCATAAGTATACAACCCGACCCAATCCAAGAAGCATCACAATACTCCACCAACCCATCTAAGCCATTCTGTAAAGTCAAAACAGAAGCCGATGTAAGCCGACCTTTTAAAGTCTGAGAACTCACCTCACACTCATCCAACCATACAAACTTGGCCTTCTTTTGAGTCAACTTTGACAATGGGGCTGCATTAGATGAAAAACCTTCAGCAAAGGTTCCATTATAACTAGCCGACCCAAGGAAACTTCGAATATCAAAAGGAGCATGCATGTACAAAATGCACATCCTTTACCTACTCCCTTTTTTACTTCATCTATAAGATCACTACAACATCTTCCTCCCCTGGATTGCATTATGAGCCCAAGGTAACTCTCCCTATTCGATGGGGAGGGATGGAGGTAGGAAATCTCAAGACACGTTCCACGACATGATAAGAATCATGAAAAAGTGAAACATTTCCTAAAACACCTCGTAGCCTCCTGCCCATAGATGTGGCGCGTCTCACACCCATGAATAAGACTCTACTTGACGCAGCATATTGGACTTCGAGGACCATTTACAAACCTAGTGCTCTGATACCATCTTTGTCCTAACCCGTACCTAGGGCCTAGAAGTTACACGACGATTGGGAACCTGAGAGTCCCCAAACGAGACTCAAAGTATCGAAATCCACTTCATCGATTCGAAAGTGCTTTCAAATAGTAAACACATAGTTCTAAGGGATAGGAAAGTAGGACACACGCTATAGGATATCCAAGGGAAAGGGATTTACATGGATTCATATAACACATGGCACATAAGAACTAAGGGGCGGGTAAGTATGACTCACTCTATGGAGGCAATACGGGGCTCAGGATATTCCACATTTCAAAATCAAACATATATACATATCATAATTCCAATAATCAATCCATGATAAACATATCCAAAAGATAACCAAAATCACAAGATGTAAATACAATAAAGAACATATAGAATCTACGAGAGTCTACAAGATGTCCAACAATGCCTTTAGTCATAAGATGGGATGAGGGGCAAGACATGTTCTGGGATCACCCTCAAAGTAAATAACATAAGCAAGGCTTCATAGGTAGAGAAACGGTGGCTTGTCCTTGGGAGATAGGACTTACCACAACCTATCTCAAATTCAATTTAGCATCAAATGGTGGGTGAAGGTAATCTCCGGTCCCTACATGGTGAGATCATGTAGGAAAAATGTATGCATTAGTACATTTAAATGTACTAAGTATGCAGGATTGCAATGCATATGACTTATTAATCCTGCATCTCAAAGTTAGATGACAAGGACACATAATATAGAAAGAATCATATATCCAAAGAAGAGTAGTATACAATATGCCATGATATTCATCATACATGAAATGCAATAATGCTAATATATAGTGGGGATATGACCTCAAACGACATGAGTAAGATCAAGTGAGCTATTACTTGAAATCCCGATGGAATCCCCTAATCAGTACATAGGTGGCCTACTTACATAAGGTAAACCATACTTCACCTTACATGAACAACACCCATTTCATATGAAGTAACCCCCTTACGGAACTACACCTATTTCGTATAGGATTTTCATATAACATATCATATTATACTTCACCTTACGGGAACAACATCCCTTTTGTATGAAACAACCTTCCTTACGAGAACTACACCCATTTCAGATTGGATTCTCCTAACCTATACTAGGCACGTAATTCAAGAAAAGAGAGAGTGAACCCTCAATCCATCGTTGCTAAGTTGGTATCCCATGAGAATACATTTATTTACATATATACATGTTTTCAAGAGAAAATAGTCATTTCCAATGCTTTCAATGGACATTTAAGCACAAAAGCCAAACATCATTCATAATAAATAGTACTTATGCTCAAATGCCAAATCATAGCTCTTAGTGAAAATACTCATGCATAGGCATAGCTTGTCTACATATATGGAATGGTACAAGAACCCAAAATGCTCAAATATCGCATTCTTGTCATAACTATAATCTTATTAAAATCATTTCATAAAATATAATCGGGCTTAACTCACTTCATAATTTCCATAAAATTCAATTCCATAATTTCATATGCCTTGAATGATGTGGGAATAATATGGGTAATTAAGATTCAATCTAAAATCAATAATGTAATACGAAATTGAAGTAAATCCATAATTAAATTCACATTTGAAAAAATATTATAAATTACTCATGCATAAATCAAGCTTTAAAGGAGATATGCATGTAAATAACTTCATAAGCTTCAATATAATCATCATAATAGGACTTAAAGTAATAAAATATCATAAATAAAGTATAGCGCATACATCAATTGAATTTGTTAAACAATAATTTTCAAAACCCATATTTAAAGTAAGCAAAATTTCATGAAAATCTATTGGAAAGAGTTTGGGCCTTCTGGGTTGAAAGGGACCAAGAATAAATCCCACATACCTTGATTAGGAAAAGGAATTTGAGATGCATTTAGGAAGAGGAATTTGAGATGAGATTAGGAAGAGGAATTTTGAGAGTCTAATTCTAGAAACTAAGGATTAGTCTTGAAAAAGAGTTTTAAATTAGTGTAGTAGAAGTTTAGGAATGTAAAGGAGGGGAGGGGGGGAGGGGGTTAAAGGTGTTAAAAAGCTTTGGGGATGAGTCAAAATATCTACAACATCTTAATAAAACGTCTCTTTAACTTTTAAATGGAACTTGACACGGTTGGCTTCACGAGTAGTGAAGCTCTTCACGGTCCGTAAAGGATCCCCGTCTAGCCCAAACAAATTTTACGAAAAAGGGCATAACTTCTAGCTCCAAACTGTGAATGAGGTGAAACTAGATGCGATAGATAATTCATAGAGTTTCAATTTGATAGTTCATGGGAGACCTAGTTCTGTTCGTTCTAAGAGATATGACTATTTAAGGATGACCCTTCTATCGACACTTATGAAAATCTAAGGTAATGGAATTCCTTTAAACTTGACTTGATGTGGGATACCCGTGATGACCTGAAAAAACATAAATAAGCCTGAATTGAAGGCTTGAAAGTGAACTTAGATTGAGCTTGAAGATCCCATACTTGGTATATTTCAACGAAGTCACCTTCACGGGAGGCAATACATGTTGTGTAGTGCCACACGGGCTGTGATACTGTCTATACCGCTCTCTTTAGAGAAATTCCACGATCAAGTTACGAAACAATGATTTCATACAAAGAAAACTTTTACTCTGGTAGCCTTACGGATGGCCATTTGGGTTGTGATGCCCCAAACGAGCCATGGGACCATACTTGGTACAAATATTGTGAGATTTCAAGCCAAGGCCACCACACAATCCGTGAAGTGTCACACGGACCGTGAGGGGTCCAAGTGTCGTGTGACTTAGTTTAAAACATCACATTTAAGGGCCAAACATCCTCCATAGGCAAAGGGCCACTTTGTGGAGGCTCTCCATGAGCCGTGTGACCTCACACAGATCATGAGGGGCCCAATGAAGTGTAACATCAGTCTAAAACTTTTTCAAAACTAAATTTTCATGCTTCATTGAGGTTGTACAAATTTTGGGTCCTTCAGGAAATAATTTGAAATGTTGGACCAAAAATGGGTGTCAATAGTTACTTTTTAAAAAATAAATTATAGTAAGTACTTTTAGTGTAAGAAACCGGATTCTCGAACAACTTTATCAGACCTCTTAGTATTGTCCCAAATGAAAATTTACCAAGTGATACTCCACGGAAGGCGCTGATGGACCGTATGTAGCCACATGGATCATGTGGCCTCCAGTAGAGGGGAACTTGGCTATGTTTTCGATGGTGTGGACGCGACGGGAAATTTCAGGCTAATGTGGGCACACGACCACCCACACGGCCATGTGGCGTGTCACAGGCCGTGTGGCCCACTGTGAGGCTCGTGACTTAAAAATATTTCTAAGTATAAAATCACTGTCTCATAACTTTTTTGTGCAAAATTTTTCTAAGTATGTTATAGGGCTTTTGTCATGACCTGAACCTAGGGCCTAGATGTAACATGGAGAATGGGGACCAGAGAGTCCCCAAACAAGCCTCGAAGCGATCAAAACCACATCATTGGTTCGAAAATGCATTCACGAAATAAACACATAATTCTATGGGGCAGAAAGGTTGGACTCACGCTACCGGGGTATCATAAGGGAAAGGGGTCTTTCACTCCAAACGTATAAACATACATAATCTCCATAGTCAACCGAGATGCCGGATTCTCGAACGAATTTATCGAACCTCTTAGTGTTGTCCCGAACAAAAATTTACCAAGTGTCGCTCCATGGAAGGCCCACACAACCTATGTGAAGCCACACAGACTGTGTGGCCTCCAGTTGAGGGGTACTTGGCTAAGTTTTCGATGGCATGGACTCGACGAGAAATTTCAGGCCAAGTGTGGGCAGATGGCCACGCACATGAGCCGTGTAGTGTGTCACAGGCCATGTGACCCATTATGGGGCTCGTGAATTGAAAATTTTTCTAAGTATGAAATCACCGTCTCGTAATTTTTTTGTGCAAAAATTTTTCTAAGTGATGTTTTACGATATATGGCATCACCCATGTAGCGTTTACACATGCCATGTGGTTGCCCGTATAGAACCTCTTAACCTCGGAGAAATTCTAAGTGTTGGCACCATGAATCTGTCTAAGTGGAGTCTCACGGACACTATTCATGATCCGTTTGATGGCTCACAGATCGTATAGGCGCCCGTGTGGTCCAGATGATTCATTTTCCTGCCCATTTTATTAATGGCATTTATGTAATTACGGTTTATTCTAATTATGATTTGTGACATTTTACCTCTCCAAAACCCCTAAATTCAGCTGATATCCTTCCCCTTCTAATTCATTCTCTTTGAAACCTCTTACCCTCAAAAGATCACTCCTAAATACTCTCTACCCTCCTATCTCAAGACTCAAAGCTAGGGGTTAATTGGAGTTCAACTTCAAACTAGGTTCTTCCAAAAATTTTAGCTCCTCAATCAAGGTATGTGGGATTGATTCTTGGTCCCTTTCAGCCAAGAAGACCCAAAATCATTTCAATTGATTTCATGAATCTTAGCTTTCTTTAAATGTGAGATTTCATTATTTGATTTTATTAAATTCAATTTATGTATGGGTTGTACTTTATTTATGATTTTACGTCATTTTAAGCCCTATTATGATGATTTACATTGAGATTATGAAGTTATGAAGATGCATGTCCCCTTTAAAGTTTGATTTATGCATGGGCGATTTATATGATGATTTGAATGTGGATTTTATTACGGATTTACTTCAATTTTGTATTATATTGTTGATTTGAGCTTGAATCTATATTACCCATGCTATTCTCATATCATGCAATGCATTTACAATCATGAACATTGGTTTTTATGGAAATTATGAAGTGGGTTAATCCCAACTATGTTCTATGAAATGATTTTGATAAGGCATTGGTTATGATAAGAATGTCATCGCATACATGTCTTATGATTTTGACTCTTTGAGCATCTTGGGTGCTTGCACAATCTTGTATATTTGAATGAGTTATTCTTGTGCATGAGTATCATGATTTTGATTTATGGTTTGGCTTTTGAGCCAAAATGTGCATTGAACGAATTTTGAATGAACCTTGTATCTCTTGAAAGCACGTATATGTATAAGTATTCTCGTGGGATGTTTTGACTTAGCACAGACGGATTGGGGGCGTCAGGGCTATCCCCAAGGATCCTCCCCCTTTCCTCGAACTATGTCCTAACATAGGAATGAAAGTCATTACCGAAATGATCGGGTCGTAAGTTCCATGAAAGGAGCAAACATATTGATACTAAGTTCCATTTCATTAGAGATTGTATATTGAAGAAAAAGGTAGAGCTTGAGTTTGTGAAATCTCAAGAACAAGTTGCAGACATATTCACCATGACATTAAAGACTGATATTTTTCAGAAGCTGCAGATGACTCTTTGAGTAGTGTATCAAGTTTAAGGGGAGATGTTGAAAAAAAATAATTTCTTTTATTATTAAGTGTGTTCACTTCATATTTAATTTAGTTCATAAACTAGTAGATTAATGTATTAGAAGATACATGAATTATTGAAAAGGTGTAGATTATGTCTAGTTAGGTGTATTCATAAACTTGGAGGATGTGATGTATTAATTATGGTACATGTATGCTAGGCTAGGTACATGGATGAATTTACCTGTAAATAGTC
The DNA here is from genome assembly GCA_029948455.1 of Solanum rostratum. Lineage (NCBI taxonomy): Eukaryota > Viridiplantae > Streptophyta > Magnoliopsida > Solanales > Solanaceae > Solanum > Solanum rostratum. Next base: position 9,686,752 of record CM057055.1, on the reverse strand, counting down.
ATGTAATCTATCAATTTTGTTATAGGTCAAAAAAGTTGATTAAGAAATCATATTTCCTCCACTTCTCTTCTACTTATAAGTTTTGCGTAATATTTGTGCTGTCTTGCTCTATTAAATTTCCAACAGCTTATTGTATAAGTAGGAAGCCCCAAAGCAATAAGTTGAAACATCAAATTATCCTTCAAAATTTGAATAATGTTTTAAGCTTTCAAACAAATATTATAACAATAAAAATTGTGTGTAAATAAATGTAGCATGTATACGTACGTGCGTACGTACATACATACGTACATGTATGTATGTATGTATACGTACGTATCTCCGTGTCTCTTCAATAACTACCATAATAGAATAGTAATGATCTTTAACACCATATATTTTCAGAGAAGTTCAAACCATATCATCATCCTCATCATCATCATTCATATATATATTATTAAAAGTGAGAAGCTTCAATGGGTAAACCTGGATTACCACTTTAACCCTGCATTAAATTAAAATATTGTCATAATTAATAAAATATTAAATAGTAAAAAATTCTTCTCTTCCTTTAAACTATGTATATTTATATATTAAAGTGTAATAATTATTACTCCAAAATATTTTCGGATAATAGTAACACTGATTCATATTAGAAGTAGCAAAACGGTAACCAAGTCAATGAATATGAATTGTCCCTATTCTTATTCATTATTCTACCATTTCATGTATTATATAAAGTATCAATACATGATCCTACTCATATTCCTCACTAGTGACCCTTTAATATTCTCATTTATAAATATAATTTTATGAAAACTTTATAGGTTTAGGATAACACCATCAGTTTTAATATGAAACCCCTAGAAATTGTTAATATATTAATTATTGTAATGTTTGTCCATGATTTTAAAACCTTATAATTAATAGTTTTGATTATTAATGAATATTATTTTTCAAAGATATCATATTTATAATAATATTATTACTATTATGTTCTCCTAATAATTATAACAATTAGTTGAATAGAACCATCATCTCGCATTCACAATTTCCATCTTGTGTTTTCCTTCAGCAAATTCAACATAATTCACACTATTCTAATATCAAATATCTTTATACTTATTAATATGGGATGCACGTGCAACATACGTATCCAGACACTAGTTTATCTAAATATGAAAGCAAATGAAAAACATCAACTGTCATTAATAATCTTGTAAAAGAAATAACCAACTCTTACATTCTGCAATAATTGATATATTTTTGAACTGTTGATATAATTGCTTTCCTTTTAATTTTTTCTTTTAATTTAAATATCATGTAGTTGAATTTTCTTTAGAACACATAAAGTTTCTTGTTGCATGTTGCATTTTTTTCATTCTAAATCATGTTGTTTTGTAGTTTCTACTAAATTGACACGACACTTTTCGTTGTGTAATGACTCCTTTGGTCATTACAGAAAAGCCAATGGTGTAAAGATTTGTGCTAGAAACATTTTGTGTAGTAACTTAAAAATATTAAGCTAGGCTAATCTCAAATGGAATCTAAGCATAGTAAGGATCTAGAGCAATCTAGAAAAAGATTGGGGTTAATGTATAAGGGTAGATTAGAATTTCTATGATCGAAGGCATTAAGAAGTTCATAAAACTTTTAAAATTGAAATCGAATAAATAGAACTCCTGATATAGAGCCTAGCATGAAGGGTTAATTTTGAATGTCGAAGTTTGAAGGTGTGGTGCAAAGTGGGAACTTTAGGGAAGATTTCAAGCTTCTTTCCCGATGCAAATTGCTATAGAGGGAAGAATGTTGCTGTCACGACCCGGGGTTGGGGCCTAGATGTGACATGGCGAATGAGGACCCGAGAGTCCCCAAACAAGCCTCAAAATTTTATCATTTACGAAGCTTAATTCAAGAACTTTTAAAGACAAGTAATTTAAATAATGGAAATTCAAGTCCGTAAAGGAGCATTTCTTATAAGTTAAGCAAAATAACAAGGTTTTGACAAAACACCCAACATACGCCTCTAGTCAAGGAACAGGGGCCAGGACAGGTTCCGGGCTCGCCCTCAACAAAATATATATATAAAAAACACAAGAACAAAAGCTTGCCATCTGAAGATGGGGCTCACCAAAAAAATATCTTGTAAGGAGGACTATTCGTCTGGCGGCTGGTACTCAAACTGCTCGGTCCCTACATGGTAAAATCATGTAGGCATAGAGTATGCGTTAGTACGTTTGAATGTACTAAGTATGCGGGCATGTAATGCATATGACTTACCGAACCTGGATATCAATGTTAGATGAAAAGTGCACATAATATACAAGGATCATATAAGCAAAGGAATATAGTATACAAGATGCCATGGAATGCATGATGCGTGCTATGCGATAATGCTCTTATATATATATAACGGGGATAGACTATAACCGACAAACCAAATCCATGCGAGCTATTACATGAACTGGACCGATTGGGACCTCCCACTGGTAGGGAGAAGATTATTTGCCAAGGGTAATCTACATCATACCTTACAGAACACACCATTTCGGGGATGGTCACCTTCCTTACGGGACCCTATTTCAGAAGGATTTACAAGAAATCATATCAAGACATGTCATATCATAAACAAGTAGACGAATAACATCCGTCCCTATGTTGGCACATAGTTCAAGGAAATGGGGAGCGACCTTGGGGATATCCCTAACGCCCCCAATCCATCGGTGCTAAGTCTTACACACCCCACAAGAATACTTATATATATACATATATATATATATATATATATATATATATATATATATATATATATATATATGCTTTCAAGAGAATCAAATGTCCATTTCAACGTTAAATGCGCAAGTAGGCTCAAATGCTAAATCACAAGGTTTAGATTACATGATTCATGCAAGGTATAACTCATCTACATGTACAAGGTGGTGCAAGCACCCAAGATGCTCAAAGAGCCATGATACAACGTGGTATAAACACCCAAGATGCTCCAAGAGCCATGCTCATAGACATACTGGTGATCACCTTCTTGTCATATCCCATGGTTTACCAAAAGTCATATCATAATTCCTTTTTTAGGACAAAATTAGGCTTAATCCTACATTTCCAATATTTCCATGTATCAATGCCATGAGTATGATGCAATGCAAAATGTAGGGATGGCATGGGTAATGTAGAGAGTATCCAAACATAGCAATATAAGGTAAAAACTAGAAAATCCATAATAAAATTAGTAGAAAATGGTAGTAAATATCACCCATGCATAATAACATCTTTAAAGGGACATGCATGTTCATAGTTTCATAATCCAAGTAGCTCATCATAGTAAAACTAACATAAATAAAAATTTGGAGTCTTAAATAACACATGCATTGTTCAAGTAACACAGATCAAGTAGTTAAAATTCACATTTTAAGTAGACATGTTCATAAAATAGTTTGAAAGAACTTGGATCTTCTTGGTTGAAAGGAACCTAGAATGAAAATCCACATACTTGATTTGGAGACAAACTTGAGGAGAAATGGACTTCAAATTGGGAGTCTTGCCTTGACAAATGCTAGTGAGAAGTTAGGGAGTTTGAAGGAGTGAATTCTTAGAGAGAGGAGCGAAATAAGGGAAATGGCTAAAAAGTGAAGGTTAATAGCTTATATAGGGAGCTTAGGAGGGGTGGGAAATGACAAAATTTTCGTTTGGGACACCCAATATTTCAAAAATAGCATTAATGAAACAGACCTTAAATTGGTCCGTCTTGGGCATACGGTACGGTACACGGTCCGTGTAATGTCACACGGACCGTTTACTGTGTCATGGCCCTAGACTTCAAATTCTCAAAGGCATGATTTTCCCGGATTGAGTATTACCTCACGAACCGGTACACAGACTGTCTTTGGTTACACGGTCCATGACCTTGTCCGTGTACAGGTAACATTCCACACTATACATTTAAGTGGAAGGCCACACAGACCGTCCAAGGTTAGATAGGTCGTGACTTTGTCCGTGTGAAAGCGACTCTACGCAGTATACCATATGGAAGGCCACATGGACCGTGTGGCTACACGGACCATGTGGAGGCTTGTTTACCCTAACTTTCCCAAGCGTCACTCCACGGGAGGCCACACGGACCGTGTGACTCCACACAGGCCATGTAGGCCCTTCTGTGAGGCGATGCCTAGTAGATTTCTGGGCAAGTTGTGGACCTTAAAGTGACGTCAATGATCAGGGGCCTTTCATCATCTCCCGCTTGGAAACATTCGTCCCCGAATGTTCAAGAACAAGGCTTGAAAAGTTAGAGCTAAGGCAAGATACTTCCGACACAAGACACAACACACAACTTATCTCAAAATAAAAGGTTTGTACAAAAAGCTTTTTATGCCACAATCAAATTATAGTTCAAGACCAAAGCTCATATCAAGAGTGCATCCAACTCATTTGTAAAGAAAGGAAAGTCTTTTAGTGTATACATATGCATGTCATGTCATGAGACTCAAAAGGGCAAGAAAATGACACAATTGATAAGGAAGATCCCTAGTACCTTAGGCATGAGTAGATTGGAAAAGGGTGGGGGTATCGTTTCACCATGTCCAGCTCCACCTCCCAAGTAGCACTCTCCACTAGTACCTTTACTGAAGCCACATCCTTGTTGCGAAGCCGCTTTACTTGCCTATCCAAGATTGCCATCGGCACCTCCTCATAAGTCAAGTTTTCCTCGACCACAATTCCCTCCAAAGGCACAATGGTGCTAGGATCACCGATTAATTTTCTCAACATAGATACATGGAAGACAAGATGAATGGAACCCAAGTCCGGAGGTAACCCCAACCTGTAAGCCACACCTCCAATCCGCTTAACAATTTCATAAGGACCAACATACCAGGGGCTTATCTTACCTTTTTTACCGAAACGCATTATGCCCTTCATAGGATAGACTTTCATATAAACCCTATCCCCGACATGAAATTCGAGGTCCCTTCTCCTACTATTTGAATAGGACTTTTGATGACTTTGGGCTGCTTTCAATCTCTCCCTAATCACTTTTACCTTATCCATAGCATCCAACACCAAATTTGGGCCAACTAAAGCTATTTCACCCAATTCAAACCATCCCATCGGGGATCTACACCTCCTCCCATACGAGGCTTCAAACAGCGGCATGCCATGCTAGCATGGAAGCTATTATTATAAGCAAACTCGATGAGTGGAAGATGATCATCCCAATTCCAAACTCGAACACACACGCCCTCAACATATCCTCCAAGGTTTGAATAGTTCTCTCCGCTTGGCCATAGGTTTGAGGATGAAAAATGGAACTCAACTTAATTTTGGTCCCAAGGCCCTTCATAAAGGATTTCCAAAAGTGGGAAGTGAATTGAGCACCACGATCCGATATGATGGATCTAGGTACACCACGCAACCTCACCGACTCCTGAATGTACAACCTTGCATAGTCCTCGGCACTATAGGTAGCCTTGACCAGTAGAAAGTGAGCCGATTTTGTCATCCGTTCCACAACACCCCAAATGGAGTCGAATTGCCTTCGGGTTCAAGGCAATCCAACCACAAAGTCCATAATCACATCCTTCCATTTCCATGTTGGAATTTCAATGTCTTGGGCCAAACCACCAGGCCTTTGGTGTTTTACTTTCACCTGCTGATAACTCGGGCATTCGAATATGAACGTAGCAATATCCCTCTACCATGCCACCAGTACATCTCTCTCAGATCCTGGTACATCTTGGTAGACCCCGGGTGAATAGAGTAATGAGAGTTATGAGCCTCACTCATAATCACCTTCCTAAGGTCATCCACGTCGGGAACACAAAGCAGGTCCTGATATCGGAGTACACCATCTCCCCCTTGGGCGAATACCTCGATGTCCTTTGCAGCAACCAACTTCTTCAACTCACATAACGACAGAACTAGATCTTGCTTAGCTTTCACCTCATTCACCACAGAAGATTCTGCCTATTCTTAACCTGAATACCACCCTCACTGGAATTAGTCAACTTGACACCCAACCTAGCCAACCGGTGAACATCCCTTGCCAACATCTTTTTCCCATTTTCTACATGCGCCACTCCCCATAAATAACCTGCTAAGAGCGTTGATTACAACATTGGCCTTGCCCGGATGATACATCATACTCATGTCGTAATCTTTCAGAAACTCCAACCACCTCCTTTGCCTGAGGTTAAGATCCCTCTGGTTGAAAACATATTGCAAACTCTTGTGATCGGTGAATACATCAACATGGACCCCGTACAAATAATGCCTCCAAATTTTCAAAGCAAAAACCACTGCTACCAATTCAAGGTCGTGTGTGGGATAGTTTCATTCATGCACCTTCAACTGTCTTGATGCATATGCTATCACATTACAATTTTGCATAAGCACACAACCCAATTCGATCCGCGAGGCATCACAATACACTACGAACCCTTCTGAGCCATTTGGCAAGGTCAAATGGGAGCCGACGTAAGCTGGTCATTCAAGGTTTGGAAACTTCTCTCGCATTCATCCGACCATATAAACTTACCTTGCTTCTGGGTCAACTTGATCAATGGAGATACAGTAGATGAGAAACCTTCCACGAACCTTCTGTAGTACCCAGCCAACACGAGAAAACTACAGATATCTGAAGGAGTCAACGATCTAGGCTAATTTTTCACAGCCTTTGTTTTACTCTAATCCACCTTGATACCATCTCCGAACACCATGTGCCCGAGGAAAGCCACTTCGCACAACAAGAACTCATACTTGCTAAACTTGGCATACAATTTCTTTTCCCTCAGAGTTTGGAGGGCCATCCTCAAACGATTCCCGTTCTCCTGTTCACTTCGGGAGTAAACGAGAATATCATCAATAAAGACCACCACGAAGCTGTCCAAGAAAGGTTTAAACACTCTGTTCATCAAGTCCATAAATGCGGCCGGAGCATTAGTTAGGACAAACGACATCACCACAAATTTGAAATGCCCATACCTCATTCGAAAAGCTGTTTTGGGGATATCACACTCCCTAACCTTCAACTGATGATACCAAGAACGGAGATCAAGTTTTGAGAAGTGAGTGGCACCTTGAAGCTGGTCAAACAAATCATCAATCCTTGGCAACGGGTACTTATTCTTGATAGTCACCTTATTCAGCTGATTATAATGAATACACATACAGAGAGACCCGTCCTTCTTCCTTACAAACAACACAGGAGCACCCTACGGTGATGTAATAGGCCGGATAAAACCCTTCTCTAATAGGTCCTTTAACTGCTCGTTTAACTTTTTCAATTCTGCAAGGGCCATCGATACGGAGGGATAGAAATAGGCTGAGTATGTAGAAGAAGATCTATGCCGAAGTCTATCTCTCTGGAGGAATGCCCAATAAGTCCTGGGGGAACACATCCGAAAATTCATTCACTACAGGGACCGACTCGAGAGTAGGCACCTCGGAATCTGTATCCCTAACCCTTACCATATGGTAGGTACATCCCTTAGAAATAATTTACCGCGCCTTGAGGTAGGACATAAACCTATCTTTAACAGAGGAATCACTACCCTTCCATTCAAGAACTGCCTCACTGGGAGGTTGGAACTGGACTTTTCGGGTTCTACAATCTATGGAAGCATAAGATGCATGCAGCCAATCCATCCCAAGAATCACATCAAAATCAAGCATCTCAAGTTTTACAAGATCACATGGAAAGATTTTATGTAACACAGCAACAGGGCACTCGTGATAGACTTTATGAGCAACAATAGATTCATCCATGGGGGTGTAGACCATGAAAGGCTCTCTCAGAATCTGGGGTTTAAAACCGAACTTAACATCCAATAGCGGAGTCACAAAAGACAAGTTTGCACCTAGGTCCAGCAAAACATAATCATCAAAATCAAAGACTTTTAACATACCAGTCACGACATCCTAGCGAGCATGGAGTGCATAGAACCTGTTGTTTCTTGGGGAAACACCTTGAGGACCTCTCTGCTGACCCTGCCCGCATTGGGCTACCTAACCTCGGCCTCCGCGCGCATTCCTAGGGCAAACAACAACCTTATGGTCTTTACTTCCACATCCGAAACAAAGTCCCAAATCCTTTGGGCAGGCACTTGTGTGGGGCTTCCCACACCTATCACACGAGATATATCCTTTTTCGCCACCCGTGGTTACCCCGGGAGGGGGTGCCTAAGCATTAGCCACTCGAGCTCCCGAACCTTGGCCCTACTGGAAGCGGCCAAAACCAACATTCCTAGCACCGGAGAACCTACCATCAAAGCTAGCTCTCTTGGGTGTGCTCTTTTCTCGTTGAGTTTCTCCCCTTCAATCTGCTCAGCATACACCATGAGTCTGGCAATATCCATGTCCCAATTAGCATATCAGTTCGACATTCTTTCACCAACGAGTGAGAAATACATGAAACAAATTTGTGCATCTGTGCACGGGGATCGGCCACAAGGGATGGAGCATATTTGGAAAGGTTGGTAAACTTAAGGACATAGTCCCTCACACTCATACTCCCCTGCTTAAGGTTAATAAACTCGATCATTTTGGCCTTCCTCAGCTCAAGTGGAAAGAAGCGATCGAGGAAGGGAGATTTGAACTCTCCCCATTTAATGTTACCATCGCAGACCCTCTCCATAGCCCACTGTGTATACCATAAATGGGCTACATCCTTCAACTGGTAAGCAACCAATCCAGCTTCTTCCTCAGAAGAGACACCCATAATGTTCAGTATTTTTGAGAGTTCATCAATGAACTCCTGAGCGTCCTCATCAACCCTTGACCCGTAGAACTCCGGAGGATTCATTCGGGTAAAGTCCCTTACACTAGAAGCGGGTGTAGGGTCCCATGGAAAATTGGCTTGCCTTGCCTGAGCAGTCACCACCTGTGCAAGCATGGCGAAAGCGGTACAGAATTCACTGTTAGAGATAGGCTCCTCCATAGGCTCGTGAGGGCCTGATCTTCAGCAGCCGGAGCTGGCCTAGGTAGTGGAGGTCTTCCTCAAGGCATTTACTGAAAGGGATTAACGACACCAGTAAGTAAGGAAATTCATAAACTGGCCACAACACAATACAAGACATGAAGAAGGGAGGAATTTCCTAATAGATCTTCGTAGCCTCCCACTCATAAGTATGGTGCACTTCACACCCATGAATAGGACTCTATTGAACGCAGCATGTTGAGCTCCGAAGACCATTACAAACTGGGCTCTGATATCACCTTTTGTCATGACCTGGGGTTGGGGCCTAGATGTGACACAGCGAATGGGGACCCGAGAGTCCCCAAACAAGCCTAAATATTTGATCATCTACGAAGCTTAATTCAAGAGCTTTTAAAGACAAGTAATTTAAATAACGGAAATTCAAGTCCCAAAAGGAGCATTTCTTATAAGGTAAGCAAAATAACAAGGTTTTTACAAAACATCCAACATATGCCTCTAGTCAAGGAACGGGGGCTAAGACAAGTTTCGGGCTCACCCTCAACAGAATATATATACATAAGAAACACAAGAACAAAAGCTCACCCTCAGAAGATGGGGCTCACTGCAAAAATATCTTGTAAGGAGGACTATTCGTCCAACTGCTGGTACTCAAACTGCTTGGTCCCTACATGGTAAAATCATGTAGGCATAGAGTATGCGTTAGTACGTTTGAATGTACTAAGTATGCGGGCATGCAATGCATATGACTTACTGAACCTGCATATCAATGTTAGATGACAAGGGCACATAATATACAAGGATCATATAAGCAAAGGAATTTAGTATACAAGATGCCATGGAATGCATAATGTGTGCAATGTGATAATGCTCCTCTATATATATAACGGGGATGGACTATAATTGACAAACCAAATCCAAGCAAGCTATTACATGAACTGGACCAATTGGAACCTCCCACAAGTAGGGAGAAGATTACTTGCCAAGGGTAATCTACATCACACCTTGCGGAACATATCATTTCGGGGATGGTCACCTTCTTTACGGGATCCCCATTTTGGAAGGATTTACAAGAAATCATATCAATACATGTCATATCATAAATAAGTAGACGAATAACATCCGTTCCTATGTTGGCACATAGTTCAAGGAAAGGAGGAGGGACCTTGGGGATATCCCTAATGCGCCCAAATCATCGGTGCTAAGTCTCACACATCCCACAAGAATACTTATATATATATATATACATATGCTTTCAAGAGAGTCAAATGTCCATTTCAACGTTAAATGAGCAAGTACGCTCAAATGCCAAATCACAACGTCAAGATCACATGATTCATGCAAGGAATAACTCATCTACATGTACAAGGTGGTGTAAGCACCCAAGATGCTCAAAGAGCCAAGATACAAAGTGGTGTAAACACCCAATATGTTCCAAGAGCTATAATCATAGACATACCGGTCTTATCCCATGTCTTACCAAAACATCATATCAAAATTCCTTTTTAGGACAAAATTGGGCTTAATCACACATTTCCAAAATTTCCATATATCAATGCCATGAGTACGAGGCAATGCATAATGTAGGGATGGCATGGGTAATGTAGAGAATATCCAAATATAGCAATATAAGGTAAAAACTAGAAAATCCATAATAACATTAGTAGAAAATGGTAGTAAATATCACCCATGAATAATAACATCTTTAAAGGGACATGCATGTTCATAGTTTCATAATCCAAATAACTCAACATAGTAAAAACTAACATAACTCAAAATTCGGAGTCTTAAATAGCACATGCATTGTTTATGTAACCAAGATCAAGTAGTCAAAATTCACATTTTTAGTAGACCAGTTCATAAAATCGTTTGAAAAGAACTTGGGTCTTCTTGGTTGAAAGGAACCATGAATCAAAACCCACATACCTGATTTTGAGACAAACTTGAGGAGAAATGGACTTCAAATTGGGAGTCTTGCCTTGACAAATCCTAGTGAAAGATTGGGGAGCTTGAAGGAGTGAATTCTTTTAGAGAGGAGTGAAATGAGGGAAATGGCTGAAAAGTAAGGATGAATAGCTTATATAGGGAGCTTAGGAGGGGTGGGAAATGACAAATGTTTTGTTTGGGACACCCAATATTTCAAAAATGTCATTAATGAACCGGACCTGAAATTGGTCCGTCTGGGGCATACGGTATGGTACACGGTCCGTCTAATGTCACACGGACCATTTACTGTGCTGTGGCCCTAGACTTCAAATTCCAAGTGGCAAGATTTTCTCGGACTAAGTATCACCTCATGGACCGGTACACGAACCGTCTACGGTCACACGGTCCGTGACCCTGTCCGTGTATAGGTAACCCTCCACATTGTACATTTAAGCGGAAGGCCACACGGACCATGCAAGGTTACACTGCCTGTGACTTGGTCCGTGTGAAGGCGACTCTATGAAGTACACCATAAGTATGGCCACAAAGACCATATGGCTTTACACGGTCTGTGTGGAGGCCCGTTTACCCTAACTTTCCCAGGCGTCACTTCATGGGAGGCCACATGGACCGTGTGACTCCACACGGGCCATGTAGGCCCTTCCGTGAGGCGATGTTTGCAGATTTCTGGGCAAGTTGTGGACCTCAAAGTGATGTCAACGATCTGGGACGTTTCAGTTGCTATGGAGGGTCAGGGGTCGTTATAGCACGGTAAGTGATGAATTTATGCAAAAATGTTCTAACATTATTAATTATTCTACAACTTCATTATAGGGAGAAACAAAATGGCATCTTAGGAAAAAATTACTAGTGTTCCATCATTTACATCAATAAAGCTAAGTCCTTCTTACTTGTAATTCAATTCTTAAGCCTTAGAAACTATGGTAGTAATCTTTCATAAGGGTTTTGACTTGTAAAGGATGTAAAGTTTTTGCTTGGGTGGGATGATCATGAATTTTGACGGGGATTAGGATTTAGTAATAATTCAAAGTATTTTCAGGTCACTATGCATTGATTATGTTATTTGTTTATTTATTTACTAGGTAAATTATCAGCCTTTCATGAAGTGGTGATCACTATCTCAATAATCTTACACATGATCATCATCCAATGGTAAATTATAATATCTTTTTAATGCTACAACCAAAAAGAATTATCTTAAAGTCATAATTAATTTTATTATTAATTCAATTTACTGTAACATCTTCATCATCTTATATGTGAATCCTCGGATAGTAAATCTCTTCAAATGAATAAAAGATCTATTATTAGGTCACTTTCTATAATTATCTTTTCAAAAATTTATATAAATATATTATTCATCAATTTCGGGCATTTCTCTAAATGGATTAGTTGTGAACTTGATAAAGTTAATGAAAATTAAGAATCACAACATATGAAGAATATATCATTTTTGATTAAATAATGTCTCAGCAAGTCCTCATATTCAAAATCATTCACTATCGTTGACACCAATTTGCTACCCAAAAGTCATTTTTGTTGCTATGCTAGTTCTTCTTGTAATGTGACTATGCCTTTAAATCTTGAAGTTTAACTTTTATCCAGTACTTCAACTTCTTCATATACTTATTTATGCATAAAAGTTTTGTAGTTGTAGTTAATATTTTCTTCTTCTTATAACTCCTCAAAAGATAGAGAAAACCTACTTGAAAAATACATATAATAATTTTAAAACTAATGATAAATATATTTGAAATTTTAATAGAGAATTTTTCCTACAAAACATTGAAAAAGATTTTTACTAAACAAATATTAAGCTAATGCTAGCTTCTACAATTTTAACACATAGTCTCATCTATTAAACATTGATTCTTACTATATAAACACCTCTTGATCCCTAAACGTGTATTAGTTTATTGTAACTTCATAATATATTTAACTTTTTATAATTAAAAAAATGAGTAAATAGCCAAGTTGATAAAAAAAAAATCAATACAGGTGTCGTCTTACCTAATTATCTTGTACCAGCTTATTTTAATATATTTGAATAAAATTATTTTTATATAGACTTTCGAAGTTCTTAACATAGACTAATGAAAAGAATAAAGTAAAAAAATAGTAATAGAATATTAAGAGGAACAGAAAGAAGACCATTCAACTAATTATTTAGAAATTCTCGCTAAACTTTGTAACTACAGTATTAGCTCACTCTTGGCGAGTCTTTTCTTTACTGCACTTGGATTAGGCTTGACCTTTTAAGTATCCCAAATGTTAATTATTATCATTCCTTTTACTATTCTATCATCATGTTTAAGACAATAATGAAATTATATTAATTAATACCGTATTACATGAAGGTGAATAATTGGCAATAATTGATTTTTTGACAAGTTAAACAATAATTGGAACATCCCTCACAATTTATTTTGTAAAAGATTAATACTGAATACTTAAAATTACAACATTGCAGTATGAAATAGCCAAAAAGTTAGCATGATTAGTAAGATATTTTTATAGTTTATTTTTCATGTAGTCTCTCAACTAATAGTTATTGTTTGGAAGGAACATTTCTTCATGAATCAAATTTTTTCAACCAAGAAAATAAGTTTTTGAGATAATAACTATTTGGTGAGTGACAAACTAAAAACCAACTCAATAACTTTACCAGAAAAAAATTTAAAAGCCAAGCTTCCTATTAGATTCCTCTTAGCCAGCTGCAATTAGAAGGTTCACAAAGTAAAATTATCAACTATAATGGTAGAACTAAATATTTGAATCTAAATGAAATTTATACAGTGCAATATCGTTGGCATCAAATTATACAAAATCTAACTGCAGTAGTAATCAACATTTTAGAATAAGCAAATTAATTATACCCATTTGTGAATAATATAAAATTTAAAGTACTTACAAAATTTTTTCCTTTTTAAAATATCAACATGAGAAATTAATTTAAAGCTTTTTCCCTCTTTCATCTTAGCCTAACTAAAAGAAATTAATGTAACGTTATGATTTGATAAAAAGGAAGAAAAAACAAAATACATTCCATTTTGATTTGTGGAACCAATAGGTAGGTGTTGAACATCTTTTGTCTTAGACCCATAACTCACAATGTGCTCTTTACAATACACCCACTTAAAAAAATATCCTGCACAAAAAGCATTAAAAAATTAAGTAGAAGAGAAAAATTAGTATTTATTAGATATACATCATGTGGCTGAAGCATCTGACAAAAGAAGCTATAAATACTAATTTTACTCTACTAGGGTGCTTCTCTTGTCAGGTACTTCAATCACATAATGTATATCGAAAAATACTAATTTTGCTTTACTACTACTTATTATGTTTTTAATGTTTTTTTGTGTAGGATATTTTTAAATATTTTAAATGGGTGTCCAGTAAAGAGGACATAGTGGGTTACGGGTCTAAGACAAAAGGGATTCAACAACCTACCAATTGGTTCCACAAATTCAAATGGAATGTGTTTTCTTTTTCTTCCTTTTTATCAAATCACGACCTTGAATTAATTTCTTTCGACTAGGACAAAAAGAAAGAGGGGAAAAAGTTTAAATTAGTCACTCATTTTGTTATTGTTGGCATTCCAAAAGTGCAACGTCGTGGTGACCCGTAAAATAATAACTACAACATAATAACTACCACATGAAAAGCAAGCTTACAGGAGTAAACTTCAAACAAACTATAAACATATTAAAAATCATACATTAGAATAACTAGTTCAACACTATCAGTGAACTAAATCAACAAGAAATCAAACAAATAGGAGTAATATAATTTAATAATAATCCAAAAACATAATATTTACTCACTGGAAAAATGTACCTATCACAAGGAAACCAAAATTGCAATGAGACAACCGAACAAATAGAACAAAGTACACATAAATAGTATAAAATGAAGAGCAAATCCGAGTAAAAACAAATTCCACAAAGCTTGAAATATCAAAAAATGCAACCAAATAAATCTAGTTGCACATGTATAAGATTAAAAAACTTAAATATAAATTGATAGTGAGTTGTTGATTTCTTCATTTACCAGTGGAGCTCGTAAGCGATGGAAAAGCAACGATAGAAGCTATTGGACAGATCTGGTTCGTTTTTCTAGCGTGTCCCCCGGCATTGCGAGCGAGAGTTATGGACTGTTGGGTCTTGTTTTGGTTGGATTCCTTGATGGTTTTGGGTAAAAATTGGTGGTGTTTTTTTATCGGAAATGGTGGCTGATTTGTGGTCGTTTAGTGTTGTTTCTGGTGGGTTTGGATGGTGTTTTGGTGAGGATTATTGGGACCAGAAAACAATGGTGGTGGGGCAGTTTTGATGGCTGTTGGGAGGCCGTTTGCAATGGTTTTTTGAGGAGTATGGTGGCTGATTTTGTGACTTGTTGTGGTGGGGTTTTGGGAGAGGAAAGGAGCGGTTATAGTGGTCTATTGTTGGTAGCAGCGAGAAAAAAAAGAAGAAATGGGGTTGGAGTCATGCGGTGGTAGATCGGCCAAGTTTCAGTGAGGTCGCCCGTTAAATAACATTCCTGAATACACAATTTGAAAATTCCTAACCCTAATCTCAAAGTTATCTACCACAACTTATTATTGTAACAATGTAAAATTATATAAACACATAAAAACCTAATGGGCTAAAAAAAATAAGGGCCCAAATTGTGGGCTAATTAAATACATTTATATTTGTACAATTTTAATCGGTACAAAAAAAATTATTAGACTATGATTAAAAAAACTAAGATGAATAGGAACAAATATAGCCAATGATATATAAAAAATGTTATTAAACACAAAATAAAAATTTAATAAAATCAAATTAATGTTTCAGACTATGATAAAAATATTAATGAATAAAATTAATTAAAATTCAAAATTAAGCTAATAAAAATTCTAATATTTTGAAAATAAGAATAAAAATTAATCAAAAATTGTCAAAACGTACTTTGAACTATTTTAACAGATAATAGCAAAAAAAGTATGAAATTGTCACGACCCGGGCCTAGGGCCTAGAAGTGATACGACGAATGGAAAGTCGAGAGTCTCCAAACGAGCCCTAAAGTAACTAGATCCACATCATCGGTTCGAAAGTGCATTCAATTAGTAAACACATAGTTCTAAGGGATCGGAAAGTAGGACTCAAGCTATGGGGATATCGAAGGGAAAGAGATTTACATAGATTCGCATAGCACATTTCTACATCAAACATACATACATATCATAATTCCAATAATCAATCCTTGATAACCATATCCAATAGATGACCGAAATCATAAGCTTCAAATACAACACATAACATATGGAATCTACGAGAGTCTACAAGATGTGCAACAATGCCTCTAGTCATAAGATGAGATGGGAGCCAAGACATGTCCCAGGCTCACCCTCAAAGTAAATAACATAAGCAAGGCTTCATAGGTAGAGGAATAGTGGCTTGTCCTTGGAAGATAGGACTTACCACAACCAATATCTCAAATTCGATCTAGCATCAAACGGTGGGTGAAGGTAATGTCCGGTCCCTACATGGTGAGATCAAGTAGGAAAAAGTATGCGTTAGTACGTCTGAATATACTAAGTATGTGAGCATCCAATGCATATGACTTATCAATCCTGCATTTCAATGTTAGATGACAAGGGCACATAATATAGAAAGAATCACATATCCAAAAAAGAGTAGTATGCAATATGCCATGAAATTCATGATGCATGAAATGCAATAATGATCATATATAGTAGGGATGTGACCTCAACCGACATGAGTAAGATCAAGTGAGTTATCACTTGGAATCCCGATGAAATCCCCTCATCGGTATAGAGGTGGTCTACTTGCAAAAGGTAAACCATACTTCACCGTACGAGAACAACACCCATTTCGTATGAAGTAACCCCCTTACGTGAACTACACCCATTTTGGATCGGATTTTCATATAACATATCATATTATACTTCACCTTACGGGAACAACACCCATTTCATATGAAGCAACCTTCCTTATGGGAATTACACCAATTTCGGATAGGATTCTCATAACCTATATTAGGCACATAGTTCAAGGAAAGAGAGAGTGAACCCTCAATCCATCGGTGCTAAGTCAGCATCCCATGAGAATACATTTATGTATATATATACATGCTTTCAAGAGACAATAGACATTTCCAATGCTTTCAATGCACATTTAGGCTCAAAAGCCAAACATCATTCATAATATTGTACTTAGGCTCAAATGCCAAATCATAGCCCTTAGTCAAAGTACTCATGCATAGGAATAACTCGTCTACATATGCAGAATGGTGGAAGCACCCAAAATGCTCAAAGAACCATAATCATTGACATATATGTAATCACATTCTTTTCATAACCATAATCTTATCTAAATCATTTCATAAAATATAATTGGGCTTAACCCACTTCATAATATCCATAAAATCCAATGTCCATATATGCATATGCCATGAATGTGATGGGAATAACATGGGTAATTGAGATTCAATGTAAAATCAATAATATAATACAAAATTGAAGCAAGTCCATAGTTAAATCCACATTTAAATCATATTATAAATAACCCATGCATAAATCAAGCTTTAAGGGGGACATGCATGTTCATAACTTCATAAGCTTCAATGTAATCATCAAAATAGGGCTCAAAGTAACTTTAAATCGTAAATAAAGTACAACTCATACATCAATTGAATTTATTAAACAATAATTTTCAAAACCCATATTTAAAGTAAGCAATATTACATGAAAATCAATTGAAAAGAGTTTGGGTCTTCTTGGTTGAAAGGAAACAAGAATCAATCTCACATACCTTAATTAGGAAGAGGAATTTGAGAAGAATTTAGCTTGAAGTTGAAACCCCAATTGAATCCTAGCTTGAATCTTGAAGGTGAGACTTGGAGAGAATTTTGAGAGTCAAATTCAAGAAACTAAGGGTTAGTCTTGAATGAGGGTTTAGAATTAGTGTAGGAGAAGCTTAGGAATGTAGGGGGGGGGGGTTTAAACGTCTTAAAAAGACTTGGGGATGAGTCAAAATATCAAAAACACCTTAATAAAATGCCCCTGTAAATCATTAACAGAAATTGACATGGTTAGCTTCACGGGTCGTGAAGATCTTCAAGGTCCGTGAAGGCTCCCCGTTTAGCTGAGACAGATTTTGCGAAAAAGGGAATTACTTCTTGTTCGAAACTCGGAATAAGGTGAAACCAGATGAGTTAGAAAGATTATTCAAAGAGCTGTAATGTGATAGTTCATGAGCCTAGTTCTTTTCGTGATAAGAGATATGATCATTTAAAGTTGACCCTTTTATCTGCAATTGTGAAAATCTTAGACAATGGAATTCCTTAGAACTTGACTTGATGTGGGAGACCCGTGATGGCCTTAAACAACATAAATAAGCTTGAATTAAAGGATTGAAAGTGAACTTATCTTAAGCTTGAAGATCCCATACTTATAATTTTTCAACGTAGTCACCTTCAAGAGAGGCCACACGGGCCGTGTAGTGTCACACGAGCCGTGACACTACCCGTACCCCTCTCCTTAGGAAAAATCCACGATTATATTACGAGATGGTGATTCCAGAATTTGAAAAATTTCACTATAGAAACCTTACATATGGCCATGCGGGCCGTGATGCCACACACGAGCCGTGTTCCTGGACGTGTGACCATACTTGGTGCCAAAATTGTGGGATTTAAAGCCAAAGCTACCACATGGGCCACCACACGGTCCGTGAAGTGTCACATGTACCGTGAGGGGTCCCAGTGTCGTGTGCCTTAGTTTAAAACGCTAAATTTAAGGGCGAAACATCCTCCATAGGCCAAGGGCCACTCTGTGGAGGCTCTACACGGGCCATGTGACATCAAATGGACCGTGAGGGCTCCCATGAAGTGTTACCTTTGTGCAAACCTTTTTCGAAACCAATTTTTCATGCTTCAGTGAGGTCATACAAATTTCGGGTCCTTACATCATCTCCCCCTTGGGAACATTCGTCCTCGAATGTGCAAAAACAAAGCATGAAAGGCTTGACTTAGATCATGAAACATCCGGACACAAGGTACAATATATAATTCATCAATTGAAAATCATAAAGTCTTTAAAACCCATATCAAAAGGTATTCAAATCATTAAACGCATCTTAAAAAATCATTTTCGTGCGCATGTATGCATGTCATGTTATGAAACTCAAGAGTAGAATTAAGACCATTGACAATAGGAAGAACGTAATATCATAGGCTTGAGTAGATTGGAAAGGATACATATATCGTTGCGTCATGCTTGATTCCACTCCCCACGTAGCACTTTCCACATCTGATTCCTCTAAAGTACCTTAACCGAAGCCACATCCCTATTAAGAAGCCGCTTCACTTGTCCATTAAAAAGCTCAACATGAAGTTCTTCAAAAGACAAGTTCTTCTTAACCTCAACACCATCCAAAGGCACAATAGCACCAGAATCACTGACCAACATCCTCAATATAGACACATGGAAAAATCAGGTGAATAGAACTCAAATTCGGAGGTAAATCCAACCTATAAGGACATTCCCAATCAACTCAATAATCTTATAAGGATCTATATACTAAGGACTTAGCTTTCCCTTCTTCCCGAAATGCACCACACCCTTTATGCGGGAGACCTTAACATACACCCAATTACCAATACGAAACTCAAGATCCCTCATTCTAACATCCAAATAAAACTTTTGATGACTTCTAACCATTTTAAACCTTTCCCTAATCAAATTCGCTCTCTCCATAACCTCCAACACTAAATCTTGGCCCTTCGAAGTCATTTCATCTTAACTCAAACCACTCCACTGGAGATCTATACTTTTACTCTATATAGCCACAAATGGTGTTATACTAATGCTAGCATGAAGGAAATTGTAGTAAGCAAACTTAAGATGTGGTAGATGATCACCCTAATACCTTTGAATTCCAACACACAAACACTCAACATGTGCTCCAAAGTTTGAATTATCCTCTTTGTTTGTCCATTGGTTTGAGGATGAAAGGCGGTGTTCAACTTTACCTTAGTACCAAGTCCTCCTTGAAACAACCACTAAAAGTGAGAAGTAAATTGGGTAACGCGGTTTGATATGATAGACCTAGACGCACCATGCAACCTCACCAACTCTTGGATGTACAATATTACATAATCTTTGGCGCTACAAGTAGTCTTGGCCTGTAGGAAATGAGCTGAGTTAGTCACCGGTGAACGATAAGCCAAGTTGAGTCAAATTACCTATGGTCTAGGGCAAACCAACCACAAAATCCATATTCACATCCTCTCACTTCTAAGCAGGAATCTCAATATCTTGAGTCAAGCCACCAGGCCTTTGGTGCTCTACCTTCACTTGTTGACAATTAGAGTATTCGAGTACACACTTGGCTATGCCCTTCTTTGTACCATGCCACCAATATCCTTCCCTTAAGTCCCGATACATTTTAGTTAACCCCGGGTGAATCAAATAAGGAGAGTTATGGGATTCACTCATGATCACCCACATCCAAAACATATAACTAACCTTGATACTAAAGCACACCATCTCCCCCTTGGGAGGAATCCACTATCTTATTCTTTTGGAAACCAACCTCGTCAATCCAACGAATGATGGATCTAGATCTTGTTTAGCCTTAACATTAACAACCACTGAAGGTTCAGTCCCCTTCTGGACATTAATACCACCATCATTAGAGTTGGCCAACCTAACACCCAATCTAGCCAAACGGTAATCATCCTTTGCCAACGCTTTCTTCCCTTCATCAACAGAGCCACATTTCCCAGAGATAGTCTACTAAGAGCACCGACTATAACATTTACCTTGTCAGGGTGACATTGTACACTCATGCCATAGCCCTTAAGGAGTTCCAACCATCTCTTTTGTGTCAAATTAAGATCCCTCTAAGGGAACACATATTGCAAGTTCTTGTGGTAGGTGAAAACATCGACACGCACCCATAAAAATAGTATTTCCCAATCTTCAAGGCAAATACCACCGTCCCTAACTCAAGATCATGAGTTGGGTAATTACACTTATACACCTTCAATTGTCTTGACACATAAGCTATGACCTTACACTGTTGCATAAGTACACAACCCAACCCAATCGAAGAAGCATCACAATACACCACCAACCCAGCTAAGGCATTTGTAAAGTCAAAATAGAAGCCGATGTAAGCCGACTTTTCAATGTTTGAAAACTCACCTCACACTCATCCGACCACATAAACTTGGCCTTCTTTTGAGTCAACTTGGCCAATGGGGCTGCATTAGATGAAAAACCTTCAACAAACCTTCCGTTATAACCAGTGAACCCAAGGAAACTTCGAATATCCAAAGGAGAAAGCATGTTAAAAATGCACATCTGTCACCAACTCCATTTTTTACTTCATCTATAAGTTCTCTACAACATCTTCCTCCCCTGGATTACATTATGAGCCCAAGGTAACTCTCCCTATTAGATGGGGAGGGATGGAGGTAGGAAATCTCAAGTCACATTCCATGGCACAATAAGAATCATGAAAAAGTGAAACACTTCCTAAAACGCCTCGTAGCCTCCTACCCATAGATGTGACGCGCTTCACACCCATGAACAAGACTCTACTTGATGCGGCATATTGGACTTCGAGGACCATTTACAAACCTAGTGCTCTGATATCATCTTTGTCACAACCTGGACCTCGGGCCTAGAAGTGACACGGTGATTTGGAACACAAGAGTCCCCAAACGAGCCTCAAAGTATCCAAATCTACTTCATCGGTTCGAAAATGCGTTCAAATAGTAAACACATAGCTCTAAGGGATGGGAAAGTAGGTCTCACGCTATAGGGATATCCAAGAGAAAGGGATTTAAATGGATTCACATAGCTCATGGCACATAAGAACTAAGGGGCGAGTAAGTATGACTCACTCTATGCGGGGAATACGGGGCTTACGATATTCCACATTTCTAAATTAAACATATATACATATCATAATTCCCATAATCAATCCATGATAACCATATTGAATAGATAACTGAAATAATAAGATTCAAATACAATAAAGAACATATAGAATCTATGAGAGTCTACAAGATGTACAACAATGCCTTTAGTCATAAAAATGGGACGGGGGGCAAGACATGTTCTGGACTCACCCTCAAAGTAAATAACATAAGCAAGGCTTCATAGGTAGAGGAACGGTGGCTTGTCCTTGGAAGGTAGGACTTACCACAACCTATATCCCAAATTCAATCTAGCGTCAAATGGTGGGTGAAGGAAATCTCCGGTCCCTACATGGAGAGATCATGTAGGAAAAAAGTATGATTTAGTATGTTTGAATATACTAAGTATGCAGGCATGCAATGCGTATGACTTATTAATCCTGCATTTCAAAGTTAGATGATAAGGGCACATAATATAGAAAGAATCATATATCCAAAGAAACGTTGTAGACAATATGCCATGAAATTCATCATGCATGAAATGCAATAATACTAATATATATAGGGGATATGACCTCAACCTACATGAGTAAGATCAAGCGAGCTATTACTTGGAATCCCAACGAAATCCCCTTATCGGTACCGAGGTGGTCTACTTGCATGAGGTAAGCCATACTTCACCTCACAGGAACAACACCTATTTCATATGAAGTAACATCATTACAAAACTACACCCATTTCAGATAGGATTTTCATATAACATATCATATTGTACTTCACGTTACGGGAACAACACCCCTTTTGTATAAACGACCTTCCTTTCAGATAAGATTTTCATAATCTATGTTAGGCACACAGTTCAAGGAAAGCGAGAGTGAACCCTCAACCCATCGTTGCTAAGTCGGTATCCCACGAGAATACATTTATGTACATATATACATGTTTTCAAGAGAAAATAGTCATTTCCAATGCTTTTGATGCACATTTAGGCACAAAAGCCAAACATCATTCATAATAAATCGTACTTATGCTCAATTGCCAAATTATAGCTCTTAGTGAAAATACTCGTGCAAAAGCATAACTCATCTGCATATACAGAATGGTACAATAACCCAAAATGCTCAAATAATCATAATCATTGATATATATGTGATCTCATTCTTTTCATAACCATAATCTTATCAAAATCATTTCATAAAATATGATTGGCTTAACTCAGTTCATAATTTCCATAAAATTCAATGTCTATAGATGTATATGCCATGAATGATGTGGGATTAACATGAGTAATTGAGATTCAATCTAAAATCAATAATATAATACAAAATTAAACTAAATCCATAATTAAATTCACATTTAAATAATATAATAAATTACCCATGCATAAATCAAGCTTTAAAGAGGACATGCATGTACATAACTTCATAAGCTTCAATATAATCATCATAATAGGACTTAAAGTAATTTAAAATCATAAATAAAGTATAGCTCATACATCAATTGAATTTATTAAACAATAATTTTCAAATCCCATATATAAAGTAAGCAAAATTCTATGAAAATCAATTGCAAAGAGTTTGGGTCTTCTTTGTTAAAAGGGACCAAGAATCAATCCCACATACTTTGATTAGGAAGAAGAATTTGAGAAGAATTTAGCTTGAAGTTGAAACCCCAATTGAATCCTAGATTGAATCTTGAAGGTGAGACTTGGAGTGAATTTTGAGATTCTAATTCTAGAAGCTGAGGGTAAGTCTTGAATGAGGGTTTAGAATTAGTGTAGTAGAATTTTAGGAATGTAAAGGGGGTGGGGGGAGGGGGAGGGGGGTTAAAGGTGTTAAAAAGCCTTGTGGATGGGTCAAAATATCAAAAACATCTTAATAAAATGTCCCTTTAAATTTTAAACGAACTTTACACGGTTGGCTTCGCGGGTCGTGAAGCTCTTCACGGTCCGTGAAGGCTCCTCATCTAGCCCAGACAAATTTTACGAAAAAGGGCATAACTTGTAACTGTAAACTCGTAATAAGGTGAAACTAGATGCGTTAGAAAGATTATTCAAAGAGCTTCAATTTGATAGTTCAGGGGAGACCTACTTCTGTTCGTTCTATGAGATATCACTATTTAAAGCTGACCCTTCTATCGACACTTATGAAAATCTAACGCAATGGAATTCCTTTGAACTTGACTTGATGTGGGATACCCATGATGATCTTAAACAACATAAATAAGCTTGAATTAAAGGATTGAAAATGAACGTAGCTTGAGCTTAAAGATCCCATAATTAGAATATTTCAATGAAGTCACCTTAACAGGAGGCCACACAGGCCGTGTAGCGCCACACGGGCCGTGATACTGACTGTACCCCTCTCGTTAGAGAAATTCCATGATCAAGTTACGAAACAATAATTTCATACTTAGCAAAACTTCACTCTAGAAGCCTTACGGATGGCCATACGGGTTGTGATGCCCCACACGAGCCGTGTGACCATACTTGTTCCCAAAATTGTGGGATTTCAAGCCAAGGCCAACACACAGCCCACCTCACAGTCCGTGAAGTGTCACACGAACCGTGAGGGGTCCAAGTATTGTATGCGTTAGTTTAAAATGTCACATTTAAGGGCCAAATATGTAACGCCCAGTAAAATTACCAAAATACCCCTAATGAGAGGGTATGTGCGTAACATGCCTTCTGATGTTCATATGGAAAATCCGAGGCCGGATTTGTGATCAACATGAAAAATTGATTGGGAAAATGGTCTCGGTCGATTTTTAGAGTGACCCGATCAAAAGATAATTTTTTGATCCAAAACGTAAAACAATGGAGCTGCGCGACAGAGGCGCGTTGCGCACCTGTCGCGGAGGGAGACTTGTGTCTTTTTCAAAGTTTTTAATGGGATGGAGAAAACTCGTTCAAAAACGCTTTTATGAAAATTCACTGTTCACGACTAGTCCGCGTCGCGGATCGTGTCTTTTCCCGAGCTGAAAATCTCTAAATCATTATGAGGGGCATTCTGGTCAATTCCCCACCCCTACTAAACTCTAATACACAATCTAACAAGGTTGTTTCAACATGAAAAGGGTCTAAAACCCCCATTCTAAGTCCTATTCCATAATATAACAAGGCTAGGGCTTGGGGAGAGAAGAGAAGAGCTTGAGTTGATATATGCGAGAAGAGATCCTTGACGTACTTGGTTGATAGTTGCATCCCAGGTATGTAAGGCTAAACTAAAACATGGGATTGTTCTCTCATGTTCCTCATAGAGGTCATAGATGAGTTAATGGTTGAAGAATCTACATGCATGATTTCTTGATGGTGTTTTCATCAAAAATTAAATTTGAAATTACATGTTTTCCTATATTGATGATCATCATACTATTTGTTTTCTGGAGTTGAACATTTTTCATGAGAATTTGCATAAACCTACACAACTAATTTGAAAAGCATGCTTATTGGACTTAAGAATTGAGTCTCGAGCCTTGAGTTGAGATTGTGATTATTATTGTGATGAGAGAATGATGATGAGTTGATAGAGATTGATTGTCTTATGACTCTCTATAGATGAACTCTACCAAAGTGTCTATTCACTTGATTCTTAATGATTATTCTAAATCTTGAGTCATTGACGAGATTGATTGATGAGTGGGTTCATGTCCCTATGAAATTGATTGATGAGAGGGTTAAAGTCCCTATGATATTGATTGATGAGAGGGTTAAAGTCCCTCGAGATGGATTGATGAGAGAGTTAAAGTCCCTATGAGCTTGATTGATGATAGGGTTAGAGTCCCTATAAGATGCCGATCATTAATGGGGTTAAAGTCCCTACGAGATTGGTTGAGATGGAGATTTTGTGAGCATTGAGTTGGGAGGAGTATCGAGCACCGAAATGGGTAAGAGTGAGTCCCACTCGAACTCATTAACTACGTCTCCAAACATAGGTGAGGCCTAGAACCATCACATATATTGTGGTTCCTCTTGATTAGAAGTACCTGAAACAACAGAGGACTTATTGACAACTGACTCCATATTGGGTGAGCTGATATGGTTTTGATTCGTTCCCTACCTGGAATGTTTAAAATGGCTGTGGCAACATCATTGTGATTGTTGTACATTCACTGGCTCATAAGTGATTGTTGTCGGATAAGAGAAACTCCCATAAACTTCCTACCTTGAGTACTCCAAGTTAAGATAAGATGAGATGAGATGTGACGAGATGAAAAGAGGTGAGCTCCTCTGAGATGAGATGAGATGAGATGTGATGAGATGAGAGGAGGTGAGCTCCTCTGAGATGAGATGAGAAGAGATGAGGGGAGGTGAGCTCCTTTGAGATGAGCTAGAGATGATTTGATGAGTTTTGAGTTAATGACGGGTCACTTGTCTACTCTTTATTCTTGCATAGATAGACATGTGACTAATGATATGATTTGATGTTTACTTTGAGTTGATGATTGTTTCCATATTATTCTACCTGTTTCTGTTTCAATCAGCTATTTTAATACCAGTGCATTCCAAGTACTGATGTCCACTCTGGACTGCATCATTTTATGATGCAGAGGCAGGTACTAGAGATCGTCAATAGGCGCTCCATTGAAGATTCGACATTCGCAGTTAATTGGTGAGCCTCCCCTACTTCGGAGGATCCACTATTATTATTTCATCATGCTTTAGAGTTAGATTGGACTATTTCATTTATTTTGATTTGGGTAGCTATGGATATGTCCTTGGCATCACATGATTAGTGATAGAGACTTCATAGAAGATGGTCGAGCAGTGATGTTGAGATTGTGAGCTAGTTCTTTCTACTAGCCTTCATAATTATATATATATATATATATATATATATATATATATATATATATATATATATATATATATATATATATATATATATATATATATATATATATATATATATATATATATATTCTTTTGAGACTTTAGATAGGATGTGCCTATTACTTATACTTTTCGCTGTTCAGTAGAGTTTATTTGATTAAATGATGTAATGAGGCTAAGTGGTTCACTTGGGGATTAGCAATAGTCTCTAAGTGCCGGCCACGCCAATGGTACCCTCCTGGGGCGTGACAAAACATCCTCCACAGGCAAAGGGCCACTCCGTGGAGGCCCTCCACGGGCCGTGTGACCTCACACAGACCGTGAGGGCCCCCATGAAGTGTCACATTGGTCAAAAACTTTTCCGAAACCTAATTTTCATGCTTCATTGAGCTCGTACAAATTTTGGATCATTACAGAAATATTTTGAAATGTTGGCCCAAAATTGGGTGTCAATAGTTATTTTTTAAAAATAAATTATAGTAAGTACTTTTAGTGTAAGAAACTGGATTCTCGAAGAGCTTTATCGAACCTCTTAGAGTTCTCTCGAACGAAAATTTAACAAGTGACGCTCCATGGAAGGCCCACAGGTCCCGTATGTAGCCACATGGATCGTATGGCCTTCTGTGGAGGGGAACTTGGCCATGTTTTTTATGGTATGGACGTGACGGGAAATTTCAAGCCAGTGTGGGCACACGGCCACCCACACAGGCCATATGGCGTTTCACGGGCCATGTGGCCCACCGTGAGGCTCGCGACTTGAAAATATTTCTATTTATGAAATCACTATCTCATAACATTTTGTGAAAAAATTTTCTAAGTGATATTTTACGGCTTTTCTCACTACCCGGACCTAGGGCCTAAATGTGACACCGGGAATAGGGACCTGAGAGTTCCCAAACAAGCCTCGAAGCGATCAAAACAACATTATCGGTTCGGAAATGCATTCAAGAAATAAACACATAGTTCTACGGGGCGGAAAAGTAGGACTCACGCTATGGGGTTATCATATGGGAAAAGGGTCTTTCACTCCAAACGTATAAACATACATAATCTCCATAGTCAACCGAGATACCGAATTCTCGAACGAATTTATCGAACCTCTTAGTGTTGTCACGAAAAACAATTTACTAAGTGTCGCTCCATGGAAGGCCCACATGGCCCATTTGAAGCCACACGGACTGTGTGGCCTTCAATTGAGGGGTACTTGGACAAGTTTTTCATGGCGTGGACTCGACGATGAATTTCAGGCCAAGTGTGGGCACGCGGCTACCCACATGAGCCATGTGGCGTGTCACGGGCCTTGTGATCCATTGTTGGGCTTGCGAATTGAAAATATGTCTATGTTTGAACACCATCTCATAATTTTTTCATACGAAATTTTTCTAAGTGATGTTTTACGACTTTTGGCTTGACCCAAGTGGCATTATACATGCCGTGTGGTTTCCCGTATAGAGCCTCTTAACCTAGGAGAAATTCTAAGTGTTGGCGCCACGAATTTGTCTAAGTGCGGTCTCACGGGCACTGTTCAAGGTCCGTTTGATGGCTCACAAATCTTGTAGGAGCCTGTGTGGTCCAGATGATTCATTTTCCTACCTGTTTCATTAATGGCGTTTACGTAATTATGGTTTATTCTAATTATGATTTGTGACCTTTTACCTCTCAAATACCCCTAAATTTAGTTGATATTCTTTCGCTTTTAATTCATTCTCTTTGAAACCTCTTCCCCTCAAAAGATCACACTCCCAAATACTCTCTACTCTCCTATCTCAAGACATAAAGCTAGGGCTTAATTGGAGTTCAACTTTAAGATAGGTCTTCCAAAAATTTTAGCTCCTCAATCAAGGTATATGGGATTGATTTTTGGTCCCTTCAACCAAGAAGACCCAAAAATCATTTCAATTGATTCCATGAACCTTAGCTTTCTTTAAATGTGAGATTTCATTATATGGTTTTATTAAATTCAATTGATGTATGGGTTGTACTTTATTTATGATTTTAAGTTGTTTTAAGCCCTATTATGATAATTTATATTGAGACTATGAAGTTATGAAGATGCATGTCCCCTTTAAAGTTTTATTTATGCAATGGCAATTTATATGATGATTTGAATGTGGATTTAATTATGGATTTACTTTAATTTCGTATTATATTATTGATTTTAGCTTGAATCTATATTACCCACGCTATTCTCACATCATGCATTGCATTTGCAATCATGAACATTGGTCTTTATGGAAATTAAGAAGTGGGTTAATCCCAACTATGTTTTATGAAATGATTTTGTTAAGGCATTGTTATGACAAGAATGTGATCGCGTACATGTCTTATGATTTTGACTCTTTGAGCATCTTGGGTTTGCACAATCTTTTATATTTGAATGAGCTATCTTGAAAATGAGTATCATGATTTTGATTTATGATTTGGCTTTTGAGCCCAAATGTGTATTGAATGAATTTGGAGTGAACCTTGTATCTCTTGAAAGCACGTATATGTATAAGTATTGACCGGGTCGTAAGTTCCATGAAAGGAGCGAATATGTTGATACTAAGTTCTATTGCATTAGAGATTGTATATCAAAGAAAGAGGTAAAGCTTGAGTTTGTGAAATCTCAAGACCAAGTTGCAGACATTATCACCAAGACATTGAACACTGATATTTTTCAGAAGTTGCGGATGACTCTTGGAGTAGTGAATCTAGTTTAAGGGGGATGTTGAAAAGAAAAATTGTTTAGATTATTAAGTGTGTTCACATCATATTTAATTTAGCTCATGAACCAGTAGATTAATGTATTAGAAGATACATGAATTGTTGAAAGGTGTAGATTATGTCTAGTTAGGTGTATTCATAAACTTTATCTTAATAGCATAGTAATAATCTTTAACACCATAAATTTTCATAGAAGTTCAAACCATATAATCACTCATCATCATTCATATATACATTATTAAAAGTGGGAAGCTTCAATTGGTAAAGTTGGATTACTATTTTAACCCTAAAATAAATTAATGTATGATCATAATTAAGAAAATATGAAAGAGTAAAAAAATCTTCTCTTCCTTTAAACTATGAATATTTATATATTAAAGTGTAATAATTATTACTCCAAAATATTTTGAGATAATAGTAACACTGATTCATATTAGAAGTAGCAAAATAATAACCAAGTCAATGAATATGAATTGTCCCTATTCTTATTCATTATTCTACCATTTCATGTATTATATAAAGTATCATGTTTAATGTAAATATCATGTAGTTGAATTTTGTTTAGAACGCATAAAGTTTCTTATTGCATATTGCATTTTTTTTCATTTTAAATCATGTTGTTTGGTAGCTTCTGCTAAATTGACGTGATGCTTTTCGTTGTGTAATGACTCCTTTGGTAGTCATTACAGGAAAGCCAATGGTAAAAAGATTTGTGCTAGAAACTTTTTGTGTAGTAACTTAAAAATATTAAGCTAGGCCAATCTCAAATGAAATCAAAGTTAAGTAATGATCTAGAGCAATCTAGAAAAGGATTGGGGTTAATGTATAAGGGTAGATTAGAATTTCTATCATCCAAGGCATTAAGAAGTCCATAAAACTTTTAAAATTAAAATCGAATAAATAGAAATCCTGATATAGAGCCTGGCATGAAGGGTTAATTTTGAATGTCAAAGTTTGAGGCTGTGTTGCAAAGTAAGAACTTTACGGAAGATTTCAAGCTTCTGTCCCCATGCAAATTGCAATAGAGAGAAAAATGTTGCTATGGAGGAGCCCTTATGGAGGGTCAGGGGCCGCTATAGCACGGTAAGTGATGAATTTATACAAAAAAGTTCTAACATTATTTATTATTCTACAAATTCATTATTGGGAGAAACAAAATGGCATCTTAGGAAAAACATTACTAGTGTTCCATCATTTACATCGATAAAGGTAAGTCTTTCTTTCTTGTAATTCAACTCTTAAGCCTCTGAAACTATGGTAGTAATCTTGCTTAAGGGTTTTGACTTGTAAATAATGTAAAGTTATTGCTTGGGTGGGATGATCATGAATTTGGACATGGATTAGGATTAAGTAATAATTCAAAGTATTTTTAGGTCACTATGCATTGAGGTATATTATTTGTTTATTTATTTACTAGGTAAATTATCTGCCCTTCACGCAGTAGTGATCACTATCTCAATAATCTTACACATGATCATCATCAAATGGTAAATTATAATATCTTTTTAATCCTACAACCAAAAAGAATTAATTTAAAGTCATAATAAATTTTATTATTAATTCAATTTACTGTAACTTCTTCATCATCTTATATGTGAATCCTCGGATAGTAAATCTCTTCAAAATGAATAAAAGATCTATTATTAGGTCACTTTCTATAATCCTCTCATCAATACAGAGGTGGTTTACTTGCCAAATGTAAACCATACTTCACCTTATGGGAACAACACCCATTTCGTATAAAGTATTCCCCTTACAGGAACTACACCCATTTTGGATAGGATTTTTATATAACATATCATATTATACTTCACCTTACAGGAACTACACCCATTTCGTATGAAGCAATCTTCCTTACGGGAACTATACCCATTTCAGATAGGATTCTCATAACCTATGTTAGGCATATAGTTCAAGGAAAGAGAGAGTAAACCCTCTATCCATCGTTGCTAAGTCGACATCCCACGAGAATATATTTACGTACATATATACATGCTTTCAAGAGAAAATAGTCATTTCCAATGCTTTCAATGCATATTTAGGCTCAAAAGCCAAACATCATTCATAATAAATCGTACTTAGGCTTAAATGCCAAATCATAGCTCTTAGTCAAATACTCATGCATAGACATAGCTCGTCTGCATATACAGAATGGTACAAGCACCCAAAATGCTCAAATAATCATAATCATTGACATATATGTGATCACATTCTTGTCATAACCATAATCTGATAAAAATTATTTCATAAAACATAATTGGGCTTAACCCACTTCATAATTTCTATAAAATCTAATGTCCACAGATGCATATGCTATGAATGATGTGAGAATAACATGGATAATTGAGATTCAATTTAAAATCGATAATATAATATAAAATTAAAGTAAATCCATAACTAAATCCACATTAAAATTATATTATAAATTACCCATGCATACATTAAGCTTTAAAGGGGACATGCATGTTCATAACTTCTTAAGCTTCAATGTAATCATTATAATAGGACTTAAAGTAATTTAAAATCATAAATAATGTACAGCTCATACATCAATTGAATTTATTAAACAATAATTTTCAAAACCCATATTTAAAGTGAGCAAAATTCCATAAAAATCAATTGAAAAGAGTTTGGGTCTTCTTGCTTGAAAGGGACCAAGAATCAATCCCACATACAATGATTAGGAAGAGGAATTTGAGAAGAATTTAGCTTGAAGTTGAAACCCCAATTAAATCCTTGACTGAATCTTGAAGGTGAGACTTGGAGAGAATTTTGAGTGTCGAATTCTAGAAACTAAGGGTTAGTCTTGAATGAGGGTTTAGAATTAGTGTAGTAGAAGTTTAGGATTGTAAAGGGGGTAGGGGGTGGAGGGGGGTGTTATAGGTCTTAAAAAGCCTTGGGGATGAGTCAAATATCAAAAACATCTTAATAAGACGTCCCTGTAAATGTTAAATGGAACTTCACATGGTTGGGTTCACGGGTCTCAAAGCACTACGGTCCGTGAAGGCTCCCTGTCTAGCCTAAACAAAGTTTACGAAAAAGGGCATAACTTCTAGGTCCGAACTCGGAGTTAGGTTAAACAAGATGTGTTAGAAAGATAATTCAAAGAGCTTCAATTTGATAGTTCATGGGAGACCTAGTTCTGTTCTTTCTAAGATATATGACCATTTAAAGTTGGCCCTTCTATCGACACTTGTAAAAATCTTAGGCAATGGAATTCCTTTGAACTTTACTTGATGTGGGACACCCCTGATGGCCTTAAACAACATAAATAATCTTGAATTGAAAGCTTTAAAGTGAACTTAGCTTGAGCTTGAAGATCCCATACTTAGAATTTTTCAATAAAGTCACCTTCACGGGAGGCCACACAGGCCGTGTAGTGCCACACGGGCCGTGATACTATTTGTACCCCTCTTCTTAGAGAATTTCCACGATCAAGTTACCAAACAATGATTTCATACATAGACAAATTTCACTCCAGAAGCCTTACGGATTGCCATACGGGTTGTGACGCCCCTTACGAGCCGTGTGACCATACTTGGTCCCAAAATTGTGGGATTTCAAGCCAAGGCCAACACACGGCCCACCACACCGTCCGTGAAGTGTCACACAGACCGTGAGGTATCACGACGGGTCCAAGTGTCGTGTGCCTTAGCTTAAAACATCACATTTAAAGGCCAAACATCCTCCATAGGCAAAAGGACACTCCGTGGACGCTCTACACGGGTAGTGTGACCTCATATTGACCATGAGGGCCCCTATGAAATGTCACCTTGGTCCAAAAAATTATCCCATGGACCAATTACTGTACCGTAGCCCTAGACTTCAATTTTCAGAGGCGAGATTTTTCGGACCAAGTATCACAACACGGATCGGTAAACGGACCATCCGGGGTCACCTGGACCATGACCCCGTCCGTATATAGGTCATATCCACACCGAGACTAGACGGAGGATCACACGGACCATCTAAAGTCACATGGACCGTGTAGCTCTAAAAAGACCGTGTGGAGGACCGTTTGCCCTTAAATTCCCAAGCGTCACTCAATGGGAAGGCCACACGGACCGTGTGACTCCATACGGGCTGTGTAGGCCCTTCCGTGGGGCGGTGCTGGCATATTTCTGGGCAAGTTATGGACCTCAAAGTGATGTCCAAGATCCAGGCCTTTCATCATCTCCCCCTTGGGGACATTCATCCCCGAATGTGCAAGAATAATGCTTGAAAAGTTAGAGTTTAGGCAAGATAGTTCCGATACAAGACACAATGCACAACTTAACTCAAATTTCAAGATTTGCACAAAAAGTTTTTTATGCCAAAAATCAAATTATAGTTCAAGACTAAGACTCATATCAAAATATCATTCAACTCATTTGTAAAGAAAGGAAAGCCTTTTAGTGTACACATTTGCATGTCATATCATGAGACCTAAGAGGGCAAGAAAATGACACAATTGATAAGGAAGATTCCTAGTACCTTAGGCTTGAGTAGATTGGAAAAGATGGGGGGTATCATTTCATCATGTCCTGCTTCGCCTCCCAAGTAGCACTCTCCACTAGCTGATTTCTCCAAAGAAACTTTACCAAAGACACATCTTTGTTGCAAAGTCGCTTTACTTGCCTATCCAAGATTGCCAGCGGCACCTCCTCATAAGTCAAATTTACCTCGACCTCAATCCTCTCCAAAGGCACAATGGTGCTAGGATCACCCACTAATTTTCTCAACATGGACACATGGAAGACCGGATGAATGGAACCCAAATCAGGAGGTAACTCCAAACTTGTAAGCCACACCTCCAACCCGCTCAACAATTTCATAAGGGCCAATATACCGGGGGCTTAGCTTGCCTTTTTTGTCGAAACGCATAACGCCCTTCATAGGAGACACTTTCACATAAACCCAATTCCCAACATGAAATTCGAGGTTCCTTCTCCTACTATCCGAAGAGGACTTTTGATGACTTTGAGCCGCTTTCAATCTCTCCCTAATCACCTTTACCTTCTTCATAGCATTCAACACTAAATCAGGGCCAACTAAAGCCATCTCACCCAATTCAAACCACCCACCGGGGATCTACACCTCCCCCCATACAAGGCTTCAAACAGCGCCATGCCAATGCTAGCATGAAAGCTATTATTGTAAGCAAACTCGATGAGCGGAAGATGATCATCCAAATTCCCCTTAAACTCCAACACACATGCCCTCAACATATCCTCCAAGGTTTGAATAGTCCTCTCTGTTTGGCCATCGGTTTGAGGATGGAAAGCAGAACTTAACTTAATTTTGGTCCCAAGGCCCTTCATAAAAGATTTCCAAAAGTGGGAAGTGAATTGAGCACCACGATCCGGTATGATGGATCTAGGTATGCCATGCAACCTCACCAGCTCTTTAATATACAACCTTGCGTAGTCCTCGGCACTGTAGGTAGTCTTGACTAGTAGAAAGTGAGTTGATTTCGTCATTCGATCCACAACAACCCAAAAGGAGTTGAAGCGACTTGCAAATGTGTCATCTTACCTAATTATCTTATACCAGCTAATTTTCATATATTTGAATAAAATTATTTTGATATAGACTTTTGAGTTCTTAACATAGACTAATGTAAAGAATAAAGTAAAACAATAGTAATAGAATATTAAGAGTAACACAAAGAAGACCATTTGACTAATTATTTAGAAATTCTCGCTAAACTTTTTAACAACAGTATCATCTCACTCTTGGTGAGTCTTTCCTTTAGTGCACTTGGATTAGGCTTGACCTTTTAAATGTCCCAAATGTTCATTATTATCATCCCTTTTACTATTCTATCATCATGTTTCAGACGATAACAAAATTATATTAATTAATATCATATTACATGAAGGTGAATAATTGGCAATAACCGATTTTTTGACAGATTAAACAATATACTATCTTGTTTTAGTAATTGGGAACATCCCTCATAATTTTTTTGTAAAAGATTAATACTGAATACTTAAAATTACTAAATTGCAGTATTAAATAGCCAAAAAGGTAACAGGACTGTAAGATATTTTTATAGTTTATTTTTCATGTAGTCTCTCAACTAATAGTTATTGCTTGAAAGGAACATTTCTTCATGAATCAAATTTTTTCAACCAAGAAAATAATTTTTGAGATAATAACTATTTGGTGAGTGACAAACTAAAAACCAACTCAATAACTTTACCACAAAAAAATTTAAAAGCCAAGCTTCCTATTATATTCCTCTTAGCCAGCTGCAATTAGAAGGTTCACAAAGTAAAATTATCAACGATAATGGTAGGACTAAATATTTGAATCTAAATGAAATGTACACAGTGCAATATCGTTAGCATCAAATTATACAAAATCTAACTGCAGTACTAATCAACATTTAGAATAAGAAAATTAATAATAGCCATTTGTGATTAATATAAAACTAAAAGTACTTAAATTTTTCTTTTAAAAAAAATATCAACATGAGAAACTAACTTAAAGTTTCCCCCCCCTTTCATCTTAGCCTAACTAAAAGAAATTAATGTAACGTTATGGTTTAATAAAAAGGAAGAAAAAAGAAAATACATTCCATTTGGATTTGTATAACCAATAGGTAGGTGTTGAATGTCTTTTGTCTTAGACCCATAACTCACTATGTGCTCTTCACAATACACCCACTTAAAAAATATCCTGCACGAAAAGCATTAAAAGAAATAAGTAGTAGAGAAAAATTAGTATTTATTAGATATAAATCATGTGGCTGAAGCATCTGACTAGAGGAGCTATACTAATTTTGCTCTACTAGGGTGCTTCTCTTGTCAGGTACTTCAATCACATAATGTATATCGAAAAAATACTTATTTTGCTCTACTACTACTTATTACGTTTTTAATATTTTTTGTGTAGGAATTTTTTAAATATTTTAAGTGGGTGTCCTGTAAAGAGGACATAGTGGGTTACGGGTCTAAGACAAAAGGCATTCAACACCTACCAATTGGTTCCACAAATTCAAATGGAATATGTTTTCTTTTTCTTCCTTTTTATCAAATCATCACCTTGAATTAATTTCTTTCGGTTAGGCCAAAAAGAAAGAGTGGAAAATCTTTAAATTAACTTCTCATTTTGTTATTGTTGGCATTCCGAAAATGCAACGTCGTGATGACCCGTAAAATAATAACTACAGCATAATAACTATCACATGAAAAGCAAGTTTACTGGAATAAACTTAAGACAAACTATAAACATACTAAAAATCTTCCATTAGAATACCTAGTTCAACACTATTAGTGAACTAAATCAACAAGAAATCAAACAAATAGGAGTACTATAATTTAATAATAGTCCAAAACAAACATAATATTTATTCATTGGAAAAATATACCTATCACAGGGAAACCAAAATTGCATTGAGAAAGCCGAACAAATAGAACAAAGTACACATAAATAGTATAAAATGAAGAGCAAATCCGAGTAAAAACAAATTCCACAAAGCTAGAATATTAAAAAATGCAACCAAATAAATCTAATTATACACGTAAACGATTCAAAAACTTAAATAAAAATTGATAGTGAGTTGATGATTGTTTGTTTGCCAGTGGAGCTCGTAAGCGATGGAAAAGCAATGATAGAAGCTATTGGACATATCTGGTTCATTTTTCTAGCGTGTCCTCCGGCATTGCGAGCGAGAGTTATGGACTGTTGGGTCTTGTTTTGGTTGGATTCCATGATTGTTTTGGGTAAAAAATGGTGGTGTTTTTGATCTGAATTGGTGGCTGATTTGTGGTCGTTTAGTGTTGTTTCTCGTGGGTATGGATGGTGTTTTGGTAAGAATTATGGAGACTAGAAAATAATGGTGGTGGGGCAGTTTTGATGGGTTTTTGGGAGGCTGTTTGCGTGGTGTTTTGAGGAGTATGGTGGCTGATTTTGTGACTAGTTGTTGTGGGGTTTTGGGAGAGGAAAGGAGCAGTTACAGTGTTCTATTGTTGGTAGTAGCGAAGAAAAAAAAAAGAGAAATGGGGTTGGAATCATGCGGTGGTAGATTGGCGAAGCTTCGGTGTGGTCGCCGGAAACATAACATCCCTGAATACACAACTCATTATTGGAACAATGTAAAATTATATAAACACATCAAAACCTAATGAGCTAAAAAAATAAGGGCGCAAATTGTGGGCTAATTAAATACTTTTGTACAATTTTTATCTATACAAAAAAAAAAAAGAATTGTTAGACTATGTTTAAAAAAAAACTAAAATGAATTGGAGCAAATATAACCAATGATATATAAAAAATATTATTTAACAGAAAATAATAATTTAATAAAATCAAATTAATGTTTTAGACTATGATAAAAAATATTAATGACTAAAATTAATTAAAATTCAAAATTAAGCTAATACAAATTCTAATATTTTGAAAATAAGAATAAAAATTAATCAAAAATTGTCAAAACATACTTTGAACTATTTGAAAAGATAACAGGAAAAAAGCTATGAAATTGTCACGACTCGGGAA
Source organism: Solanum rostratum (assembly GCA_029948455.1). Taxonomy (NCBI): domain Eukaryota; kingdom Viridiplantae; phylum Streptophyta; class Magnoliopsida; order Solanales; family Solanaceae; genus Solanum; species Solanum rostratum. The sequence continues at coordinate 9,648,929 of CM057055.1, read as the reverse complement.
TAGGGCCTAGAAGTGACATGGCGAATGGGAAGCTGAGAGTCCCCAAATGAGCCCCAAATTAACCAAATCCACATCATCGGTTTGGAAGCACATTCAAATAGTAAACACATAGTTCTAAGGGATAGGAAAGTAGGACTCACGCTATGGGAATATCGATGGGAAAGAGATTTACATGGATTCGCATAGCACATAGCACATAAGAACTAAGCGGCGGATAATTATGACTCATAATAAATTGTACTTAGGCTCAATGCCAAATCATTGCCCTTAGTCAAAATACTCATGCACAGGAATAACTCGTCCATATATACGGAATGGTGCAAGCGCCCAAAATGCTCAAAGAACCATAATCATTGGCATATATGTGATCACATTTTTTTTATAACCATAATCTTATCAAAATCATTTCATAAAACATAATTGGCTTAAACCACTTCATAATATCAATAAAATCCAACGTCCATAGATGCATATGCCATGAATAATGTGGGAATAACATGGGTAATTGAGATTCAATCTAAAATCAATAATATAATACAAAATTCAAGCAAATCCATAGTTAAATCCACATTTAAATCATATTATAAATCACCCATGCATAATCAAGCTTTAAAGGGGACATGCATGTTCATAACTTCATAAGCATCAATGTAATCATCAAAATAGGGCTTAAAGTAACTTAAAATCATAAATAAAGTACAGCTCATACATCAATTGAATTTATTAAACAATAATTTTCAAAACCTATTTTTAAAGTAAGCAAAATTACATGAGAATCAATTGAGAAGAGTTTGGGTCTTCTTGGTTGAAAGGGACCAAGAATCAATCTCACATACCTTGATTAGGAAGAGGAATTTGAGAAGCATTTAGCTCGAAGTTGAAACCCCAATTGAATCCTAGCTTGAATCTTGAAGGTGAGACTTGGAGAGAATTTTGAGAATCTAATTCTAGAATCTAAGGGTTAGTCTTGAATGAGGGTTTTGAATTAGTGTAGGAGAAGCATAGGAATGTAAAGGGCTGGGGGGGGGGGGGGGAGAGGGGTTAAAGGTCTTAAAATGTCTTAGGGATGAGTAAAATTATCAAAAACACCTTAATAAAATGCCCCTGTAAATTATTAACGGAAATTGACATGGTTGGCTTCACGGGTCGTGAAGCTCTTCAAGGTCCGTGAAGGCTTCCCTTCTAGCCGAGACAGATTTTACGAAAAAAGGGCATTATTTCTTGTTCCAAACATGGAATGAGGTGAAAACAGATGAGTTAGAAAGACAATTCAAAGAGATTCAATGTGATAGTTCATGAGGCACCTAGTTCTTTTCGTGCTAAGAGATCTGATCATTTAAAGTTGACCCTTATATCGACTCTTGTGAAAATCTTAGGCAATGGAATTCCTTAGAACTTGACTTGATGTTGGAGAACCTTGATGGCCTTAAACAACATAAATAAGCTTGAATTGAAGTCTTGAAAGTGAACTTAGCTTGAGCTTGAACATCCCATACTTAGAATTTTTCAACGAAGTCACCTTCACGGGAGGCCACACGGGCCGTGTAGTGTCACACGAGCCGTGACACTACCCGTACCCCTTTTCTTGGAGAAAATCCACGATTATGTTACGAGATTGTGATTCCAGAATTAGATAAATTTCACACCAGAAGCCTTATGTATGGCCATACGGGCCGTGATGCCCCACACAAGCCATGTGCCTTGATGTGTGACCTTACTTGGTGCCAAAATTGTGGGATTTAAAGCCAAATCCACCACACGGTCCATGAAGTGTCACATGGACCGTGAGGGGTCCGAGTGTCTTGTGCCTTAGTTTAAAACGCCACATTTAAGGGCGAAACATCCTCCATTGGCCAAGGGCCACTATGTAGAGGCTCTACACAGGTCGTGTGACCTCACATGGACCGTGAGGGCTCCCATAAAGTGTCACCTTTGTCCAAACCTTTTCCGAAACTAAATTTCATGCTTCACTGAGGTCATACAAATTCCGGGTCCTTACATCATCTCCTTCTTGGGAACATTCGTCCTCGAATGTGCAAGAACAAACCTTGAAAGGCTTGACTTAGAACATAAAACATCCGAACACAAGGTACAATGTATAGTTCATCACTGGAAAATCATAAATTCTTAAAACCCATATTAAAATGTATTCAAATCATTAAAAGAGTCATAAAAAATCATTTCCCTGCTTGACATGTATGCATGTCATGTCATGAAACTCAAAAGTAGAATTAAGACCATTAAGAAGAGGAAGAACCTAATATCATAGGCTTGAGTAGATTGGAAAGGATAGAGCTATCGTTGCATCATACTTGATTCCACTCCCTACGTAGCACATTCCACAACTGATTCCGCTACAGTATTTTAACCGAAGACACATCCCTATGACAAAGCCGCTTCACTTGTCCATCAAAAAGCTCAACATGAACTTCATAAAAAGAAAAAGTTCTTCTCAACCTCAATACAATCCAAAGGCACAATAGCACCAGATTCACCGACCAACTTTCTCAATATAGACACATGGAAAAATTAGGTGAATAGAACTCAAATTCAGAGGTAAATCCAACCTATAAGCCACATTACTAATCAACTCAACAATCTTATAAGGATCTACATACCAGGGACTTGGCTTTCCCTTCTTCCCGAAATGCACCACACCCTTTATGAGGGAGACATTCACATACATACCAATACGAAACTCAAAATCCCTCTTTCTAACATCCAAATACGACCTTTGATGACTTCGAACTATTTTAAACCTTTCCCTAATCAATTTCACTCTCTACATAACCTCCAGCACTAAATCTACTGGAGATCTACACTTTTACTCTATAAAGCCACAAATGGTGTTATACTAATGCTAGCATGAAGGAAATTGTAGTAAGCAAAATCAAGAAGGGGTACATGATCAGCCCAATTACCTTTGAATTCCAACACACAAGCCCTGAACACGTGCTCCAAAGTTTGAATTATCCCATCGGTTTGTCCATCGGTTTGATGATGAAAGGCGGTGTTCAACTTTACCTTAGTACCAAGTCCTCCTTGAAACAACCTCCAAAAGTGAGAAGTAAATTGGGTACCGCGATATGATATAATAGACCTAGACACACCATGTAATCACACCAACTGTTGGATGTACAACATTACATAAGCTTTTGTGCTAAAAGTAGTCTTGACCTGTAGGAAATGAGCTAACTTAGTCACCGGTCAACGATAATCCAAGTGGAGTCAAATTACCTTCGGTCCGGGGCAAATCAACAATAAAATCTATATTTACTTCCTCTCACTTCCAAGTAGGAATCTCAATATCTTCAGTCAAGCCACCGGGCCTTTGGTGCTCTACCTTCACTTGTTGATAATCATCGTATAAACTTGGCTATGCCCTTCTTTGTACCATGCCACCAATATCCTTCCCTTAAGTCCCGATACATCTTAGTCAACCCCGGGTGAATCAAATAACGAGAGTTATGGGCTTCACTCATGATCACATTCCTAAGATCATCCACATCCAGAGCATATAACTGGCCTTCATATCGAAGCGCTGCATCTCCCCATTGGGAGGAATACTCTATCTTAATCTTTTTGCAACCAACCTCGTCAATCCAACCAATGATAGATCTAGATCTTGCTTAGCCTTAACATTAATAACCACTAAAGGTTCAGTCCCCTCCTGAACATGAATACCACCATCATTAGAGTCGGCTAACCTAACACCTAATCTAGCCAAACTGTAATCATCCTTTGCCAACACTTTCTTCCCTTCATCAAGAGGAGCCAAATTTCCCATAGATAGTCTACTAAGAGCGCCGGCTATAACATTTGCCTTGTTAGGGTGACATTGTACCCTCACATCATAGACCTTAAGGAGTTTTAACTATCTCCTTTTGTCAAGTTAAGATCTCTTTGAGGGAACATATATTGCAAGTTCTTGTAGTCGGTAAAAACATCGACATGCACCCCATAAAAATAGTATTTCCCAATCTTCAAGGCAAGCACCACCGTTGATAACTAAAGCTCATGAGTTGGGCAATTACACTTATGTACCTTCAATTGCCTTGACGCATAGGATATCACCTTACCCTGCTGCATAAGTACACAATCCAACAAAATCCAAGAAGCATCACAATACACCACCAACCCATCTAAGTCATGTAAAGTCAAAACAGAAGCCGATGTAAGCCGACCTTTTAAAGTCTGAGAACTCACCTCACACTTCTCTGACCATACAAACTTGGCCTTCTTTTCAGTCAACTTGGCCAATGGGGCTGCATTAGATGAAAAACCTTCAACAAACCTTCCATTATAACCAGCCAACCCAAGGAAACTTTGAATATCTAAAGGAGCAAGCATGTCAAAAATGCACATGCGTCACAAACTCCCTTTTTTACTTCATCTATAAGATCACTATAACATCTTCTACCCCTGGATTGCATTATGATGCCAACGTAACTCTCTTATTTGGTGGGGAGGGATGGAGGTAGGAAATCTCAAGACACGTTACATGGCACAATAAGAATCATGAAAAAGTGAAACATTTCCTAAAACGCTTCGAAGCCTCCTACCCATAGATGTGGCAACCTTCACACCCGTGAATAAGACTCTACTTGTTGAGACATATTGGACTTCAAGGACCATTAGCAAACCTAGTGCTCTCATACCATCTTTGGCACAACCTGGACATAGGGCCTAGAAGTCACATGATGATTGGGAACCCGAGAGTCCCCAAACGAGCCTCAAAGTATCCAAATCCACTTCATCGGTTCGAAAGTACTTTCAAATAGTAAACACATAGTTCTAAGGGATGGGAAAGTAGGACTCACGCTATAAGGATATCCAAGAGAAAGGGATTTACATAGATTAAGAACTAAGGGGCGGGTAAGTATGACTCACTCTATTGGGGCAATACGGGGCATAGGATATTCCACAGTTTCCAAATCAAATATATATACATATCATAATTCCCATAATAAATCCATGATAACCAAATCTAATAGATAACCGAAATCATAAGATTTAAATACAACAAAGAACATATAGAATCTACGAGAGTCTACAAGATGTACAACAATGCCTTTAGTCATAAGATGGGATGGGGGCAAGACATGTTCCGGGCTCACCATCAAAGTAAATAACATAAGCAAGGCTTCATAGATAGAGGAACGGTGGTTTGTCTTTGGAAGATAGGACTTACCACAACCTATATCTCAAATTCAATCTAGCGTCAAATGGTAGGTGAAGGTAATCTTTGGTGCCTACATGGTGAGATCATGTAGGAAAAAGTATGATTTAGTACGTTTGAATGTACTATGTATGCACACATGCAATGCATATGACTTATTAATCCTGCATTTCAAAGTTAGATGACAAGGGCACATAATATAGAAAAAATCATATATCCAAAGAAGGGTAGTATACGATATGCCATGAAATTCATCATGCATGAAATGCAATAATGCTAATATATAGTGGGGATATGACCTCAACCAACATGAGTTAGATCAAGAGAGCTATTACTTGGAATCCCAATGAAATCCCCTCATCGGTACAGAGGTGGTCTACTTGCATATAAGGTAAACCATACTTCACCTTATGGGAACAATACCTATTTCGTATGTAGTAACACCCTTACGGAACTACACCCATTTCGGATAGGATTTTAAGATAACATATCATATTATACTTCACTTACGGGAACAACACCCCTTTTTTATAAAGCAACCTTCCTTACGGGAACTACACCCATTTTGGATAGGATTCTCATAACCTATGTTAGGCACATAGTTCAAGAAAAGAGAGAGTGAACCCTCAACCCATCGTTGCTAAGTCGGTATCCCACGAGAATACATTATTGTACATATATACATGTTTTCAAGAGAAATTAGTCATTTCCAATGCTTTCATTGCATATTTAGGCTCAAAAGCCAAACATCATTCATAATAAATCATACTTATTCTCAAATGCCAAATCATAGCTCTTAGTAAAAATACTCATGCATATGCATGGCTCGTCTACATATACGGAATGGTACAAGAACCCAAAATCCTCAAATAATGATAATCATTGAAATATATGTGATCACATTCTTGTCATAACCATAATCTTATCAAAATTATTTCATAAAACATAATTGGGTTTAACTCACTTCATAATTTCCATAAAATTCAATGTCCACAGATACACATGCCATGAATGATGAGGGAATAACATAGGTAATTGAGATTAATCTAAAATCAATAATATAATACGAAATTAAAGTAAATCCATAATTAATTTCACATTTAAATAATATAATAATTACCCATGCATAAATCAAGCTTTAAAGGGGACATGCATGTACATAACTTCAGAAGCTTCAATATAATCATCATAATAGGACTTAAAGTAATTTAAAATCATAAATAAAGTACAACTCATACATCAATTGAATTTACTAAACAATAATTTTTAAATCCCATATTTAAAGTCAGAAAAATTCCATGAAAATTTGTTGAAAGGAGTTTGGGTCTTCTTGGTTGAAAGGGATCAAGAATCAATCCCACATATCTTGATTAGGAAGAGGAATTTGAGACGAATTTAGCTTGAAGTTGAAACCCCAATGGAATCCTAGATTGAATCTTGAAGGTGAGACTTGGAGAAAATTTTGATAGTCTAATTCTAAAAAACTGAGGGTTAGTCTTGAATGAGGGTTTAGAATTAGTGTAGTAGAAGTTTAGGAATTTAAAAGGGGGGGAGGGGGGGTTAAAGGTGTGAAAAAGTCTTGTGGATGAGTCAAAATATCAAAAACATCTTAATACAATGTCCCTTTAAATTTTAAATGGAACTTTACACGGTTGGCTTCACGGGTCGTGAAGCTCTTCACGATCCGTGAAGGCTCCCCATCTAGCCCAGACAAATTTTTAAAAAAGGGCATAACTTCTAGCTCCGAACTTGGAATAAGGTGAAACTAGATGCGTTAGAAAGATAATTCAAAGAGCTTCAATTTGATAGTTCATTCGAGACCTAATTCTGTTCGTCCTTAGAGATATGACTATTTAAAGCTGACCCTTCTATCGGCACTTGTGAAAATCTAAGGCAATGGAATTCCTTTGAACTTGATTTGATGTGGGATACTCGTGATGACCTTAAACAACATAAATAAGCTTGAATTGAAGGCTTGAAAGTGAACTTAGCTTGATTTTGAAGATCCCATACTTAGAATATTTTAACGGAGTCACCTTCACGGGAGGCCACACAGGTCATGTAGTACCACATGGGCCATGATACTGTCTGTGCCCTTCTCCTTAGAGATATTTCACTCCGGAAGCTTTAAGGATGGCCATACGGTTTATGAAGCTCCAAACGAGCCATTGGACCATACTTGGTCCCAAAATAGCAGGATTTCAAGCCATGGCCACCACACGACCCACCACACGGTCTGTGAAGTGTCACACGGACCGTGAGGGGTCCAAGTGTCATGTGCCTTAGTTTAAAATGTCACATTTAAGGGCCAAACATCCTCCATAGGCAAAGGGCCACTTTGCGGAGGCTCTCCACGGGACGTGTGGCCTCACACAGACCGTGAGGGCCCCCATGAAGAGTCACATTGGTCCAAAACTTTTCCGAAACCTAAATTTCATGCTTCATTAAGGTCATACAAATTCTGGGTCCTTACTGAAATATTTTGAAGTGTTGGGTCGAAATTGGGTGTCAATAGTTATTTTTTTAAAAATAAATTATAGTAAGTACTTTTAGTGTAAGGAACCAGACTCTCGAACAGCTTTATCGAACCTCTTAGTGTTGTCCCCAATGAAAACTTACCAAGTGGCGCTCCACGGAAGGCCCACACATCCCGTATTTAGCCACATGGATCGTGTGGCCTCCAGTGGAGGGGATGTTTGGCATATTTACGATGGTTTGGATGCGACGAGAAATTTCAGGCCAGTGTGGGCACACGGCCACCCACACGGGCTATGTGGCGTGTCATGGGCCGTGTGGCCCACCGTCAAGCTCGCGACTTGAAAATATTTCTAAGTATGAAATGACTGTCTCATAACGTTTTTGTGAAAAAAATTTCTAACTGATGTTTCACAGCATTTGTCACTACTCAGACGTAGGCCTAGATGTAACACGGCGAATGGGGACCCGAGAGTTCTTAAACAATCCTCGAAGCAATCAAAACCACATCATCTGTTTAGAACTAAAGACATAGTTCTACGGGGTGAAAAAGTAGGACTCACTCTACGGGGCTATCATAAGGGAAAGGGTTCTTTTACTCCAAACGTATAAACATACATAATCTCCATAATCAACCGAGATATTGGATTCTTGAACAGATTTATCGAACCTCCTAATATTGTTCCGAACAAAAATTTACCAAATGTCACTCCATGGAAGGCCCACACGACCTGTTTGAAGCCACACAGACCGTGTGGCCTCCCGTTGAGGGGTACTTGGTCAAGTTTTCGATTGCGTGGACTCGACGAGAAATTTCAGGCCAAGTGTGGGAACACGGCTACCCATATGAGTCGTGTGGCGTGTCACGGGCCGTGTGACCCACCCTGGGGCTCGCGAATTGAAAATATTTCTAAGTGTTAAATCACCGTCTCGTAACTTTTTCATGCAGAATTTTTCTAAGTGATGTTTTACGACTTTTGGCATGACCCATGTGGCGTTATACATGTCGTGTTGTTGCCCGTATAAAACCTCTTAACCTCTTAGAAATTCTAATTTTGGCATTGAATCTGTCTAAGTGCGGTCTCATAGGTACTGTTCACGGTCCGTGTGATGGCTTACAGATCGTGTAGGCGCCCGTATGGTCCAGACGGTTCATTTTCCTACCCGTTTCATTAATGGCATTTACATAATTACGGTTTATTCTAATTATGAATTGTGACCTTTTACCTCTCCAAAACCCCTAAATTCAGTTGAAACCTCTTCTCATGACCCGGGGTTAGGGCCTAGATGTGACACGGCGAATGGGGACCCGAGAGTCCCCAAACAAGCCTCGAATTATCAGTATCCACATCATCGGTTCAAATAGCATCTAAACACATATAAATAAATAGTAGAAATCAAATCTCCAAAATCCATTCATTTATAGATAAGTAAAAGAGGTGGATCTAGGGCTTCTTCGACTTCTTATTCATAGTTGAGATACTCCCAACCTCCACCAGCAAGCAACACCGGAGTGAATCGTAACGCGGCAGCTTCTATGAAGAAGGCGGCGCAAAGGAGGCACGAGGGCTAGTTAAGGAAGGCGGCAAGAGCCGACGAAGGGTGGAAAACGAAAGGCCCAGTCCAATGGCTAATTCAGCGGCTGCAATAGCTATAACAAAAATTGAGAAAATGTTTGATGGTGAGAGAGAAATCCTTGAATGCACTATTTTACTCAGATGGGTGAAATACGATAGTTGGAATAGCCTTGTCTAAGAAAGATTTATAGGGTGCCTAACCTTGCCTCTACTCAAGGAACGTGGGCCTGGACAAGTTCCGGCTCACCCTCAACAAAAACACATACATAATAAACACAAAAAATAACTAGCTCGCCCTCGGAAGACGGGGCTCACCACAAAAATCTTCAAGAACGGACTATTCGTCCAGTGGCTGGTACCCAAACTGCTCAGTCCCTACATGGTAAAATCATGTAGGCATAGAGTATGCGTTAGTACGTTTGAATGTACTAAGTATGCGGGCATGCAATGCATATGACTTAACGAACCTGCATACCAATGTTAGATGACAAGGGCACATAATATATAAAGATCATATAAGCAATTGAATTCAGTATACAAGATGCCATGGAATTCATGATACATGCAATGCGATAATGCTCCTGTATAACGGGGATAGACTATAATCGACAAACCAAATCCATGTGAGCTATTACATAAATTAGACTGATTGGGACATCCCACCGGTAGGGAGAAGATTACATGCCAAAGGTAATCTATGTCACACCTTACGACCATGCTTTTCGGTGGATTGTCACCTTCCTTACGACCACACTTTTTGGAAGGATTTACAAGAATCATATCAAACATGTCATAGCATAAGCAAGATAGACGAATATCATTCGTCCCTATGTTAGCACATAGTTCAAGGAAAGGGGGAGGGTCCCCAATCCCTCGGTGCTAAGTAAACCATATCGCACAAGAGTACTTAGATATATATGTGTATACATGCTTTCAAGAGAGTCAAGTACCTATTTCAACATGTTCAACGCACATGTAGGCTCAATGCCAAATAACATGATCATAGACATAATGCTCATGCAAGGAATAGCTCATCTACATGTACATGATGGTGCAAGCACCAAAGATGCTCAAAGAGCCAAAGCATAAGACATATATGTGATCACATTTTTGTCATAACCCATATTCTATCAAAATCATGTCACAAAACGTAATTGCGCTTAACCCACTTTGTAATTTCCATAAAATCCATGTTCATGAATGAAATGCAATGCATGATGTCGGGATGGCATAGGTAATGTAGAGTAAGTCTAAATCAGGAATGTAATATGAAATCTAGAAAATCCAATATAAAATCCACCTGAAAATCATTGTATAGATTACCCATGCATAATACCATCTTTAAGGGATCATGCATGTTCATAATTATATAACTCAAGGTGATTCATCATAATAGGGCTTGACATAACTAAAAATCTGGAATAATGTACAACCCATGCATTGATCGAAGTTAACAAGATCAAATAGTAAAAACTCACATTTAAGGTGACTAAAACTTCATGAAAATAATTGAAAGAATTTCGGGTCTTCTTTGTTGAAAGGGACCATAAATCAATCCCACATACCTTACCTTGAAGATGAACTTGAGGAGAGAATGGACTACAAATTGAAGATCTTGACTTGAGGTTTTAGAGAGAAGTTGGAGAAGTCTTGTCGGAGAAATTTTAGAGAGAGGGACAGGAAATGGAGAAATGACTGAAAATTGAGGAAGATTGGTTAATTTAGGGACTTAGGAGAGGTGAAAAAGTTGAGATGCCTTTTTAAAACAACTGAAATTTCAAAAATGTCATTAATGAAACGGGCCTAAATTTTGTTCGTCTGGGTCACACGGTTAGTTACAGGGTCCGTGTAGCATCACACGGACCGTGAATTGTGTTGGGGCCCATGACTTAGAACTCGAAGAAGAACAATTTCACTGAACTAAGTAGCACCCCATGGACAAGTTCACGGACCATTTGGTGTCACACGGATTGTGACCTAGTCCATGTAAAGGTAACTCTCCACACGAAGGCCAAACGGAAGGCCACACGGGCCATGTGGCGGCACACGGACCGTGTGAAGGTCCTTGTACCTTCACTTGGAAATTTTTCCCACAACCCATATTTGCCCCTACGGGGAACTGATCAAGTGTTGTCACTCCACGGGAGGCCATACGGACCGTGTGGCTCCTCACGGGCCATGTAGGTCCCTCTGTGAAGCGATCAAATGTCACTCCACGGGAGACCATACGGACCGTGTGGCTTCATACGGGCCGTGTAGGCTCCTCCGTGAAGTGATTCTTGGCAGTTTTCCTGGGGAAAATTTTAGGACCTCAAGGTAATGCCAGTGAGAGAAAAATCTGGGTCTTTACATCATCTCCCTATTGGGAACATTCGTCCCCAAATGTGCAAGAACAAGGCTTGAAAGATAAGAGTTAGGGCAAGACACATCCGACACAAGATAAAATGCATAATTCAAATTAATTAAAAAATAGTTTTTTACCAAAAGCATCATGCAAAAACTATAATTCAAGACCCTTAAGCTCATATCAAGATTATATCCAAATCACTCGAAACACATGTAGAAAAAAAATCTTTTAGTGTACACGTATGCATGTCATATTATGAGACTCAAAAAAGCAAGATTTGGCACCATTAGACAAGGAAGATCCCTAGTACCTTAGGCTTGAGTAGATTGGAAAAGATGAGGGTATCGTTTCACCATGTCCAGCTCTGCCTCCCAGGTAGCACTTTCAACTTGTTGATTTCTCAAAAGTACCTTTACCGAGGCCACATCCTTGTTACGAAGTTTTTTTACTTGCCTATCCAAGATCTCCACCCCACTTCCTCGTAAGACAAATTTTCTTCAAACTCAATTTCTTCAAAAGGCACAATGATGCTAGGATCACCAATTAGCTTCCTCAACATAGACATATGGAAGACCGGATGAATGGAACTCAAATCTGTAGATAACTCCAGCTTGTAAGCCACACCTCGAATCTGCTCCACAATCTCGCAAGGACCAACATACAAGTGGCTTAACTTGCCCTTCTTACCGAAATGCATCACACCCTTTATAGGAGAAACTTTCACATACACCCAATCACCGATATGAAATTCAAGGTCATGTGTGGGGTAGTTATGTTTGTGCACCTTCAACTGTCTTGATGCATACTCTATCACCTTACCATTCTGCATAAGCACACAATCCAGTTCGATCCGCAAAGCATCACAATACGCTACGAACCCCTCTGAACCATTTGGCAAGGTCAAGACGGGAGCCAAAGTAAGCCGATCCTTTAAGTTTGAAAACTTCTTTCGCATTCATCCGACACAAACATAGCCTTCTTCTGGGTCAACTTGGTCAATGGAAAGGCAAGAGATAAGAAAACCCTCCACAAACCTTAAGTAGTACTCGGCCAACCCAAGGAAACTGCGGATATCCAAAGGAGTCAGCGGTCTAGGCTAATTCCTCACGGCCTCGGTTTTCCTCGGATCCACCTTGATACCGTCTTGGACACCACATGACCGAGGAAGGCCACTTCGCCCAACCAGAATTCACACTTGCTAAACTTGGCATACAATTTCTTTTCCCTTAGAGTTTGGAGGACCATCCTCAAGTGATTCCCGTGCTCCTGTTCACTTCGGGAGTAATGAGAATATAGTCAATGAAGACCACCACAAATCTGTCTAGGAATGGTTTAAACACTCAGTTCATCAAATCCATAAATACGGCCGGAGAATTAGTTAGGCCAAATGACATCACTACAAATTCGAAATGCCCATACCTTGTTCGAAAAGCTATTTTGGGGATATCACATTCCCTAAATTTCGACTGATGATACCCGGAAAAGAGATCAATTTTTGAGAAGTGAGTGGCACCTTGAAGCTGATCAAACAAGTCATGAATCTTGGGAAATGGTACTTGTTCTTAATAGTCACCTTATTCAGTTGCATTTAGTCAATACACATACAGAGGGACCCGTCTTTCTTCCTTACAAATAACACGGCAGCACACTACGGTGATGTATTGGGCCGAATAAAATCCTTCTCCAATAGGTCCTTTAACGGCTCCTTTAACTCCTTCGATTTTGTCGGTGCCATCCGATACGGAGGAATAGAAATAGGCTGAGTATCTGGAAGAAGATCTATGCCGAAGTCTATCTCTCTATCCGGAGGAATGCCTGCTAAGTCTTTGGGAAACACATTCAAAAATTTATTCACCACTGGGACCAACTCAAGAGTAGGCAATCCAGAATCCATATCCTTGACCCACAAAATATAATAGATGCACCCTTTAGAAATCATTCTCCGCGCCTTGAGGTAGGAAGTAAACCGACTTTTAATAGAGGAGTCACCACCCTTCCATTCAAGAACTGGCTCACCAGGAGGTTGGAATTGGACCTTCCGGGTTCTATAATCCATGGATGCATATGATGCATGTAGCCAATCAATTCCAAGAATCACGTCAAAATCAAACATCTCAAGTTCCACAAGATCACATGGAAAACGTTTATGCAACACAACAATAGGGCATCCTTGATAGACTCTATGAGCAATAACAGATTCACCCATGGGGGTGTAGGCCGAGAAAGGCTCCCTTAAAATCTGGGGGCTCGAACCGAACATAACATCCAACAGCGGAGTTACAAAAGACAAATTTGCACCCGGGTCAAGCAAAACATAAGCATCAAAATCAAAGACTTTTAACATAGCAGTCACGAGATCCGAAGATTCCTCGATATCCTGGCGGGCATGGAGTACATAGAACCGGTGTTTCCTTGGGGAAATACCTTGGGGACCCCTTTGTTGACCCTGCCCGCCTTGGGCTACCTGACCTTGGCCTCCGCGCGCATTCCTATGGCAATCAGCAACCTTATGATCCTTACTTTCGCATCCGAAGCAAAGTCCCAAATCCCTCCGGCAGGCACTTGTGTGGGGTCTTCCACACTTGTCACACATAGGATATCCTGGTCCGCCACCCACCGGTACCCCGAGAGGGGGTGCCCGAGCATTGGCCACACGAGCTCCCAAACTTTGGCCCGGTTGAAAGCGACCAAAACCAACATTTCTAGCGTCGAAAAACCTACCGTCAAAGCGGTCTCTCTTTGGATCGTGGGCCGTTTTATCTTTGAGTTTTGCCCCTTCGATCTGCTCAGCATACACCATGAGTCTAGCAATATCCTTATCTCGAATTAGCATAGCAGTACGACATTCTTTCACAAGCAAGTCAGAAATACCCGAAACAAATTTGTGCATCCTTGCACGGGGATTGGCCACCAGGGACGGAGCATATTTGGAAATCTTGGTGACCTTGAGGGCATAATCCCACACACTCATACTCTCCTGCTAGAGGTTGATAAACTCAGTCATTCTGGCCTTTCTCAGCTCAAGTGGGAATAAGCGATCAAGGAAGGCCGATATGAACTCCCCCCATTTAACATCACCACTATAGAGCCTCTCCAAAGCCCACTAAGTATACCACACTTGAGCTACATCCTTCAGCTGGTAAGCAGCCAGTCCAGTTTTTTCCTCAGAAGAGACGCCCATAATATTCAGTTCTTTGAGAGCTCATCAATGAACTCCTGAGCATTCTCATCGGCCCTTGACCCGTAGAACTCTGGAGGATTTATCCAAGTGAAATCCCTCACCCTAGATGCAAGTGTAGGGTCCCGTAGAAAGTTAGCTTGCCTCGCCTGAGCAGTCACCACCTGAGCAAGCATGGCGAAAGCAGTGCGAAATTCACCGTTAGAGATAGGCTCCTCCATAGGCTCGTGAGGATCCTAATCTTCATCAGCCGGAGCCGGCCTAGGTAGAGGAGGTCTTCCTCGAGGCATATGCTGAAATGGATCAACAACATCGATAAGTAAGGAAATTTCATAAACCATTCACAGCACAACACAAGACACGAAGAAGTGAGGAATTTCCTAATACGCATCCATAGCCTCCCACTCATAGGTATGGTGCACTTCACACCCATGAATAGGACTCTACTCAACGCGACATGTTGGGCTCCGAGGACCATTATAAACCAAGGGCTCTGATACCATCTTTTGTCACGACTCGGGGTTAGGGCCTAGATGTGACACGGCAAATGAGGACTCGAGAGTCCCCAAACAAGCCTCAAATTATCAGTATCCACATCATCGGTTCAAATAGCATCTAAATACATATAAATAAATAGCAGAAATTAAATCTACAGAATTATTTCATTTATAGATAAGCAATACGACAGTCGGAATAGCCTTCTCTAAGAAAGATTTACAGAGTGCCCAACATTGCCTCTGGTCAAGGAACGGGGGCCAGGACAAGTTCCGGGCTCAACCTCAAGAAAACAACATACATAATAAACACAAGAAATAACTACCTTGTCCTCGAAAGACGGGGCTCACCATAAAAATCTTCAAGAATGGACTATTCATCCAGTGGTTGGTACCCAAACTGCTTTGTCCCTACCTGGTAAAATCATGTAGGCATAGAGTATGCATTAGTACATTTGAATGTATTAAGTATGTGGGCATGCAATGCATATGACTTACCGAACCTGCATACCAATGTTAGATGACAAGGGCACATAATATACAAAGATCATATAAGCAATTGAATTCAGTATACGAGATGCCGTGGAATTTATGATGCGATGCAATGTGATAATGCTCCTATGTAACGGGGATGGACTATAACCGACAAACCAAATATGCGAGCTATTACATGAATTAGACCGATTGAGACCTCTCACCGGTAGGGAGAAGATTACTTGCCAAAGGTAACCTATATCACACCTTACGACCACGCTTTTCGGTGGATAGTCACCTTCCTTACGACCTTGCTTTTCTGAAGGATTTACAAGAATCATATCAAACATGTCATAGGATAAGCAAGATAGATGAATATCATATGTCCCTATGTTGGCACATAGTTCAAGGAAAAGGGGAGGACCCCCAATCCATCGGTGCTAAGTCAACCACATCCCACAAGAATACTTATATATATATATATGTGTGTGTGTGTGTGTATACGTGCTTTCAAGAGAGTCAACTACCTATTTCAAAACGTTCAATGCACATGTAAGCTTAATGCCAAATCACAAGATCATAATTATAATGCTCATGTAAGGAATAGCTCATTTACATGTACAAGATGGTGCAAGCACCCAAAATGATCAAAGAGCAGAAGCATAAGACATATATGTGATCACATTTTTGTCATAACCCATATTTTATCAAAATCATATCACAAAACGTAATTGGTCTTAACCCACTTCGTAATTTCCGTAAAATCCATGTTCATGAATGAAATGCAATGCATAATGCAGGGATGGCAGAGGTAATGTAGAGTAAGTCTAAAATCAGCAATGTAATATGAAATCTAGAAAATCCACAATAAAATCCATATGAAAATCGTAGTATAGATCACCCATGCATAATACCATCTTTAAGGGGACATGCATGTTCATCATTATATAACTCAAGGTGATTCATCATAATAGGGCTTAACATAACTAAAAATTCGAAATAATATACAAACCGTGCATTGATCGAAGTTAACAAGATCAAATCGTAAAAATTCACATTTAAGGTGACTAAAACTTCATGAAAACAATTGAAAGAATTTTGGGTCTTCTTGGTTTAAAGGGACTAAGAATCAATCCCACATACCTGACTTGAAGATGAACTTGAGGAGAGAACAGACTCCAAATTGAAGATCTTGACTTGAGGTTTTAGAGAGAAGTTGGAGAAGTCTTGTAGGAGATATTTTAGACAGAGGAAGAGGAAATGGAGAAATGGCTGAAAACAGAGGAAGGTTTTTTAATTTAGGGACTTAGGAGGGGTGGAAAAGTCGAAATTCATGTTTAAAACAACTAAAATTTTAAAAATGCCATTAATGAAACAGACCTAAATTTGGTCCATCTGGGTCACACAGTTAGTTACATGGTTTGTGTAGCATCACAGGGACCATGAATAGTGCCGTGACCCATGACTTAGAACTCGCAGAAGAAAAATTTCACCGAACTAAGTAGCACCACACGGACAAGTTCACAGACCATGACCTAGTCCGTGTAAAGGTAACTCTTCAAACAGAGGCCAAACGAAAGGCCACACGGGCCGTGTGGCATCACACATACCGTGTGAAGGTCCGTGTACCTTCACTTGGAAATTTTTCCAATGTCCCAAGTTTGCCCCTACGGAGAACTGATCAAGTGTCACTCCACGGGAGGCCATACAGACCGTGTGGCTCCCCATTGGTTGTGTAGGTACCTCCGTGAAGCGATCAAATGTCACTCCACGGGACGCCATACGGACCGTGTGGCTGCACAGAGGTCGTGTAGGCTCCTCCGTGAAGTGATGCCTGACAGTTTTGCTGGGGAAAATTTTAGGACCTCAAGGTAATGCCAGTAAGAGAGATATCTGGGTCTTTACACCTCTTACCCTTAAAATATCACTCCCAAATACTCTCTATTCTCATATCTCAAGACTCAAAGCTAGGGCTTCATTGGAGTTCAACTTCAAGTTAGGTTTTTTCCCAAATTTTAGCTCCTCAATCAAGGTATGTGGGATTGATTCTTGGTCCCTTTCAACCAAGACGACCCAAAAATCATTTCAATTGATTTCATGAATCTTATGTTTCTTTAAATGTGAGATTTCATTATTTGATTTTATTAAATTAAATTGGTGTATGGGTTGTACTTTATTTATGATTTTAAGTTATTTTAAGCCCTATTATGATGTGTAATTATGAAGTTATGAAGATGCATGTCCCCCATAAAGTTTGATTTATGCATGGGCAATTTATATGATGATTTGAATGTGGATTTAATTATGGATTTACTTCAATTTCGTATTATATTATTGATTGAATCTATATTACCCATGTTATTCTCACATCATTTATTGCATTTACAATCATGAACATTGGTCTTTATGGAAATTATGAAGAGGATTGATCCCAACTATGTTTTATGAAATGATTTTGATAAGACATTGGTTATGACAAGAATGTGATCGCATACATGTCTTATGATTTTGACTCTTTGAGCATCTAGGGTGCTTGCACAATCTTGTATATTTTAATGAGGTATTCTTGTGCATGAGTATCATGATTTTGATCTTTGATTTGGCATTTGAGCCCAAATGTGCATTGAACGAATTTGGAATAAACCTTGTATCTTTTGAAAGCACGTATATGTATAAGTATTGACCGGATCGTAAGTTACATTAAAGGAGCAAATATATTGATACTAAGTTTCATTTCATTAGAGATTGTATATCAAAGAAAGAGGTAGAGCTTGAGTTTGTGAAATCTCAAGACCAAGTTGCAGACATTTTCACCAAGATATTGAAGACTGATAATTTTTCAGAAGTTGTGGATGACTCTTGGAGTAGTGAATCAAGTTTTTTTTTGGGGGGGGGGGGGGGTTAAAAAAAATAAATTTATTTAGATTATTAAGTGTGTTCACATCATTTTTAATTTAGCTCATGAACCAGCAGATTAATGTATTAGAAGATACATGAATTGTTGAAAACGTGTAGATCATGTCTAGTTAGGTGTATTCATAAACTTGGAGGCTGTGAAGTATTAATTATGGTACATGTATGCTAGGCTAGGTACATGGATGAATTTACCAATAAATAGTCATGTAATCTAGCCATTTTATTGTAGGCCAAAAAAGTTGATTAGAAAATCATCTTTCCTCCACTTCTCTTCTACTTATAAGTTTTGCGTAATATTTGTGTTGTCTTGCTCTCTTAAATTTCCAACATTTTATTGTATAAGTGGGAAGCCCCAAAGCAATAAGTTGAAACATCAAATTATCCTTCGAAATTTGAATAATTATTTAAGCCTTCAAACAAATATTATAACAATAAAAATTGCGTGTAAACAAATGAAGCATGTATAAGTACATACATACGTACGTACATACATACATACGTACATGCATACATACGTACATGTATGTATGTATGTATGTATTCCTTCATACGTACGTATCAACGTGTCTCTTCAATAACTATCATAATAGCATAGTAATAATCTTTAGCACCATAAAATTTCACAAAAGTTCAAACCATATCATCATCGTCATCATCATTATTCATATAGACATTATTAATAGTGCAAAGCTTCAATGGATAAAGTTAGATTACTATATTAACCCTACACTAAATTAAAATATGATCATAATTAATAAAATATTAAATAGTAAAAATATCTTCTCTTTCTTTAAACTATGTATATTTATATATTAAAGTGTAATAATTATTACTCCAAAATGTATTCAGATAATAGTTACATTGATTCATATTAGAAGTAGCAAAAAAGTAACTAAGTCAATGAATATGAATTGTCCCTATTTTTATTCATTATTCTACCCTTTCATGTATTATATAAAGTATCAATTTATGGTCCTATTCATATTCCCCACTAACGACACCTTAATATTCTCATTTATAAATAAAATTTTATGAAAACCTTATAGGTTTAGAATAACACAATCAGTTTTAATATGAAAACCCTAGAATTATAAAAATTAGTTGAATAGAACCATCATCCCGCATTCATTATTTCCATCTTGTGTTTTCCTTCGGCAAATTAAACATAATTTACACTATTCTAATATCAAATATCTTTATACTGATTAATATGGGATACACGTGCAACATATGTATCCAAATACTAGTTTATCTAAATACGAAAGTAAATTAAAAACATCAAACGTCATTAATAATCTTCTAAAAGAAACAATCAACTCTTACATTCTGCAATAATTGATATATTTTTTAACCGTTGATATAATTGCTTTCTTTTCATTTTTTCTTTTAATGTAAATATCATGTAGTTGAATTTTGTTTAGAACGCATAAAGTTTCTTATTGCATATTGCATTTTTTTCATTATAAATAATGTTGTTTGGTAGCTTCTACTAAATTGACGTGATGCTTTTCGTTGTGTAATGACTCCTTTGGTCATTACAGGAAAGCTAATGGTGAAAAGATTTGTGCTAGAAATATTTTGTGTAGTAACTTAAAAATATTAAGCTAGGACAATCTCAAGTGGAATCTAAGTAAAGTAAGGATCTAGAGAAATCTAGAAAAGGATTGGGCTTAATGTATAAGGGTAGATTAATTTTTTGTTATCAAAGGCATTCAGAAGTCCATATAACTTTTAAAATTGAAATCAAATAAATAGAACTCCTGGTATAGAGTCTGACATGAAGGGTTAATTTATAATGTCAATGTTTGGGGGTGTGTTGCAAAGTGGGAACTTTAGTGAAGATTTCAAACTTCTTTCTAGATGCAAACTGCTATAGCGGGAAGAATTTTGCTATGGAGGAGCCTTTATGGAGCATCAGGGGCCACTATAGCACGGTAAGTGATGAACTTATGCAAAAAAGTTCTAACATTATTTATTATTCTACAAATTCATTATTGGGAGAATCAAAATGACATCTTAGGAAATCAATTACTAGTGTTCCATCATTTACATCGATAAAGGTAAGACCATCTTACTTGTAATTCAATTCTTAAAGTTTTGACTTGTGCATGATGTAAGGTTGTTGCTTGGGTGGGATGAACATGAATTTAGACAGGGATTAGGATTAAGTATTAATTCAAAGTATTTTTAGGTCACTATACATTGATTATGTTATTTGTTTATTTATTTACTGGATAAATTATCTGCTCTTCACGCAGTGGTGTTCACCATCTCAATAATCTTACACATGATCATCATCCAATGGTAAATTATAATATCTTTTTAATCCTACAACCAAAAAGAATTAATTTAAAATCATAATTAATTTTATTATTAATTCAATTTACTGTAACTTCTTCATCATCTTATATGTGAATCCTCGGATAGTAAATCTCTTCAAAATGAATATAAGGTCTATTATTAGGTCACTTTCTATAATTATCTTTTCAAAACTTTATATAAATATATTATTCATCAATTTCGGGCATTTCTCTAAATGAATTAGTTGTGAACTTGATAAAGTTAATGAAAATTAAGAATCACAACATATGAAGAATAAACCATTTTGATTAAATGATGTCTCAGCAAGTCCTCATATTCAAAATCATTCACTGTCGTTGACACCAATTTGCTACCCAAAAGTCATTTTTATTGCTATGCTAGTGCTTCTTGTAATGTGACTATGCTTATAAATTGTGAAGTTTAACTTTTATCTAGTACTTCAACTTCTTCATATATCTTAATTATGCATAAATATTTTGTAGTTGCACTTAATATTTTCTTCTTCTTAGAACTCCTCAAAAGATAAAGAAAACCAACTTGAAAAATACATATAATAATTTTAAAACTAATGATAAATATTTTTGAAATTTTAACACAGAGTTTTTCCTACAAAATATTGAAAAAGATTTTTACTAAACAAATATTAAGCTAATGATAGCTTCTACAATTTTAACACATAGTCTCATCTAGTAAACATTGAAAACGATTCTTACTAAATAAACACCTTTTGATCCCTAAATGTGTATTAGTTTACTGTAACTTCATAATATATTTAACTTTTTACAGTCAAAAAAATGAGTAAATAGCCAAGTTGATAAAACAAAATACATCAATACAGGTATCATCTTACTTAATTATCTTTTACCAGCTTATTTTCATACATTTGAATAAAATTATTTTGATATAGACTTTTGAGTTCATAACATAGACTAATGGAAAGAATAAAGTAAAAAAATAGTAATAGAATATTAAGAGGAACAGAAAGAGTACCGTTTGACTAATTATTTAGAAATTTTTGCAAAACTTTGTAACTATAGTATCAGCTCACTCTTGGTGAGTCTTTTCTTTACTGCACTTGGATCAGGCTTGACCTTTTAAATGTCCCAAATGTTCATTATTATCATCCCTTTTATTATTCTATCATCATCTTTCAGACGATAACGAAATTATATTAATTAATACCATATTACATGAAGGTGAATAATTGGCAATAATTGATTTTTTGACAAATTAAACAGTATACTATCTTGTTTGAGTAATAGGGAACATCTCTCACAATTTTTTTTTAAAAGATTAATACCGAATACTTAAAATTACTAGATTGCAGTATGAAATAGCAAAAAAGTTAACAGGATTAGAAGGTATTTTTATAGTTTATTTTTCATGTAGTCTCTCAACTTATAGTTATTGTTTGAAAGGAACATTTCTTCTAGAATCAAATTTTTTCAACCAAGAAAATACTTTTTTGAGATAATAACTATTTGATGTCAAACTAAAAACCAACTATATAACTTTACCACAAAAAAATTTAAAAGCCAAGCTTCCGATTAGATTCCTCTTAGCCAACTGCAATTAGAAGGTTAACAAAGTAAATTTATCAACTATAATGGTAGGACTAAATATTTGAACCTAAATGAAATGTACACAGTACAATATTGTTGGCATCAAATTATATAAAATCTAAGTGCAGTACTAATCAAAATTTAGAATAAGCAAATTAATAATACTCATTTGTGATTAATATAAAACTAAAAAGTTCTAACTAAATTTTTTAAAAAAAATCAACATGAGAAATTAATTTAATGTTTTCCCCCTCTTTCATCTTAGCGTAACTAAAAGAAATTGATGTAACGTTATGATTTGATAAGAAGGAAGAAAAAAGAAAATACAGTCCATTTGGATTTGTGGAACCAATAGGTAGGTGTTGAACGTCTTTTGTCTTAGACCCATAACCCACTATGTATTCTTTACAATACACCCACTTAAAAAAAATCTTGCACAAAAAGCATTAAAAGATAATAAGTAGTAGAGAAAAATTAGTATTTATTAGATATACATCATGTGGCTGAAGCATTTGATAAGAGAAGTTATAAATACTAATGTTGCTCTACTAGGGTGCTTCTCTTGTCAGGTACTTCAATCACATAATGTTTATCGAGAAATAATAATTTTGCTCTGTTACTACTTATTATGTTTTTAACGTTTTTTGTGTAGGATTTATTAAAAAATTTTAAGTGGGTGTCCTGTAAAGAGGTCATAGTGGGTTACGGGTCTAAGACATAAGGCATTCAACACCTACCAATTGGTTCCACAAATTCAAATGGAATGTGTTTTCTTTTTCTTCCTTTTTATCAAATCACGACATTCAATTAATTTCTTTCGGTTAGGCCAAAAAGAAAGAGGGGAAAAACTTTTAATTAATTTCTCATTTTGCTATTGTAGGCATTCCGAAAGTGCAACGTCGTGGTAACCCGTAAAATAATAACTACAATATAATAACTACCACATGAAAAGCAAGCTTACTGGAATAAACTTCAAACAAACTATAAACATATTAAAAATCTTCCATTAGAATACCTAGTTCAACACTATCAGTGAACTAAATCAACAAGAAATCAAACAAATAGGAGTAATATAATTTAATAATACTCCAAAACAAACATAATAGTACTCATTGGAAAAATGTACCTATCACAAGAAAACCAAAATTGCATTGAGACAGCCGAAGAAATAGAACAAAGTACACATAAATAGTATAAAATGAAGAGCAAATCCAAGTAAAAACAAATTCCGCAAATCTTAAAATATCAAAAAATCTAATTGCACATGTATAAGATTCAAAAACTAAAATAAAAATTGATAGTGAGTTGTTGATTGTTCGTTTACCAGTGGAGGTCGTAAGCGATGGAAAAGCAACGATAGAAGCTATTGGACAAATCTGGTTAATTTTTTTAGGGCGTCCCCCGACGTTGCGAGCAAGAGTTATGGACAAATCTTGGTCTTGTTTTTGTTTGATTCCATAATGGTTTTGGGTAAAAAAAGGTGGTGTTTGTTTATCGGAAATGGTGGCTGATTTATGGTCGTTTAGTATTGTTTCTGGTGGCTTTGGATGGTGTTTTGGTGAGGATTATGGAGACTAGAAAACAATGGTGGTGTCACGCCCCGGGAGGGTACCCTTGGCGTGGCCGGCACTCAGAGACTATTGCTAGTCCCCAAGCGAACCACTTAGCCTCATCACATCATCCAATCAAATAAACTCTATTGAACAGCGGAAAAATATAAGTATGTAATGGACACATCTCATCTAAAGTCTCAAAGAATATATAAAATAATGAAGGCTAGCAGAAAGAACTAGCTTACAATCTCAACATCAATACTCGACCATCGTCTATGAAGCCTCTATCACTAATCATGTGGTGCCAATGACAAATCCATGGCTACCCAAATCAAAATAAAATAAATAGTCCAATCTAACTCTAAAGCATGATGAAATAAAAGTAGTGAATCCTCCGGAGTAGGGGAGGCTCACCAAATCAGCTTCGAATCTCAGATCTTCAACGGAGCGCTTGTCGATGATCTCTAGTACCTGCCTCTACATCATAAAATGATGCAGTCCAGAGTGGACGTCAGTACTTGGAATGTACTGGTATGTAAAATAGCTGAATGAAACAGAAACCGGTAGAAAAATATGGAAACAATAACAATTCAAAATACATATCAAATCACATCATTAGTCAAATGTCTGTCTATGCAAGAATAAAGAGTAGACAAGTGACATATCAACAACTCAGAACTCATCAATCATCTCAGACTCATCTCAAAGGAGCTCACCTCCTCTCATCTCATCACATCTCATCTCATCTCAGAGGAGCTCACCCCCTCTCATCTCATCTCATCTCAGAAGAGCTCACCCCCTCTCATCTCATCTAGACTCGGAGTAAGGTACGAAATTTATGGGAGTTTCTCTTAACCGACAACAATCACTTATGAGCCAGTGATTGTACAATAATCCCGCCGGTGTTGCCACGGCCGTCCCGTACTTGCCAGGTAGAGACGAATCGAAACCATAATGGATAAATCCAAGATGGAGACAGAACAATCAACAAAGTCCGCTATTGATTTCAGGGACATCAACTCAAGAGGAAAACCTCTTCTATGCTTGGCGACATAGTTTAATGAGTTCGAGTGGGACTCACTCTTACCCATTTCGGTGCTCGATACTCCTCCCGACTCAATGCTCATAAAACCATCAATCAAATTAAACCAATCTCGTAGGGACTTTAACCCCGTCACCGATCGGTATCTCATAGGGACTTTAACCCTATCATCAATCAAGCTCATAGGGACTTTAACCCTCTCATCAATCAATCTCATAGGGACTTTAACCCTCTCATCATTCATTCTCATCAATGACTCAAGATTAGAACAATCATTAGGAATCAAGTGAATAGACACATCGGTAGAGTTTATTTGTAGAGACTCATAAGACAATCAAACTCTATCAATTCATCATCATCCTCTCATCACAATCACAATCACAATCAACAATCACAATCCTAACTCAAGGCTCTAGACTCATCATTCTCTCATCACAATCACAATCACAATCAACAATCTTAACTCAAGGCTCTAGACTCATCATTCTCTCATCACAATCACAATCACAATCTTAATTCAAGGCTCTAGACTCATCATTCTCAAGTTCATTATGCATGCTATTCAAATTAATCATGTAGGGTTATGCAAATTCTCATGAAAATATCCAACTTAAGAAAACCAATAGTATGATGATCATCAACATAGAAAACATATAGTTTCAAATATAATTTCCAAGAAAATCCATCAAAGAAATCATGCATGCAGACTCTTCAATCATCAACTCATCTATGACCTCTATGGGGCACATGAGAGAACAATCTCATGTTTTAGTTTAGCCTTACATACCTGGAAATTTGATATTACCATCAAAATTTGACGAATACTAGCTTTCTTGGAGAAAATCCTCAATCTCGGTAGTTCTTTTAGAGTAGAAGAACTTGGAAAGACATTGCTTGAAGGGCTCATCTTTGATTCTTGGATTCTGGACTTAGAATCTTTAGAGTTCTTGATTAAGAACCATAATTCTTGAAAAAGAAGAATCAAGGAATCCTCTCTTAGAATTCTTGAATTCGTTTTCTTGAAACCCTAGGTTATGATTTAAGATTCTATTAGGGATTCATGAATAGATGAAAAAATTCCAGTTAGGTGGATTAAAATTCAAGAATAGATTACCTTGATGATGAATCTTGGAAGCTATCCTTAACTTGATGATTTTCTTGATGATTCTTGAGCAATTTTGTTTAGGAGTGAAGGAGAGGGTTTTTAATTGTGAAAACTGACGTTTTATGCGTTTTGGGGCCTTAAATAGACCCCCAAAGGGTTTAGGATAAAAGTACCCTCAAAATAAAATAAAAAGACATCGTTTAGCTTATCCAGAGAGGGTCCGCGATGTGTCCGCGACGCGGAGCCGTCGCGGATCTTTAGACAGCTCTGCATGTCTTCAGTAAAATGGTCATAACTCTCTACTCCGAACTCTGATTAAGGCGAAATAAGATGCGTTGGAAAGCTAATTCAAAGATCTTTAATTTGATATATTATGGGTCACCTAACTCATTCTACTTTAGGAGATATGGTCATTTTAAGTTGACCCTTCTATGAGTTCACACAAAACCTTAGTCAGTAGAAATTCTTTGGACTCGACTTGATATAAAAGATCATTTATCAACTCCAATTTTATTCCCACTCTAGGAAATTAACTTTAACTCTATGCTCAATTAAGGATCATCAATTAAATCTTATATCATATCAAGGATGAATCGGTCTTAGCTTAGAAAAAAAATTGGGATGTTACATTATCCCCCATTTGGGATCATTCGTCCTCGAATGATGAGCAAAGGTAAATATCAAGGCACGAATAAAATCAAAACTCTTCTCAAAACTCGCTCAATCAATCAAACTCTCGACTTCTCATCAATCTTTAACCATCTCTATTCAGACTCAGGAATTGACACCTCAACTCAAATAGATAAATCGGTTCAGATCAAGAGTAGAGATATCATCTTAGACATTCTCACGATCAAGCACGAATGGAACATCGGAACTCAGTCAATTTGAATCATTTGAACAACTCAACAATTAGTCTTTCAAACTCAGGAAAGAAGACATCAACTCTAATCGAGGATAGGACTATCATATAAACAAGACTCAAAGGACACTCTCATGTTCAAGTCTCCACCTCAATTGTGCTCCTTTT
Source organism: Solanum rostratum (assembly GCA_029948455.1). Classification (NCBI taxonomy): domain Eukaryota; kingdom Viridiplantae; phylum Streptophyta; class Magnoliopsida; order Solanales; family Solanaceae; genus Solanum; species Solanum rostratum. The sequence goes on along the minus strand of CM057055.1, from coordinate 9,621,675 downwards.
CATGGCACTCTACTCCATCAATTCAAGCTCGTAGCTTTTATTCAATCTCAATAGTCTCTATTCAGACTCAATAATAGCTACATCAACTCAGAAATAGACAACTCAATTTAAATCAAGAGTAAGGAAGTTACCTCCAACATTCTCATCATCATTAGAATCAAGAACTCTCATTCTCTCTTGAATTCTTCCATCTCAAACTATTCTCGTCTTCTCTTAAGCCCTAGTCTTGTTCAATTGTTCGAAAAGGACTTAGGATGGGGATTTAGACCCTCTTAATGTTAGAACGACCAAATTACATCGTGTATAAAGTTTAGGAGGGGTTGGGAATTGATCGAAATGCTCCTCAAAAATTTTAGAAATTTCCAGTCTCGAAGTGACTCAGTCCGCGATGCAGATTGGTCGCAAACATTACATTTTCTGCAAAAATTTCTGAACAGTTTTTCCAATCCCGTCGAAAAATTTGAAAAGAATATAAGTGTCACTCCGCTACAGGTGCGCGACGCGCCTCTGTCGCGCACCGACACTGTTTTGGTGCTCGGATCGAAAAATTATCTTTTGATCCGGTCGCTCCAAAAATCGACCGAGATCATTTTCCCACTCAATTTTCTGTGTTGATCACAAATCCGGCCTCTGATTTTCCATACAAGTATCGGAAGATGTGTTACGCACATACTCTCCCTCTAGGGGTATTTTGGCAATTTCATCAAGCGTTACATCATCTCCCCCTTAGCTCTCAAGGTCCTCTCTCTAAATTTGTAAATCAATTTCCTCTACTAGGCTATAAGCATATACCTCCACACAGTCAAGAAATCCCTATCCACAAGGATATCTTAAACTCTTCTGTTATGCTATAGTCACATACATATAACTAGCCACTCAAACTCTTTTCAACGCTATCACTCTTAGCTCCTTCCAGTCTCTATGAAAATCTCTCTATATTTGCTATTCTTCCCACAACTCTCACAATCTAACCTCTTCTTTTGCTTGCTAGTGGTGCCCCTATAAATTTAATTGCATAAGGATTATTCTATCATGGAAAACTCATCATCATCTATCCATAAGCCTCGATCAACTTAAATACTATGGATGATAAAGAATGCTTACATCATCCTATTCCACATCGACAACTCAAATATACTATCCAGATTCTTATAGCAGTCATAACTTAGAGCTTCACACATCTTTACACAATCTTGGAATACATATCTCAAGCCTCTTCTTATCGATTCACCTATCATCGTCTTACCTAAGGGTCAATTGTACTCTGCCCATAGCATCACTTCCTCACAAATCAATGTCTTCCTCTTAGAACATACACTATGGCAAGCCTCTTAGAGCAAATCCCTAACCAAGACTATCACTCTCATGATGGTGTCTCCTCTTAAATACTACTCCTCAAAATTCAAGCTTAGGGTCTAGTACTAATATGTGAATCTATCACACACCTCTCTAATACCAACTTACAACTACTAGGTAAAAATTTAGGGAACATAAGCCCACTAAGATCTCATAGCGAGTATTCAATCACACATCCCTTCCTCACAAGTCAGTACCATTCACCTATCTGATCATATCTTCTTAGCTGACTAGGCTCATAACTTGGTAAGTCTCATAAACTCACAATTACAAATCATAAACCTAATTTAGATCTACCACAATGAAAGCACTCTTTTCCCCCATTCAACATCTACACTTCACCCTCAATAGTATGAATACTACAACACATCAACACAACTTCCTTCTAGTTTGAGCACGCTCTACCACATCCTAAAAATAACTCTTCCTCTATACCTCCTCGTGAAAATCATAGGGTACTCATGACTCTTTCATCAAACTTATGCCAATCAACTCATCACCTTATTACTTACTTAATAGGTACGTAACTCTAACTATAAGCCTCAATTAGCCATCACTCTTGCTATATCGCCCCTTCCTTTCCATCATCATCATTCTAACTTTGGGATAATTCAATTCTACTTAGTGTTTAAAAGACCTCACATCTCACTCTTAGGTGGTAACAATTAACTCTTTAGAGAAATAAGTTCCTCTCTCATGGGTCACGTCGAAAGCAAGTTTTTTTTTTTAAAAAAAATGGTCTGGGTACATCCAGAGCTAACTTAAATGCACGATTCATATAGGTAATAGTGCATTCTTTCTCGTCAATCCATCTTCGCACACTAGTCAGCTTCTCTCAAGCCTGGTGCAGTCTCTCTACCATTATGAATACTTTATCGCAGAGGATCTCGTTCTGTACGAGTTTGAACATTACCGCCTGGTCACCTTGTAGATGAGCCATAGTCGAAAGGTTTAGAACAACGCACGAATCATCGCAGATTTCTTAGGAGATAGCTCTATCGCACGATTCAGAGTATGAAAGAAGGGAAATTTTTCCTAGATGTCCGATAGCCTCCAAGTTATGGATGTGGAGCTCTTCACACCAATAACAAGGACTCTACTAGACACGGTTTCATAGACTCCCTAAGACACTTGAACTCTGTGCTCTGATACCAAGTTTGTCACGCCCCGGGAGGGTACCCTTGGCGTGGCCGGCACTCAGAGACTATTGCTAGTCCCCAAGCGAACCACTTAGCCTCATCACATCATCCAATCAAATAAACTCTATTGAACAGCGGAAAAATATAAGTATGTAATGGACACATCTCATCTAAAGTCTCAAAGAATATATAAAATAATGAAGGCTAGCAGAAAGAACTAGCTTACAATCTCAACATCAATACTCGACCATCGTCTATGAAGCCTCTATCACTAATCATGTGGTGCCAATGACAAATCCATGGCTACCCAAATCAAAATAAAATAAATAGTCCAATCTAACTCTAAAGCATGATGAAATAAAAGTAGTGAATCCTCCGGAGTAGGGGAGGCTCACCAAATCAGCTTCGAATCTCAGATCTTCAACGGAGCGCTTGTCGATGATCTCTAGTACCTGCCTCTACATCATAAAATGATGCAGTCCAGAGTGGACGTCAGTACTTGGAATGTACTGGTATGTAAAATAGCTGAATGAAACAGAAACCGGTAGAAAAATATGGAAACAATAACAATTCAAAATACATATCAAATCACATCATTAGTCAAATGTCTGTCTATGCAAGAATAAAGAGTAGACAAGTGACATATCAACAACTCAGAACTCATCAATCATCTCAGACTCATCTCAAAGGAGCTCACCTCCTCTCATCTCATCACATCTCATCTCATCTCAGAGGAGCTCACCCCCTCTCATCTCATCTCATCTCAGAAGAGCTCACCCCCCTCTCATCTCATCTAGACTCGGAGTAAGGTACGAAATTTATGGGAGTTTCTCTTAACCGACAACAATCACTTATGAGCCAGTGATTGTACAACAATCCCGCCGGTGTTGCCACGGCCGTCCCGTACTTGCCAGGTAGAGACGAATCGAAACCATAATGGATAAATCCAAGATGGAGACAGAACAATCAACAAAGTCCGCTATTGATTTCAGGGACATCAACTCAAGAGGAAAACCTCTTCTATGCTTGGCGACATAGTTTAATGAGTTCGAGTGGGACTCACTCTTACCCATTTCGGTGCTCGATACTCCTCCCGACTCAATGCTCATAAAACCATCAATCAAATTAAACCAATCTCGTAGGGACTTTAACCCCGTCACCGATCGGTATCTCATAGGGACTTTAACCCTATCATCAATCAAGCTCATAGGGACTTTAACCCTCTCATCAATCAATCTCATAGGGACTTTAACCCTCTCATCATTCATTCTCATCAATGACTCAAGATTAGAACAATCATTAGGAATCAAGTGAATAGACACATCGGTAGAGTTTATTTGTAGAGACTCATAAGACAATCAAACTCTATCAATTCATCATCATCCTCTCATCACAATCACAATCACAATCAACAATCACAATCCTAACTCAAGGCTCTAGACTCATCATTCTCTCATCACAATCACAATCACAATCAACAATCTTAACTCAAGGCTCTAGACTCATCATTCTCTCATCACAATCACAATCACAATCTTAATTCAAGGCTCTAGACTCATCATTCTCAAGTTCATTATGCATGCTATTCAAATTAATCATGTAGGGTTATGCAAATTCTCATGAAAATATCCAACTTAAGAAAACCAATAGTATGATGATCATCAACATAGAAAACATATAGTTTCAAATATAATTTCCAAGAAAATCCATCAAAGAAATCATGCATGCAGACTCTTCAATCATCAACTCATCTATGACCTCTATGGGGCACATGAGAGAACAATCTCATGTTTTAGTTTAGCCTTACATACCTGGAAATTTGATATTACCATCAAAATTTGACGAATACTAGCTTTCTTGGAGAAAATCCTCAATCTCGGTAGTTCTTTTAGAGTAGAAGAACTTGGAAAGACATTGCTTGAAGGGCTCATCTTTGATTCTTGGATTCTGGACTTAGAATCTTTAGAGTTCTTGATTAAGAACCATAATTCTTGAAAAAGAAGAATCAAGGAATCCTCTCTTAGAATTCTTGAATTCGTTTTCTTGAAACCCTAGGTTATGATTTAAGATTCTATTAGGGATTCATGAATAGATGAAGAAATTCCAGTTAGGTGGATTAAAATTCAAGAATAGATTACCTTGATGATGAATCTTGGAAGCTATCCTTAACTTGATGATTTTCTTGATGATTCTTGAGCAATTTTGTTTAGGAGTGAAGGAGAGGGTTTTTAATTGTGAAAACTGACGTTTTATGCGTTTTGGGGCCTTAAATAGACCCCCAAAGGGTTTAGGATAAAAGTACCCTCAAAATAAAATAAAAAGACATCGTTTAGCTTATCCAGAGAGGGTCCGCGATGTGTCCGCGACGCGGAGCCGTCGCGGATCTTTAGACAGCTCTGCATGTCTTCAGTAAAATGGTCATAACTCTCTACTCCGAACTCTGATTAAGGCGAAATAAGATGCGTTGGAAAGCTAATTCAAAGATCTTTAATTTGATATATTATGGGTCACCTAACTCATTCTACTTTAGGAGATATGGTCATTTTAAGTTGACCCTTCTATGAGTTCACACAAAACCTTAGTCAGTAGAAATTCTTTGGACTCGACTTGATATAAAAGATCATTTATCAACTCCAATTTTATTCCCACTCTAGGAAATTAACTTTAACTCTATGCTCAATTAAGGATCATCAATTAAATCTTATATCATATCAAGGATGAATCGGTCTTAGCTTAGAAAAAAAATTGGGATGTTACAGGTGGTGGGGCAGTTTTGATGGCTGTGGGGAGGCCGTTTGCGGTGGTTTTTTGAGGAGTATGGTGGCTGATATTGTGACTTGTGGTGGTGGGGTTTTAGGAGAGGAAAGGAGCAATTACAGTGGTCTATTGTTGGTAGCAGCGAGAAAAAAGGAGAAATGGGGTTGGAGTCATGCGATGGTAGATTCGCCAAGCTTCGGTGAGGTCGCCGGAAAAATAACATCCCTGAATACACAATCTGAAAATTCCTAACCCTAATCTCAAAGTTATCTACTACAACTTATTATTTTAACAATGTAAAATTATATAAACACATCAAAACCTAATGGGCTAAAAAAATAAGGGCCCTAATTGTGGGCTAATTAAATTTATTTATACAATTTTTATCTGTAAAAAAAAATTATTAGACTATGTTTAAAAAAAACTAAAATGAATAGGAACAATTATAACCAATAATATATAAAAAAATGTTGTTTAACACAAAATAATAAGTTAATAAAATCAAATTAATATTTCAGACTATGATAAAAATATTAATTAAAATTCAAAATTAAGCTAATAAAAATTCTAATATTTTGAAAATAACAATAAAAATTAATAAAAAATTGTCAAAACGTACTTTGAACTATTTTAAAAGATAATAGTAAAAAAAGTATGAAATTGTCACGACCTGGGCCTAGGGCCTAGAAGTGACTCGGCAAATGGGAAGCCGAAAGTCCCCAAACGAGCCCAAAAGTAACCAAATCTACATCATCGATTCAGAAGCGCATTCAAATAGTAAGCATATAGTTCTAAGGGATGGGATAGTAAGATCACGCAATGGGGATATTGAAGGGAAAGAGATTTATATGGATTCGCATAACACATAGCACATAAGAACTAAGTGGCGGGTAAGTATGACTCACTCTATGGGGGCAATATGGGGCTTAGGATCTTCCACATTTCCATATCAAACACACATACATATTATAATTCTCATAATCAATCCATGATAACCATATCCAATAGATAACCGAAATCATAAGCTTCAAATGCAACACATAACATATGGAATCTACGAGAGTCTACAAGATGTCCAACAACGCCTCTAGTCATAAGATGAGATGGGAGCCAAGCCATGTCCCAGGCTCACCCTCAAAGTAAATAACATAAGCAAGGCTTCATAGGTAGAGGAATGGTAGCTTGTCCTTGGAAGATAGGACTTACCACAACCAATATGTCAAATTTTATCTAGCATCAAACGGTGGGTGAAGGTAATGTCCGGTCCCTACATGGTGGTTTATTCTAATTGTGATTTGTGACCTTTTACCTCTCAAAAACCCCTAAATTCAGTTGATATCCTTTCGGTTTTAATTAATTCTCTTTGAAACCTCTTCCCCTCAAAAGATCACTCCCAAATACTCTCAACTCTCCTATCTCAAGACACAAAGCTAGGGCTTAATTGGAGTTCAACTTTTAGCTAGGTTCTTCCCAAAATTTTAGCTCCTCAATCAAGGTACATTGGATTGATTTTTGGTCCCTTTCAACCAAGAAGACCCAAAAATCATTTCAATTGATTCCATGAACCTTAGCTTTCTTTAAATGTGAGATTTCATTATATGGTTTTATTAAATTTAATTGATGTATGGATTGTACTTTATTTATGATTTTAAGTTGTTTTAAGCCCTATTATGATGATTTACATTGAGATTATGAAGTTATGAAAATGCATGTCCCCTTTAAAGTTTGATTTATGCAATGGCAATTTATTGATGATTTGAATGTGGATTTAATTATGGATTTACTTAAATTTCGTATTATATTATTGATTTTAGCTTGAATCTATATTACCCATGCTATTCTCACATCATGCATTGCATTTGCAATCATGAACATTGGTCTTTATGGAAATTATGAAGTGGGTTAATCTGAACTATGTTTTATGAAATGATTTTGATAAGGCATTGGTTATGACAAGAATGTGATCGCATATTACATGTCTTATGATTTTGACTCTTTGAGCATCTTGGGTGCTTGCACAATCTTTTATATTTGAATGAGCTATTCTTGTGCATGAGTATCATGATTTTGATTTATGATTTGGCTTTTGAGCCCAAATGTGCATTGAATGAATTTGGAGTGAACCTTGTATCTCTTGAAAACACGTATATGTATAAATATTGACCGGGTCGTAAGTTCCATGAAAGGAGCAAATATGTTGATACTAAGTTCCATTTCATTAGAGATTGTATATCAAAGAAAGAGGTAGAGCTTGAGTTTGTGAAATCTCAAGACCAAGTTGCAGACATCAAGACATTGAAGACTGATATTTTTCAAAAGTTGCGGATGACTCTTGGAGTAGTGAATCTAGTTTAAGGGGGATGTTGAAAAAAAAATTTGTTTAGATTATTAAGTGTGTTCACATCATATTTAATTTAGCTCATGAACCAGTAGATTAATGTATTAGAAGATACATGAATTGTTGAAAAGGTGTAGATTATGTCTAATTAGGTGTATTCATAAACTTGGAGTGTGATATATTAATTATGGTACATGTATGCTAGGCTAGGTAAATGGATGAATTTACTAATATATAGTCATGTAATCTAGCCATTTTGTTGTAGGCCAAAAAGGTTGATTAGAAAATCATCTGTCCTCCACTTCTCTTCTACTTATAAGTTTTGCGTAATATTTGTGTTGTCTTGCTCTCTTAAATTTTCAACAGTTTATTATATAAGTAGGAAGCCCCAAAGCAACAAGTTGAAACATAAAATTATCCTTCAAAATTTGAATAATTTCTTAAGCATTCAAGCAAATACTATAAGAATAAAAATTGTGTGTAAACAAATGTAGTATGTATACGTATGTACATACGTACATACATACATATATACATACATACGTACATGTATATATGTATGTATGTATGTATGTATGTATGTATGAATGCACGTACGTATCAATGTGTCTCTTCAATAACTATCATAATAGCATAGTAATAATCTTTAACACCATAAATTTTCATAGAAGTTCAAACCATATCATCATCCTCATCATCATCATTCATATATACATTATTAAAAGTGGGAAGCTTCAATTGGTAAAGTTGGATTACTATTTTAACCCTAAAATAAATTAAAGTATGATCATAATTAATAAAATATTAAAGAGTAAAAAAATCTTCTCTTCCTTTAAACTATGTATATTTATATATTAAAGTGTAATAATTATTAATCCGAAATGTTTTCAAATAATAGTAACACTGATTCATATTAGAAGTAGCAAAACAGTAACCAAGTCAATGAATATGAATTGTCCCTATTCTTATTCATTATTCTACCATTTCATGTATTATATAAAGTATAAATTCATGATCCTATTCATATTCCCCACTAATGATCCCTTAATATTTTCATTTATAAATAAAATTTTATGAAAAATTTATAGGTTTAGGATAACACCATCAGTTTTAATCTGAAAACCCTAGAAATTGTTAATATATTAATTATTGTAATGTTTGTCCATGATTTTAAAACCCTATAATTAATAGTTTTGATTATTAATGAATATTATCTTTCAAAGATATCATTTTATAATACTATTATTACTATTATGTTCTCCTAAGAATTATAAAAATTAGTTGAATAGAACCATCATCCCGCATTCACCATTTCCATAAATTCAACATAATTCACACTATTCTAATATCAAATATCTTTATACTGATTAATATGGGATACACGTGCAACTTACGTATCCAGATACTAGTTTATCTAAATATGAAAGCAAATGAAAAACATAACCGTCATTAATAATCTTCTAAAAGAAACAACCAGCTCTTACATTCTGCAATAATTGATATATTTTTGAACCATTGATATAATTGTTTTCCTTTTCATGTTTTCTTTTAATGTAAATATCATGTATTTTAATTTTGTTTAGAAAGCATAAAGTTTCTTATTTCATATTGCATTTTTTTTAATTTTAAATCATGTTGTTTGGTAGCTTCTGCTAAATTGACGTGATGCTTTTCGTTGTGTAATGACTCCATTGGTCATTACAGGAAAGCCAATGGTAAAAAGATTTGTGCTAGAAACCTTTTGTGTAGTAACTTAAAAATATTAAGCTAGGCCAATCTCAAATGAAATCTAAGTTAAGTAATGATCTAGAGCAATCTAGAAAAGGATTGGGGTTAATGTATAAGGGTAGATTAGAATTTCTATCATCCAAGGCATTAAGAAGTCCATAAAACTTTTAAAATTGAAATCGAATAAATAGAACTCCTGATATAGATCCTGGTATGAAGGGTTAATTTTTAATGTCAAAGTTTGAGGATGTGTTGCAAAGTAGGAACTTTACGGAAGATTTCAAGCTTCTGTCTCCATGAAAATTGCAATAGAGAGAAGAATGTTGCTATGGAGGAGCCCTTATGGAGGGTCAGGGGCCGCTATAGCACGGTAAGTGATGAATTTATACAAAAAAGTTCTAACATTATTTATTATTCTACAAATTCTTTATTGGGAGAAACAAAATGGCATCTTAGGAAAAACATTACTAGTGTTCCTGTTAGAACTGCGCACCTTACAATTTGCCTACTCGTTTGGAACAGGTTAGATGACCTGTTTCAATCGTACAGAATTCAAGCCTTGAACACAGTGATTTTACGTGGAAACACCTAGCTCACGATAGGTGTAAAAACCATGACCTGTACCACTACAGGAATTTCTCCAAATTTATTAAAATCAACGTGAGCCTTCAAAAGTTAATTACAACTTGTAATAATTCAAAAGTTAATTACAACTTGTAATAACCTTACTTCTACACTTCCACCTACAATCTACTCACAATCCTCCCAAGGATTATATTCCAACTTATCTTCTTGTTAACTCTAACTTGAAGATAAAACTATTCTCAGTTATAGATTCTGAGAATTACAACGTTCCTATGAAACAAAAGAAAACCCTAGACTCGATTTTATTGTTCTTTCTTATGCTTCGTTTTTTCTCTCTTTTCTGCGCACTTTGTTATGAATCTTGAATCTGGTTTTATAGCTGTAAGAAAGTTCCTTCTCCAACTTCTTTTCGAATTCCTTTTTGCAATCCACATCTCACGCTTTTTGACAAACTTTCCTTCTTTGTAACCTTCTTCTTTTAGGAGTTTTAGTTGAGATAATGTTCCTTATTTTCCTCCTTATTTCCAGTGCCAGGTATTGTCTGTTTGTAATAGTACATTGCACTTTCTTGCTGCTGTGTTGTGTTGCACTTTTCTGTGTCGTCTTTCTATCTGTAGAATGAACCTGATGAATTTTCCTGTTTCATCTACCTGTTTCATTTATTTTGTTAATCATCAAAAGTCCTTGTCTCAACAAATTCACCCTTTTTGATGATGACAAATTTTCTGAGTTGACACCATCCTTGTTCATAACAATGAACCAGGTTAACTTGTTCGCAACAATGAAACAGGTTAAACAAGGTTAAACAGTAAGTATAGTAACTATATGCATTTCAACTCATCTTCCCCCTTTGGACATCATCGAAAAGAAAAGTGATAAGTATAAGCAAGGAGAACCAACATGTATAACCAGCAGTAGAACAAAACAGAGAATGTTTATTTATATACGAGAGTACACAACGTAAGCAACAATAAAGGAACAAAAGATCTACCACCAGTCAAACCACCTGCCATGCAAAAAGAAAAAAGAGACAAACAACTTAAACAAGGCACAAAAAGAAAAAGAGGACACAAAGGCTGGAAAGAGAGGTCGGAGTTAAGGGATGAGCTTGGTAAGGGCATGAACAATATCGGTGTGTTTAGCTCGCTCCTTCATGAGAGTCTCCTCTAGTTCCGTAATTTTGAGGGTGAGGGCCTGCTTTTCTTGCGCAAAACGTTCTCGTTCCTGAGCCATCTCCACATCCTTAGCGTTGAGAGCCATCTGAAGAAGATGCAGGGGAGTGCCCGGTCGCTGCATTGAACCAGGTAAAGTCTGATGGTCCACCTGTCCTATCACATCTTTAGTGGTCTGCATGGTCCAGACCTGGACTGGGACGGAAGAGGCCTCAAAAATGGTAGCCAACCAAAATCCGTAGGGAAGAGCATGTTCCTTTTTATCCTGAACAAGAACCCTCTGAATGTGCTGCAGCATGAGAGCAGGAAGGTTGATTGGAACACCTTCATCGAGTAGTTCCATCAGTGTTAGGTCCAAATAGCTCGCTTCAGAGCGACGCTCCTGTCGTGGAATGATGATCTTATGGACCACATCAAAATATAGCTTATGAAGAGGCGACAGTTCCTTGCGTTGGACACGTCTATGGTGGGTGAGAGAGGGCTCCCCAGCAAATTTCCGGGTGATTTCCAAGGCAGATGGCAATTGGTCTAGAGGAGGCCACTCGTGACAGACATAGTGCGCCCAGCCAACAGCAGGAATTTGTAGAAGACGGCCAAGATCAGAGGAAGAGAGGCGGAGAGAAAAGATAGGAGAGTTATGGCATTGGGGAGAAAATGGGTGGTGGAGGGGAAAGAACCCGTCGTTTCGTCAGGGAAGGAGGCGAAGAGACGGTTTGGGCGTCGAGGATGGGACTTTGCTGACAGGGTAATGATGAAGGAAACAAGTTGAATGTGCCTGGTTTAAATATTTGACTCAATAATAAGTATAATTTTGCACAGCAAGTGTTACCTGGTAAATTGACCTGTTCCAATCGTTGATGCCTGTTGCGACAATACTCCGGCATATAAGACCACGTCCTCATGTTAACCTCTACAAGATGAAGGGATATACATGAGATAAATAATTATCTAAAGCACTCCAAAACTTATAAAACATATCATGATATTTTGAGTTAGTCAACGAGGGTTTTATGTAATTTTGACCATCTCCAAGTCTAGCCTGATTTGTTCAAACCATTCTCTACTTAGTGCCTTGGTAAAAATATCAGCAATTTGATTTTCAGTGGGGCAAAACATGATCGATACCAGCCCTTTGTCTACACAGTCACGAAGAAAGTGATGCCTTATGTCGATATGTTTAGTCCGTTTGTGTTGGACTCGATTTTTTTTGCAATGTTGATGGCGCTCGTATTGTCACACAAGATTGGAACATTTCCAACATCTACTCCAAAATCAAGCAATTGTTGTTTAATCCAGAGCAATTGGGGACAACACGAACTAGCAGCTACGTATTCAGCTTCAGCTGTGGACAACGCGACAGAGTTCTGCTTCTTGGTGGACCAGGAAATTAAACATGTTCCAATGAAGTGAGCCATACCGGATGTGCTTTTGCGATCAACAAGGTGACCAGCATAATCAGCATCAGTGTATCCTATGAGATTGAAATTGCTACCTTTAGAGTACCATAACCCTAGGTCAGAGGTGCCTTTGAGATACCGAAAAATTCTCTTCACCGCCTTGAGATGTGATTCTTTTGGATTGGCTTGAAAACGAGCACAAAGTCCTACGCTAAAAACAATGTCAGGTCTACTAGCAGTAAGATATAACAAGGAACCAATCATACCTCGATAGAGCTTTTGCTCAACAGTTGAACCTGTGTCATCCATCTCCAACTTTGTGGCAGTGGCAATAGGTGTATCAGTTTCCTTGGCATCTTCCATTTTGAACCGTTTGAGAAGTTCCTTCACATATTTACTTTGGTGAATCATGGTTCCAGAGGGGGTTTGCTTGAATTGAAGGCCCAAGAAGAAGTTTAGTTCTCCCATCATGCTCATTTCAAATTCTCCATTCATTAGTTTTACAAACTCTTGAGTCATGACCTCATTTGTAGACCCCAAAAATGATGTCATCTACATAGACTTGGACAATGAGAAGATCAGGGCCTTGAGTCTTTAGGAATAAAGTATTATCAATTTTTCCTCTAGTGTGACCATGGTTTAGGAGAAATTTTGATAGCCTTTCATACCATGCTCGTGGAGCCTGCTTTAGTCCATACAAAGCCTTATCGAGTTTAAAGACGTAGTCAGGATGTTCCATACTTTCAAATCCCGAAGGTTGTTTCACATAGACTTCCTCCTTTAAGTATCCGTTTAAAAATGCACTTTTTACATCCATTTGATACAGGGTGATTTCTTTGAAGACGGCGAAGGCTACGAGGAGTCTAATGGCTTCAAGCCTTGCAACAGGTGCAAAGGTCTCATCGTAGTCTATTCCTTCTTCCTGATTGTATCCTTGGACCACTAGTCTCGCCTTGTTCCTTGTAACTGTTCCATGTTCATCCAGTTTGTTTCGAAAGACCCACTTAGTGCCAATAATAGTTCTTCCTGCTGGTTTAGGTACTAAGTGCCATACTTTGCATCTTTCGAACTGACTGAGTTCTTCTTGCATGGCAAGAATCCATTTCTCATCTTGCAGTGCTTCCCCTATCCATTTTGGTTCTATTAATGAGACAAAGGCTTGAAAGGCACATAGGTTTCTTATTCCAGATCTTGTAGTGATTCCAGAAGTCAAGTCTATGAGAAGGTTACCAAGAGGATGTGAGTCTTGATATTTGTAGTTTCTTATCACCAACCCCTGGTTCTGTTCGTTTTGTGACTGGGCTAATGGATTGGAGTTTGAATCTGCCTGTTGACTTTCAGATTCTGCTGTTGTTCCCCCTGTCTATATGCTCTCGTCCTTTTCAGTGAGTGAAACAGGTAAATTAACCTGTTCTTTTGACCGGAGTTCACGTTCATCAACATCCTGCAAATTATTCTCAGGGACACAGATGGTTTCGTCAAATATAACATGAATGCTTTCCTCCACACAATTTGTGCGTTTATTTAGGATTCTATAGGCCTTACTGTGTAGAGAGTATCCCAAGAAAATTCCCTCATCACTCCTAGCATCAAATTTTTCTAAATTATCTTTATCATTGTTATGAACATAGCATTTGCAACCAAATGTTCTAAAGTAGGAGATGTTGGGTTTTCTTCCTTTGAGTAATTCATAGGGTGTTTTATTTAACAGAGGTCTAAGCATACATTTGTTGAGTATATAGACAGCAGTGTTTACTGCTTCAGCCCAGAGGTTTCTAGCTACATTACTAGCTATCATCATTGTTCTAGCCATGTCTTCTATGGTTCTATTCTTCCTTTCTACCACTCCATTTTGTTGAGGGGTTCTTGGGGCGGAGAAGTTGTGATCAATACCATTTTTCGAACAAAATTCTAGGAATTTTATATTTTCAAATTCGGTTCCATGGTCTGATCTTATGGATATTAGGGAAGTTTCCAATTTCTTCTCCATTTTCTTGATGAAAATTGAGAAGACATCAAAGGATTCGTCTTTAGAAGCCAAGAAAAAGGTCCAGGTATATCTAGAGTAATCATCAACAATAACAAACATATATCTTTTACCTCCTCTGCTTTTTACCCTCATAGGTCCACATAAGTCCATAGGGACCAGTTCCAAACACTTGGTTGTACTTACCTGGTTCTTTGATTTGAAGGATGTTCTAACCTGCTTCCCTTTAGCGCAAGCACTGCATACCTTTTCTCCTTTGAATCTGGCTTTTGGTAACCCTTCGACCATGTTCTTGGATGAGAGTGTATTTAGTTGTTTCAAGCTAGCGTGTCCAAGTCGTTTGTGCCATAGTAATGGATCCTCCGTTATTGCACTAAGACATTTTAATTGCACTCCACCCATACCTATGATGTCGGCCTTGTATACATTCTTGTATCTATTTGCTGTTAGGACCACCTCTTTTGTCTTTAGATTTTTGACCTTGCAACTCTCAGAAGTGAAGATGACCTCGTTACCTTTGTCGCACAGTTGAGAGATGCTCAAGAGATTGTGTTTTAGTCCGTCTACATGGTAGACTTCTTCTACAGCTTTGGATTCTTCTCGTCCAATTTTTCCAATGCCCACGACTGTCCCCTTCTTGCCATCTCCGAAGGAGACCTTTCCACCATTAAGTGGTGTTAGTGAAAGGAATTTGTGTCTGTCTCCCGTCATGTGTCTCGAACAAGCACTGTCCATATACCAATGCTTGCTTCCTTTCACTGTGGCCTGTAAAACAAATTAAGGGTTAGTTTTAGGAACCCAGACTAGCTTGGGTCCTTTCCTGTTATAGAAGGGATGAATAAGATTTCTTTTTGCCCATTGAGGCAACACATTTTTGTGATCTGTTCCTTCTGTTTACCCCAGCCTTACTCTTATGCATATGGGCAATGTTTCTGTTTCTGGCTTTACTAGCAATAGGACATTCAGTGGTTGAGTGCCCAGTTTTGCCACATAGATAGCATAAATCAGTGGAGGTGGTTTTCTCTTGAAAGAACCCTATTCCAGCTTTTTCATTATAATTTTTGTTACCTAGGTGGTTAACTATCCTAGAAGACTTGGTCCAACGGTTTGCCTTTTCTAGGTCTAGTTTTATGGTTGCTATTTCGTGGTTTAGTCTTTTCACTTTCTCCTTTTCTTGTATCAACTCGACATTGCTGTTTTTAAGCTCAGTTTGTAAATTCTTAAGACTTAGATTAATCTCACTTGTCTTTTTGTCAGCAATGGTGAGTTTTAAGACTTCTGATTTCAGACTTAGTACGAGTGAATCGAGTTGTTTGACCTGTTTCTTTAAGTTGTCATTTATTTTATTGGCTTCATTCAAACAGTTCTTAATTTCAAGGTTTTCAAATTTTTGGTCTGAAAAGTCTTTAATTAACTGATCTTTTTCGTTTTCAATTTCTTGAAAATTGTCTATTAGTCCTTTCATGAGAATAATTAGTTTGTCTTTTGTGAAACAGTGTAGTTTTGCTTTTAGCTCAGAAAAACTTACTTCAGGTTGAGTTTCGTCTTCTATGTCTGAGTCTTCAGCAGCCATGAGAGCCGTTTCATCAGCATCCTCTGTATCAGATTCTTCCATTTCTGATCCCCATGCAGCCATCATTGCATAGTTTTCCTTCTCCTTTTGCTTAGAAGCTTTTTCTTTGATTTCTCTTTCAGCCCTTTCTTTTCTCCACTCAATTTCCCATAGAGGACATTGTTTGATGTGATGATCAGTTTTACCACATTTAAAACATCCGGAGTTGCCTTTGTCATCGGACCACTTCCTGCTACCTGTGTCATCGGACCACTTCCTGTTACCTGTTTCTTTCTTATCCTTCCCTTTCCTGTTCCTTAGGAATTTTTTGAAGTTTTTTGCAAGGAAGGCAATTTGGTCTTCCTCCATGTCTGATCCTTCGTCATCAGAGGTAACCTTGAGAGCCAGTGTCCTTTCATCCACCTTTGTTTGTTTCTTTGAATCTTCCATATTCATCTCATAAGTTCTGAGATTTCCAACTAGTTCGTTTAGGGTCATGGTTTCAATATCCTTTGCTTCCCTGATTGCAGTAACCTTGACATCCCACTTGGCTTTTGGAAGGATCCTAAGAACCTTGTCTACCTGTTCTTCAGCGGTGAGAGTCTTTCCCAGAGATGCTAACTCATTTATGAGCAAGGTTAGTCGAGCCATCATCTCGTTTAGTGTTTCATTCTCCTTCATCTTGAAGGTTTCATATTCAGTAAATAGCATGGCGACTCTGAATTTCCTAACCTGAGCAGTTCCCTCATGAGCAATTGTGAGTGCATCCCAAATCTCTTTGGCAGATGAACAATTTGAAATTCTGTTGTATTCTTCAGGTCCTAGACTACAGACCAAAAGATTCTTGGCTTTGGCATTCTTTCTCATGGCTGTTAGATCGTCGGCATTGAATTCACTCCTTTCTTTTGGTACTTGTCTGCCTTCCACAGTTCGCGTGGGGATAGTTGGTCCCATGATGATTCTATCCCAGAGTTCATAATCTTCTCCTTGGATAAAATCTTCCATTCTGGCCTTCCACCATGCGAAGTGCGTTCCGTTGAAGAGCGGGGGTCTAACGGCAGACTGTCCTTCTCCGTGTCCAAGTGGTGGTGCGGTGTTCATGATGATCGTTTCTTAGGTATTAACCTTTAACAAGAAAACCTGCTCTGATACCACTTGTTAGAACTGCGCACCTTACAATTTGCCTACTCGTTTGGAACAGGTTAGATGACCTGTTTCAATCGTACAGAATTCAAGCCTTGAACACAATGATTTTACGTGGAAACACCTAGCTCACGATAGGTGTAAAAACCACGACCTGTACCACTACAGGAATTTCTCCAAATTTATTAAAATCAACGTGAGCCTTCAAAAGTTAATTACAACTTGTAATAACCTTACTTCTACACTTCCACCTACAATCTACTCACAATCCTCCCAAGGATTATATTTCAACTTATCTTCTTGTTAACTCTAACTTGAAGATAAAACTATTCTCAGTTATAGATTCTGAGAATTACAACGTTCCTATGAAACAAAAGAAAACCCTAGACTCGATTTTATTGTTCTTTCTTATGCTTCGTTTTTTCTCTCTTTTCTGCGCACTTTGTTGTGAATCTTGAATCTGGTTTTATAGCTGTAAGAAAGTTCCTTCTCCAACTTCTTTTCGAATTCCTTTTTGCAATCCACATCTCACGCTTTTTGACAAACTTTCCTTCTTTGTAACCTTCTTCTTTTAGGAGTTTTAGTTGAGATAATGTTCCTTATTTTCCTCCTTATTTCCAGTGCCAGGTATTGTCTGTTTGTAATAGTACATTGCACTTTCTTGCTGCTGTGTTGTGTTGCACTTTTCTGTGTCGTCTTTCTATCTGTAGAATGAACCTGATGAATTTTCCTGTTTCATCTACCTGTTTCATTTATTTTGTTAATCATCAAAAGTCCTTGTCTCAACAGTTCCATCATTTACATCGATAAAGGTAAGTCTTTCTTACTTGTAATTCAACTCTTAAGCCTTAGAAACTATGGTAGTAATCTTGTTGAAGGGTTTTGACTTGTAAATGATGTAAAGTTATTGCTTGGGTGGGATGATCATGAATTTGGACGGGGATTAGGATTAAGTAATAATTCAAAGTATTTTTAGGTCACTATGCATTGATTATGTTATTTGTTTATTTATTTACTAGGTAAATTATCCGCCCTTCACGCAGTGGTGATCACTATCTCAATAATCTTACGCATGATCATCATTCAATGGTAAATTATAATATCATTTTAATCCTACAACCAAAAAGAATTAATTTAAAGTCATAATTAATTTTATTATTAATTCAATTTACTGTAACTTCTTCATCATCTTATATGTGAATCCTCGGATAGTAAATCTCTTCAAAATAAATAAAAGATCTATTATTAGGTCACTTTCTATAATTATCTATTCAAAAATTTATATAAATACATTATTCATCAATTTCGGGCGTTTCTCTAAATGAATTACTTGTAAACTTGATAAAGTTAATGAAAATTAACAATCACAACATATGAAGAATAAATCATTTTGTTTAAATGATGTCTCAGCAAGTCCTCATATTCAAAATCATTCACTGTCGTTGACACCAATTTACTACCCAAAAGTCTTTTTTATTGCTATGCTAGTGCTTCTTGTAATGTGACTATGCCTTTAAATCATGAAGTTTAACTTTTATCCAGTACTTCAACTTCTTCATATATCTTATTTATGCGTAAATTTTTTGTAGTTGCAGTTAATATTTTCTTCTTCTTAGAACTCCTCAAAGGATAGAGAAAACCTACTTGAAAAATACATATAATAATTTTAAAACTAATGATAAATATTTTTGAAATTTTAACATAGAGCTTTTCCTACAAAACATTGAAAAAGATTTTTACTAAACAAACATTAAGCTAATGATAGCTTCTACAATTTTAACACATAGTCTCATCTATTAAACATTGAAAACCATTCATACTAAATAAACACCTCTTGATCCCTAAACGTGTATTAGTTTATTGTAACTTCATAATATGTTTAACTTTTTACAATTTAAAAAATGAGTAAATAGCGAAGTTAATAAAAAAGTACATCAATATCAATACAGGTGTCATCTCACCTAATTATCTTGTACTAGCTTATTTTCATATATTTTAATAAAATTATTTTGATATAGACTTTTGAGTTCTTAACATAGACTAATGAAAAGAATAAAGTAAAAAAATAGTAATAGAATATTAAGAGGAACAAAAAGAAGATCATTGGACTAATTATTTAGAAAATTTCGCTAAACTTTCTAACTACAGTATCAGCTCACTCTTGGTAAGTCTTTCCTTTACTGCACTTGGATCAGGCTTGACCTTTTAAATGTCCCAAATGTTCATTATTATCATCCCTTTTACTATTCTATCATCATGTTTAAGATGATATCGAAATTGTATTAATTAATACCCTTTTACATGAAGGTGAATAATTGGAGTGAATTGATTGTTTGACAGATTAAACAGTATACTATCTTGTTTTAGTAATTGGGACCATCCCTCACAATTTTTTTTGTAAATGATTAATACTGAATACTTAAAATTACTAAATTGCAGTATGAAATAGCGAAAAAGTTAACATGATTAATAATATATTTTTATAGTTTATTTTTCATGTAGTCTCTGAACTAATAGTTATTGTTTGAAGGGAACATTTCTTCATGAATCAAATTTTTTCAACCAAGAAAATAATTTTTTAAGATAATAACTATTTGGTGAGTGACAAACTAAAAACCAACTCAATAACATTACCACAAAAAAATTTAAAAGTTATGCTTCCTATTAGATTCCTCTTAGCTAGCTGCAATTAGAAGGTTCACAAAGTAAAATTATCAACTATAATGGTAAGACTAAATATTAGAATCTAAATCAAATGTACACAGTGCAATATCATTGGCATCAAATTTTATAAAATCTAACTACAGTACTAATAAAAATTTTGAATAAGCAAATTAATAATACCCATTTGTGATTAATATAAAACTAAAAGTGCTTACTAAATTTTGTTTAAAAAAAATATCAACATGAGAAATTAATTTTAAAGTTTTTCCCCTCTTTCATTTTAGCGTAACTAAAAGAAATTGATTTAACGTTATGATTTGATAAAAAGGAAGAAAAAAGAAAATACAGTCCATTTGGATTTGTGGAACCAATAGATAGGTGTTGAACGTCTTTTGTCTTAGACCCATAACCCACTATGTGCTCTTTACAATACACCCACTAAAAAAAAATCTTGCACAAAAAGCATTAAAAAATAATAAGTAGTAGAGAAAAAATTAGTATTTATTAGATATACATCATGTGGCTGAAGCATCTGATAAGAGAAGCTATAAAAATTAATTTTGCTCTACTAGGGTGCTTCTCTTGTCAGGTACTTCAATCAAATAATGTTTATCGAAAAATACTAATTTTTCTTTGCTACTACTTATTATGTTTTTAACTTTTTTGTGTAGGATTTATTAAAATTTTATAAGTGGGTGTCCTGTAAAGAGGTCATAGTGGGTTACGGGTCTAAGACAAAAGGCATTCAACACCTACCAATTGGTTCCAAAAATTCAAATTGAATGTGTTTTCTCTTTCTTCCTTTTTATCAAATCATGACCTTCAATTAATTTCTTTCTATTAGGCCAAAAAGAAAGAGGAGAAAAACTTTTAATTAATTTCTCATTTTGCTATTGTTGGCATTCCGAAAGTGCAACGTCGTGGTGACCCGTAAAATAATAACTACAATATAATAATTACTACATGAAAAGCAAGCTTACTGGAATAAACTTCAAACAAACTATAAACATATTAAAAATCTTCCATTAGAATACCTAGTTCAACACTATCAGTGAACTAAATCAACAAGAAATCAAACAAATAGGAGTAATATAATTTAATAATAGTCCAAAACAAACATAGTATTTACTCATTGGAAAAATGGACCTATTACAAAGAAATTAAAATTGCATTGAGACAGCCGAACAAATAGAACAAAGTACACATAAATAATATAAAATGAAGAGCAAATCCGAGTAAAAACAAATTCCACAAAGCTTGAAATATCAAAAACTGCAAGCAAATAAATCTAAGATGGAAAACTTACATAAAAATTTATAGTGAGTTGTTGATTATTCGTTTACTAGTGGAGCTCGTAAGAGATTGAAAAGAAATTATAGAAGCTATTGGACAGATCTTGTTCATTTTTCTAGCGCGTCCCCCGGCATTGCGAGCGAGAGTTATGGACTGTTGGTTCGTGTTTTTGTTGGATTCCACGATGGTTTTGGGTAAAAAATGGTGGTTTTTTTTTATCAGAAATGGTGTCTGATTTGTGGTCGTTTAGTGTTGTTTCTGGTGGGTTTGGATGGCGTTTTGGTGAGGATTATGGAGACTAGAAAACAATGGTGGTGGGGCTGTTTTTATGGCTGTTGGGAGGTAGTTTGCGGTGGCTTTTTGAGGAGTATGGTGGCTGATTTTGTGACTAGTTGTGGTGGGGTTTTGGGAGAGGAAAGGAGCAGTTACAGTGGTCTATTGTTGGTAGCAGCGAGGAAAAAAAAGGAGAAATGGGGTCTGAGTCATGCGGTGGTAGATTGACCAAGCTTCGGTGAAGTTGCCAAAAAAATAACATCACTGAATACACAATCTAAAAATTCCTAACCCTAATCTCAAAGTTATCTACCACAACTTATTATTGTAACAATATAAAATTATATAAACACATCTAAACCTAATGGGCTAAAAAAATAAGAGCCCAAATTGTGGGCTAATTAAATTCATTTGTACAATTTTTATCTGTACAAAAAAAAAAGAATTGTTAGACTATGTTTAAAAATAAACTAAAATGAATCGAAACAAATATAACCAATGATATATAAAAAATATTATTTAACACAAAATAATAATTTAATAAAATAAAATTAATGTTTCAGACTATGATAAAAATATTAATGACTAAAATTAATTAAAATTCAAAATTAAGCTAATAAAAATTTTAATATTTTGAAAATAAGAATAAAAATTAATCAAAAATTGTCAAAACGTACTTTGAACTATTTTAAAAGATAATAGCAAATATGAAATGGTCACGATCCGGGCCTAGGACCTAGAAGTGACACGGCGAGTGGGAAGCCGAGAGTCCCCAAATGAGCCCCAAAGTAACCAAATCCACATCATCGGTTCGGAAGCGCATTCAAATAGTAAACACATAGTTCTAAGGGATGGGAAAGTAGGACTCACGCTATGGGGATATCGAAGGGAAAGAGATTTACATGGATTCGCATAGCACATAGCACATAAGAACTAAGTGGCGAATAAGTATGACTCACTCTATGGGGGCAATATGGGGCTTAGAATCATCCACATTTCCACATCAAACATACACACATATAATAATTCTCATAATCAATCCATGATAACCATATCCAATAGATACCCGAAATCATAAGCTTCAAATATAACACATAACATATGGAATCTCCGAGAGTCTATAAGATGTCCAATAACGCCTCTAGTCATAAGGTGAGATGGAAGCCAAGACATGTCCCAGGATCACCCTCAAAGTAAATAACATAAACAAGGCTTCATAGGTAGCAGAATGGTGACTTGTCCTTGGAAGATAGGACTTACCACAACCAATATCTCAAATTCGATCGAGCGTCAAACGATGGGTGAAGGTAATGTCTGGTCCCTACATGGTGAGATCAAGTAGGAAAAAAATATGCGTTAGTACGTCTGAATGTACTAAGTGTGTGAGCATGCAATGCATATGACTTATCAATCTTGCATTTCAATATTAGATGACAAGGACACATAATATAGAAAGAGTCACATGTCCACAAAAGAGTAGTATGCAATATGCCATTAAATTCATGATGCATGAAATGCAATAATGCTCATAAATAGTGGGAATGTGACCTCAACTGACATGAGTAAGACCAATTGAGCTATTACTTAGAATCCCGATGAAATCCCCTCATCGGTACAGAGGTGGTCTACTTGCCAAATGTAAACCATACTTCACCTTACGAGAACAACACCCATTTCGTATGAAGTGACCCCCTTACGTGAACTACAACCATTTTGGATTGGATTTTTATTTAACATATCATATTATACTTCACCTTACGGGAACAACACCCATTTCATATAAAACAAACTTCCTTATGGTAATTACACCCATTTCGGATAGGTGTCTCACAACCTATGTTAGGCACATAGTTAAAGGAAAGAGAGAGTGAACCCTCAATCCATCGATGCTAAGTCGGCATCCCACGAGAATATATTTATGTACATATATACATGGTTTCAAGAGACAATAGACATTTCCAATGCTTTCAATGCACATTTATGCTCAAAAGCCAAATATCATTCATAATAAATTGCACTTAGACTCAAATGCCAAATCATAGCCCTTAGTCAAAATACTCATGCATAGGAATAACTCGTCTACATATACGGAATGGTGCAAGCACCCAAAATTCTTAAAGAACCATAATCATTGACATATATGTCATCACATTCTTTTCATAACCATAATCTTATCAAAATCATTTCATAAAACATAATTGGGCTTAACCCAGTTCATAATATCCATAAAATCCAATGTCCATTGATGCATATGCCATAAATGACGTGGGAATAACAATTGTAATTGAGATTCATTCTAAAATCAATAATATAATACAAAATTGAAGTAAATCCATAGTTAAGTCCACACTTAAATCATATTATAAATCACCCATGCATAAATCAAGCTTTAAAGGGGACATGCATGTTCATAACTTCATAAGCTTCATGTAATCATCAAAATAAGGCTTAAAGTAACTTAAAATCATTTATAAAGTACATCTTATACATCAATTGAATTTATTAAACAATAATTTTCAAAACCCATATTTAATGTAAGCAAAATTACATGAAAATCAATTGAAAAGAGTTTGGGTCTTCTTGGCTAAAAGGGAACAAGAATGAATCTCACATACCCTGATTAGAAAGAGAAATTTGAGTTAAATTTAGCTTGAAGCTGAAACCTTAATTGAATCCTAGCTTGAATCTTGAAGGTGAGACTTGGAGAGAATTTCAAGAGTCTAATTCTAGAAACTAAGCGTTAGTCTTGAATGAGCGTTTAGAATTAGTGTTGGAGAATCTTAGAAATGTAAAGAGGGGGCCGGGGGATTTAAAGGTCTTAAAAAGTCTTGGGGATGAGTCAAAATATCAAAAACACCTTAATAAAACATCCCTGTAAATTATTAATGGAAATTGACATGGTTGGCTTCACAGGTCGTGAAGCTCTTCAAGGTCCGTGAAGGCTCCCCATCTAGCCCAGACATATTTTGCGAAAAGGGCATTACTTCTTTTTCTGAACTTGGAATGAGGTGAAACCAGATGAGTTAGAAAGATAATTCAAAGAGATTCAATGTGATAGTTCGTGAGCCACCTAGTTTTGTTTCATTCTAAGAGATATGATCATTTAAAGTTGACCCTTATATAGGCACTTGTGAAAATCTTAGGCAATTGAATTCCTTAGAACTTGACTTGATGTGGGAGACTCGTGATGGCCTTAAGCAACATAAATAAGCTTGAATTGAAGGCTTGAAAGTGAACTTAGCTTGAGCTTGAAGATCCCATACTTCAAAATTTTCAAAGAAGTCACCTTTACGGGAGGCCACACGGACCGGGTAGTGTCACACAAGCCGTGACACTACTTGTACCCCTCTCCTTAAAGAAAATCCACGATTATGTTACGAGACGATGATTCTATAATTAGAAAAATTTCACTCCGGAAGCCTTACGTATGGCCATACGGGCCGTGATACCCCACACAACCCGTGTGCCTGGATGTGTGACCATACTTGGTGCCAAAATTGTGGGATTTAAAGCCAAAGCCACCACACGGTCCGTGAAGTGTCACATGGACCTTGAGGGGTCCAAGTGTCATGTGCCTTAGTTTAAAACGCCACATTTAAGGGCGAAACATCCTCCATAGGCCAAGGGCAACTCCGTGGAGGCTCAATACGGGCCGTGTGACCTCACATGGACCGTGAGGGCTTCCATGAAGTGTCACCTTGGTCCAAAACTTTTCCGAAACCAAATTTTCATCCTTCACTGAGGTTGTACAAATTCTGTGTCCTTACATCATCTCCCCCTTGGGAACACTCATCCTTGAATATGCAAGACCAAAGCTTGAAAGGCTTGACTTAGAATATGAAACACTCGAGCACAAGGTACAATGTATAATTCATCATTTGAAAATCATAAAGTCTTTAAAACCCATATTAAAACGTATTCAAATCATTCAAAACATCATAAAGAATCATTTTCATGCACATGTATGCATGTCATGTCATGAAACTCAAGAGTGAAAGAATTAAGTCCATTGAGAATAGGAAGAACCTAATATCATAGGCTTGAGTAAATTGGAAAGGATAGAGCTATTGTTGCATCATACTTGATTCCACTCCCCACGTAGCACTTTCCACATCTGATTCCTCTAAACTACCTTAACCGAAGCCACATCCCTGTTACGAAGCCACTTCACTTGTCCACCAAAAAGCTCAACAGGAACTTCTTCAAAAGACAAGTTCTTCTCAACCTCAATACCATCAAAAGGCACAATAGCACCAGAATCACCAACCAACTTCCTTAACATAGACACATGGAAAAATTGAGTGAATAGAGCTCAAATTCGGAGGTAAATCCAACCTATAAGCCATATTCCCGATCAAATCAATAATCTTATAAGGATCTACATACATGGAATATAGCTTTACCTCCTTCCTGAAATTCACCACACCCTTCATGAGGGAGACCTTAACATACACCCAATTACCAATATGAAACTCTTACATCAAAATTAGACTTTTGATGACTTCAAACCATTTTCAACCTTTCCCTAATCAATTTCACTCTCTACATAACCTCCAGCACTAAATCTGGGCCCTTATATGTCATTTCAGCTTAACTCAAACCACTCCATCGGAGATCTACACTTTTACTCTATAAAGCCCCAAATGGAGTTATACCAATACTAGCATAAAGGAAATTGTAGTAAGAAAACTCAAGAAATGGTAGATGACCACCCCTATTAACTTTGAATTCCAACACATAAGCCCTCAACATGTCCTCCAAAGTTTGAATTATCCTCTCGGTTTGTCCAACGGTTTGAGGATGAAAGGTGGTGCTCAACTTTTCCTTAGTACCAAGTCCTCCTTGAAACGGCCTCCGAAAGTGAGAAGTAAATTGGGTACCGTGATCTGATATGATAGACCTAGACACACCATACAACCACACCAACCCTTGGATGTACAACATTACATAATCTTTGGCGCTTAAAGTAGTCTTTACTGGTAGGAAATGAGCCGATTTAGTCACCCGATCAATGATAACCCAAATTGTGTCAAATTACCTTCGGTCTGGGGCACACTAACCACAAAATTTTATATTCACATCCTCTCACTTCCAAGTAGGAAGCAACATATCTTGAGTCAAACCACCGAGCCTTCGATGCTCTACCTTCACTTGTTGACAATTAGAGTATTCGGGTACAAACATCGCTATGCCCTTCTTTGTACCATGCCACCAATATCCTTCCCTTAAGTCCCGATACATCTTAGTCGACCCCAGGTGAATCAAATAACGAGAGTTATAGACTTCACTCATGATCACCTTCCTAAGATCATCCACATTTAAAACATATAACTGACCTTGATACTAAAGTGCACCATCTCCCCCTTCGGAGGAAACCTCTATCTTATTCTTTTGAAAATCAATCTCGTCAATCCAACATATGATGGATCTAGATCTTGCTTAGCCTTAACATTAACAACCACTGAATGTTCAGTCCCCTTCTGAACATGAATACCACCATCATTAGAGTCATCCAAGCTAACACCCAATCTAGCCAAATGGTAAGCATCCTTTGCCAACGCTTTCTTGCCTTCATCAACAAGAGCCACATTTCCCATAGACATTCTACTAAGAGCACCGGCTATAACATTTTCCTTGCCGGGGTAACATTGTACACTCCTATCATAGCCTTTGAGGAGTTCCAAGCATCTCCTTTGTCTTAAGTTAAGATCCTTCAGAGTGAACACATATTGCAAGTTCTTGTGGTTGGTGAAAACATCGACATGCACCCATAAAAATAGTATTTCCCAATCTTCAAGGAAAACACCACCATTGCTAACTCAAGATCATTAGATGGGTAATTACACTTATACACCTTCAATTGCCTTGACGCATAAGCTATGACCTTACCTTGTTGCATAAGTATACAATCCAACCCAATCAAAGAAGCATCAAAATACACCACCAACCCATCTAAGCCATTCTATAAAGATAAAACAGAAGCCGATGTAAGTCGACCTTTCAAAGTCTAAGAACCCACCTCACACTCATTCGACCATACAAACTTGGTCTTCTTTTGAGTCAATTTGGCCAATGGGCTGTATTAGATGAAAAACCTTCAATAAACCTTTCGTCACAACTAGCCAACCCAAGAAAGCAAGCATGTCAAACAATGCACATCCTTCACCAACACCTTTTTTTACTTTATCTATAAGATCACTACAACATCTTCCTCCCATGGATTGCATTATGAGCCCAAGGTAACTCTCCTTATTCAATGGGGAGGAATGGAGGTAGGAAATCTCAAGACACGTTCCATGGCACGATAAGAATCATGAAAAAAGTGAAACATTTTCTAAAATGCCTCGTAGCCTCCTACCCATAGATGTGGCGTGCTTCACACCCATGAATAAAACTTTACTTGATGCGACATATTGGACTCCGAGGACCATTTATAAACTTAGTGCTCTGATACCATCTTTGTCATAAGCCATACCTAGGGAGTAGAAATGACACGACGAATAGGAACCCGAGAGTCCCCAAAATGAGCCTCAAAGTATTCAAATCCACTTCATTAGTTAGAAAGCACATTCAAATAATAAACACATAGTTCTAAGGGATGGGAAATTTTGACTCATGCTATGGGGATTTCGAGGGGAAAGGTATTTACATGGATTCACATAGCACATAGCATATAGCACATAAGAACTAAGGGGCGGGTATGTATGACTCACTCTATGGGGCAATACGGGGCTTAGGATATACCTCATTTCCAAATCAAACATATATACATATCATAATTCCTATAATCAATCCATGGTAACCATATCCAATAGATAATCAAAATCATAAGATTCAAATACACCACACAACATATAGAATCTATGAGAATCTACAAGTTGTCCAATAATGTCTTTAGTCATAAGATAGGATGTGCGCAAGACAAGTCCCGGGCTCACCCTCAAAGTAAATAACATAAGAAAGGCTTCATAGGTAGAGGAACGATGGCTTGTCCTTGGAAGATAGGACTTACCACAACCAATATCACAAATTTGATCTAGCGTCAAACGGTGGATGAAGGTAATCTCTAGTCTCTACATGGTGAGATCATGCAGGAAAAAAGTATGCTTTAGTACATTTGAATGTACTAAGTATGCATGCATTCAATGCATATGAGTTATAAATCTTGCATTTCATTGTCAGATAACAAGGGCACATAATATAGAAATAATCATATATCAAAAGAAGAGTAGTATACAATATGCCATGAAATTCATCATGCATGAAATGCAATAATGCTCATATATAGTGGGGATATGACCTCAACCGACATGAGTAAGACCAAGTGAGTTATTACAAGGAATCCCGATGAAATTATCTCATCGATACAGAGGTGTTACTTGCCAAAGGTAAACCATACTTCACCTTACGGGAACAACACCCATTTCGTATACAGAATCCCCCTTACGGGAACTACACCCATTTCGAAAAGGATTTTCATATAACATATCATATTATACTTCACCTTACAAGAACAACACCCATTTCATATGAAGCAACCTTCCTTACGGGAACTACACCCATTTCAGATAGGATTCTCATAGCCTATGTTAGGCACATAGTTCAACGAAAGAGAGAGTAAACCCTCTATCCATCGTTGCTAAGTCGACATCCCACGAAAATATATTTACCTACATATATACATGCTTTCAAGAGAATATAGTCATTTCCAATGCTTTCAATGCACATTTAGGCTCAAAAGCCAAACATCATTCATAATAAATCGTACTTAGGCTCAAATGCCAAATCATAGCTCTTAGTCAAATACTCATGCATAGACATAGCTCGTCTGCATATACGGAATGGTACAAGCACCCAAAATACTCAAATAACCATAATCATTGACATATATGTTATCACATTCTTTTCATAACCATAATCTTATAAAAATCATTTCATAAAATATAATTGGGCTTAACCCACTTCATAATTTCCATAATATCCAATATCCATAGATGCATATGCCATGAATGATGTGAGAATAACATGGGTAATTGAGATTCAATCTAAAATCAATAATATTATACGAAATTGAAGTAAATCCATAACTAAATCCACCTTAAAATTATATTATAAGTTACCCATGCATACATTAAGCTTTAAAGGGGACATGTATGTTCATAACTTCATAAGCTTCAATGTAATCATTATAATAGGACTTAAAGTAATTTAAAATCATAAATAATGTATTGCTTATACATCAATTGAATTTATTAAACAATAATTTTCAAAACCCATATTTAAAGTAAGCAAAATTCCATGAAAAGCAATTGAGAAGAGTTTGGGTCTTCTTGGTTGAAAGGGACCAAGAATCAATCCCACATACTATGATTAGGAAGAGGAATTTGAGAAGAATTTATCTTGAAGTTGAAACCCCAATTGAATCCTTGATTGAATCTTGAAGGTGAGACTTGGAGAGAATTTTGAATGTCTAATTCTAGAAACTAAGGGTTAGTCTTGAATTAGGGTTTAGAATTAGTGTAGTAGAAGTTTAGGATTGTAGGGGGGAAGGGTGGAGGGGGGTGTTATAGGTCTTAAAAAGCCTTAGGGATGAGTCAAAATATCAAAAACATCTTAATAAGACGTCCCTGTAAATTTTAAATGGAACCTCACATGGTTGGGTTCTCGGGTCTCGAAGCTCTTCACGGTCCATGAAGGCTCCCTGTCTAGCCTAAACAAAGTTTATGAAAAAGGGCATATCTTCTAGGTCTGAACTCGGAGTGAGGTGAAACTAGATGTGTTAGAAAGATAATTCAAAGAGCTTCAATTTGATAGTTCATGGGAGACCTAGTTCTATTCTTTCTAAGATATATGACCATTTAAAGTTGACCCTTCTATCAGCACTTGTGAAAATCTTAGGCAATGGAATTCCTTTGAACTTTACTTGATGTGGGATACCCCTGATGGCCTTAAACAACATAAATAATCTTGAATTGAAGGCTTGAAAGTGAACTTAGCTTGAGCTTGAAGATCCCATACTTAGAATATTTCAATAAAGTCACCTTCACGGGAGGCCACACGGGCCGTGTAGTGCCACACGGGCCGTGATACTATTTGTACCCCTCTCCTTAGAGAATTTACGATCAAGTTACGAAACAATGATTTCATACTTAGACAAATTTCACTCTAGAAGCCTTACGGATTGCCATACGGGTTGTGATGCCCCTAACAAGCCGTGTGACCATACTTGGTCTTAAAATTGTGGGATTTCAAGCCAAGGCCAACACACGGTCCACCATACGGTCCGTGAAGTGTCACACAGACCGTGAGGTATCACGACGGGTCCAAGTGTCATGTGCCTTAGTTTAAAATGTCACATTTAAGGGCCAAACATCCTCCATAGGCAAAAGGCCACTCCGTGGATGCTCTACACGGGTCGTGTGACCTCACATTGACCATGAAGGCCCCCATGATGTGTCACCTTTGTCCAAAATTTTTTCAAAACTGAATTTTCATGCTTCATTGAGGTCGTAAAATTTAAAGTCTATATAGAAATATTTAGAAATGTTGGGCCAAAATTTGGGGTAAATAGTTATTTTTTAAAAAATAAATTATAAGAAGTACTTTTAGTGTTAGGACCTAGATTCTCGAGTAGCTTTATCAGACCTCTTAGTGTTGTCTCGAACGAAAATTTACCAAGTGTCGCTCTATGGAAGGCCCACACGGATCGTGTGGCCACCAGTGGAGGGGTACTTAGCCAAGTTTTCCTTGGTGTGGACATGACGAGAAATTCCAGGCCAAGTGTGGGCACACGGGCCGTGTGGCCCACCGTGAGGCTCACGACTTGAAAGTTTTCTAAGTATGAAATCACCCTCTCTAACCTTTTTTATGCAAAAGTTTTCTAAGTGATGTTTTACGGCTTTGGTCACGACCCGGACCTAGGGCCTAGATGTGACACGGCTAATGGGAACCAGAGAGTCCCCAAACGAGCCTTGAATTGATCAAAACACATCATTGATTCAGAAATGCATTCAAGAAATAAACACATAGTTCTACGGGGCGAGAAAGTAGGACTCGCGCTATCGGGGTATCATAAGGAAAAGGGGCCTTTCACTCCGAACGTATAAACATACATAATCTCCATAGTCAACCGAGATACTGGATTCTCGAATAGCTTTATCGGACCTCTTAGTGTTGTCCCGAATGAAAATTTACCAAGTGACGCTGCATGGAAAGCCCACACGGTCCGTGTGAAGCCACACGGACCGTGTGGCCTCCAGTTGAGGGGTACTTGGCCAAGTTTTCGATGGTGTGGACTCGACGAGAAATTTCAGACCAAGTGTGAGCACATGGCCACCCACAAGATCCGTGTTGCATGACATAGGCCATGTGGCCCACCATGGGGCTTGTGACTTGAAAATATTTCTATGTATGAAATCATCATCTCGTAAATTTTTCGTGTGGAATTATTCTAAGTGATTCTTTATGACTTTTGGCATGGCGTATATGGCGTTACGCAGGCCATGTGGTTGCCCGTATATAACCTCTTAGCCTCAGGAAATTCTAAGTGTTGGCACCGCAAATCTATCTAAGTGTTGTGTTATGGGAACTGTTCACGGTCTGTGTGACGGCTCACAGACCATGTAGGCGCCCGTGTGGTCCTGACGGCTCATTTTCCTACCTGTTTCATAAATGGCATTTATGTAATTATGGTTTGTTCTAATTTTGATTTGTGACCTTTTACCTCTTCAATACCCCTAAAAATTCAGCTGATATCCTTCCCTTTTTAATTTATTCTCTTTGGAACCTCTTCCACTCAAAAGATCACTCACAAATACTCTCTACTCTCCCATCTCAAAACTCAAAGCTAGGGCTTAATTGGAGTTCAACTTCAAGCTAGGTCTTCCCCAAATTTTAGCTCCCCAATTAAGGTATGTGGGATCGATTCTTGGTCTCTTTCAACCAAGACGACCCAAAAAAATTTTCAATTGATTTCATGAATCTTAGCTTACTTTAGATGTGAGATTTCATTATTTGATTTTATTAAATTCAATTGAAGTATGGACTATACTTTAGTTTTGATTTTATGTTATTTTAAGCCCTATTATGATGATTTACATTGAGATTATGAAGTTATGAAGATGCATGTCCCCTTTAAAGTTTGATTTATGCATGGATGATTTTTATGATGATTTGAATGTGGATTAAATTATAGATTTACTTCAATTTCATATCATATTGTTGATTTAGCTTGAATCTATATTACTCTTGCTATTCTCACATCATGCATTGCATTTGCGTTTATGAACATTGGTCTTTTTGGAAATTATGAAGTGGGTTAATCCCAACTATGTTTTATGAAATTATTTTGATAAGGAATTGCTTATGACAAGAATGTGATCACATACATGTCTTATGATTTAGACTCTCCGAGTCTCTTGGGTGCTTGCACAATCTTGTATATTTGAATTAGCTATTCTTATGCATGAGTATCATGATTTCGATTTATGGTTTGCCTTTTGAGCCCAAATGTGCATTAAACAAATTTGGAATGAACCTTGTATCTCTTGAAAGCACGTATATGTATATGTATTCTCGTGGGATGGTTTGACTTAGCACGAATGGATTGCGGGCGTCAGGGCTATCCCCGAGGGTCCTCCCCTTTTCCTTAAATTATGTTCCAACATATGAATGGAAGCCATTACCGAGATAACTGAGTCGTACGGGATGGTTATTTGTCTGTTCTTGATATGATATGATTTTGGAAAATCCTTTCGAAATGGTGTGTTCCATAAAAAAGGTGACCATCCACCGAAATGGGGATCCCGTAAGGTGTGATATAGATTACCTTTGACAAGTAATCTTCTCCCTATCGATGGCAGATCGCTATTGATCTAACTCATGTAATAGCTCACATGGGTTTGATTTGTAGGTTATTGTTCATCCCCAGTATGTATGAGCACTATCGCACTTCATGCATCATTAATTTCATGGCATATTATAAACTGTTTTCCTTTGGATATGTGACTTCTTCGATATTATGTGCTCTTTTCATCTAACACTGAAATGCAAGTTTCATAACTCATATGCATAGCATGCCCACATACTTAGTACATTCAAACATACTAACACATTCTTTATTCCTACATGATTTTACAATGAAGGGACCGAGCGCCCCGACCATCCACCTTTTGACGAATAGGCTGAATATAAAAAGTTAACTTTGTGGTGAGTCCTATCTTTCAAGAAAAAGCCACCTTTCTTCTATCCATGTTACTTTATGTTTATTTGAGTAATTAAGGGTGAGCCCGAGACATGTCTTAGCCCCCGTCCCATCTTGACTAGAGGAATTGTTGGAACCCTTTTAGACTTCTCTAAATTTATATATATGAGAAGATATGTTCGAAGTGTATGATTTCGACTATCAATTGACTATGACTATCTCGGTTGACTATGGAGATTATGTATGTTAACACGTTCAGCGTGAAAGGCCCCTTTTCCTTATGATACCCCCGTTACGTGAGTCCTACTTTCCCGCCCCGTAGAATTATGTTTTTATTTCTTGAATGCATTTCCAAACTGATGATATGGTTTTGATCGCTTCGAGGCTTGTATGGGGACTTTCGGCTCCCCATTTGCCGTATCACATCTAGGCCCTAGGTCCGGGTCATGACAAAAGATGGTATCAAAGTCCTAGGTTTGTAATGATCCTCGGATTTGAACATGTCGCATCTTGTAGAGTCTTATTCATGGGTGTGAAGTGCACCATACCTATGAGTGGGAGGCTATATAGACGTTCTAGGAACTGTCTCACTTCTTCATGTCTTGTGTCATGCCGATAGTTGTATAATTGGGCATTCCCTATGATGGTATCATTGCTCCATTTCAGACTATGACTCGAGGAAGAACCCATCTACCAAGGCCAGCTCCGGCTGATGAAGGCCAGGCACCTCAAGGGCCTATGGATGAACCTATCTCTAATGGTGACTTACGTTCGGCCTTTTCTATGCTTGCTCAAATAGTGACAACTCAGGCAAGGCAAGCTGATCTTCCACGAGATCCTACTCTGGCCTCGAGAGTAAGGGATTTCACACGGATGAATCCTCCCAAGTTTCATGGGTCTAAGGCTGATATAAACCTAGGAGTTCATTGATGATCTCACCAAAGTACTGACAGACATGGGTGTCACTTATGAGGAGAGGATTGAATTAGCTTCTTATTAATTGAAGATGTAGCTCAGGTATGGTGCACCCAGTGGTCTATGGAGAGGTTGTGTACTGATGATGTTAACTGGAAGGAGTTTAAGTTTATCTTCCTGGATCATTTCTTCCCGCTTGAACTTAGGGAGGCCAAGATGAATGAATTTATCAACCTCAAGCAATGAGGTATGAGTGTGAAGGAGTATGCTCTCAAGTTTACCAAGCTCTCTGAGTATGCTCCAACACTCGTGGCTGACTCTCGTGCAAGGATGCATAAGTTTGTTTCGTGCATCTCTGATTTGCTATTGAAGGAATTTCGTACAACCAAACTTATACGTGATATGGATATCTCCAGACTCATGGTATATGCTGAACAAATCAAAGGGGAGAAACTCAAGGAAAGGAGGATGCATGATTCTAAAAGAGCTCGTTTTGATGGTGGGTTCTCCAGTTCTCGAGGTGGTGGCGGTTTTGGTCATTTCCAAAAAGGCTGACGCCAAGGTTTGAGTGATAGGGTGCCCCTTCCCAGGGCACCAGTTGGTGGTGGACAAGGACACCCACAGTTTGAAAGGTGTGGAAAAAATCATATCGGCACTTGTAGGTTGGATTTGTGTTTGTGTTATGGGTAAGGTGATAAGAACCATAAGGTGCCGATTGTCCTAAGAATGCTCAAAAAGGTCAAGGTCAGGAGGCTCAAGGTGGCCAAGGTCAACAAAAATCTTCCAAGGTGTTGCCAAAGAAACAACAGGTTCTATTAACTTCATGCCCGTTAAGAGGCTAAGGAAGCTCCGGATGTCATGACCGGTATGTTAAAAATCTTCAATTTTGATGCTTATGTTTTGCTTGACCAAGGTGCAAATTTGTCTTTTGTGACTCCACTGTTGGCTGTTAAGTTTGGTTTGAGTCCAAATATTTTGTAGGATCCTTTCTCTATGTATACCCCCATGGGGGAATTCGTTGTTGCATATAGGATTTATCGTGGTTGTCATATTTTTGTGTTTCATAAAGTCTCCCCATGCGATCTTGTAGAACTTGAGATGTCCGGCTTTCACGTGATTCTTGGGATGGATTGGTTGCATGCATCATATGCCTCTATAGATTATAGAACCCGGAGGGTCAAGTTCCAACCTCCTGGTGAACCCGTTCTTGAATGGAAGGGTAGTGACTCCGCTATTGAGGGTTGGTTTATTTCCTACCTTAAGGCCCAGAAGATGATCTCCAAGGGGTGCATTTATCATATTGTGAGGGTCCAGGATATGGAGTCCGAATCACCTACTCTTAAGTCAGTTCCAGTAGTGAAGGAGTTCCCGGATGTGTTTCCCGAAAACTTGCCTGGTATTCCTCCTAAAAGGGAAGTGGACTTTGGCATCGATCTACTCCCGGATACTCAACCTATCTCTATTCCTCCCTATCTTATGGCACTTACCATGTTGAAAGAGTTGAAGGACCAGTTGAATGAGTTGTTGGAGAAAGGCTTCATCAGGCCAAGTATATCCCCGTAAGGTGCACCAGTGTTATTTGTAAAGAAGAAAGATGGATCTCTTCGTATGTGTACCGATTATAGGCAATTGAATAAGGTCACCATTAAAAATAAGTATTCATTGCCTAGGATCGATGATTTTTTGACCAACTTCAAAGGGCTGCCCACTTCTCAAAGATTGACCCCTGTTTTGAGTATCATCAGTTGAAGGTTCGAGAGTGTGATATTCCCAAGACGGCCTTTTGAAAAGATACGGGCAATTCGAGTTTGTGGTAATGTCCTTTAGTTTGACTAATGCTCCGGTCGTGTTCATGGATCTCATGAATCGGGTGTTCAAGAGATTCTTCGACAGTTTTGTGGTCATCGTCATTGATGATATTCTCAATTATTCTCGTAGTGAGCGGGAACACATGGAGCATTTGAGGTTAGTTCTACAAACATTGAGGGAGAAAAGGTTGTATGCTAAATTTAGCAAATGCGAATTTTTGTTGAGTGATGTAACTTTCCTTGGTCATGTGGTGTCCGGTGGTGGTATTAAGGTTGATCCGAAGAAAACCAAGGTAAGGTAATATTGTATGCATCAAGGCAGTTGAAGGTGCATGAGCGTAATTACCCAACACATCATCTTGAGTTGGTGGCAGTAGTCTTTGCCTTGATGATTTGGATGCACTACTTCTATGGGGTTCGTGTTGACGTAGTCACCGATCACAAGAGTTTACAGCATGTATTCACCTAAAGGGATCTCAACTTCATGCAAAAAAGATGGTTGGAGCTCCTAAAGGACTATGACATGAGTGTTCAATTTCATTCCGACAAAGCCAATGTGGTAGCCGATGTCCTTAATAGGCTATCGATGGGTAGTGTGGCACATGTTAGGGAATATAAGAGGGAGTTAGCAAAGGATGTTCACTAGTTTTTTAGGTTGGGTGTTAGGTTGGCCGACTGTAATAATGGCGGTATTCAAGTTCAAAATGGGGTCAAATCTTCAGTGGTTGTTGATGTTAAAGCTAAACAAGAATTGGATCCATCGTTAGTAGAATTGAAAAAGCTGGTTGCCAAGAAATAAATCGAAGTGTTCTCCCAATGGGGAGATGGTGTACTTCAGTATCAAGACTTATTGTGTGTTTTGGATGTGGATGGCCTTCTAGGGGTGATCATGAGCAAAGCTCACAGCTCTCATTACTCTATCCATCTGGGATCCACTAAGGTGTATCGAGACCTGGAAGAGGTTTATTGGTGTTATGGAATGAAGAAAGACATAGCCAAGTTCGTATTTGAGTGACCAAGTTGCCAACAGGTGAAAGTGGAGCACCAAAGACTCGGTGGCCTAGATCAGGATATCGAGATCGCCACTTGGAAGTGGGAGGATGCGAACATGGACTTTGTGGTTGGGTCACCTCGGACTCGAAGGCGATTTGACTCCATTTGGGTTTTCGTTGATCGGATGAAAAGTCGGCTCACTTTCTACCGGTTAAAACCACTTTTGGTTCCAAGGATTATTCAAGGTTGTACATCCAAGAATTGGTGAGGTTGCATGGTGTGCCTAGGTCCATCATCTTGGATCGTGGCACCCAATTCACCTCTCACTTTTGGAGGTCGTTTCAGAGGGGACTTGGTACTAAAATTAAGTTGAGCACCGCTTTCCATCCTCAAAACGATGGGCAAGCTGATAGGACAATTCAAACCTTGGAGGACATGTTGAGGGTTTGTGTGTTGGAGTTCAAAGGTAATTGGTACAACCACCTACCACTCATTGAGTTTGCCTATAATAATATCTTCCATCCTAGCATTGGTATGGTACCATTTGAGGCCTTGTATGGGAGAAGGTGTACGTCCCTTCTGATAGGGAGATCGACTTCGGTATTGATTAACTTCCCGACACGCAGCCTATTTCAATTTTAAATGAGCAGTTGAAGGATCTGTTAGATTATGGTTTTATTAGATCCAATATTTCTCCTTGGGCTGCTCCTGTTCTGTTTGTACGAAAGAAGGATGGGTCTCTCAGAACGTGTATAGACTATAGGCAACTGAACAAGGTCACGATCAAGAATAAATATCCTCTTCCCAGGATAGATGACTTATTTCACCAACTTCAGGGTGCCTCACGCTTTTCAAAGATAGACCTCTGATCGGGTTACCACCAGTCGAAGGTGGGAGAATGTGATTTTCCAAAGACAACCTTCAAGACAAGATATGGCCACTTTGAGTTCTTGGTTATGTCCTTTGGGTTGACGAACGCATCGGCAGCTTTCATGGACTTGATGAATAGGTTGTTCAGGACATACCTTGACATGTTTGTAATCATATTCATTGATGATATCTTGGTGTACTTTCGGAGGAGCATGCTAAATATCTTAGAGTTGTCCTTCAAACTCTTAAGGACCATGAATTGTATGCGAAGTTCTCCAAATATGAGTTTTGGCTTAAGTCAGTGGCTTTCCAGGGCCATGTTGTTTCGGGTGATGAAATTCGAGTAGATGGCCAAAAGATTGAAGCAGTCACAA
Source organism: Solanum rostratum (assembly GCA_029948455.1). Taxonomy (NCBI): domain Eukaryota; kingdom Viridiplantae; phylum Streptophyta; class Magnoliopsida; order Solanales; family Solanaceae; genus Solanum; species Solanum rostratum. The sequence continues at coordinate 9,583,129 of CM057055.1, read as the reverse complement.
ACTGGCCAAGACCAGCCTCTCCAACTGACATAAGGAGTTTCTTGGGGTTGGCAGGCTACTACCGCAGAATTGTTGAGCGATTTTCTTCCTTATCTACACCATTGACTAAACTTACTTAGAAAAAGGTCAAGTTTCAGTGGTCTGAGGAATGTGAGGAGAGTTTCCAAAAGTTAAAGACTAGATTGACCACCGCACCTGTCTTGACTTTGCCCGATGAGACGGAATATTTTGTAATATACTGTGATGCATCAAGAGTTAGGTTGGGATGTGTATTAATGCAGAGAGGAAACGTGATAGCCTATGCTTCCAGGCAGCGTAAGGTTCATGAGAGTGAATATCCGACCCATGATCTTGAGTTGGCGGCGGTAGTGTTCGCACTTAAAATCTGGCGCCACTACTTTTATGTAGTGCATGTGGACGTGTTCACCGAACACAAGAGTTTACAGTATGTCTTCAATTAGAGAGTACTTAACCTGCGACAGAGGAGATAGTTGGAATTGCTCAAAGATTATGACATGAGCATCATGTACCACCCAGGTAAAGCTAACATTGTTGCTGATGCTCTTAGCAGGTTGTCTATGGGTAGCACAACCCATGTTGAGAAAGAAAAGAATGAGCTAGTGAAGGAAGTACATAGGTTGGCTCGACTGGAAGCCCAACTTGAGGAGAATGATGAGGGAGGAATTAATGTTCAGAGTAGGTCCTCATCGTTCCTAGTGACTGAGGTAAAACAGAAGCAGGATCGAGATCCTATTATACTCCAATTAAAGGAGGATGTCCACAAGAAAAAAGTTATGGTCTTCTCCAAAGGGGGAGATGGGGTATTGAGATACAAGAGTAGACTTTGTGTCCCCGGTGTTGATGGTGTTCGAGAGAGGATTATGGCTAAGGCCCACAACACTAGGTACTCCATTCATCCAGGCTCCACCAAGATGTATCATGACTTGAGAGAAGTCTATTGGTAGAGTGGAATGAAGAGGGACATCACTGAGTTTGTTTCAGGATGCCCAAATTACCAGTAGGTGAAGGTTGAGCATCAAAGGCCAAGTGGCTAGGCTAAAAACTTTGAGATTCCAAAATGGAAGTGGGAGATGGTTAACATGCATTTCATCACTGCCCTACCAAGATCCCGGAGGTAGCATGATTCCATATGGGTGACTGTAGAGAGGATGACAAAATCAGCACATTTCCTAGCACTCAAGATGACTAACACTGCAGAGGAGTATGCCAAGATGTATATCCAAGAGATTGTGAGGTTGCATGGAGTTCTCTTGTCCATCATCTCGGATAGAGGATCCCAATTTACCTCTCACTTCTGGAAGTCTTTCCAGAAAGTATTGGATACCAAAGTGAACTTGAGCATGGCCTTTCATCCACAGACGGATAGTCAGGCAAAGTGCACTATTCAGACGGTAAAAGATATGTTGAGAGCACGCATCTTTGACTTCAAAGGAAATTGTGATGACCATTTACCATTGATTGAATTTGCATATAACAATAGTTATCATGCAAGCATTCAAATGCCCCCCTATGAGGCCTTGTATGGGAGGAGGTGTAGATCACCCATTGAGTGGTTTGAAGTTGGAGAGGATGAGTTGATTGGGTTTAACCTTGTCCACGAGTCCATGGAGAAGGTGAAGATTATTAGAGAAAGATTGAAGACTGCCCAAAGCCGTCAGAAATCTTACACAGATGTGAGGAGAAGATACCTAGAGTTCGAGGTGAGCGGTTGGGTATACTTGAGGGTATCACCCATGAAGGGTGTTATGAGGTTTGGGAAAAAGGGGAAACTAAGTCCTCGTTATATTGGCCCTTATCAGATTTTGCGAAGAATTGGGAAGGTTGCTTATGAGCTAGAGTTACCTTCTAAGTTAGACAGAATCCATCCAGTGTTCCACATTTCGATGTTGAAGAAGTGTTTGGGAGATCCTGCCTTGGTAATCCCTGTTGAGAGCACAGGAGTCAGAGACAGTTTGTCCTATGAGGAAATTCCAGCCCAAATCTTGGATCAGCAGGTACGCAGACTGAGAAACAAAGAGATAGCCTCCTTCAAAGTTCTGCAGAGGAACCAATTTGCTGAGGAAGCCAGATGGGAAGCTGAGGAAGAGATGAGAACAAAATACCTGCACCTGTTCGTGCCGGATGTTGATGAAAGTGTCGGAGGTAATAGTCTTACTTTTTATGTAAATTGATGTTCCTACCATCAGTTGATGTGTATATTCCAGATGTCTGAGTAGATGTTATTGAGGTCAATGTAGCGTTGAGGAGTTGATTCGTTGAATAAGTATCTCGTGCTAAAATACCGTTCCCACTCATCATTTGAGGATGAAAGATCCCAAGGGGAAGATAATCTAACGCCCGGCAAATTATAAAAATATCCCTAGGGAAAAGGTGAGCGCAAAACGCGTCTTTTAATGCTCCAATTAAAATTCCAAGAGCGGCTTCTTGATCAGTACAAAAAATTGAGTGGGAGGAGGGTCTTGGTCGATTTTTAAAGCGCCCGAGTCAAAAGATAATTTTTTGTTCTAAAACAAAAAATAGTGTGTCTTCGCGACAGGGACGTGTCACGGATCTATCGTAAACCCACACTTACTTTTTTCTAGTGATTTTTCGATGGAGTTGAGTTTTTCGAAATTGCAATATCATTGACAGGTCCGCGTCGTGGATTGTGTTATTTCAAGTCCGGGGAACATTTCTTAAAAATTTTGAGGGGCATACTTGTCCATTCCTATACTTTCTAAGCCTCTCATACGACGAATAAAAGTCGTTGTTTAAAGAAAAGGGTTCCCAAAACCCATCCAAAAGCATTCTTCCTCGAAAAGTCACTAAGTCAGGGCTTGAGGGGAGTGGAGATTGAGGAATTCAAGAGACGATTGTTCAAGGAATTGTTGTTAGAAATCATCCCAGGTATGTAAGGCTAACATAAAGCATGGGATTGTTCTACCATGTGCTCTTTTGAGTAAATTGAGTTGTGTATTGAATATAATGAGGTTGATGTGAAGATTGTTGAGCATTACACTGAGTTTAACTTAATGCATATATTTTACATGAATTGATGATCATGATAAACTTGATTATTGCATAATTCATTTTCATGAGTGTTTTTCACCAAACCCTATGTTTTATTTATTTAAAAGTATAAGAATGAACTAAGGGATAAGTCTAGAGCCTTAATGAGGATGATGTTTGTGATGTTGTGATTGTGTTTCACATTTGATGAGAGTCTTGATGATGATGTTGATGAGAATGATGTTTCATAATGTCTTAAAACTGGAAGTTTAATTTCTAAAAGAGTATCTTGAGTCCATGATGTTGATGTTGATGTTGATGGGGTGAGGTGTTGTTGATGTTGAGGTATAATATTTTGTCCCTATAGGACTGATGATGATGTATTATGTCCCTTTAGGACTGACGAGGTTAATGTTTTATGAGCATGTCGAGTTCTGGGAGGAGTATTGAGCACCGAAATGGGTGAGGGTGAGTCTCACTTGAACCCATAAACTGCGTGACCCGCATAGGAAGAGAGGATTGAACAGCAATGCGGATGGCTCCTTTCTTGTCCCAATAGAGGACTGAGGTTTTTCTTGTGAATCTACTGAGGTTGATGTTCTTTACGTCGGGCAAGGTATTGGATAGATGTGGCAATGACATCGCTTCGTTGTATCATCACCGGCTCATAGGTGATAGTTGTTGGTTATAAAAACTCCCAGTGAGGTCTTACAGGCAATAGTACTCTGATGTTGATGTCATGTGATGTGATGTTTTAATGTTGAGTTCCCTGAGTTGAGTTGAGTTGAGTTGATGTGGACTTTCTTGAGTTGAGTTGAGTTGAGTCGAGTTTCCTTGAGATGAGTCTGAAGTGTTGATGTAACGATCGGGGGCCAGGGCCTTGATGTGACATGGCAAATGGGGACCCGAGAGTCCCCAAACAAGCCAAAAACATTTCAGAATCTACGAAGCTTGGTTCAAGAGCTATTAAAGGCAAGTAATTTAATATCGGAAATCTAAATCTAAAAAGGAGAGAGAGCATTTCTTATAAATGAAGCCAAATAACGAGGTTTTTACAAAACACCCACCAAGTGCTCCAAGATCCAAGTACAAGATGGTGTAAACACCCAAGATGCTCCAAGAGCTAGAAATCATAGACATACTGGTGATCACCTTTTTGTCATATCCCATGTCTTACCAAAACCATATCAAAATTTCCTTTTTAGGACAAGATTGGACTTAGTCCCCTATTTCCAAGATTTCTATGTACCAATGTCATGAATGTGATGCAACGCACAATGTAGGGATGGCATGGGTAATAGAGAGTATATTTAAGGTATAGCAAAATAATTTAAAGTCTAGGAAATCCACAATGAAAATTCATATGAAAATGTAGTATAAATCACCCATGCATAATAAAATCTTTAAAGGGACATGCATGTTCATAGTTCCATAATCCAAGTAGCCCATCATAATAAAACTTAACATAACTCAAAATTCGGAGTCTTAAATAGCACATGCATTGCTCAAGTAACCAAGATCAAGTAGTCAAAATTCACAATTAAGTAGACAAGTTCATAATATAGTTTGGAAAGAACTTGGGTCTTCTTGGTTGAAAGGAACCAAGAATCAAACCCCACATACCTTATTGAAGACAACACTAAAAGGAATGGACTTCAAATTGAGAGCCTAAGCTTGACAAATCCTAGTGAGAGGTTTGAGAGCTTGGAGGAGTGAATTCTTTGAGAGCGAAGTGGAAATGAGAGAAATGCTGAAAATTTAGTGAAGTTAGGCTTATATAGGGAGCTTAGGAGGGGTGGGAAATGACCAAGTTTTCATTGGGAATAACCAATATTTCAAAAATGCCATTAATGAAACAGACCTGAAATTGGTCCGTCTGGGGCACACAGTTGGGTATACGGTCCGTGTATTGTCCTACGGACCATTTACTGTACTGTAGCCCTAGACTTCAATTTTCAGAGGTGAGATTTTTCGGACCAAGTATCACAACACGGACCGGTAAACGGACCACCTGGGGTCAAACGGATTGTGACCCCATCCGTATATAGGTCATTTCCACACCGAAACTAGACGGAGGACCAGACAGACCATCTAAAGTCACATGGACCGTGTAGCTCTATACGGACCGTGTGGAGGCCCGTTTGCCCTCAAATTCCCAAGCGTCACTCAACGGGAAGGCCACACGGACCGTGTGACTCCATACGGGCCGTGTAGGCCCTTCCGTGGGGCGGTGCCTGGCATATTTGTGGGCAAGTTATGGACCTCAAAGTGATGTCCATGATCCGGGCCTTTCATCATCTTCCCCTTGGGAACATTTATCCCCGAATGTGCAAGAATAATGCTTGAAAAGTTAGAGTTTAGGCAAGATAGTTCCGACACAAGACACAATGCATAACTTAACTCAAATTTCAAGATTTGCACAAAAAGCGTTTTATGCCACAAATCAAATTATAGTTCAAGACCAAGACTCATATCAAAATATCATTCAACTCATTTGTAAAGAAAGGAAAGCCTTTTAGTGTACACATTTGCATGTCATATCATGAGACCCAAGAGGGCAAGAAAATGACATAATTGATAAGGAAGATTCCTAGTACCTTGGGCTTGAGTAAATTGGAAAAGATGGGGGTTATCGTTTCATCATGTCCAGCTCCGCCTCCTAAGTAGCACTCTCCACTAGCTGATTTCTCCAAAGTACCTTTACCGAAGCCACATCTTTGTTGCGAAGTTGCTTTACTTGCCTATCCAAGATTGCCAGCGGCACCTCCTAATAAGTCAAATTTTCCTCGACCTCCCAAAGGCACAATGGTGCTAGGATCACCCACAAATTTTCTCAACATGGACACATGGAAGACCGGATGAATGGAACCCAAATCAAGAGGTAACTCCAAACTTGTAAGCCACACCTCCAACCTGCTCAACAATTTCATAAGGGCCAACATACCGGGGGCTTAGCTTGCCTTTTTTGTCGAAACGCATAACGCCCTTCATAGGAGACACTTTCATATAAACCCAATCCCCGACATGAAATTCGAGGTTCCTTCTCCTACTATCCGAATAGGACTTTTGATGACTTTGAGCCGCTTTCAATCTCTCCCTAATAACCTTTACTATCTCCATAGCATCCAACACTAAATCAGGGCCAACTAAAGCCATCTCACCCAATTCAAGCCACCCCACCGGGGATCTACACCTCCTCCCATACAAGGCTTCAAACGGCGCCATGCCAATGCTAGCATGGAAGCTATTATTATAAGCAAACTCGATGAGCAGAAGATGATCATCCCAATTCCCCTTAAACTCCGACACACATGCCCTCAACATATCCTCCAAGGTTTGAATAGACCTCTCTGTTTGGCCATCGGTTTGAGGATGGAAAGCAGAACCTAACTTAATTTTTGTCCCAAGGTCCTTCATAAAATATTTCCAAAAGTGGGAAGTGAATTGAGCACCACGATCTGATATGATGGATCTAGGTATGCCATGCAACCTCACCAGCTCTTGAATATACAACCTCGCGTAGTCCTCGGCACTGTAGGTAGTCTTGACTGGTAGAAAGTGAGCTGATTTCGTCATTCGATCCACAACAACTCAAAAGGAGTCGAATTGCCTTCGGGTCCGACGCAATCCAACCACAAAGTCCATATTCACATCCTCCCACTTCCATGTTGGAATTTCAATGTCTTGGGCCAAACCACCAGGCCTTTGGTGTTCAACCTTCACTTGCTAACAACTCGGGCATTCAAACACGAACATGGCAATATCCCTCTTCATACCATGCCACTAATATACCTTTCTCAGATCCCGGTACATCTTAGTAGACCCCGGGTGTATAGAGTAACGAGATTTATGAGCCTCACTCATAATCACCTTCCTAAGGTTATCTACGTCGGGAACACAAAGTCGGTTTTGAAATCGGAGTACACCATCTCACCCTTGGGAGAAAGCCTCAATCTCTTTTTCAGCAACGAACTTATTCAACTCACATAACGATGGATCTAGATCTTTCTTAGTTTACACCTCATTCACCACAGAAGATTCTGCCCCATTCTGAACCCGAACACCACCCTTGCTGGAATTAGTTAACCTGACACCCAACCTAGCCAACCGGTGAACATCCCTTGCCAACTCTTTTTTCTCATTTTCAACATGCGCCACACTCCCCCTAGACAACCTGCTGAGAGCGTCAGCTACAACATTGGCCTTGCCCGGATGATACAACAAACCTATGTCGTAATCTTTTAGAAACTCCAACAACCTCTTTTGCCTGAGGTTAAGATCCCTCTTAGTGAAAACATATTGCAAATTATTGTGATCGGTGAATACATCAACATGGACCCCGTACAAATAATGCCTCCAAATTTTCAAAGCAAAAACCACCGCTGCCAATTCAAGGTCTCGTGTGGGATAGTTTTGCTCATGCACCTTCAATTGTCTTGATGCATACGCTATCACCTTACTACTCTGCATAAGCACACAACCCAATCTGATCTGCGAGGCATTACAATACACTACGAACCCTTTCGAACCATTTGGCAAGGTCAAGATGGGAGCTAACATAAGCCAATCATTCAAGGTTTGGAAACTCCTCTCGCATTCGTCCGACCATATAAACTTAGCCTGCTTCTGGGTCAACTTGGTCAATGGAGACGTAATAGATGAGAAACCTTCCATGAACCTCTTGTAGTACCCGACCAACCCGAGAAAACTGCGGATATCTAAAGGAGGCAACGGTCTAGGCCAATTTTTAATAGCCTTTGTTTTCCTCGGATCCACCTTGATACCATCTCTGGACACCACATGCCGGAGGAAAGCCACTTCGCCCAACCAAAACTCACACTTGCTAAACTTGGCATACAATTTCTTTTCCCTTAGAGTTTGGAGGGCCATCCTCAAATGATTCCCGTGCTCTTGTTCACTTCGGGAGTAAACGAGGATATCGTCAATAAATACCACCACGAAGCTGTCCAGGAAAGGTTTAAACACTCTGTTCATCAAGTCCGTAAAATGCGGCCGGAGCATTAGTTAGACCAAACGACATCACCACAAATTCAAAAAGCCCATACCTTGTTCGAAAAGCTATTTTGGGGATATCACACTCCCTAACCTTCAATGGATGATACCCGAAACGGAGATCAATTTTTGAGAAGTGAGTGGCACCTTAAAGCTGGTCAAAGAAATCATCAATCCTCGGCAACAGGTACTTGTTTTTAATGGTCACCTTATTCAATTACCTATAATCAATACACATACGGAGAGACCCATCCTTCTTCCTCACAAACAACACAGGAGCACCGCACGGTAATGTACCAGGCTAAATAAAACCCTTCTCTAATAGGTCCCTTAACTGTTCCTTCAACTCTTTCAATTCTACAGGGTCCATCCGGTATGGAGGGATAGAAATAGGCTGAGTATCTAGAAGAAGATCTACGCCGAAGTCTATCTCTCTATCCGGAGGAATGCCCGGTAAGTCCTCGGGATACACATCCAAAAATTCATTCACCACAGGGACCGACTCGAGAGTAAGCACCTCGTAATCTGTATCCCTGACCCTCACCATATGGTAGATGCACCCCTTAGAAATCATTTTCCGCGCCTTGAGGTAGGAAATAAACCTACCTTTAACAGAGGAATCACTACCCTTCCATTCAAGAACTGGCTCAAGGGGAGGTTGGAACTAGACTTTCCGGGTTCTGCAGTCTTCAAGAGAGGACTATTCGCCCGGCGGCTGGTAATCAAACTGCTCGGTTCCTACATGGTAAAATCATGTAGGCATAGAGTATGCGTTAGTACGTTGGAATGTACTAAGTATGCAGGTATGCAATGCATATGCCTTATAAGACCTTCATATCGATGTTCGATGATAAGGGAACATAATATACAAAGATCATATAAGCCATGGAATTTAATATACAAGATGTCATGGAATGCGTGATGCGTACAAATGCGATAATGCTCCTATATACATATAGCGGGGATGGACTACAGCCGACAAACAAAATCTATGCGAGCTATTACATGAATTGGACCGATTGGGATCTCTCACCGGTTGGTGAATAGTCACCTTCCTTACGGGACCCCCATTTTGGAAGTATTTACAAGAATCGTATCAAGACATGTCATATAATAAGTAATTAGACGAATAATATCCGTCCCTATGCTGGCACATAGTTCAAGGAAAGGAAGAGGAACCTTGGGGATATCCCTAACGCCCCCAATCAATCGGTGCTAAGTCTTACACATCCCACAAGAATATTTATATAAATATACATATGCTTTCAAGAGAGTCAAATATCCATTCCAAAACGTTAAACGCACAAGTACGCTCAAATGCCCAATCACAAGGTCAAGATCACATGGTTTTTGCAATGAATAGCTCATCTACATATACAAGATGGTGCAAGCGCCCAAGATACTCCAAGGGCCAAGTACAAGATGGTGTAAACACCCAAGATGCTCCAAGAGCTAGAAATTGTAGACATACCGGTAATCACCTTTTTGTCATATCCCATGTCTTACCATAATCATATAAAAATTTCCTTTTTAGGATAAAATTGGGCTTAATCCCCTATTTCCAAGATTTCCATGTACCAATGTCATAAATGTGATGCAATGCACAATGTTGGGATGACATGGGTAATATAGAGTATATTTAAGGTATAGCAAAATAATGTAAAGTCTAGGAAATCCATAATGAAAATTCATATGAAAATGTAGTATAAATCACCCATGTATAATAACATCTTTAAAGGGACATGCATGTTCATGGTTCCATAATCCAAGTAGCCCATCATAATAAAACATAACATAACTCAAAATTCGGAGTCTTAAAAAGCACATGCATTGTTCAAGTAACCAAGATCAAGTAGTCAAAATTCACAATTAAGTAGACAAGTTCATAATATAGTTTGAAAAGAACCTGGGTCTTCTTGGTTGAAAGGAACCAAGAATCAAACCCCATATACCTGGTTGAAGACAACACTAAGAGGAATGGACTTCAAATTGTGAACCTAAGCTTGACATATCCTAGTGAGAGATTGGAGAGCTTGGAGGAGTGAATTCTTTGAGAGAGAAGTGGAAATGAGAGAAATGCTGAAAATTTAGTGAAGTTGAACTTATATAGGGTGCTTTAGAGGGGTGGGAAATGACCAAATTTTCATTGGGAATAACAATATTTCAAAAATGTCATTAATGAAATAGACCTGAAATTGATCCGTCTGGGGCACACGGTCGGGTATACGGTCCATGTAGTGTCACATAGACCGTTTACTATGTCGTAGCCCTACACTTTAGTTTTTCAGAGGCATGATTTTCCGGACTAAGTATCACAACATTAACCGGTAAACGGACCACCTGGGGTCACACGGACCGTGACCCCGTCCGTATATAGGTGACTCTCCACATCGAGACTAGACAGAGGACAACAGGGACTGTCTAAAGTCACATAGACCATGACTTGGTCCGTGTGAAGGTGGTTCTACGCAGGTTACCATACAAAAGTCCACACAGACCGTGTAGCTTTACACGGACCGTGTGGAGGCCCGTTTGCCCTCAAATTACCAAGCATCACTCCACTGGAAGGCCACACGGACCATGTGACTCTACAAGGGCCGTGTAGGCCCTTTCGTGAGGCGGCGCCCAGCAAATTTCTGGGCAAGTTGTGGACCTCAAAGCGACGTCTATGATCCAGGGCCTTTCAGTTGATGATGTTGAGATGAGAGGTTGAGGAGTCATTTGTCTACTCTAATCTCTTGCCTTAGATAGACGCTTGACATTCTGATGGAGTAAGATGTTGAGTTGATGCTTTCCCTATGTTGTTGTACTTATACTTGATACAGGACTTCAGCAGACGCATTGTTGAGGTCAGAGATTTCGAGTACAGTTATTGGTGAGCCTCCTTGCTGTTCAGATGAGAACCTTATATTTGTCATTTTCATTATTTGATGAGTTCGGTAGCCATGGCCTATCATGGTACCATCTTAGACAGTTGAGTCAGGTTAGAGGATTCATAGACATGGGTAGAGGTTTGATGGTGATGTGAATTGAGTAGTACTTAAAACTTACTTATTATGCTAATGAGACTGATGTTGGCCATTTGACCCTTTATTTGAGGTAGCTCACTACTATTTCCACTATATTGAGGTTGAATGACTATCCTGAGAATGAGTGGTTCGCTTAGGGACTAGCAATAGTCTCTGGGTGCCGGCCACGCCTAGTGTACCTTCCCGGGGCGTGACACACAACATATGAAGAATCAATCATTTTGATTAAATGATGTCTTAGCAAGTCCTTATATTCAAAATCATTCACTGTCGTTGACACCAATTTGCTACCCAAAAGTAATTTTTATTGCTATTCTAGTGCTTCTTATAATGTGACTATGCCTTTAAATCTTGAAGTTTAACTTTTATCCAGTACATCAACTTCTTCATATATCTTATTTATGCATAAATTTTTTGTAGTTGCAGTTAATATTTTCTTCTTCTTAGAACCCCTCAAAAGATAGAGAAAACCTACTTGAAAAATACATATAATAATTTTAAAACTAATGATCAATATTTTTGAAATTTTAACACAGAGTTTTTCTACAAAACATTGAAAAAGATTTTTACTAAACGAACATTAAGCTAATGTGTCATGACCTGGGGTCGGGGTCTTAAATGTGACACGGTGAATGGGGACCCAAGAGCCCCCAAACAAGCCTCAAAATTTCACGACTCGCATTGTAGGAGCAAGGCATATAAGACGGATAAGTAAACAGTGGAATCTAAAATCCAAGGGAGTCCAATCATTTGGATAAACATAACGAGAAAGTTATACAGTGCCCAACGTATGCCTCTAGTCAAGGAACGGGGGCCAGGACAAGTTCCGGGCTCACCCTCAACAAAATACATATACACCTAGAAACACAAGAAACAAAAGCTCGCCTTGGAAAGATGGGGCTTACCACAGAAGTATCCTCAAGAGAGTCTAATCGTCCTGCGACTGGTGCTCAAACTGCTCAAACCCTACATGGTAAAATAAGGTAGGCATATAGTATGCGTTAGTACGTTTGAATGTACTAAGTATGCGGGTATGCAATGTATATGGCTTACCGGGCCTGCATAATCATGTTAGATGGCAAGGGCACATAAAATACAAGAACATATAAGTAATAGAATTTAATATACAAGATGCCATGGGATGCGTGATGCATGCAATGAGACAATGCTCCTGTATATATATAACGGGGATGGACTATAACTGACAAACCAAATCCAGGCGAGCTATTACATGAGTTGGACCAATTTGGACCTCCCACCGGTAGGGAGAAGATTACTTGCCAAAGGTAATCTTTATCACACCTTACCGGCAACCCCATTTCGGCGGATGGCCACCTTCCTTACGTCCAACCCCATTTCGAAAGGGTTTTCACATTCACATCATAACATAAGTAACGAATATCCATTCCTTATTGGCAACCCCATTTCGGTAATAGCCTCATTCCTTATGGGCAACCCCATTTCGGAAGGGCCCCTATGCTGGCATATAGTTCAAGGAAAGGGAGAAGGACCTTGAGAATATCCCTAACGCCCCCAATCCATCGGTGCTAAGTACACATCCCATTAGAATATTTATATACGCACATATGCTTCAAGAGGGTCAAATATCCATTTCAAAACTTAATTGTACAAGTAGGCTCAAATGCCAAATCACAAAATTATGATCATAACACTCATGCAAGGAATAGCTCTTCTACACATATAACAAAATTGTGCAAGCACCCATAACGCTCAAGGAGCCCTAATCATAGACATACCAGTGATAGACCTTCTTGTCATGTCCCATGTCTTACCAAAAATCACATCATAATTCCTTTTTAGGACAAATTGGGCTTAACCCCAGATTTCCAAATTTTTCATGTATCAAAGTCATGAATGTGATGCAATGCATAGTGTAGAAATGGCATGAGTAAATTAGAGTATATCAAAATTAGCAATATAATGTAAAGACTAAAATCCATAATAAAATTCATATAAAATGTAGTATAGATCACCCATGTATGGTAATATCTTAGAAGGACTTGCATGTTCATATTTTCATAATCCAAACAGTTCATACTACTCAAACTTATCATAACTTCAAATTTCGGAACATAATATAGCACATGCATGGTGCAAGTTACCAAGAACAAGTAGTAGAATTCACATTTCAAGTAGACAAATTCATAAATTAGTTTGAAAGGAACTTTGGGTCTTCTTGGTTGAAAGAGACCAAGAATAAAAACCCATATACCTGATTTGGAGACAACCTTGAGGTGATATGCACTTCAAATTGTGAGTCCTAGCTTGAATGATCCTAGAGAGATGTGGGAGAGTCTTGAAGGAGTGAATTTTAGAGAGAGAGAGAGAGAGAGAAAAAATGGCTAAAAATGGTGAAGTCTTACTTATATAGGGAGCTTAGGAAGGATGGAAAATGACAAAATTTTCGTTGGAACAAGCCAATATTTCAAAAACGTCATTAATGAAACGGACCAGGAATTGATCCGTCTGAGGCATATGGTCCAGTATACGATCCGTGTAGTGTCGCACGGACCATTTACTGTACCATGGTCCCAAACATAAATTTTTCTGAGGCAAGATTTTCCGGACTACGATCCGTGTAGTGTCGCACGGACCATTTACTGTACCATGGTCCCAAACATAAATTTTTCTGAGGCAAGATTTTCCGGACTAAGTACTACAACACGGTCCGATAAATGGACCGTCTCGGGTAACACGGACCGTTTACTGCACCATGGTCCCGGACTTTAATTTTTCAGAGGCGAGATTTTTCGGACTAAGTATCACGACACGGTCAAATAAACGGACCGTTTGGGGTCACATGGACCGTGTGATGGCCCGTTTACCCTCCAATTTCCCGGTGCCACTTCACGGGAGGCCACACGGTCCGTGTGCCTTCACACGGGCCATGTAGGCCCTTCTGTGAGGTGATGCCTGGCAAAATAATTTCTGGGTAGTTGACCTCAAAGTGACGTCAAGGATCCGAGGCTTTTTATAATGATAGAATTCTACAATTTTAACACATAGTCTCATCTATTAAACATTGAAAAGGATTCTTACTAAATAAACACCTCTTGATCCCTAAACGTGTATTAGTTTATTGTAACTTCATAATATATTTAACTTTTTACAATTAAAAAAATGAGTAAATAGCGAAGTTGATAAAAGAAAAAATACATCAATACAAGTGTCATCTTACCTAATTATCTTATACCAGCTTATTTTCATATATTTGAATAAAATTATTTTGATATAGACTTTTGAGTTCTTAACATAGACTAATGTAAAGAATAAAGTAAAACAATAGTAATAGAATATTAAGAGGAACACAAAGAAGACCATTTGACTAATTATTTAGAAATTCTCGCTAAACTTTGTAACTACTGTATCAGCTCACTCTTAGTGAGTCTTTCCTTTACTGCACTTGGATTAGGCTTGACCTTTTAAATGTCCCAAATGTTCATTATTATCATCCCTTTTACTATTCTATCATCATGTTTCAGACGATACCAAAATTATATTAATTAATATCGTATTACATGAAGGTGAATAATTGGCAATAACTGATTTTTTGACAGATTAAAACAATATACTATCTTGTTTTAGTAATTGGGAACATCCCTCATAATTTTTTTGTAAAAGATTATTACTAAATACTTAAAATTACTAAATTGCAGTATGAAATAGCCCAAAAGGTAATAGGATTAGTAAGATATTTTTATAGTTTATTTTTCATGTAGTCTCTCAACTAATAGTTATTGCTTGAAAGGAACATTTCTTCATGAATCAATTTTTTTCAACCAAGAAAATAATTTTTTGAGATAATAACTATTTGGTGAGTGACAAACTAAAAACTAACTCAATAATTTTACCACAAAAGAATTTAAAAGCCAAGCTTCCTATTGTATTCCTCTTAGCCAGCTGCAATTAGAAGGTTCACAAAGTAAAATTATCAACTATAATGGTAGGACTAAATATTTGAATCTAAATGAAATGTACACAGTGCAATATCGTTAGCATCAAATTATACAAATCTAACTGCAGTACTAATCAACATTTAGAATAAGAAGATTAATAATACCCATTTGTGATTAATATAAAACTAAAAGTACTTAAAAAAATTTTTAAAAAAAAAAATATCAACGTGAGAAACTAACTTAAAGTCCCCCCCCCCCCTCATCTTACCCTAACTAAAAGAAATTAATGTAATGTTATGATTTAATAAAAAGGAAGAAAAAAGAATATACATTCCATTTGGATTTGTGTAACCAATAGGTAGGTGTTGAATGTCTTTTGTCGTAGACTCATAACACACTATGTGCTCTTTACAATACACCCACTTAAAAAATATCCTGCACGAAAAGCATTAAAAAAAATAAGTAGTAGAGAAAAATTAGTATTTATTAGATATACATCATGTGGCTGAAGCATCTGACAAGAGGAGCTACAATACTAATTTTGCTCTACTAGGGTGCTTCTCCTTTCAGGTACTTCAATCACATAATGTATATCAAAAAATACTTATTTTGCTCTACTACTACTTATTACGTTTTTAATATTTTTTGTGTAGGAATTTTTTAAATATTTTAAGTGGGTGTCCTGTGAATAGGACATAGTGGGTGACGGGTCTAAGACAAAAGGCATTCAACACCTACCAATTGGTTCCACAAATTCAAATGGAATGTGTTTTCTTTTTCTTCCTTTTTATCAAATCATCACCTTGAATTAATTTCTTTCGGTTAGGCCAAAAAGAAAGAGGGGAAAAACTTTAAATTAACTTCTCATTTTGTTATTGTTGGCATTACGAAAATGCAACGTCGTGATGACCCGGAAAATAATAACTACCACATGAAAAGCAAGTTTACTGGAATAAACTTAAAACAAACTATAAACATACTAAAATTCTTCCATTAGAATACCTAGTTCAACACTATTAGTGAACTAAATCAACAAGAAATCAAACAATTAGGAGTAATATTATTTAATAATAGTCCAAAACAAACATAATATTTACTCATTGGAAAAATGTACCTATCACAAGGAAACCAAAATTGCATTGAGACAGCCGAACAAATAGAACAAAGTACACATAAATAGTATAAAATGAAGAGCAAATCCGAGTAAAAACAAATTCAACAAAGCTTGAAATATTAAAAAATGCAACCAAATAAATCTTATTGCACATGTAAATGATTCAAAAACTTAAATAAAAATTGATAGTGAGTTGTTGATTGTTCGTTTATCAGTGGAGCTCGTAAGCGATGGAAAAGCAACGATAGAAGCTATTGGACAGATCTGGTTCGTTTTTCTAGCGTGTCCCCCGGCATTGCGAGCGAGAGTTATGGACTGTTGGGTCTTGTTTTGGTTGGATTCCATGATTGTTTTGGGTAATAAATGGTGGTGTTCTTGATCGGAAATGGTGGCTGATTTGTGGTCGTTTAGTGGTGTTTCTGGTGGGTATGGATGGTGTTTTCGCGAGAATTATGGAGACTAGAAAACAATGGTGGTGGGGAAGTTTTGATGGGCTGTTGGGAGGCCGTTTGCGTGGTGTTTTGAGGAGTATGGTGGCTGATTTTGTGACTAGTTGTTGTGGGGTTTTGGGAGAGGAAAAGAGCGGTTGCAGTGGTCTATTGTTGGTAATAGCGAGGAAAAAAAAGAGAAATGGGGTTGGAATCATGCGGTGGTAGATTGGACAAGCTTCGGTGAGGTCGCCGAAAAAATAACATCCCTGAATACACAATCTGAGAATTCCTAACCCTAATCTCAAAGTTATCTACCACAACTTATTATTGGAACAATGTAAAATTATATAAACACATCAAAACCTAATGAACTAAAAAAATAAGGGCGCAAATTGTGGGCTAATTAAATACTTTTGTACAATTTTTATCTATACAAAAAAAAAAGAATTATTAGACTATGTTTACAAAAAACTAAAATGAATTGGAGCAAATATAACCAATGATATATAAAAAATATTATTTAATACAAAATAATAATTTAATAAAATCAAATTAATATTTCAGATTATGATAAAAAAATATTAATGACTAAAATTAATTAAAATTCAAAATTAAGCTAATACAAATTCTAATATTTTGAAAATAAGAATAAAAATTAATCAAAAATTGTCAAAACATACTTTGAACTATTTTAAAAGATAACAGCAAAAAAGCTATAAAATTGTCACGACTCGGGCCTAGGGCCTAGAAGTGACATGGCGAATGGGAAGCTGAGAGTCCCCAAATGAGCCCCAAATTAACCAAATCGACATCATCGGTTCGGAAGCACATTCAAATAGTAAACACATAGTTCTAAGGGATGGGAAAGTAGGACTCACGCTATGGGGATATCGAAAGGAAAGAGATTTACGTGGATTCGCATAGCACATAGCACATAAGAACTAAGCGGCATGTAATTATGACTCATAATAAATGGTACTTAGGCTGAAACGCGAAATCATAGCCCTTAGTCAAAATACTCATGCATAGGAATAACTCGTCAATATATACGCAATGGTGCAAGCGCCCAAAATGCTCAAAGAACCATAATCATTGGCATATATGTGATCACATTTTTTTCATAACCATAATCTTATCAAAATCATTTTATAAAACATAATTGGCTTAAACCACTTCATAATATCAATAAAATCTAACGTCCATAGATGCATATGCCATGAATGATGTGGGAATAACATGGGTAATTGAGATTCAATCTAAAATCAATAATATAATACGAAATTCAAGCAAATCCATAGTCAAATCCACATTTAAATCATATTATAAATCACCCATGCATAAATCAAGCTTTAAAGGGGACATGCATGTTCATAACTTCATAAGCATCAATGTAATCATAAAAATAGGGCTTAAAGTAACTTAAAATCATAAATAAAGTACAACTCATACATCAATTGAATTTATTAAGCAATAATTTTCAAAACCTATTTTTAAAGTAAGCAAAATTACATGACAATCAATTGAAAAGAGTTTGGGTCTTCTTGGTTGAAAGGGAACAAGAATCAATCTCACATACCTTAATTAGGAAGAGGAATTTGAGAAGAATTTAGCTTGAAGTTGAAACCCCAATTGAATCCTAGCTTGAATCTTGAAGGTGAGACTTGGAGAGAATTTTGAGAATTTAATTCTAGAAACTAAGGGTTAGTCTTGAATGAGGGTTTTGAAGTAGTGTAGGAGAAGCTTAGGAATGTAAAGGGCTGGGGGAGGGGGGATTAAAGGTCTTAAAAAGTCTTGGGGATGAGTAAAAATATCAAAAACACCTTAATAAAATGCCCCTGTAAATTATTAACGGAATTTGACATGGTTGGCTTCACGGGTCGTGAAGCGCTTCAAGGTCCGTGAAGGCTCCCCTTCTAGCCCAGACAGATTTTGCGAAAAAAGGGCATTACTTCTTGTTCCAAACTCGGAATGAGGTGAAACCAGATGAGTTAGAAAGACAATTCAAAGAGATTCAATGTGATAGTTCATGAGACACCTAGTTCTTTTCGTGCTAAGAGATGTGATCATTTAAAGTTGACCCTTATATCGACTCTTGTGAAAATCTTAGGCAATGGAATTCCTTAGAACTTGACTTGATGTTGGAGACCCTTGATGGCCTTAAACAACATAAATAAACTTGAATTGAAGTCTTGAAAGTGAACTTAGCTTGAGCTTGAACATCCCATACTTAGAATTTTTCAACGAAGTCACCTTCACGGGAGGCCACACGTGCCGTGTAGTGTCACACTAGCCATGACACTACCCGTACCCGTTTTCTTGGAGAAAATCCACGATTATGTTACAAGATTGTGATTCCAGAATTAGATAAATTTCACTCTAGAAGCCTTAGGTATGGCCATACGGGCCGTGATGCCCCACACAAGCCATGTGCCTAGATGTGTGACCATACTTGGTGCCAAAATTGTGGGATTTAAAGCCAAAGCCACCACACGGTCCACCACACGGTCCATGAAGTGTCACATGGACCGTGAGGGGTCCGAGTGTCTTGTGCCTTAGTTTAAAACGCCACATTTAAGGGCGAAATATCCTCCATAGGCCAAGGGCCACTCCATAGAGGCTCTACACGGGTCGTGTGACCTCACATAGACCGTGAGGGCTCCCATAAAGTGTCACCTTGGTCCAAACCTTTTCCGAAACTAAATTTCATGCTTCACTGAGGTCATACGAATTTCAGGTCCTTACATCATCTCCTTCTTGGGAACATTCGTCCTAGAATGTGCAAGAACAAAGCTTGAAAGGCTTGACTTAGGACATGAAACATCCGAACACAAGGTACAATGTATAGTTTATCACTGGAAAATGATAAAGTCTTAAAACCCATATTAAAATATATTCAAATCATTAAAAGAATCATAAAAATCATTTCCGTGCTTGACATGTATGCATGTCATGTCATGAAACTCAAAAGTAGAATTAAGACCATTAAGAAGAGGAAGAACCTAATATCATAGGCTTGAGTAGATTGGAAAGGATAGAGCTATCGTTGCATCATACTTGATTCCACTCCCCACGTAGCACATTCCACATCGGATTCCTCTAAAGTATTTTAACCGAAGCCACATCCCTATTAAAAAGCCGCTTCACTTGACCATCAAAAAGCTCAACATGAACTTCAAAAAAAAAAGTTCTTCTCAACCTCAATACAATCCAAAGGTACAATGGCACCAGAATCACCGACCAACTTTCTCAATATAGACACATGGAAAAATCAGGTGAATAGAACTCAAATTCGGAGGTAAATCCAACCTATAAGCGACATTACCAATCAACTCAACAATCTTATAAGGATCTACATACCAGGGTCTTGGCTTTCCCTTCTTCCCAAAATGCACCACATCCTTTATGAGAGAGACATTCACATACATCCAATTACCAATACGAAACTCAAAATCCCTCTTTCTAACATCCGAATAAGACTTTTGATTACTTCGAACCATTTTAAACCTTTCCCTAATCAATTTCACTCTCTCCATAACCTCCAGCACTAAATCTAGGCCCTTAGAAGTCATTTCATCTTAACTGAAACCACTCCACTGGAGATCTACACTTTTACTCTATAAAGCCACAAATGGTGTTATACTAATGCTAGCATGAAGGAAATTGTAGTAAGCAAACTCAAGAAGTGGTACATGATCAGCCCAATTACCTTTGAATTCCAAAACAAAAGCCCTGAACAAGTGATCCAAAGTTTGAATTATCCTCTCGGTTTGTCAATCGGTTTGATGACGAAAGGCGGTGTTCAACTTTACCTTAGTACCAAGTCCTCCTTGAAAAAACCTCCAAAAGTGAGAAGTAAATTGGGTGCCGCGATATAATATAATATACCTAGACACACCATGTAACCACACCAACTGTTGGATGTACAACATTACATAAGCTTTTGTGCTAAAAGTAGTCTTGACCTGTAGGAAATGAGCTGACTTAGTCACCGGTCAACGATAACCCAAGTGGAGTCAAATTACCTTCGGTCCGGGGCAAATCAACCATAAAATCCATATTCACATCCTCTCATTTCCAAGTAGGAATCTCAATATCTTCAGTCAAGCCACCGGGCCTTTGGTGCTCTACCTTCACTTGTTGATAATCATCGTATTAGGGTACAAACTTGGCTATGCCCTTCTTTGTACCATTCCACCAATATCCTTCCCTTAAGTCCCGATACATCTTAGTCAACCCCGGGTGAATCAAATAATGAGAGTTATGGGTTTCACTCATGATCACCTTCATAATATCATCCATGTCTATAACATATAACTGGCCTTCATATCGAAGCGCAGCATCTCCCCCATGGGAGGAATACTCTATCTTAATCTTTTTGCAACCAACCTCGTCAATCCAACCAATGATGGATCTAGATCTTGCTTAGCCTTAACATTAATAACCACTAAAAGTTCAGTCCCCTCCTGAACATGAATACCACCATCATTAGAGTTGGCCAACCTAACACCCAATCTAGCCAAACTGTAATCATCCTTTGCCAACGCTTTCTTCCTTTCATCAAGAGGAGCCACATTTCCCATAGATAGTCTACTAAGAGCGCCGGCTATAACACTTGCCTTGTTAGGGTGACATTGTACCCTCACATCATAGCCCTTAAGGAGTTCCAACTATCTCCTTTGTGTATAGTTAAGATCTCTTTGAGGAAACACATATTGCATGTTCTTGTGGTTGGTGAAAACATCGACATGCACCCCATAAAAATAGTATTTCCCAATCTTCAAGGGAAGCACCACTGTTGCTAACTAAAGCTCATGAGTTGGGTAATTACACTTATACACCTTCAATTGCCTTGACGCATAGGATATCACGTTACCCTTCTGCATAAGTACACAATCCAACCCAATCCAAGAAGCATCACAATACACCACCAACCCATCTAAGCCATTCTGTAAAGTCAAAACAGAAGCCGATGTAAGCCAACCTTTTAAAGTTTGAGAACTCACCTCACACTCATCCGACCATACAAACTTGGCTTTCTTTTCAGTCAACTTGGCCAATGGGGCTGCATTAGATGAAAAACCTTCCACAAACCTTCCATTATAACCAGCCAACCCAAGGAAACTTTGAATATCTAAAGGAGCAAGCATTTCAAAAATGCACATCCATCACGAACTCCCTTTTTTACTTCATCTATAAGATCACTATAACATCTTTTACCACTAGATTGAATTATGATGCCAAGGTAACTCTCTTATTCGTTGGGGAGGGATGGAGGTAGGAAATCTCAAGACACGTTCCATGGCACAATAAGAATCATGAAAAAGTGAAACATTTCCTAAAGCGCTTCGTAGCCTCCTACCCATAGATGTGGCAACCTTCACACCCGTGAATAAGACTCTACTTGACGAGACATATTGGACTTCAAGGACCATTTACAAACCTAGTGCTCTGATACCATCTTTGGCACAACCTGGACCTAGGGCTTAGAAGTCACATGATGATTGGGAACCCGAGAGTCCCCAAACGAGCCTCAAAGTATCCAAATCCACTTCATCGGTTCGAAAGTACTTTCAAATAGTAAACACATAGTTCTAAGGGATGGGAAAGTAGGACTCACGCTATAAGGATATCCAAGAGAAAGGGATTTACATAAATTCACATAGCACATGGCACATAAGAACTAAGGGGCGAGTAAGTATGACTAACTCTATTGGGGCAATACGGGGCTTAGGAGATTCCATATTTCTAAATCAAATATATATACATATCACAATTCCCATAATAAATCCATGATAACCAAATCTAATAGATAACCGAAATCATAAGATTTAAATATAACAAAGAACATATAGAATATACGAGAGTCTACAAGATGTACAATAATGCCATTAGTCATAAGATGGGACGGGGGGCAAGACATGTTCCGGGCTCACCCTTAAAGTAAATAACATAAGCAAGGCTTCATAGATAGAGGAACGGTGGCTTGTCTTTGGAAGATAGGACTTACCACAACCTATATCTCAAATTCAATCTAGCGTCAAATGGTGGGTGAAGGTAATCTCCGGTGCCTACATGGTGAGATCATGTAGGAAAAAAGTATGATTTAGTACGTTTGAATGTACTAAGTATGCACACATGCAATGCATATGACTTATTAATCCTGCATTTTAAAGTTAAATGACAAGGGCACATAATATAGAAAGAATCATATATCCAAAGAAGGGTAGTATACAATATGCAATGAAATTCATCATGCATGAAATGCAATAATGCTAATATATAGTGGGGATATGACCTAAACCAACATGAGTAAGATCAAGAGAGCTATCACTCGGAATCCCAATGAAATCCCCTCATCGGTACAAAAGTGGTCTACTTGCATAAGGTAAACCATACTTCACCTTATAGGAACAATACCTATTTCGTATGAAGTAACACCCTTACGGAACTACACCCATTTCGGATAGGATTTTCATATGACATATCATATTATACTTCACGTTACGGGATCAAGACTCCTTTTTTATAAAGCAACCTTCCTTACGGGAACTACACCCATTTTGGATAGGATTCTCATAACCTATGTTAGGCACATAGTTCAAGAAAAGAGAGAGTGAACCCTCAACCGATCGTTGCTAAGTCGGTATTCCACGAGAATACATTATTGTACATATATACATGTTTTCAAGAGAAATTAGTCATTTCCAATGCTTTAATTGCACATTTAGGCTCAAAAGCCAAACATCATTCATAATAAATCATACTTATTCTCAAATGCCAAATCATAGCTCTTAGTAAAAATACTCATGCATATGCATAGCTTGTCTACATATACGGAATGGTACAAGAACCCAAAATCCTCAAATAATGATAATCATTGACATATATGTGATCACATTCTTGTCATAACCATAATTTTATCAAAATTATTTCATAAAACATAATTGGGCTTAACTCACTACATAATTTCCATAAAATTCAATGTCCATAGATGCACATGCCATGAATGATGAGGGAATAACATGGGTAATCGAGATTAATCTAAAATCAATAATATAATACGAAATTAAAGTATATCCATAATTAAATTCACATTTAAATAATATTATAAATTACCCATGCATAAATCAAGCTTTAAAGGGGACATGCATGTACATAACTTCAGAAGCTTCAATATAATCACCATTATAGGACTTAAAGTAATTTAAAATCATAAATAAAGTACAACTCATACATCAATTAAATTTACTAAACAATAATTTTCAAATCCCATATTTAAAGTAAGAAAAATTCCATGAAAATCAGTTGAAAAGAGTTTGGGTCTTCTTGGTTGAAAGGGATCAAGAATCAATCCCATATATCTTGATTAGGAAGAGGAATTTGAGAAGAATTTAGCTTGAAGTTGAAACCCCAATTGAATCCTAGATTGAATCTTGAAGGTGAGACTTGAAGAAAATTTTGATGTTCTAATTCTAAAAAGCTGAGGGTTAGTCTTGAATGAGGGTTTAGAATTACTGTAGTAGAAGTTTAGGAATTTAAAGGGGGGGGGGGGAGGGGGGGAGGGGGAATTAAAGGTGTGAAAAAGCCTTGTGGATGAGTCAAAATATCAAAAACTCTTAATAAAATGTCCCTTTAAATTTTAAATGGAACTTTACACGGTTGGCTTCACGGGTCGTGAAGCTCTTCTCGATCCGTGAAGGCTCCCTATCTAGCCCAGACAAATTTTTCAAAAAAGGGCATAACTTCTAGCTCCGAACTTGGAATAAGGTGAAACTAGATGCATTAGAAAGATAATTCAAAGAGCTTCAATTTGATAGTTCATTGGAGACCTAATTCTGTTCGTTCTTAGAGATATGACTATTTAAAGCTGACCCTTCTATCGACACTTGTGAAAATCTAAGGCAATGGAATTCCTTTGAACTTGATTTGATGTGGGATACCCGTGATGACCTCAAACAACATAAATAAGCTTGAATTGAAGGCTTGAAAGTGAACTTAGCTTGATTTTAAAGATCCCATACTTAGAATATTAAAACGAAGTCACCTTCACAGGAGGCCACACAAGTCGTGTAGTACCACATGAGCCATGATACTGTCTGTGCCCCTCTCCTTAGAGATATTTCACTCTGAAAGCTTTAAGGATGGCCATACAGTTTGTGACGGTCCACACGAGCCGTTTGACCATACTTGGTCCCAAAATAGCATGATTTGAAGCCATGGCCGCCACACGGCCGACCACACGGTCCGTGAAGAGTCACACGGACCGTGAGGGGTCCAAGTGTCATGTGCCTTTGTTTAAAATGTCACATTTAAGGGCCAAACATCATCCATAGGCAAAGGGCCACTCCGCGGAGGCTCTCCACGGGACGTGTGGCCTCACACAGACCGTGAGGGCCCCCATGAAGTGTCACATTGGTCAAAAACTTTATCGAAACCTAAATTTCATGCTTCATTAAGGTCGTACAAATTCTGGGTCCTTACTGAAATATTTTGAAATGTTGGGTCGAAATTGGGTGTCAATAGTTATTTTTTAAAAAATAAATTATAGTAAGTACTTTTAGTGTAAGGAACCGGACTTTCGAACAGCTTTATCGGACCTCTTAATGTTGTCCCCAATGAAAACTTACTAAGTGACGCTCCATGGAAGGCCCACACATCCCTTATTTAGCCACATGGATCATGTGGCCTCCAATGGAGGGGATGTTTGCCATATTTACGATGGTTTGGATGCGACGAGAAATTTCAGGCCAGTGTGGGCACACGGCCACCCACACGGACCATGTGGCGTGTCACTGGCCGTGTGGCCCACCGTGAGGCTCGCGACTTGAAAATATTTCAAGTATGAAATCATTTCCTTATAACGTTTTTGTGCAAAAATTTTCTAAGTGATGTTTTACAGCATTTGTCCCTACTCAGACCTAGGGCCTAGATGTAACACGTCGAATGGGGACCCGAGAGTTCCCAAACAAGCCTTAAAGCAATCAAAATCACATCATTGGTTTAGAAATGCATTCAAGAACTAAACACATAGTTCTACGGGGCGAAAAAGTAGGACTCACGCTATGGGGTTATCATAAGGGAAAGGGGTCTTTCACTCGAAACGTATAAACATACATAATCTGTATAATCAACTGAGATATCAGATTCTCGAATGGATTTATCGAACCTCTTAGTTGTTCCGAACAAAAATTTACCAAATGTTGCTCCATGGAAGGCCCACACGGCCCATTTGAAGCAACACAGACCGTGTGGCCTCCCGTTGAGGGGTACTTGGCCAAGTTTTTTATTGCGTCGACTCGACGAGAAATTTCAGGCCAAGTGTGGGAACACAGCTACCCACATGAGTCGTGTGGCGTGTCACGGGCCGTGTGACCCACCCTGGGGCTTGCGAATTGAAAATCTTTCTAAGTGTGATATCACCATCTCATAACGTTTTCATGCAGAATTTTTCTATGTGATGTTTTACAACTTTTGGCATGACCCATTGGCGTTATACATGCCGTGTGGTTGCCCATATAAAACCTCTTAACCTCAGAGAAATTATAAGTTTTGGCGTTGAATCTGTCTAAGTGCGGTCTCACGGGCACTGTTCATGGTCCGTGTAGTGGCTCACAGATCGTGTAGGCGCCCGTGTGGTCCAGACGGTTCATTTTCCTACCCGTTTCATTAATGGCATTTACGTAATTATGGTTTATTCTAATTATGATTTGTGACCTTTTACCTCTCCAAAACCCCTAAATTCAGTTGAAACCCCTTGTCATGACCCGGGGTTAGGGCCTAGATGCGACACGGCGAATGGGGACCCGAGAGTCCCCAAACAAGCCTAAATTATCAGTATCCACATCATCGATTCAAATAGAATTTAAACATATATAAATAAATAGCAGAAATCAAATCTCCAAAATCCATTCATTTATAGATAAGCAAAAGAGGCGGATCTAGGGCTTCTTCGACTTCTTATTCATAGTTGAGATACTCCCAACCTCCACCAGCAAGCAGCACCGGAGTGAATCGTAATGTGGCGGCTTCTATGAAGAAGGCGACGCAAAGAAGGCTCGAGGTCTTGTTAAGGAAGGCGGCAAGGGCCGACGAAGGGTGGAAACGAAAGGCCCAGTCCAATGGCTGCTTCAGCGGCTGCAATAGCCATAACAAAAATTGAGAAAATGTTTGATGGTGAGAGATAAATCCTTGAACGCACTTTTTTACTCAGATGGGTGAAATATGACAGTTGGAATAGCCTTGTCTAAGAAAGATTTATAGGGTGCCTAACCTTGCCTCTACTCAAGGAACATAGGCCATGACAAGTTCCAGGCTCACCCTCAACAAAAAAACATACATAATAAACACAAAAAATAACTAGCTCGCCCTCGGAAGATGGGGCTCACCACAAAAATCTTCAAGAACGGACTATTCGCCCAGTGGCTGGTACCCAAACTGCTCGGTCCCTACATGGTAAAATAATCTAGGCATAGAGTATGCATTAGTACGTTTGAATGTACTAAGTATGCGGGCATGCAATGCATATGACTTAACAAACCTGCATACATATGTTAGATGACAAGGACACATAATATACAAAGATCATATAAGCAATTGAATTCAGTATACAAGATGCCATGGAATTCATGATGCGTGCAATGCGATAATGCTCCTATATAACGGGGATAGACTATAACCGACAAACCAAATCCATGTGAGCTATTACATAAATTAGACCGATTGGGACATCCCAATGATAAGGAGAAGATTACTTGCCAAAGGTAATCTACATCACAGCTTACGACCATGCATTTCGGTGGATTGTCACCTTCCTTACGACCACACTTTTTGGAAGGATATACAAGAATCATATCAAACATGTCATAGCATAAGAAATATAGACGAATATCATTCGTCCCTATGTTGGCACATAGTTCAAGGAAAGGGGGAGGGTCCCCAATCCATCGGTGCTAAGTCAACCATATCGCACAAGAATACTTATATATATATGTGTGTGTGTGTATACATGCTTTCAAGAGAGTCAAGTACCTATTTCAACATGTTCAACGCACATGTAGGCTCAATGCCAAATAACAAGATCATAGTCATAATGCTCATGCAAGGAATAGCTCATCTTCATGTACATGATGGTGCAAGTACCAAAGATGCTCAAAGAGCCTAAGCATAAGACATATATGTGATCACATTTTTGTCATAGCCCATATTTTATCAAAATCATGTCACAAAACGTATTTGGGCTTAACCCACTTCGTAATTTCCATAAAATCCATGTTCATGAATGAAATGCAATGCATGATGTCGGGATGGCATAGGTAATGTAGAGTAAGTCTAAATCAGGAATGTAATATGAAATCTAGAATATCCACAATAAAATCCACCTAAAAATCGTTGTATAGATTACCCATGCATAATACCATCTTTAAGGAGTCATGCATGTTCATAATTATATAACTCAAGGTGATTCATCATAATAGGGCTTGCCATAACTAAAAATCTGGAATAATGTACAGCCCATGCATTGATCGAAGTTAACAAGATCAAATAGTAAAAACTCACATTTAAGGTGACTAAAACTTCATGAAAATAATTGAAAGAATTTTGGTTCTTCTTGGTCGAAAGGGACCAAAAATTAATCCCACATACCTGACTTGAAGATGAACTTGAGGAGAGAACGAACTTCAAATTGAAGATCTTGACTTGAGGTTTTAGAGAGAAGTTGGAGAAGTCTTGTCGGAGAAATTTTAGAGAGAGGGAGAGGAAATGGAGAAATGTCTGAAAACTGAGGAAGTTTGGTTAATTTAGGGACTTAGGAGAGGTGAAAAAGTCGAAATTCCTTTTTAAAACAACTGAAATTTCAAAAATGTCATTAATGAAACGGGCTTGAATTTGGTTCGTCTAGGTCACAAGGTTAGTTACAGGGTCCGTATAGCATCACACAGACCGTGAATAGTGTTGGGGCCCATGACTTAGAACTCGCAGAAGAACAATTTCACTGAACTAAGTAGCACCCCATGGACAAGTTCACAGACCATTTGGTGTCACACGGATTGTGACCTAGTCCATGTAAAGGTAACTCTCCACACAAAGGCAAAACGGAAGGCCACACGGGCCATGAGGCGGCACACGGAGCGTGTGAAGGTCCTTGTACCGTTACTTGGAAATTTTTCCCATGTCCCAAGTTTGCCCCTACGGGGAACTGATCAAGTGTCACTCCACGGGAGGCCATACGGACCATGTGGCTCCTCACGAGCCATGTAGGTCCCTCTGTGAAGCGATCAAATGTCACTCCACGGGAGACTATACGGACCGTGTGGCTTCATATGGGCCGTGTAGGCTCCTCCGTGAAGTGATTCTTGGCAGTTTTCCTGGGGAAAATTTTAGGACCTCAAGGTAATGCCAGTGAGAGAAAAATCTGGGTCTTTACATCATCTCCCCCTTGGGAATATTGGTCCCCGAATGTGCAAGAACAAGGCTTGAAAGGTTAGAGTTAGGGCAAGACACATCCGACACAAGATAAAATGCATAATTCAAATCAATTAAAAAATAGTTTTGTACCAAAAGCATCATGCAAAAACTGTAGTTCAAGACCCTTAAGCTCATATCAAGATTGTATCCAAATCACTCGAAACACATGTAGAAAAAAAATCTTTTAGTGTACATGTATGCATGTCATGTCATGAGACTCAAAAAGGCAAGATTTGGCACCATTAGACAAGGAAGATCCCTAGTACCTTAGGCTTGAGTAGATTGGAAAAGATGAGGGTATCGTTTCACCATGTCCAGCTCTGCCTCCCAGGTAGCACTTTCCGCTTGTTGATTTCTCCAAAGTACCTTTACCGAGGCCACATCCTTGTTACGAAGCTGTTTTACTTGCCTATCCAAGATCTCCACCGCACTTCCTCGTAAGACAAGTTTTCTTCAAACTCAATTTCTTCCAAAGGCATAATGATTCTAGGATCACCAATTAGCTTCCTCAACATAGACATATGGAAGACCAGATAAATGGAACTCAAATCTATAGATAACTCCAGCTTGTAAGCCACACCTCGAATCTGCTCCACAATCTCGCAAGGACCAACATACCGGGGGCTTAGCTTGCCCTTCTTACCAAAATGCATCACACCCTTCATAGGAGAAACTTTCACATACACCCAATCACCGACATGAAATTTAAAGTCATGTGTGGGGTAGTTATGTTCATGCACCTTCAACTGTCTTGATGCATACGCTATCACCTTACCATTCTACATAAGCACACAATCCAGTTCGATCTGTGAAGCATCACAATATACTACGAACCCCTCTGAACCATTTGGAAAGGTCAAGACGGGAGCCAAAGTAAGCCGATCCTTTAAGTTTGAAAACTTCTTTCGCATTCATCCAACCATACAAACTTAGCCTTTTTCTGGATCAACTTGGTCAATGGAGAGGCAAGAGATAAGAAACCCTCCACAAACCTTATGTAGTACTCAGCCAACCCAAGGAAATTGCGGATATCCAAAGGAGTCAGCGGTCTAGGCCAATTCCTCACGGCCTCGGTTTTCCTCGGATCCACCTTGATACTGTCTTGGACACCACATGACCGAGGAAGGCCACTTTGCCCAACCAGAGTTCACACTTGCTAAACTTGGCATACAATTTCTTTTCCCTTAGAGTTTGGAGGACTATCCTCAAGTGATTCCCGTGCTCCTGTTCACTTCGGGAGTAAATGAGAATATCGTCAATGAAGACCACCACAAAGCTATCTAGGAATGGTTTAAACACTCGGTTCATCAAGTCCATAAATACGGTCGGAGAATTAGTTAGGCCAAATGACATCACCACAAATTCGAAATGCTCATACCTCTTTCGAAAAGCTATTTTGGGGATATCACATTCCCTAAATTTCAACTGATGATACCCAGAACAGAGATCAATTTTTGAGAAGTGAGTGGCACCTTGAAACTGATCAAACAAGTCATCAATCTTGGGCAATGGGTACTTGTTCTTAATAGTCACCTTATTCAGTTGCATGTAGTCAATACACATACAGAGGGACCCGTCCTTCTTCCTTACAAATAACACGGCAGCACACCACAGTGATGTACTGGGCCGAATAAAACCCTTCTCCAATAGGTCCATTAACGGCTCCTTTAACTCCTTTAATTCTGTCGGTGCCATCCGATACGGAGGAATAGAAATAGGCTAAGTATCTGGAAGAAGATCTATGCTGAAGTCTATCTCTCTATCCAGAGGAATGCCTGATAAGTCTTCGGGAAACACATTTGAAAATTCATTCACCACCGGGACCAACTCAAGAGTAGGCACTCCGGAATCCATATCCTTGACCCTCAAAATATGATAGATGCACCCTTTAGAAATCATTCTCCGCGCCTTGAGGTAGGAAGTAAACCGACTATTAATAGAGGAGTCACCACTCTTCCATTCAAGAACTGGCTCACCAGGAGGTTTGAACTGGACCTTTCGGGTTCTACAATCTATGGAGGCATATGATGCATGTAGCCAATAAATTCCAAGAATCACGTCAAAATCAAACATCTCAAGTTCCACAAGATCACATGGAAAACTTTTATGCAACACAGAAATAGGGCATCCTTGATAGACTCTATGAGCAACAACAGATTCACCCATGGGGGTGTAGGCCGAGAAAGGCTCCCTTAAAATCTAGGGGCTCGAACCGAATATAACATCCAACAGCGGAGTCACAAAAGACAAATTTGCACCCAGGTCAAGCAAAACATAAGCATCAAAATCAAAGACTTTTAACATACCAGTCACGAGATCCGAAGCTTCCTCGGCATCCTGGCGAGCATGGAGTGCATAGAACCGGTGTTTCCTTGGGGAAATACCTTGGGGACCCCTTTGTTGACCCTGCCCGCCTTGGGCTACCTGACCTTGGCCTCCGCGCGCATTCCCATGGCAATCAGCAACCATATGATCCTTACTTCCGCATCAGAAGCAAAGTCCCAAATCCCTCCGGTAGGTACTTGTGTGGGGTCTTCCACACTTGTCACACATAGGATATCCTGGTCCGCCACCCATCGGTACCCCGAGAGGGGGTGCTCGAGCATTGGCCACCCGAGCTCCCAAACCTTGGCCTGGTTGAAAGCGACCAAAACCAATATTTTTAGCATCGAAGAACCTACCGTCAAAGCGAGCTCTCTTTGGATCGTGGGCCCTTTTATCTTTGAGTTTCGCCCCTTCGATCTGCTCAGCATACACCATGAGTCTAGCAATATCCATATCCCGAATTAGCATAGCAGTACGACATTCTTTCACAAGCAAGTCAGAAATACCCGAAACAAATTTGTGCATCCTTGCATGGGGATTGGCCACCAGGGACGGAGCATATTTGGAAATCATGGTGAACTTGAGGGCATAATCCCTCACACTCATACTCTCCTGCTAGAGGTTGATAAACTAAGTCATTCTGGCCTCTCTCAGCTCAAGTGGGAAGAAGCGATCAAGGAAGGCTGATTTGAACTCCCCCCATTTAACATCACCACTACAGACCCTCTCCAAAGCCCACTAAGTATACCACACTTGAGCTACATCCTTCAGCTGGTAAGCAGCTAGTCCAGCGTTTTCCTCAGAAGAGACGCCCATAATATTCAGTATTTTTGAGAGCTCCTCAATGAACTCCTGAGCATCCTCATCGACCCTTGACCCGTAGAACTCCGGAGGATTTATCCAGGTGAAATCCCTCACCCTAGATGCAGGTGTAGGGTCCTGTAGAAAGTTAGCTTGCCTCGCCTAAGCAGTCACCACCTGAGCAAGCATGGCGAAAGCGGTGCGGAATTCACCGTTAGAGATAGGCTCCTCCATAGGCTCATGAGGAGCCCGATCTTCATCAGCCGGAGCCGCCCTAGGTAGAGGGGGTCTTCCTCGAGGCATCTGCTGAAATGGATCAACAACATCGATAAGTAAGGAAATTTCATAAACCATTCACAGCACAACAAAAGTCACGAAAAAGTGAGGAATTTCCTAATACGCATCCATAGCCTCCCACTCATAGATATGGTGCACTTCACACCCATGAATAGGACTCTACTCAACGCGACATATTGGACTCCGAGGACAATTATAAACCTAGGGCTCTGATACCATCTTTTGTCATGACCCGAGGTTAGGGCCTAGATGCGACACAGCGAATGGAGACCCAAGAGTCCCCAAACAAGCTTCGAATTATCAGTGTCCACATCATCGGTTCAAATAGCATCTAAAAACATATAAAGAAATAGCAGAAATTAAATCTACAGAATTATTTCATTTATAGATAAGCAATATGACAGTCGGAATAGCCTTCTCTAAGAAAGATTTACAGAGTGTCCAACATTGCCTCTAGTCAAGGAACGGGGGCCAGGACAAGTTTTGGGCTCACCCTCAACAAAACAACATACATAATAAACACAAGAAATAACTACCTCGCCCTCGGAAGACGGGGCTCACCACAAATATCTTCAAGAACGGACTATGCGTCCAGTGGCTCGTACCCAAACTACTCTGTCCCTACCTGGTAAAATCATGTAGGCATAGAGTATGCATTAGTACGTTTGAATGTATTAAGTATGTGGGCATGCAATGCATATGACTTACCGAACCTGCATACCAATGTTAGATGACAAGGGCACATAATATACAAAGATCATGTAAGCAATTGAATTCAGTATACGAGATGCCATGGAATTTATGATGCGATGCAATGTGATAATGCTCCTATGTAACGGGGATGGACTATAACCGACAAACCAAATCCATGCGAGCTATTACAGGAATTAGACCGATTGAGACCTCTCACCGATAGGGAGAAGATTACTTGCCAAAGGTAATCTATATCACACCTTACGACCACGCTTTTCGGTGGATGGTCACCTTCCTTACGACCATGCTTTTCTGAAGGATTTACAAGAATCATATCAAACATGTCATAACATAAGCAAGATAGATGAATATCATCCGTCCCTATGTTGGCACACAGTTCAAGGAAAAGGGGAGGCCCCCCAATCCATCGGTGCTAAGTCAACCACATCCCACAAAAATACTTATATATATATATATATATATATGTGTGTGTGTGTGTGTGTGTGTATACGTGCTTTCAAGAGAGTCAACTACCTATTTCAAAACGTTCAATGCACATGTAGGCTTAATGTTAAATCACCAGATCATAATTATAATACTCATGCAAGGAATAGCTCATCTAAATGTACAAGATGATGCAAGCACCCAAAATGCTCAAAGAACAAAAGCATAAGACATATATGTGATCACATTTTTGTCATAACCCATATTTTATCAAAATCATGTCACAAAACGTAATTGGGCTTAACCCACTTCGTATAGATCACCCATGCATAATACCATCTTAAAGGGGCCATGCATGTTCATAATTACATAACTCAAGGTGATTCATCATAATAGGGCTTAACATAACTAAAAATCTGAAATAATATACAACTCATGCATTGATCGAAGTCAACAAGATCAAATAGTAAAAATTCACATTTAAGATGACTAAAACTTCATGAAAACAATTGAAAGAATTTTGGGTTTTCTTGGTTGAAAGGGACTAAGAATCAATCCTACATACCTGACTTGAAGATGAACTTGAGGAGAGAACGGACTCCAAATTGAAGATCTTGACTTGAGGTGTAATGACCCATAATATCGTTATGGAATTTGTCGTCTTGATTTCCTTAAAGATTTATCTCGTAAGAATTTTAAATGGAAATTTTGGACTATTCAATAACTATGACTCTTTAATTTATGGGGTAGTTTGAATAATTAATATAAGTGGTGGGTTAAATGTTATTTTGGAGAAAATTTTATACCACTTGGTGCTTATATAAAAAAAATAAGTTACAAAACTTCTAATACTCAATTTGAAAAAAAATAAGAAGAAGAATAAGGGAAGTAAGGGTTGCAGCTCAACGATGACAACGACGACGGATAAACAAGTAAGGATTTAATGCTTTAGGTTGAATAATAACATTATAATATATATAGATGCATACAAATATGCTGCAAACCATTTCCAATTGGAAATGGATTAGTGGACGAGCACTGCCAGTGCTTTTGGTCCAATTTCCAGCAAAAAAAAAAACTTATTATTTGTTTGGGGTTTTGAATGTGCATATATGTATATATTTTCATATTAATATTCGGGTCTTGTATTATACGAATAATCATAGAATTATATTATTTGTAGGAGTAAAGATTTAACCCTAGATTTGATATTTAGGAATTTACTATAGATTTGGGTCTTGTTAGTTTTAAAATCTTATTGTGATAAATTATTTGTTTAGATCGTGGTGCTACGGATTCTATTCGAAAGGGAAAGGCTCAAGTATTTGATTGATCGTGATTTGACTAAGGCAAGTGAATTTCTTAACCTTTGTTAAGCATATAGAATCTTGTGCTTCCTATGTGAGGTGTTGATAGTGATTTTGAAATATGAATTTGGCGTTGATGTTATTTTAAAACTATGTGGTTGTGAAATGTGCATTGTATTAAAATTCGGTCATCTCCTCATCATAGTGTAAACCTGTCTATTGCATTGATTTTGTGGCAAATGTTATGTGAACTGAGAAAGAATAAGGATTAAAAAGGATGTACCATTCGAGGGACGTGTCGCGCGCCGCGACGGATATTATAAATCGAGGGACGTGTCGCACGCCGCGACAGATACTATATATGATTCGAGGGTCTTGTCGCACGCCGCGACGGATGAACGGACTAAGAGTCCCCCATGGGTCCCAGACTGAGAGACAACGGGTGTGTATCACTAGGTCAGACATGCATCATTCTACTTGTCATTGCATTGCATTGCATTACACATTCTTATCATTTATGAGCTTATGGGTGCCTTTTTGTGAACTGGTGATAGGTGAACCGATTCCTGTGTTGTTGATCTATGAATATTGGTGTGGTTACTGAGCTACATGTTATATACATTATGAACTATTATGTTGGACCGATGTTATGTGTGTTGTAGTTGTAGATGTTCTGGCATGGAGTTAGGAGTACTTGTATTCTGTATTGCTTAATTTTGCGTTTAGTAGTTCACTTGTTGGGTACCGTGTGTTTGGTACTCACCCCTTGCTACTACAATTTTATTTTTGTAGGTTACGAGCCCAGATCTTCGTGATACTTTCTATTATTCCTTGTCTGAGGCTTCCTGTGGAGATTGTGCGAGGTAGCTGTTTGTCACCCCAGCTGACTCCCGCTCCTATTTATGATTTTGTTCTACATTAGAGACAATGTCATTTGAGACTTATGCTTTTCTTTCAAATCTATTGTAATACATTAGAGGCTTGTGCACGTGACAACCAGGTTTTGGGATTTTTAATTAAGTTGATGTTTTATCTGCAATTAAACCTTTCATTTTATCATCTTCTCGCACTTTACTATGTTAATTGGGTTGCTAGGCTAACTTGTCTTGATGGGTTAAGACGAGTGCTATCACGCCCATTTTCGGTTCGTGACAGTTGGTATCAGAGCCCTAGGTTCATAGGTCTCACGTGCATACAGCCGAGTCTAAGTAGAGTCTCAAGGATCGGTACGGAGACGTCTGTACTTATCTTTGAGAGGCTATAAAGACTTTTAGGGAACTTCTTTTTATTCACTCTCTCTTATCGTGCTTAAATTGTTCTTTAGTATTGAGTTGTGCCCGTGTTCATTTGACAGATGGCAAGGACTAGGGCTACTGTTGCCGGTGGTAGAGGTGGGGCAGCTCCCGAGAGAGTTGTTGAGGGCCCAATTAGAGGTAGGGGAAGGGGTCGAACTAGAGGATGTGCCCGAGGAGCGACACGAGTTAGAGGACAGGCTAGAGGGGCTCCTCTAGAGCCACAAATAGAGGTTGGTGAGGAGCAGGTTCCTTCAGAGCACGTAGCCTCACCTTTGCTGTAGGATACCTTACTTAGGGTGCTAAATGTACTTGAGAGTTTTGCTTCGAATGGTAACTCGACAGGCATGCCCGGCGGTTCTCAGACCGGAGGAGGGGCTCAGACTCCAGATCAGCATCAGGCTCCCATGGTTCGTGGTCCAGTAGAGCAGCCACCACTCGATCCTAGAGTTGAGATTGATCTTGCACCAGCTGTTGAGGTTCGGGGTGCACCTGTGGCCACATTGACTGAGAATGAGCAGCGCTGCTATGAGAGGTTTAGGAAAATGAACCCACCTCAATTTCAGGGTGGGAGGACAAAGGATGCTTATGATTTTCTGACTACTTGCAGAGAGCTGTTGGATACCGTCAGCTTAGCTGAGTCACACGGGGTTCGATATGTTACTCTTCAGCTCCGTGGGCCTGCCAGAGAATGGTGGAGGACATATTCAGGATCTTTGCCAGTGGGATCTCCCACAGTGTCTTGGGAGATGTTCTCTAGTGCTTTCTGTGATCGGTTTGTCCCTTGGAGCATGAGGGAGGAGAGCCGCTTGAGGTTTGAGAGCCTGAGGCAGGGCGGCCAATCAATCATCGAGTATGAGACCCGTTTCTGTCAATTATCTAGACATGCGGCAGCCATTATTCCAGATGAGACAGAGAAAGTTCGTAGGTTTGTGAGAGGACTGACCTATTCTATCCGACAGGCAGTGTTTAGAGTATCTAGGGATGGAGCCTCTTTTCAGTCTGTTGTGAGTGCGGCCAAGGAGGCAGAGCTGATGGAGAGAGAAGAGTTCGGGGACCCCAAGAGGGCCCGTGGGTCCGGTCAGTTTTCTGGTACCTCATCTGGAGGTAGAGGGCCCTATAGAGGAAGTGACTCATTCCAGCGTCGAGGACCAGTTCATGCATCATTACCTACTCCTAGGGGTGGTCAGGCACATCATGGATCTCATAGTACGGGTCATGACTTGTATGGTTCTCAGCAATGATCAACAGGGCGAGACATCAATAGTAGTTCTTCAGGATCAGCACATCCGTCCCAGAGTCAGAGATTTTGTTATAGTTGTGGAGATCCTGATCACTTGATACGACAGCGTCCCTTATTAAGAGGACAAGGAGGGACCCATCCCAGATCTTCTGTTCAGACTAGACCACCTACCCCACCACCATACAGGGGTGAGACAGAGCTCAGACAGCTAGAGGTTGTCACACTTCAGGCAGAGGGGCGAGCGGTGCCATAGTTCCGCAGTGTAGGGGTAGAAGCGTTGCTCAGACAGGTGGTGGTAGGGGATCACAGTGTTATGCATTCCCGGGGAGGCCCCAGGCAGAGGCTTCTGATGCGGTTATCACAGGTATTATCCCGGTTTGTCATCGACCTGCGTATGTATTGTTTGATCCTGGAGCCACCTATTCTTATGTGTCCTCCTACTTTTCAGCTGGATTTGATTTACTATGTGATCGTATGCCTGTTCCTATCCATGTTTCCACACCGGTAGGTGAGCCCTTAGTGGTGGATCGAGTGTGTCGATCCTGTCTTGTTTCTCTGGTTGGGTATGATACTTGGGTAGATATGAGTATTCTGGAGATGGAAGACTTCGATGTTATCTTGGGAATGGATTGGCTTTCTCCTTATCATGCTATTCTTGATTGCTATGCAAAAACTGTGACCTTATCCATGCCCGGTGTACCAAAGATTGAGTGGAAGGGTAACGGTGGTTCTTATCCTAGCAAAGTTATCTCCTACGTCCATGCGCAGAAATTAATTAATAGAGGGCGTCTGTCTTACTTGGCTTTCATTCGAGATACCAGTGTTGAACCAACTCCTATGGAGTCTATTCCTGTGGTTCAGGAGTTTGTCAATATGTTTCCTACTGACCTTCAAGGTGTTCCTCCCGATAGGGATATTGACTTCCCTATTGATCTAGAGCCAAGCATTAAGCCCATCTCTATCCCTCCATATAGAATGGCTCCAGCTGAATTGAAAGAATTAAAGGAGCAACTTCAAGATTTGCTGAGCAAAGGGTTTATCCATCCTAGTGTGTCACCATGGGGTGCCCCCGTCTAGTTTCTGAAAAGGAAAGATGGGTCTATGAGGATGTGTATTGATTACAGACAGTTGAACAAGGTGACTATCAAGAACAAGTACCCTCTTCCCCATATCGATGACTTTTTTGATCAGCTTCAGGGAGCGGCTCTGTTCTCTAAGATTGATTTGAGGTCTGGTTATCATCAGTTGAGGATTAGGGCATCAGATATTCCTAAGACAGCTTTTCAAACCCGTTATGGCCACTATGAATTTTTGGTGTTGTCTTTCGGGTTGACTAACGCCCCTGCAGCATTCATGGAGTTGATGAATAGGGTGTTTCGTCCGTACTTAGATTCTTTTGTGATAGTATTCATTGATGACATTTTGATATATTCCAAGACTGAGGCTGATCATGCTCGTCACTTGAGAATAGTGCTACAGAGGTTGAGGGAGGAAAAGTTATTTGCAAAATTCTCCAAGTGTGAGTTCTGGCTTGATTCGGTGGTATTCTTAGGGCATGTGGTGTCCAAGGATGGGATTAGAGTGGATCCGGCTAAGGTTGAGGCAGTCAGAGATTGGACACGACCTACTTCAGCTACCGAGATTCGCAGTTTTGTGGGGTTAGCTGGGTATTATCGACGGCGTATTCAGGGATTTTCTTCTATTGCAGCCCCATTGACTAGACTAACTCAGAAAAATGTAGCCTTTCATTGGTCCGATGAGTGTGAGGAGAGCTTCCAAAAGCTCAAGACTTTGTTGACTTCAGCTCCCATTTTGACACTACCGGAGACAGGTGTGGACTTTACGGTGTATTGTGATGCTTCAGGAGTTGGTTTAGGTGGTGTGTTGATGCAAAAGGGGAAAGTGATTGCCTATGCTTCTAGACAATTGAAGGTTCATGAGAAGAATTATCCTACCCATGACTTGGAGCTAGCGGCTGTGGTTTTTGTGCTTAAGTTGTGGCGTCATTACTTATATGGGGTTCGTTGTGAGGTATTCACTGACCATAGGAGTCTTCAATATATTTTCAATAAAAAGGATCTGAACTTGAGGCAGCGTAGGTGGATTGAGTTGCTAAAAGACTATGATTTGACCATTCTATATCATCCGGGAAAAACTAATGTTGTGGCTGATGCCTTGAGTAGAAAGACTTCTAGCATGGGGAGTCTAGCCGCCATTAGAGTTGAGGAGCGACCTTTGGCCAGGGATGTTCAACGTCTAGCTAATGGCCTAGTCAGGTTACAACTCTCTGATGAGGGTGGTGTACTTGCTTTCATTGAGGCTCGTTGTTCCTTGATGGACCAGATTCGAGAGCGCCAGTTTGAGGATGAAAAGTTGTGTCTCATCAGAGACAAGGTGATTAGAGGAGAGGCTAAGGAAGCGACACTTGATCCTGATAGTGTCTTGAGGATTGGAGGTCGAATTTGTGTGCCTAAGGTAGGTGACTTGATTAGAGTGATCATGGATGAGGCTCATTGTGCTCGTTATTCCATTCATCCAGGAGCAGCGAAGATGTATCATGACCTGAGTCAGCATTACTGGTGGTGTGGCATGAAAAAGGACATCACAGACTTTGTGTCCAGATGTTTAACTTGTCAGCAGGTTAAGTGTGAGCACCAGCAGCCTGGAGGTGAGTTACAGAGGATGCCCATTCCTACATGGAAGTGGGAGCGTATCACCATGGATTTTGTGGTGGGTTTGCCCACTACCATGGGTGGTTATGACTCTATCTGGGTAGTTGTGGATCGATTGACTAAGTCTGCCCATTTCATTCCTGTCAAAATTAAGTATACAGCGGAGAAGTTGGCTGAGCTTTACATCGTCAGATTGTTAGATTGCATGGTATGCCTGTTTCTATCATTTCAGGTCGGGGTTCACTCTTCACCTCACATTTTTGGAGGGCCTTGCAGCACGGTCTAGGCACTCAGTTTTATATGAGTTCAGCATTTCACCCTCAGACAGATGGGCAATCTGAGCGGATGATTCAGGTGTTGGAGGATATGCTTCGAGCATGTGTGATCGATTTTGGTTCCCGTTGGGACCAACACTTGCCCGTAGCGGAGTTTTCAATAATAGTTACCATTCCAGTATACGGATGGCTCCATTCGAAGCTTTGTATGGTAGACGGTGTAGATCTCCGATTGGTTGGTTTCATTCTGCTGAGATGGACTTATTAGATGCAGACTTTCTTAGGGATGCTATGGAGCAGGTCCGTATGATCCAGGGTAGGTTGTTGACTGCTCAGAGTCGACAAAAGAGTTATGCAGATAGGAGGGTTCGAGCGCTAGAGTTTATGGTGGGCGATCATGTTTGGCTTAGAGTGTCACCTATGAAGGGTGTTATGCGGTTCGGTAAAAAAGGAAAGCTTAGCCCTCGTTTCATTGGCCCATTTGAGATTTTGGAGCGAGTCGGAGAGGTGGCCTATAGACTAGCTTTGCCACCTAGCTTGTCATCCGTGCATCCTGTGTTTCATGTCTCCATGCTCCGAAAATATGTGCCCGATGAGTCTCATATACTTTCATTCGATTCGGTGGTGTTGAGTCCAGACTTGTCATTTGAGGAGGAGCCTGTGGCTATTTTGGATAGGCAGGTGCGAAAGCTTAGAAACAAAGAGATTGCTTCTGTGAAGGTGCAATGGAAGGATCATCCAGTTAGAGAGGCGACTTGGGAGATGGAGTCTGACATGCGGGCTAAATATCCTCATCTTTTTGAAGCTTCAGGTACTTTCTTTTACCCTATGTTCGAGGACGAACATGATTTTTAGTGGTGGATAATGTAATGACCCATAATATCGTTATGGAATTTGTCCTCTTGATTTCCTAAAAGATTTATCTCGTAAGAATTTTAAATGGGAATTTTGGACTATTCAATAACTATGACTCTTTAATTTATGGGGTAGTTTGAATAATTAATATAAGTGGTGGGTTAAATGTTATTTTGGAGAAAATTTTATACCACTTGGTGCTTATATAAAAAAAATAAGTTACAAAACTTCTAATACTCAATTAGAAAAAAAATAAGAAGAAGAATAAGGGAAGTAAGGGTTGCGGCTCGACGACGACAACGACGACGGATAAACAAGTAAGAATTTAATGCTTTAGGTTGAATAATAATATTATAATATATATATATATATGCATACAAATATGCTGCAAACCATTTCCAATTGGAAATGGATTAGTGGACGAGCACTGCCAGTGCTTTTGGTCCAATTTCCAGCAAAAAAAAAACTTATTATTTGTTTGGGGTTTTGAATGTGCATATATGTATATATTTTCATATTAATATTCGGGTCTTGTATTATACGAATAATCATAGAATTATATTATTTGTAGGAGTAAAGATTTAACCCTAGATTTGATATTTAGGAATTTACTATAGATTTGGGTCTTGTTAGTTTTAAAATCTTATTGTGATAAATTATTTGTTTAGATCGTGGTGCTACGGATTCTATTCGAAAGGGAAAGGCTCAAGTATTTGATTGATCGTGATTTGACTAAGGCAAGTGAATTTCTTAACCTTTGTTAAGCATATAGAATCTTGTGCTTCCTATGTGAGGTGTTGATAGTGATTTTGAAATATGAATTTGGCGTTGATGTTATTTTAAAACTATGTGGTTGTGAAATGTGCATTGTATTAAAATTCGGTCATCTCCTCAAAATAGTGTAAACCTGTCTATTGCATTGATTTTGTGGCAAATGTTATGTGAACTGAGAAAGAATAAGGATTAAAAAGGATGTACCATTCGAGGGACGTGTCGCACGCCGCGACGGATATGATGAATCGAGGGACTTGTCGCACACCGTGACAGATACTATATATGATTCAAGGGTCGTGTCGCACGGCGCGACGGATGCACGGACTAAGAGTCCCCCATGGGTCCCAGACTGAGAGACAGCGGGTGTGTATCACTAGGTCAGACATGCATCATTCTACTTGTCATTGCATTGCATTGCATTACACA
The DNA here is from genome assembly GCA_029948455.1 of Solanum rostratum. Classification (NCBI taxonomy): domain Eukaryota; kingdom Viridiplantae; phylum Streptophyta; class Magnoliopsida; order Solanales; family Solanaceae; genus Solanum; species Solanum rostratum. The sequence continues at coordinate 9,540,747 of CM057055.1, read as the reverse complement.
TTTTTATCATTTATGAACTTATGGGTGCCTTTTTGTGAACTGGTGATAGGTGAACTGATTCCTGTGTTGTTGATCTATGAATATTGGTGTGGTTACTGAGCTACATGTTATATACATTATGAACTATTATGTTGGACCGATGTTATGTGTGTTGTAGTTGTAGAGGATCTGGCGTGGAGTTAGGAGTACTTGTATTCTGTATTGCTTAATTTTGCGTTTAGTAGTTCACTTGTTGGGTACCGTGTGTTTGGTACTCACCCCTTGCTACTACAATTTTATTTTTGTAGGTTACGAGCCCAGATCTTCGTGATACCTTCTATTATTCTTTGTCTGAGGCTTCCTGTGGAGATTGTGCGAGGTAGCTGTTTGTCACCCCAGCTGACTCCAACTCCTATTTATGATTTTGTTCTACTTTAGAGACAATGTCATTTGAGACTTATGCTTTTCTTTCAAATCTATTGTAATATATTAGAGGCTTGTGCACGTGACAACCAGGTTTTGGGATTTTTAATTAAGTTGATGTTTTATCTGCAATTAAACCTTTCATTTTATCATCTTCTCGCACTTTACTATGTTAATTGGGTTGCTAGGCTGACTTGTCTTGATGGGTTAAGATGAATGCTATCACGCCCATTTTCGGGTCGTGACATGAGGTTTTAGAGAGAAGTTGGAGAAGTCTTGTAGGAGATATTTTAGACAAAGGGAGAGGAAATGGAGAAATGGCTGAAAACTAAGTTTTGTTAATTTAGGGACTTAGGAGGGGTGGAAAAGTCGAAATTCATGTTTAAAACAACTAAAATTTCAAAAATGCCATTAATGAAACGGACCTAAATTTGGTCCATCTGAGTCACACGGTTAGTTACATGGTGTGTGTAGCATCACAGGAACCGTGATAGTGCCGTGGCCCATGACTTAGAACTCGCAGAAGAAAAATTTCACCGAACTAAGTAGCACCACACGGACAAGTTCACAGACCATGACCTAGTCCGTGTAAAGGTAACTCTTCACACAGAGGCCAAACGAAAGGCCACACGGGCCATGTGGCATGACACAGACCGTGTGAAGGTCCGCGTACCTTCACTTGGAAATTTTTCCCATGTCCCAAGTTTGCCCCTACGGGGAACTGATCAAGTGTCACTCCGCGGGAGGCCATACGGACCGTGTGGCGCCCCATGGGTCGTGTAGGCCCCTCCGTGAAGCGATCGAATGTCACTCCACGGGAGGCCATACGGACCGTGTGGCTTCACAGAGGTCGTGTAGGCTCCTCCGTGAAGTGATGCTTGGCAGTTTTGCTGGGGAAAATTTTAGGACCTCAAGGTAATGCTAGTGAGAGAAAAATCTGGGTCTTTACACCTCTTACCCTCAAAATATCACTCCCAAATACTCTCTACTCTCATATCTCAAGACTCAAAGCTAGGGCTTCATTGGAGTTCAACTTCAAGTTAGGTTTTTCCCCAAATTTTAGCTCCTCAATCAAGGTATGTGGGATTGATTCTTCGTCTCTTTCAACCAAGAAGACCCAAAAATCATTTCAATTGATTTCATGAATCTTCTGTTTCTTTATATGTGAGATTTCATTATTTGATTTGATTAAATTAAATTGGTGTATGGGTTGTTCTTTATTTATGATTTTAAGTTATTTTAAGCCCTATTATGATGACTTACATAGAGATTATGAAGTTATGAAGATGCATGTCCCCTTTAAAGTTTGATTTATGCATGGGCGATTTATATGATGATTTGAATGTGGATTTAATTATGGATTTACTTCAATTTTGTATTATATTATTGATTGAATCTATGTTACCCATGTTATTCTCACATCATTTATTGCATTTACAATCATGAACATTGGTCTTTATGGAAATTATGAAGAGGGTTGATCCACACTATGTTTTATGAAATGATTTTGATAAGACATTGGTTATGAAAAGAATGTGATCGCATACATGTCTTATGATTTTGACTATTTGAGCATCTAGGGTGCTTGCACAATCTTGTATTTTTTAATGAGGTATTCTTGTGCATGAGTATCATGATTTTGATCTATGGTTTGGCATTTGAGCCCAAATGTGCATTGAACGATTTTGGAATAAACCTTGTATCTTTTGAAAGCACGTATATGTATAAGTATTGACCGGGTCGTAAGTTACATGAAAGGAGCAAATATATTGATACTAAGTTCCATTTCATTAGAGATTGTATATCAAAGAAAGAGGTAGAGCTTGAGTTTGTGAAATCTCAAGACCAAGTTGCAGACATTTTCACCAAGATACTGAAGACTGATATTTTTCAGAAGTTGTGGATGACTCTTGGATTAGTGAATCAAGTTTAAGGGGGGTGTTGAAAAAAAATAAATTTATTTAGATTATTAAGTGTGTTCACATCATTTTTAATTTAGCTCATGAACCAGTAGATTAATGTATTAGAAGATACATGAATTGTTGAAAACGTGTAGATTATGTCTAGTTAGGTGTATTCATAAACTTGGAGGCTGTGAAGTATTAATTATGGTACATGTATGCTAGGCTAGGTACATGGATGAATTTACCAATAAATAGTCATGTAATCTAGCCATTTTGTTGTAGGCCAAAAAAGTTGATTAGAAAATCATCTTCCCTCCACTTCTCTTCTACTTATAAGTTTTGCGTAATATTTGTGTTGTCTTGCTCTCTTAAATTTCCAACAGTTTATTGTATAAGTGGGAAGCCCCAAAGCAATAAGTTGAAACATCAAATTATCCTTCAAAATTTGAATAATAATTTAAGCCTTCAAACAAATACTATAACAATAAAAATTGTGTGTAAACAAATGAAGCATGTACAAGTACATACATATGTACATACATACATACATACGTACAAGCATACATACGTACATGTATGTATGTATGTATGTATGTATGTATGCATACGTACATATCAACGTGTCTCTTCAATAACTATCATAATAGCATAGTAATAATCTTTAACACCATAAAATTTCACAGAAGTTCAAACCATATCATCATCCTCATCATCATCATTCATATATACATTATTAAAAGTGCGAAGCTTCAATGGGTAAAGTTGAATTACTATTTTAACCCTACACTAAATTAAAATATGATCATAATTAATAAAATATTAAATAGTAAAAAACTCTTCTCTTTCTTTAAACTATGTATATTTATATATTAAAGTGTAATAATTATTACTCCAAAATGTTTTCAGATAATAGTAACACTGATTCATATTAGAAGTAGCAAAACAATAACCAAGTCAATGAATATATATTGTCCATATTTTTATTCATTATTCTACTCTTTCATGTATTATATAAAGTATCAATTTATGATCCTATTCATATTCCCCACTAATGACCCCTTAAAATTCTCATTTATAAATAAAATTTTATGAAAACCTTATAGGTTTAGAATAACACCATCAGTTTTAATATGAAAACCCTAGAATTATAAAAATTAGTTGAATAGAACCATCATCCCGCATTCACTATTTTCATCTTATGTTTTCCTTCGGCAAATTAAACATAATTCACACTATTCTAATATCAAATATCTTTATACTGATCAATATGGGATACACGTGCAACATACGTATCCAGATACTAGTTTATCTAAATATGAAAGTAAATGAAAACATCAAACGTCATTAATATTCTTCTAAAAGAAACAACCAACTCTTACATCCTGCAATAATTGATATATTTTTGAACCGTTGATATAATTGCTTTCCTTTTCATTTTTTCTTTTAATGTAAATATCATGTAGTTGAATTTTGTTTAGAACGCATAAAGTTTCTTATTGCATATTGCATTTTTTTCATTATAAATCATGTTGTTTGGTAGCTTCTACTAAATTGACGTGATGCTTTTCGTTGTGTAATGACTCCTTTGGTCATTACAGGAAAGCTAATGGTGAAAAGATTTGTGCTAGAAATATTTTGTGTAGTAACTTAAAAATATTAAGCTAGGCCAATCTCAAGTGGAATCTATGTAAAGTAAGGATCTAGAGAAAACTAGAAAAGGATTGGGGTTAATGTATAAGGGTAGATTAAAATTTTTGTTATCAAAGGCATTCAGAAGTCCATAAAACTTTTAAAATTGAAATCGAATAAATAGGACTCCTGGTATAGAGTCTGGCGTGAAGGGTTAATTTATAATGTCAATGTTTGAGGGTGTGTTGCAGAGTGGGAACTTTAGTGAAGATTTCAAGCTTCTTTCTAGATGCAAACTACTATAGAGGGAAGAATTTTGCTATGGAGGAGCCTTTATGGAGGATCAGGGGCTACTATAGCACGGTAAGTGATGAATTTATGCAAAAAAGTTCTAACATTATTTATTATTCTACAAATTCACTATTGGGAGAAACAAAATGACATCTTAGGAAAAAGATTACTAGTGTTCCATCATTTACATCGATAAAGGTAAGACCATCTTACTTGTAATTCAATTCTTAAGCCTTAGAAACTATGGTAGTAATCTTGCAGAAGGGTTTTGACTTGTGCATGATGTAAAGTTGTTGCTTGGGTGGGATGATCATGAATTTGGACAGGGATTAGGATTAAGTAATAATTCAAAGTATTTTTAGGTCACTATACATTGATTATGTTATTTGTTTATTTATTTACTAGGTAAATTATCTGCCCTTCATGCAGTGGTGAGCACCATCTCAATAATCTTACACATGATCATCATCCAATGGTAAATTATAATATCTTTTTAATCCTACAACCAAAGAGAATTAATTTAAAATCATAATTAATTTTAGTATTGATTCAATTTACTGTAACTTCTTCATCATCTTATATGTGAATCCTCGGATAGTAAATCTCTTCAAAATGAATAAAAGGTCTATTATTAGGTCACTTTCTATAATTATCGTTTAAAAAATTTATATAAATATATTATTCATCAATTTCGGGCATTTCTCTGAATGAATTAGTCGTGAACTAGATAAAGTTAATGAAAATTAAGAATCACAACATATGAAGAATAAACCATTTTGATTAAATGATGTCTCAACAAGTCCTCATATTCAAAATCATTCACTATCGTTGACACCAATTTGCTACCCAAAAGTCATTTTTATTGCTATGCTAGTGCTTCTTGTAATGTGACTATGCCTTTAAATCGTGAAGTTTAACTTTTATCCAGTACTTCAACTTCTTCATATATCTTATTTATGCATAAATATTTTGTAGTTGCACTTAATATTTTCTTCTTCTTAGAACTCCTCAAAATATAGAGAAAACCAACTTGAAAAATACATATAATAATTTTAAAACTAATGATAAATATTTTTGAAATTTTAACACATAGTTTTTCCTACGAAATATTGAAAAATATTTTTACTAAACAAATATTAAGCTAATGATAGATTCTACAATTTTAACACATAGTCTCATCTAGTAAACATTGAAAACGATTCTTACTAAATAAACACCTCTTGATCCCTAAACGTGTATTAGTTTATTGTAACTTCATAATATATTTAACTTTTTACAGTTAAAAAAATGAGTAAATAGCCATGTTGATAAAACAAAATACATCAATACAGGTGTCATCTTACCTTATTATCTTGTACCAGCTTATTTTCATACATTTGAATAAAATTATTTTGATATAGACTTTTTAGTTCATAACATAGACTAATGGAAAGAATAAAGTAAAAAAAAATAGTAATAGAATAATAAGAGGAACAGAAAGAATACCGTTTGACTAATTATTTAGAAATTCTTGCTAAACTTTGTAACTATAGTATCAGCTCACTCTTGGTGAGTCTTTTCTTTATAACTGCACTTGGATCAGGCTTGACCTTTTAAATGTCCGAAATGTTCATTATTATCATCCCTTTTACTATTCTATCATCATCTTTCAGACGATAACGAAATTATATTAATTAATACCATATTACATGAAGATGAATAATTGGCAATAATTGATTTTTTGACAAATTAAACAGTATACTATCTTGTTTGAGTAATAGGGAACATCTCTCACAATTGTTTTTTTAACAGATTAATACCGAATACCTAAAAATTACTAGATTGCAGTATGAAATAGCAAAAGAGTTAACAGGATTAGAAGGTATTTTTATAGTTTATTTTTCATGTAGTCTCTCAACTAATAGTTATTGTTTGAAAGGAACATTTCTTCAAGAATCAAATTTTTTCAACCAAGAAAATAATTTATTGAGATAATAACTATTTGGTGAATGTCAAACTAAAAACCAACTATATAACTTTACCACAAAAAAATTTAAAAGCCAAGCTTTCTATTTGATTCCTCTTAGCCAACTGCAATTAGAAGGTTCACAAAGTAAATTTATCAACTATAATGGTAGGACTAAATATTTGAATCTAAATGAGATGTACACAGTGCAATATTGTTGGCATCAAATTATATAAAATCTAACTGCAGTACTAATCAAAATTTAGAATAAGCAAATTAATAATACCCATTTGTGATTAATATAAAACTAAAAGTTCTAACTAAATTTTTTAAAAAAAATCAACATGAGAAATTAATTTAAAGTTTTTCCCCTCTTTCATCTTAGCGTAACTAAAAGAAATTGATGTAACGTTATGATTTGATAAAAAGGAAGAAAAAAAATACAGTCCATTTGGATTTGTGGAACCAATAGGTAGGTGTTGAACGTCTTTTGTCTTAGACCCATAACCCACTATGTGTTCTTTACAATACACCCACTTAAAAAAAATCTTGCACAAAAAGCATTAAAAATAATAAGTAGTAGAGAAAAATCAGTATTTATTAGATATGCATCATGTGGTTGAAGCATCTGATAAGAGAAGCTATAAATACTAATGCTGCTCTACTAGGGTGCTTCTCTTGTCAGGTACTTAAATCACATAATGTTTATCGAAAAATACTAATTTTGCTCTACTACTACTTATTATGTTTTTAACGTTTTTTGTGTAGGATTTATTAAAATTTTTAAGTGGGTGTCCTGTAAAGAGGTCATAGTGTATTACGGGTCTAAGACAAAAGGCATTCAACACCTACCAATTGGTTCCACAAATTCAAATGGAATGTGTTTTCTTTTTCTTCCTTTTTATCAAATCATGACCTTCAATTAATTTTTTTCAGTTAGGTAAAAAAGAAAGAGGGGAAAAACTTTTAATTAATTTCTCCTTTTGCTATTGTTGGCATTCCGAAAGCGCAACATCGTGGTGACCCGTAAAATAATAACTACAATATAATAACTACCACATGAAAAGCAAGCTTACTGGAATAAACTTCAAACAAACTATAAACATATTAAAAATCTTCCATTAGAATACCTAGTTCAACACTATCAGTGAATTAAATCAACAAGAAATCAAACAAATAGGAGTAATATAATTTAATAATAGTCCAAAACAAAAATAATATTTACTCATTGGGAAAATGTACCTATCACAAGGAAACCAAAATTGCATTGAGACAGCCGAACAAATAGAACAAAGTACACATAAATAGTATAAAATGAAGAGCAAATCCGAGTAAAAACAAATTCCACAAATCTTGAAATATCAAAAAATCTAATTGCACATGTATAAGATTCAAAAACTTAAATAAAAATTGATAGTGAGTTGTTGATTGTTCGTTTACCAGTGGAGGTCGTAAGCGATGGAAAAGCAACGATAGAAACTATTGGACAGATCTGGTTCATTTTTCTAGCGCATCCCCCGGCATTGCGAGCAAGAGTTATGGACAGATCTGGGTCTTGTTTTTGTTGGATTCCATGATGGTTTTGGGTAAAAAATGTTGGTGTTTTTTATCGGAAATGGTGGCTGATTTGTGGTCGTTTAGTGTTGTTTCTGGTGGCTTTGGATGGTGTTTTGGTGAGGATTATGGAGTAGAAAACAATGGTGGGCAGTTTTGATGGCTGTGGGGAGGCGTTTGCGGTGGTTTAATTTTTTGAAGAGTATGGTGGCTGATTTTGTGACTTGTGGTGGTGGGGTTTTAAGAGAGGAAAGGAGCGGTTACAGTGGTCAATTGTTGGTAGCAGCGAGAAAAAAAGGAGAAATGGGGTTGGAGTCATGCGGTGGTAGATTCGCCAAGCTTCGGTGAGGTCGCCGGAAAAATAACATCCCTGAATACATAATCTGAAAATTCCTAACCCTAATCTCAAAGTTATCTACTACAACTTATTATTGTAACAATGTAAAATTATATAAACACATCAAAACCTAATGGGCTAAAAAAATAAGGGGCCCTAATTGTGGGCTAATTAAATTTATTTATACAATTTTTATCTGTAAAAAAAAATTATTAGACTATGTTTAAAAAAACCTAAAATGAATAGGAACAATTATAACCAATCATATATAAAAAAATGTTCTTTAACACAAAATAATAATTTAATAAAATCAAATTAATGTTTCAGACTATGATAAAAATATTAATTAAAATTCAAATTAAGCTAATAAAAATTCTAATATTTTGAAAATAACAATAAAAATTAATCAAAAATTGTCAAAACATACTTTGAACTATTTTAAAAGATAATAGCAAAAAAAGTATGAAATTGTCACGACCTGGGCCTAGGGCCTAGAAGTGACTCGGCGAATGGGAAGCCGAAAGTCCCCAAACAAGCCCAAAAGTAACCAAATCTACATCATCGGTTCAGAAGTGCATTCAAATAGTAAACACATAGTTCTAAGGGATGGGAAAGTAGGACTCACGCAATGGGGATATTGAAGGGAAAGAGATTTATATAGATTCGCATAATACATAGCACATAAGAACTAAGTGGCGGGTAAGTATGACTCACTCTATGGGGGCGATATGGGGCTTAGGATCTTTTACATTTCCATATCAAACACACATACATATTCTAATTCTCATAATCAATCCATGATAACCATATCCAATAGATAACCGAAATCATAAGCTTCAAATACAACACATAACATATGGAATCTACGAGAGTCTACAAGATTTCCAACAACGCCTCTAGTCATAAGATGAGATGGGAGCCAAGCCATGTCCCAGGCTCACCCTCAAATAACATAAGTAAGGCTTCATAGGTAGAGAAACGGTGGCTTGTCCTTTGAAGATAGGACTTACCACAACCAATATCTCAAATTCGATCGAGCGTTAAACGATGGGTGAAGGTAATGTCCAGTCCCTATATGATGAGATCAAGTAGGAAAAAAATATGCGTTAGTACGTCTGAATGTACTAAGTATGTGAGCATGCAATGCATATAACTTATCAATCCTGCATTTCAATGTTAGATGACAAGGTCACATAATATAGAAAGAATCACATATCCACAAAAGAGTAGTATGCAATATGCCATGAAATTCATTATACATGAAATGTAATAATGCTCATATATAGTGGGGATGTGTCCTTAATCGACATGAGTAAGACCAAGTGAGCTATTACTTGGAATCCCGATGAAATCCCCTCATCAGTACAGAGGTAGTCTACTTGCCAAAGGTAAACCATGTCAAAATTGCCACAAAATTTAGTGAAGCACTTCACCTTACGGGAACAACACCCATTTAATATGAAGTAACCCCCTTACATGAACTACACCCATTTTGGATTGGATTTTCATATAACATATAATATTATACTTCACCTTACAGGAACAACACCTATTTCATATGAAGCAACCTTCCTTATGGGAATTACACCCATTTCGGATAGGATTCTCATAACCTATGTTAGGAACATAGTTCAAGGAAAGAGAGAGTGAACGCTCAATCCATCGGTTCTAAGTCGGCATCCTACGAGAATACATTTATGTATATATATACATTCTTTCAAGAGACAATAGACATTTCCAATGCTTTCAATGCACATTTAGGCTCAAAATCCAAACATCATTCCTAATAAATTGTACTTAGGCTCAAATGCCAAATCATAGCCCTCATTCAAAATACTCATGCATAGGAATAGTTCGTCTACATATACGGAATGGTGCAAGCACCTAAAATGCTCAAAGAACCATAATCATTGAAATATAGGTGATCACATTCTTTTCATAACCATAATCTTATCAAAATCATTTTATAAAACATGATTGGGCTTAACCAACTTCATAATATCCATAAATTCCAATGTCCATAGATGCATATACCATGAATGATGTGGGAATAACATGGGTAATTGAGATTCAATCTAAAATCAATAATATAATATAAAATTGAAGTAAATCTATAGTTAAATCCACATTTAAATCATATTATAAATCACCCATGCATAAACCAAGCTTTAAAGGGGACATGCATGTTCATAACTTAATAAGTTTCAATGTAATCATCAAAATAGTATATAAAGTAACTTAAAATCATAAATAAAGTACAACTCATACATCAATTGAATTTATTAAACAATAATTTTCAAAACCCATATTTAAAGTAAGCAAAATTACATGAAAATCAATTGAAAAGAGTTTGGGTCTTCTTGGTTGAAAGGGAACAAGAATCAATCTCACATACCTTGATTAGGAAGAGGAATTTGAGAAGAATTTAGCTTGAAGTTGAAACCCCAATTAAATTCTATCTTGAATTATGAAGGTGACACTTGGAGAAAATTTTGAGAGTCTAATTCTAGAAACTAAGGGTTAGTTTTGAATGAGGGTTTAGAATTAGTGTAGGAGAAGCTTACGAATGTGGGGGGGGGGGGGGGGGGTTAAAGGTCTTAAAAAGTCTTGGGGATGAGTTAAAATATAAAAAACACCTTAATAAAATGCCCCTGTAAATTATTAACAGAAATTGACATGGTTGGCATCACGGGGCGTGAAGCTCTTCAAGGTTAGTGAAGGCTCCTCGTCTAGCCCAGACATACTTTGCGAAAAAGGGCATTACTTCTTGTTCCAAACTCGGAATGAGGTGAAACCAGATAAGTTAGAAAGATAATTGCAAGAGCTTTAATATTATAGTTCATAAGCCTCCTAGTTTGTTTCGTGCTAAGAGATATGATCATTTAAAGTTGACCCGTATATCGACACTTGTGAAAGTCTTAGGCAATGGAATTCCTTAGAACTTGAGTTGATGTGGGAGTCCTGTGATGGGCTTAAACAATAAAAATGAGCTTGAATTGAACGCTTGAAAGTGAACTTAGCTTGAACTCAAAGATCCCATACTTACAATTTGTCAACGAAGACATCTTCACGGGAGGCCACACAGGTCATGTAGTGTTACATGAGCCGTGACACTACCTGTACCCCTCTCCTTAGAGAAAATCCACGATTATGTTATGAGACAGTGATTCTAGAATTAGAAAAATTTCACTTTGGAAGCCTTACATATGGCCATAAAGGCCGTGACGCCCCACACGAGTCGTCTGCCTGGACGTGTGACCATACTTGGTGCCAACAGTGTGGGATTTAAAGCCAAAGCCACCACACGACCCACCACATGGTCCGTGATGTGTCACATGGACCGTGAGGGGTCCGAATGTCGTATGCCTTAGTTTAAAATGCCACATTTAAGGACCAAACATCCTCTATAGGCCAAGGGCCACTCCTTGGAAGATCTACACGGGCTGTGTGACCTCACATGGACCGTGAGGGCTCCTATACAGTGTCACCTTGGTTCAAACCTTTTCCGAAACCAAATTTTCATGCTTCACTGAGGTTGTACAAATTCCATGTCCTTACATCATCTCCCCCTTGGGAACATTCGTCCTTGAATGTGCAAGAACAAAGCTTGAATGGCTTGACTTAGAACATAAAACATCCTAACACTAGGTACAATGTATAGTTCATCATTGGAAAATCATAAAGTCTTTAAAACTGATATTAAAACGTATTCAAATCATTCAAAACATCATAACAAATCATTTTCTTGCATATGTATGCATGTCTTGTCATGAAACACAAGAGTGAAAGAATTAAGACCATTGAGAATAGGAAGAACCTAATATCATAGGCTCGAGTAGATTGGAAAGGATAGAGCTATCGTTGCATCATACTTGATTCCACTCCCCACGTAGCACTTTCCACATCTGATTCCTTTAAAGTACCTTAACTGAAGCCACATCCCTATTACGAAGCCGCTTCACTTGTCCATCAAAAATCTCAACAGGAACTTCTTCAAAAGACAAGTTCTTCTCAACCTCAACCCATCCAAAGAAACAATAGCTCCAGAATCACCGACCAACTTCCACAATTTAGACACATGGAAATATCAGGTGAATAGAACTCAAATTCGGAGGTAAATCCAACCTATAAGCAACATTCCAAATCAACTCAACAATTTTATAAGGATCTACATACCAGGGACTTGGCTTTCGCTCATTCTCGAAACGCCCCATACCCTTTATGAGGGAGACCTTCACATACACCTAATTACCAATACCAAACTCAAGATCCCTCTTTCTAACATCCAAGTAAGACTTTTGATTACTTTGAACCATTTTAAACATTTCCCTAGTCAATTTCACTCTCTCCATAACCTCCAGCACTAAATTTGGGCCCTTAGAAGTCATTTCATCTTAATTCAAACCACTTCACTGGAGATCTACACTTTTACTGTATAAAGCCACAAATGGTGTTATACTAATGCTAGCATTAAGGAAGTTGTAATAAGCAAACTCAAGAAGTCGTAGATGATCACCCCAATTACCTTTGAATTCCAACAAACAAGCCCTCGACATGTCCTCCAAAGTTTGAATTATCCTCTCGATTTGTCCATCGGTTTGAGGATGAAAGGTGGTGCTCAACTTTAACTTAGTACCAAGTCCTCCTTGAAACGACCTCCAAAAGTGAGAATTAAAGTGGGTACCGCGATCTGATATGATATACCTAGACACACCATGCAACCAAACCAACTCTAAGATGTACAACATTACATAATCTTTGGAGCTAAGAGTAGTCTTGACCGGTAAGAAATGAGCTGACTTAGTCACCCGGTCAACGATAACCCAAATGGAATCAAATTACCTTCGATCCCGAGAAAACCAACCACAAAATCCATATTCACATCCTCTCACTTCCAAGTAGGAATCTCAATGTCTTGAGTCAAGCCACCGGGCCTTTGGTGCTCTACCTTCACTTGTTGACAATTAGAGTATTTGGGTACAAACTTGGCTATGCCCTTCTTTGTACCATGCCACAAATATCCTTCCCTTAAGTAGCGATACATCTTAGTTGACCCCGGTTGAATCATATAATGAGAGTTATGGGCTTTACTCATAATCACCTTCCTAAGATCATCCACATCCAGAACATATAACTGACCTTGATACCGAAGCGCACCATCTCCCCCTTGGGAGGAAACCTCTATCTTATTCTTTTGGCAACCAACCTACTTAATCCAACCGATGACAGATCTAGATCTTGCTTAGCCTTAACGTTAACAACCACTGAAGGTTCCGTCCCCTTCATAACATGAATACCACCATCATTACAGTCGGCCAACCTATTGAGCCAAACGGTAATCATCCTTTGCCAACGTTTTCTTCCCTTCATCAACAGGAGCCACATTTGCCATAGATAGTCTACTAAGAGCGCCAGCTATAACATTTTCCTTGTCAGGGTGACATTGTACACGCATGTCATAGTCTTTAAGGAGTTCCAACCATCTCCTTTGTGCCAAGTTAAGATCCTTTTGAGTGAACACATATTGCAAGTTTTTGTGGTCGCTGAAAATATCAACATGCACCCCATAAAAATAGTATTTCCAAACCTTCAAGGCAAACACCACCGTCGCTAAGTCAATATCATGAGTTCGGTAATTACACTTATACAACATCAATTGCCTTGACGCATAAGCTATGACCTTACCCAGTTGCATAATTACACAACCCGACCCAATCCAAGAAGCATCACAATACTCCACCAACCCATCTAAGCCATTCTGTAAAGTCAAAATAGAAGCCTATGTAAGCTGACCTTTCAATGTCTGAGAACTCACCTAACACTCATCCGACCATACAAACTTGGCCTTCTTTTGAGTCAACTTTGACAATGGGGCTGTATTAGATGAAAAACCTTCAAGAAACCTTCCATTATAACCAGCCGACCCAAGGAAACTTCGAATATCCAAAGGAGCAAGCATGTAAAAAATGCACATCCTTCACCAACTCCCTTTTTTACTTCATCTATAAGATCACTACAACATCTTCCTCCCCTAGATTGCGTTATGAGCCCAAGATAACTCTCCCTATTCGATGGGGAGGGATGGAGGTAGAAAATCTCAAGACACGTTCCACGGAATGATAAGAATCATGAAAAAGTGAACTATTTCCTAAAACACCTCGTAGCCTCCTACCCATAGATGTGGCACACCTCACACCCATGAATAAGACTCTACTTGACGCAGCATATTGGACTTCGAGGACCATTTAAAAACCTAGTGCTCTGATACCATCTTTGTCACAACCCGTACCTAGGGCCTAGAAGTTACACGACGATTGGGAACCTGAGAGTCCCCAAACAAGACTCAATGTATCGAAATCCACTTCATCGATTCGAAAGTGCTTTCAAATAGTAAACACATAGTTCTAAGGGATAGAAAAGTAGGACTCATGCTATAGGGATATCCAAGGGAAAGGGATTTATATGGATTCATATAACACATGGCACATAAGAACTAAGGGGCGGGTAAGTATGACTCACTCTATGGAGGCAATACGGGGCTCAGTATATTCCACATTTCCAAATCAAGCATATATACATATCATAATTCCAATAATCAATCCATGATAACCATATCCAAAAGATAACAAAAATCATAAGATGCAAATACAACAAAGAACATGTAGAATCTACGAGAGTCTACAAGATGTCCAACAATGCCTTTAGTCATAAGATGGGACGAGGGGCAAGACATATTCCGGGATCACCCTCAAAGTAAATAGCATAAGCAACGCTTCATAGGTAGAGAAACGGTGTCTTGTCCTTGGGAGATAGGACTTACCACAACCTATCTCAAATTCAATCTAGCATCAAATGGTGGGTGAAGGTAATCTCCGGTCCCTACATGGTTAGATCATGTAGGAAAAATGTATGCGTTAGTACGTTCAAATGTACTAAGTATGCAGGAATGCAATGCATATGACTTATTAATCCTGCATTTCAAAGTTAGATGACAAGGTCACATAATATAGAAAGAATCATATATCCAAAGAAGAGTAGTATACAAAATGCCATGAAATTCATCATACATGAAATGCAATAATACTAATATATAGTGGGGATATGACCTCAACCGACATGAGTAAGATCAAGCAAGCTATTACTTGGAATCCCGATGGAATCCCCTAATCGGTAGATAGGTGGTCTACTTGCATAAGGTAAATGATACTTCACTTTACAGGAACAACACCCATTTCATATGAAGTAACCCCCTTATGGAACTACACCTATTTAGGATAGGATTTTCATATAACATATAATATTATACTTCACCTTACGGGAACAACATCCCTTTTGTATGAAACAACCTTCCTTACGAGAACTACACCCATTTTAGATTGGATTCTCATAACCTATGTTAGGCACGTGATTCATGAAAAGAGAGAGTGAACCCTCAATCCATCGTTTCTAAGTTGGTATCCCATGAGAATACATTTATTTACATATATACATGTTTTCAAGAGAAAATAGTCATTTCCAATGCTTTCAATGGACATTTAAGCACAAAAGCCAAACATCATTCATAATAAATAGTACTTATGCTCAAATGCCAAATCATAACTCTTAGTGAAAATACTCATGCATAGGCATAGCTTGTCTACATATGTGGAATGGTACAAGAACCCAAAATGCTCAAATAATCATAATCATTGACATATATATGATCACATTCTTGTCATAATCATAATCTTATCAAAATTATTTCATAAAACATAATCAGGCTTAACTCAGTTCATAATTTCCATAAAATTCAATGTCCATATTTCATATGCCATGAATGATGTTGGAATAATATGGGTAATTAAGATTCAATCTAAAATCAATAATATAATACGAAATTGAAGTAAATCCATAATTAAATTCACATTTGAATAATATTATAAAGTACCCATGCATAAATCAAGCTTTAAAGGAGACATGCATGTAAACAATTTCATAAGCTTCAATATAATCATCATAATAGGACTTAAAGTAATAAAATATCACAAATAAAGTACAGCTCATACATCAATTGAATTTGTTAAACAATAATTTTTAAAACCCATATTTAAAGTAAGCAAAATCCATGAAAATCTATTGGAAAGAGTTTGGGTCTTCTGGGTTGAAAGGGACCAAGAATCAATCCCACACACCTTGATTAGGGAGAGGAATTTGACATGCATTTAGGAAGAGGAATTTGAGATGAGATTAGGAAGAGAAATTTTGAGAGTCTAATTCTAGAAACTAAGGATTAGTCTTGAATAAGGGTTTAAAATTAGTGTAGTAGAAGTTTAGGAATGTAAAGGAAGGGGAGGGGGGAGGGGGTTAAAGGTGTTAAAAGGCTTTGGGGATGAGTCAAAATATCAACAACATCTTAATAAAACGTCTCTTTAAATTTTAAATGGAACTTGACACGGTTGGCTTCACAGGTCGTGAAGCTCTTCACGGTCCGTGAAGGATCCTCGTCTAGCCCAAACAAATTTTACGGAAAAGGGCATAACTTCTAGCTCCAAACTCGGAATGAGGTGAAACTAGATGTGATAGATAACTCAAAGAGTTTCAATTTGATAGTTCATGGGAGACCTAGTTCTGTTCGTTCTAAGAGATATGACTATTTAAGGATGACCCTTCTATCGGCACTTGTGAAAATCTAAGGTAATGGAATTCCTTTGAACTTGACTTGATGTGGGATACCCGTGATGACCTTAAAAAACACAAATAAGCTTGAATTGAAGGCTTGAAAGTGAACTTAGATTGAGCTTGAAGATCCCATACTTGGTATATTTCAACGAAGTTACCTTCACGGGATGCAACACATGTTGTGTAGTGCCACACGGGCTGTGATACTGTATCTACCGCTCTTTTTAGAGAAATTCCACGATCAAGTTAAGAAACAATGATTTCATACATAGAAAACTTTCACTCTGGAAGCCTTACGGATGGACATTTGGGTTGTGATGCCCCACACGAGCCATGTGACCAGACTTGGTCCAAAAATTGTGGGATTTCAAGCCAAGGCCACCACATGATCCGTGAAGTGTCACACGGACCATGAGGGGTCCAAGTGTCGTGTTACTTAGTTTAAAACATCACATTTAAGGGATAAACATCCTCCATAGGCAAAGGGCCACTTTGTGGAGGCTCTCCACGAGCCGTGTGACCTCACACAGATCGTGACGGCCCCCATGAAGTGTCACATCAGTCTAAAACTTTTCCAAAACTAAATTTTCATGCTTCATTGAGGTTGTACAAATTTTGGGTCCTTAAGGAAATAATTTGAAATGTTGGACCAAAATTGGGTGTCAATAGTTACTTTTTAAAAAATAAATTATAGTAAGTACTTTTAGTGTAAGGAACCGGATTCTCAAACAACTTTATCAGACCTCTTAGTATTGTCCCAAATGAAAATTTACCAAGTGACACTCCACGGAAGGCGCTCATGGACCATATGTAGCCACATGGATCATGTGGCCTCCAGTAGAGGGGAACATGGCTATGTTTTCGATGGTGTGGACGCGACGGGAAAATTTAGACCAATGTGGGCACACGACCACCCACACGGGCCATGTGGCGTGTCACGGGTCGTGTGGGCCACTGTGAGGCTTGTGACTTTAAAATATTTCTAAGTATGAAATCACTGTCTCATAACTTTTTTGTGCAAAATTTTTCGAAGTATGTTATAGGGCATTTGTCACGACCCGGACCTAGGGCCTAGATGTGACATGGGGAATGGGGACCAGAGAGTCCCCAAACAAGCGTCGAAGCGATCAAAACCACATCATTGGTTCGAAAATGCATTCAAGAAATAAACACATAGTTCTATGGGGCGGAAAAGTTGGACTTACGCTACCGGGGTATCATAAGGGAAAGGGGTCTTTCACTCCAAACGTATAAATATACATAATCTCCATAGTCAACCAAGATGCCGGATTCTCGAACGGATTTATAGAACCTCTTAGTGTTGTCCCGAACAAAAATTTACCAAGTGTAACTCCATGGAAGGCCCACACGGCCTATGTGAAGCCACACAGACTGTGTGGCCTCCAGTTGAGGGGTACTTGGCCAAGTTTTCGATGGCGTGGACTCGACGAAAAGTTTCAGGCCAAGTGTGGGCACACGGCCATGAACATGAGCCGTGTGGTGTGTCACAGGCCATGTGACCCATTGTGAGGCTCGTGAATTGAAATTTTTTCTAAGTATGAAATCCCTATCTCGTAACATTTTCGTGCAAAATTTTTTGAACTGATGTTTTACGCATGCCATGTGGTTTCCCGTATAGAACCTCTTAACTTCGGAGAAATTCTAAGTGTTGGCACCATGAATCTGTCTAAGTGGAGTCTCATGGACACTGTTCACGATCCATTTGATGGTTCACAGATCGTATAGGCGCCCGTGTGGTCCAGACGATTCATTTTCATGCCCATTTTATTAATGGCATTAATGTAATTACGGTTTATTCTAATTATGATTTGTGACATTTTACCTCTCCAAAACCCCTAAGTTCAGCTGATATCCTTCCCCTTTTAATTCATTCTCTTTGAAACCTCTTCCCCTCAAAAGATCACTCTTAAATACTCTCTACTCTCCTATTTCAAGACTCAAAGATAGGGCTTAATTGGAGTTCAACTTCAAACTAGGTTCTTCCCCAAATTTTAGCTCCTCAATCAAGGTATGTGGGATTGATTCTTGGTCCCTTTCAACCAATTCAATTGATTTCATGAATCTTAGCTTTCTTTAAATGTGAGATTTCATTATTTGATTTTATTAAATATAATTTATGTATGGGTTGTACTTTATTTATGATTTTAAGTTATTTTAAGCCCTATTATGATGATTTACATTGAGATTATGAAGTTATGAAGATGCATGTCCCCTTTAAAGTTTGATTTATGCATGGGCGATTTATATGATGATTTGAATGTGGATTTAATTACGGATTTACTTCAATTTCGTATTATATTGTTGATTTGAGCTTGAATCTATATTACCCATGTTATTCTCACATCATGCAATGCATTTGCAATCATGAACGTTGGTCTTTTATGGAAATTATGAAGTGGGTTAATCCCAACTATGTTCTATGAAATGATTTTGATAAGGCATTGGTTATGACAAGAATGTCATCGCATACATGTCTTATGATTTTGACTCTTTGAGCATCTTGGGTGCTTGCATAATCTTGTATATTTGAATGAGTTATTCTTGTGCATGAGTATCATGATTTTGATTTATGGTTTGGCTTTTGAGCCTAAATGTGCATTGAACGAATTTTGAATGAACCTTGTATCTCTTGAAAGCACGTATATGTATAAGTATTCTCGTGGGATGTCTTCACTTAGAACGGATGGATTGGGGGCGTCAGGGCTATCCCCAAGGGTCCTCCCCCTTTCCTCGAACTATGTCCCAACATAGGAATGAAAGTCATTATCGAAATGACCGGGTCGTAAGTTCCATGAAAGGAGCAAACATATTGATACTAAGTTCCATTTCATTAGAGATTGTATATCGGGAAAAAAAGGTAGATCTTGAGTTTGTGAAATCTCAAGACCATGTTGCATTCATTTTCACCAAGACATTAAAGACTGATATTTTTCAGAAGCTGCGGATGACTCTTTGAGTAGTGTATCAAGTTTAAGGAGGGATGTTGAAAAAAAATAATTTTTTTTTATTATTAAGTGTGTTCACTTCATATTTAAGTTGGTTCATAAACCAGTAGATTAATGTATTAGAAGATACATAAATTATTGAAAAGGTATAGATTATGTGTAGTTAGGTGTATTCATAAACTTGAAGGATGTGATGTATTAATTATGGTACATGTATGCTAGGCTAGGTACATGGATGAATTTACCAATAAATAGTCATGTAATCTATCCATTTTGTTATAGGTCAAAAAAGTTGATTAAGAAATCATATTTCCTTCACTTCTCTTCTACTTATAAGTTTTGCGTAATATTTGTGTTGTCTTGCTCTATTAAATTTCCAATAGCTTATTGTATAAGTGGGAAGCCCCAAAGCAATAAGTTGAAACATCAAATTATCCTTCAAAATTTGAATAATTTTGTAAGCTTTCAAACAAATATTATAAAAATAAAAATTGTGTGTAAACAAATGTAGCATGTATACGTACGTACGTACATACATACATACGTACATGCATACACACGTACATGTATGTATGTATGTATGTATGTATGTATACGTACGTATCACCGTGTCTCTTCAATAACTATCATAATAGCATAGTAATAATCTTTAACACCATATATTTTCACAGAAGTTCAAACCATATCATCATCCTCATCATCATCATTCATATATACATTATTAAAAGTGAGAAGTTTCAATGGGTAAACCTGGATTACTATTTTAACCCTACATTAAATTAAAATATGATCATAATTAATAAAATATTAAATAGTAAAAAAATCTTCTCTTCCTTTAAACTGTGTATATTTATATATTAAAGTGTAATAATTATTACTCCAAAATGTTTTCAGATAATAGTAACACTGATTCATATTAGAAGTAGCAAAACGGTAACCAAGTCAATGATTATGAATTGTCCCTATTCTTATTCGTTATTCCACCATTTCATGTATTATATAAAGTATCAATACATGATCCTATTCATATTCCTCACTAGTGACCCCTTAATATTCTCATTTATAAATAAAATTTTATGAAAACTTTATAGGTTTAGGATAACACAATCAGTTTTAATATGAAACCCCTAGAAATTGTTAATATATTAATTATTGTAATGTTTGTCCATGATTTTAAAACCTTATAATTAATAGTTTTGATTATTAATGAATATTATTTTTCAAAGATATCATATTTATAATACTATTATTACTATTATGTTCTCCTAAGAATTATAAAAATTAGTTGAATAGAACCATCATCTTGCATTCACAATTTCCATCTTGTGTTTTCCTTCGGCAAATTCAACATAATTCACACTGTTCTAATATCAAATATCTTTATACTAATTAATATGGGATGCACGTGCAACATACGTATCCAGATACTAGTTTATCTAAGTATGAAAGCAAATGAAAAACATCAACTGTCATTAATAATCTTCTAAAAGAAACAATCAACTCTTACATTCTGCAATAATTGATATATTTTTGAACTGTTGATATAATTGCTTTCCTTTTAACTTTTTCTTTTAATGTAAATATCATGTAGTTGAATTTTCTTTAAAACGCATAAAGTTTCTTATTGCATGTTGCATTTTTATCATTCTAAATCATGTTGTTTGGTAGATTCTACTAAATTGACATGACGCTTTTTGTTGCGTAATGACTCCTTTGGTTATTACAGATAAGCCAATGGTGTAAAGATTTGTGCTAGAAACATTTTGTGTAGTAACTTAAAAATATTAAGCTAGGCTAATCTCAAATGGAATCTAAGTATAGTAAGGATCTAGAGCAATCTAGAAAAAGATTGGGGTTAATGTATAAGGGTAGATTAGAATTTCTATTACCGAAGGCATTAAGAAGTTCAAAAAACTTTTAAAATTGAAATCGAATAAATAAAACTCCTGATTTAGAGCCTAGCATGAAGGGTTAATTTTGAATGTCGAAGTTTGAAGGTGTGGTGCAAAGTGGGAACTTAGGGAAGATTTCGAGCTTCTTTCTCGATGCAAATTGCTCTAGAGGGAAGAATGTTGTTGTCACGACCCGGGGTTGGGGCCTAGATGTGACATAGCGAATGAGGACCCGAGAGTCCCCAAACAAGCCTCAAAATTTGATCATTTATGAAGCTTAATTCAAGAACTTTTAAAGACAAGTAATTTAAATAACGGAAATTCAAGTCCGAAAAGTAGCATTTCTTATAAGTTAAGCAAAATAACAAGGTTTTTACAAAACACCAAACATACGCCTCTAGTCAAGGAACAGGGGCCAGGACAGGTCCCGGGCTCACCATCAACAAAATATATATATAAGAAACACAAGAACAAAAGCTTGCCATCAAAAGATGGGGCTCACCGCAAAAATATCTTGTAAGGAGGACTATTCGTCCGGCGGCTGGTACTCAAACTGCTCGGTCCCTACATGGTAAAATCATGTAGGCATAGAGTATGTGTTAGTACATTTGAATGTACTATGTATGCGGGCATGCAATGCATATGACTTACCTAACCTGGATATCAATGTTAGATGACAAGGGCACATAATATACAAGGATCATATAAGCAAAGGAATTTAGTATACAAGATGCCATGGAATGCATGATGAGTGCTATGCAATAATGCTCTTATATATATATATAACAGGGATAGACTATAACCGACAAACCAAATCCATGCGAGCTATTACATGAACTGGATCGATTGGGACCTTCCACCGGTAGGGAGAAGATTACTTGCCAAGGGTAATCTACATCACACCTTACGGAACACACCATTTCGGGAATGGTCACTTTCCTTACGGGACCCCATTTCGGAAGGATCTACAAGAAATCATATCAAGACATGTCATATCATAAACAAGTAGACGAAAAACATCCGTCCCTATGTTGGCACATAGTTCAAGGAAATGGGGAGGGACCTTGGGGATATCCCTAACGCCCCCAATCAATCGGTGCTAAGTCTTACACATCCCACAAGAATACTTAACTATATATACATACATACATACATATATATATATATATATATACATACATATATACATATATATATATACACATATGCTTTCAAGAGAGTCAAATGTCCATTTCAACGTTAAATGCGCAAGTAGGCTCAAATGCTAAATCACAAGGTTAAGATTACATGATTCATGCAAGGAATAACTCATCTACATGTACAAGGTGGTGCAAGCACCCAAGATGCTCAAAGAGCCATGATACAAGGTGGTGTAAAAACCCAAGATGCGCCAAGTGCCATAATCATAGACATACCGGTGATGACCTTCTTGTCATATTCCATGGTTTACCAAAAGTCATATCATAATTCCTTTTTTAGGACAAAATTGGGCTTAATCCCACACTTCCAAAATTTTCATGTATCAATGCCATGAGTATGATGCAATGCATAATGTAGGGATGGCATGGGTAATGTAGAGAGTATCCAAACATAGAAATACAAGGTAAAAACTAGAAAATCCATAATAAAATTAGTAGAAAATGGTAGTAAATATCACCCATGCATAATAACATCTTTAAAGGGACATGCATGTTTATAGTTTCATAATCCAAGTAGCTCATCATAGTAAAACTGACATAAATAAAAGTTTGGAGTCTTAAATAGCACATGCATTGTTCAAGTAACAAAGATCAAGTTGTCAAAATTCACATTTTAAGTAGACATGTTCATAATATAGTTTGAAAAGAACTTGGGTCTTCTTGGTTGAAAGGAACAAAGAATGAAAACCCACATACCTGATTTGGAGACAAACATGAGGAGAAATGGACTACAAATTGGGAGTCTAGCCTTGACAAATGCTAGTGAGAAGTTGGGGAGTTTGAAGGAGTGAATTCTTAGAGAGAGGAGTGAAATGAGGGAAATGGCTAAAAAGTGAAGGTTAATAGCTTATATAGGGAGCTTAGGAGGGGTGGGAAATGACAAAATTTTCGTTTGGGACACCTAATATTTCAAAAATACCATTAATGAAACGGACCTTAAATTGGTCCGTCTGGGGCATATGGTACGGCACACGGTCCGTGTAATGTCACACGGACCATTTACTGTGTCGTGGCCCTAGACTTCAAATTCTTAGAGGCAAGATTTTCCCAGATTGAGTATCACCTCACGGACCGGTACACAGACCGTCTTTGGTCACACGGTCCATGACCGTGTTCGTGTACAGGTAACCTTCCACACTATACATTTAAGTGGAAGGCCACACGGACCGTCCAAGGTTAGATAGGTCGTGACTTGGTCCGTGTGAAAGCGACTCTACATAGTATACCATACGGAAGGCCACATGGACCGTGTGGCTACACAGACCATGTGGAGGCCCTTTTACCCTAACTTTCCCAGGCGTCACTCCACAGGAGGCCACACGGACCGTATGACTCCACACGGGCCATGTAGGCCCTTCTGTGAGGTGATGCCTAGCAGATTTCTGGGCAAGTTGTGGACCTCAAAGTGACGTCAATGATCCGGGGCCTTTCATCATCTCCCGCTTGGAAACAATCGTCCCCGAATGTGCAAGAACAAGGCTTGAAAAATTAGAGCTAAGGCAAGATACTTCTGACACAAGACACAACGCACAACTTAACTCAAAATAAAAGGTTTATACAAAAAGCTTTTTATGCCACAATCAAATTATAGTTCAAGACCAAAGCTCATATCAAGAGTGCATCCAACTCATTTGTAAAGAAAGGAAAGTCTTTTTGTGTATACATATGCATGTCATGTCATGAGACTCAAAAGGGCAAGAAAATGACATAATTGATAAGGAAGATCGCTAGTACCTTAGGCTTGAGTAGATTGGAAAAAGGTGGGGGTATCGTTTCATCATGTCCAGCTCCACCTCCCAAGTAGCAGTCTCCACTAGTACCTTTACTGAAGCCACATCCTTGTTGCTTAGCCATTTTACTTGCCTATCCAAGATTGCCACCGGCACCTCCTCATAAGTCAAGTTTTCCTCGACCTCAATTCCCTCCAAAGACACAATGGTGCTAGGATCACCGATTAATTTTCTCAATATAGATACATGGAAGACAGGATGAATGGAACCCAAGTCCGGAGGTAACCCCAACATGTAAGCCACACCTCCAATCCCCTCAACAATTTTCATAAGGACCAACATACCAGGGGCTTAACTTACCTTTTTTGCCGAAACACATTACGCTCTTCATAGGACAGACTTTCATATAAACCGTATCCCCGACATGAAATTCGAGGTCCCTTCTCCAACTATCTGAATAGGACTTTTGATGACTTTAGGCCGCTTTCAATCTCTCCCTAATCACTTTTACTTTATCCATAGCATCCAACACCAAATTTGGGCCAACTAAAGCCATCTCACCCAATTCAAACCATCCCATCGGGGATCTACACCTCCTCCCATACAAGGCTTCAAATGGCGCCATGCCAATGCTAGCGTGGAAGCTATTATTATAAGAAAACTCTATGAGTGAAAGATGATCATCCCAATTCAAAACTCGAACATACACGCCCTCAACATATCCTCCAAGGTATGAATAGTTCTTTCCGCTTGGCCATCGGTTTGAGGATGAAAAATGGAACTCAACTTAATTTTGGTCCCAAGGCCCTTCATAAAGGATTTCCAAAAGTGGGAAGTGAATTGAGCACCACGATCTGATATGATGGATCTAGGTATACCATGCAACCTCACTGACTCCTGAATATACAACCTTGCATAGTCCTCGGCACTGTAGGTAGCCTTGACCGGTAGAAAGTGAGCCAATTTTGTCATCTGTTCCACAACAACCCAAATGAAGTCGAATTGCCTTCGGGTCCGAGGCAATCCAATCATAAAGTCCATAATCACATCCTCCCATTTCCATGTGGGAATTTCAATGTCATGGGCCAAACCACCAGACCTTTGGTGTTCTATTTTCACCTGCTGATAACTCGGGCATTTGGACACGAACTTAACAATATCCCTCTTCATACCATGCAACCAGTACACCTCTCTAAGATCCCGGTACATCTTGGTAGACCCCGGGTGAATAGAGTAACGAGAGTTATGAGCCTCACTCATAATGACCTTCCTAAGGTCATCCACGTGGGGAACACAAAGTCGGTCCTGATATCGGAGTACACCATCTCCCCCTTGGGCGAATGCCTCGACCTCCTTTGCAGCAACCAACTTCTTCAACTCACATAACGACGGATCTAGATCTTGCTTAGCTTTCACCTCATTCACCACAGAAGATTCTGCCCTATTCTTAACCTGAATACCACCCTCACTTGAATTAGTCAACTTGACACCCAACCTAACCAACCGGTGAACATCCCTTGCCAACTTCTTTTTCCCATTTTCTACATGCACCACTCCCCATAAACAACCTGCTGAGAGCGTCGGCTACAACATTGGCCTTGCCCGGATGATACAACATACTCATGTCGTAATCTTTCAGAAACTCAACCACCTCCTTTGCCTGAGGTTAAGATCCCTCTGGTTGAAAACATATTGCAAACTCTTGTGATTGATGAATACATCAAGATGGACCCCGTACAAATAATGCCTCCAAAGTTTCAAAGCAAAAACCACCACTGCCAATTCAAGGTCGTGTGTGGGTTAGTTTCATTTGTGCACCTTCAACTGTCTTGATGCATACGCTTAACCTTGCCATTTTGCATAAGCACATAACCCAATCCGATCCGCGAGGCATCACA
This sequence comes from Solanum rostratum, assembly GCA_029948455.1. NCBI lineage: Eukaryota > Viridiplantae > Streptophyta > Magnoliopsida > Solanales > Solanaceae > Solanum > Solanum rostratum. The sequence goes on along the minus strand of CM057055.1, from coordinate 9,514,342 downwards.
ATACGCTACGAACCCTTCTAAGCCATTTGGCAAGGTCAAAACGGGAGCCGACGTAAGCTGGTCATTCAAGGATTGGAAACTTCTCTCGCATTCATCCGACCATATAAACTTACCCTGCTTCTGGGTCAACTTGATCAATGGAGATACAATAGATGAGAAACCTTCCACGAACCTTCTGTAGTACCGGGCCAAGATGAGAAACCTTCCACAAACCTTCTATAGTAACCGGCCAACCCGAGAAAACTACGGATATTCGAAGGAGTCAATGGTCTAGGCCAATTTTCACAGCCTTTGTTTTCCTCGAACCCACCTTGATACCATCTCCGGACACCACGTGCCCGAGGAAAGCCACTTCGTACAACCAAAACTCATACTTGCTAAACTTAGCATACAATTTCTTTTCCCTCAGAGTTTGCAGGGCCATCCTCAAATGATTCCCGTTCTCCTGTTCACTTCGGGAGTAAACGAGAATATCGTCAATAAAGACCACCACGAAGCTATCCAAGAAAGGTTTAAACACTCTGTTCATCAAGTCCATAAATGCGGCCGGAGCATTAGTTAGGCCAAACGACATCACCACAAATTTGAAATGCCCATACCTCATTCGAAAAGCTGTTTTTGGGATATCTCACTCCCTAACCTTCAACTGATGATACCAGGAACGGAGATCAATTTTTGAGAAGTGAGTGGCACCTTGAAGATGGTCAAACAAATCATCAATCCTTGGCAACGGGTACTTGTTCTTGACGGTCACCTTATTCAGCTGACTATAGTCAATACACATACGGAGAGACCTGTCCTTCTTCCTTACAAACAACACAGGAGCACCCCACTGTGATGTACTAGGCCATCCCTTCTCTAATAGGTCCTTTAATTGCTCCTTTAACTCTTTCAATTCTGCAGGGGCCATCTGATATGGAGGGATAGAAATAGGCTGAGTATCTAGAAGAAGATCTATGCCGAAGTCTATCTCTCTATCTGGAGGAATACCCAATAAGTCCTGGGAAAACATATTTGAAAATTCATTCACCACAGGGACCGACTCGAGAGTAGGCACCTCGGGATCTTTATCCCTAACCCTTACCATATGGTAGATGCATCCCTTAGAAATAATTTACTGCGCCTTGAGGTAGGACATAAACTTACCTTTAACAGAGGAATCGCTACCCTTCCATTCAAGAACTGCCTCACTGGGAGGTTGGAACTGGACTTTCCGGGTTCTACAATCTATGGAAGCATAAGATGCATGCAGCCAATCCATCCCAAGAATCACATCAAAATCAAACATCTCGAGTTCCACAAGATCACATGGAAAGATTTTATGCAACACAGCAACAGGGCACTCGTGATAGACTTTATGAGCAACAATAGATTCACCCATGGTGGTGTAGACCGTGAAAGGCTATCTCAGAATCTGGGGTTTCAAACTGAAAACTTAACATCCAACAACGGAGTCACAAAAGACAAATTTGCACCTAGGTCCAGCAAAACATAATCATCAAAATCAAAGACTTTTAACATACCAGTCACGATATCCTGGCGAGCATGGAGTGCATAGAACCTGTTGTTTCTTGGGGCAACACCTTGAGGACCTCTCTGCTGACCCTGCCCGCATTAGGCTACCTGACCTCGGCCTCCGCGCACATTCCTAGGGCAAACAACAACCTTATGGTCTTTACTTCCACATCCTAAACAAAGTCCCAAATCCTTTCGGCAGGCACTTGTGTGGGGCTTTCCACACCTATCACACGAGATATATCCTGGTCCGCCACCCATGGGTACCCCAGGAGGGGGTACCTGAGCATTAGCCACCCGAGCTCCCGAACCTTGGCCCTGCTGGAAGCGGCTAAAATAACCATTCCTAGCACCGGAGAACCTACCATCAAAGCGAGCTCTCTTGGGTGTGCTCTTTTCTCTTTGAGTTTCTCCCCTTCAATCTGCTCAGCATACACCATGAGTCTGGCAATATCCATGTCCCAATTAGCATATCAGTTCAATATTATTTCACCAACGAGTAAGAAATACATGAAACAAGTTTATGCATACGTGCACGGGGATCGAGCACCAGGGATGGAGCATATTTGGAAAGGTTGGTAAACTTGAGGGCATAGTCCCTCACACTCATACTCCCCTGCTTAAGGTTAATAAACTCGGTCATTTTGGCCTCCCTCAGCTCAGGTGGAAAGAAGCGATCGAGGAAGGAAGATTTGAACTCTCCCCATTTAACATTACCATCGCAGACCCTCTCCATAGCCCACTATGTATACCATAACTATGCTACATCCTTCAACTGGTAAGCAGCCAATCCAGCTTTTTCCTCAGAAGAGAAACCCATAATGTTCAGTATTTTTGAGAGTTCATCAATGAACTCCTGAGCGTTCTCATCAGCCCTTGACCCGTAGAACTCCGGAGTATTCATTCGGGTAAAGTCCCTTACACTAGAAGCGGGTGTAGGGTCCCGTGACAAATTGGCTTGCCTTGCCTGAGCAGTCACCACCTGTGCAAGCATGGCGAAAGCGGTACAGAATTCACCATTAGAGATAGGCTCCTCCATAGGCTCGTGAGGGGCCTGATCTTCAGCAGCCGGAGCTGGCCTAGGTAATGGAGGTCTTCCTCGAGGCATTTACTGAAAGGGGGTAATGACACCAGTAAGTAACGAAATTCATAAACTGGCCACAGCACAATACAAGACATTAAGAAGGGAGGAATTTCCTAATACATCTTCGTAGCCTCCCACTCAGAAGTATGGTGCACTTCATACCCATGAATAGGACACTACTCAACGCGACATGTTGAGCTCCGAGGACCATTATAAATCACGCTCTGATATCACCTTTTGTCATGACCTGGGGTTGGGGCCTAGATGTGACACGGCGAATGGGGACCCGAGAGTCCCCAAACATGCCTCAAAATTTGATCATCTACGAAGCTTAATTCAAGAGCTTTTAGACACAAGTAATTTAAATAACGGAAATTCAAGTCCCAAAAGGAGCATTTCATATAAGTTAAGCAAAATAACAAGGTTTTTACAAAACACCCAACATATGCCTCTAGTCAAGGAACGGGGGCCAGGACAAGTTTCGGGCTCACCCTCAACAAAATATATACATAAGAAACACAAGAACAAAAGCTCACCCTCAGAAGATGGGGCTCACTACAAAAATATCTTGTAAGGAGGACTATTTGTCCAGCTGCTGGTACTCAAATTGCTCGGTCCCTACATGGTAAAATCATGTAGGCATAGAGTATGCGTTAGTACTTTTGAATGTACTAAGTATGCGGGCATGCAATGCATATGACTTACCGAACCTGCATATCAATGTTAGATGACAAGGGCACATAATATACAAGGATCATATAAGCAAAGGAATTTAGTATACAAGATGTCATGGAATGCATGATGTGTGCAATGCGATAATGCTCCTCTATATATATAACGGGGATGGTCAATAACTGACAAACCAAATCCATGCAAGCTATTACATGAACTGGACTGATTGGGACCTCCCACCATTAGGGAGAAGATTACTTGCCAAAATCTACATCACACCTTACGGAACACACCACTTCGGGGATGGTCACCTTCCTTATGGGATCCGCATTTTGGAAGGATTTACAAGAAATCATAACAAGACATGTCATATCATAAACCAGTAGACAAATAACATCTGTTCCTATGTTGGCACATAGTTCAAGGAAAGGAGGAGGGACCTTGGGGATATCCCTAATGCGCCCAATCCATCGGTGCTAAGTCTTACACATCCAACAAGAATACTTATATATATATATATATATATATATGCTTTCAAGAGAGTCAAATGTCCATTTCAACGTTAAATGAGCAAGTAGGCTCAAATGCCAAATCACAAGGTCAAGATCATATGATTCATGCAAGGAATAACTCATCTACATGTACAAGGTGGTGCAAGCACCCAAGATGCTCAAAGAGCCAAGATACAAGGTGGTGTAAACACCCAAGATGTTCCAAGAGCCATAATCATAGACATACCGGTCTTATCCCATGTCTTACCAAAAAATCATATCATAATTCCTTTTTAGGAAAAAATAGGGCTTAATCCCACATTTCCAAAATTTCCATGTATCAATGCCATGAGTATGATGCAATGCATAATGTAGGGATGGCATGGGTAATGTAGAGAATATCCAAACATAGCAATATAAGGTAAAAACTAGAAAATCCATAATAACATAAGTAGAAAATGGTAGTAAATATCACCCATGCATAATAACATCTTTAAAAGGACATGCATGTTCATAGTTTCATAATCCAAATAACTCATCATAGTAAAACTAACATAACTCAAAATTCGGAGTCTTAAATAGCACATTCATTGTTTATGTAACCAAGATCAAGTAGTCAAAATTCACATTTTAAGTAGACAAGTTCATAAAATAGTTTGAAAAGAACTTGGGTCTTCTTGGTTGAAAGGAACCAAGAATCAAACCCACATACCTGATTTTGAGAAAAACTTGAGGAGAAATGGACTTCAAATTGGGTTGAGACAAATCCTAGTGAGAGGTTGGGGAGCTTGAAGGAGTGAATTCTTTTTGAGAGGAGTGAAATGAGGGAAATGGCTGAAAAGTGAGGGTGAATAGCTTATATAGGGAGCTTAGGAGGGGTGGGAAATGACAAGTTTTTTGTTTGGGACATCCAATATTTCAAAAATGCCATTAATGAACCGGACCTGAAATTGGTCCGTCTGGGGCATACGGTATGGTACATGGTCCGTCTAATGTCACACGGACCGTTTACTGTGTGGTGGCCCTAGACTTCAAATTCTAAGAGGCAAGATTTTCCCGGACGGAGTATCACCTCACGGACTGGTACACGGACTGTCTATGGTCACACGGTCCGTGACCCTGTCCGTGTATAGGTAACCCTCCACACTGTACATTTAAGCGGAAGGCCACACGTACCGTGCAAGGTTACACGGGTCGTGACTTGGTCCGTGTGAAGGCGACTCTACGTAGTACACCATACGTATGGCCACACAGACCGTGTGGCTTTACACGGACCGTGTGGAGGCCCGTTTACCCTAACTTTCCCAGGCGTCACTTCACGGGAGGCCACACGGACATGTGACTCCACACGGGCCGTGTAGGCCCTTCCGTGAGGCGATGTTTGGCAGATTTCTGGGCAAGTTGTGGACCTCAGAGTGACGTCAATGATCTGGGGCATTTCAGTTGCTATGGAGGGTCAGGGGCCGCTATAGCATGGTAAGTGATGAATTTATGCAAAAAAGTTCTATCATTATTAATTATTCTACAAATTCATTATTGGGAGAAACAAAATGGCATCTTAGGAAAACAATTACTAGTGTTCCATCATTTACATCAATAAAGCTAAGTCCTTCTTACTTGTAATTCAATTCTTAAGCCTTAGAAACTATGGCAGTAATCCTGCAGAAGGGTTTTGACTTGTAAAGGAGGTAAAGTTTTTGCTTGGGTGGGATGATCATGAATTTGGACGGGGATTAGGATTAAGTACTAATTCAAAGTATTTTCGGGTCACTATGCATTGATTATGTTATTTGTTTATTTATTTACTAGGTAAATTATCCGCCCTTCATGCAGTGGTGATCACTATCTCAATAATCTTACACATGATCATCATCCAATGGTAAATTATAATATCTTTTTAATCCTATAACCAAAAAGAATTAATTTTATTATTAATTCAATTTACTGTAACTTCTTCATCATCTTATATGTGAATACTCGGATAGTAAATCTCTTCAAATGATTAAAAGATCTATTATTAGGTCACTTTCTATAATTAACTTTTCAAAAATTTATATAAATATATTATTCATCAATTTCGGGCATTTCTCTAAATGGATTACTTGTGAACTTGATAAAGTTAATGAAAATTAAGAATCACAACATATGAAGAATATATCATTTTGATTAAATGATGTCTCAGCAAGTCCTCATATTCAAAATCATTCACTGTCGTTGACATCAATTTGCTACCCAAAAGTCATTTTTATTGCTATGCTAGTGCTTCTTGTAATGTGTCTATGCCTTTAAATCTTGAAGTTTAACTTTTATCCAGTACTTCAACTTCTTCATATACTTTTTTATGCATAAATTTTTTGTAGTTGTAGTTAATATTTTCTTCTTCTTATAACTCCTCAAAAGATAGAGAAAATCGACTTGAAAAATACATATTATAATTTTAAAACAAGTGATAAATATTTTTGAAATTTTAATAGAGAATTTTTCCTACAAAACATTGAAAAAGATTTATACTAAACAAATATTAAGCTAATGATAGCTTCTACAATTTTAACACATAGCCTCATCTATTAAACATTGAAAATGATTCTTACTAAATAAACGCCTCTTGATCCCTAAACGTGTATTAATTTATTGTAACTTCATAATATATTTAACTTTTTACAATTACAAAAATGAGTAAATAGCCAAGTTGATAAAAAAGAAAAATACATCAATACAGGTGTCATCTTACCTAATTATCTTGTATCAACTTATTTTCATATATTTGAATAAAATTGTTTTGATATAGACTTTTGAGTTCATAACATAGACTAATTGTCACGCCCCGGGAAAATACCCTAGACGTGGCCGGCACCCAGAGACTATTGCTAGCCCCTGAGCGAACCACTCAGCCTCATCACATCGCTCAACATCAACACAGCGGAGAAACATCATAATATGAGAACCATAGAAAAGGGCCAAATGGCCAATCATCAATCTTAACATCAAAGGATTAAGCAAATACTCTCTTAGTACATCAGAAAAAAAACGTCAACATCAACTTTGACACCATGTCTACGAAGCCTCTAACCTGACTCAACTGTCTAAGAGGGGCGCCATGACATGTCATGGCTACCGACTCAATGAAATAAAGGAAATAACATAGAAGGGTCTCCTCCGGATAGCAAGGAGGCTCACCAAAATCTGAACTTGAAACCTTGGACTTCAACGGTGCGCCTGCTGAAATCCTTGAACTCCTGTATCTGCATCATAAAACGATGCAGCGCCAAATGGCGTCAGTACGTGGAATGTACTGGCATGTAAAATAGCTGAATAATAGGGTAAGTACACAACAATAAAGAAACATCGACTCCACGTCATACTCCATTAGAAATATCAAAAGTCTATCTAAGGCAAGAGATTAGATTAGACCATTGAATCATCAACCTCTCATCAATCATCAACATCATAGCAAGCTCATCTCAAGGAACCTCAACATCAACTCACATCAAAAGAACATCACATCGACTCAGACTCAAGGGATCATCACCTCAATTCAAAGAGCATCACATCGACTCAAGGAAACATCACATCAACTCAAGGACTCAACCCGAACATCACGTCAACATCAACATCAGAGTTCTATCAAAGGAACCTAACTGGGAGTTTCTCTAACCGACAACCATCACTTATGAGCCAGTGATGATACAACGAAGCGATGTCGTTGCCACATTCATCCAATACCCTGCCCGGGGTAAAGGACATCACATCAGTGGATCCAAAACAAAACATCAAACATCAGTCCTCTTTTGGGACAAGATAGGAGCCATCTGCATTGCGGTTCAATCCTCTCTTCCTACGCGGGCCACGTAGGTAATGGGTTTGAGTGGGACTCACTCTCTATCCATTTCGGTGCTCAATACTCCTCCCAGAATTCGACATGCTCATAAAACATCATCATCATCAGTCCCATAGGGACATGATACATCATCATCAGTCACATAAGGACATGATATAATACCTCAACATCAACATCGGTCCCAGAGGGACACAGTATAAAACCTCAACATCAACATCAGTCCCATAGGGACATAGTACATCAACTCATAACATTGACATCAACATCAAAACTCAAGAAACAACATTTAGCAAATATATTGTAATTCTAAGACCTCATTAAACATCATGCTCATCAACATCATCACCTCATCATCAATACCTCATCATAACATCATCATCGTTCTAGATATGTTCCCTAACTTCATTATGCATGCTCCTTTTCAAACACAAAAATTATAGGGTTTAAAATGCACTTATAAAATGGATTATAATAGAAAGCAAAATAGTGATGATCATCAGTTTATGTAGGAAAACTTCTCATACATAAGATAAAGTATATTTTCTTCATGCATCAACTCTTCATATTAACTTTGCCACATCAAGATATGATATTCAACATTTAGGAGGGCACATGGGAGGACATTCCCATGCTTTAGGTTAGCCTTACATACCTGCGATGTTTTTGCTAACGAAATTATACCACACCTCCTCTTGATCTCTTCAACTCCCTTCCCTTCAAGCCTTAACTTTGGTGACCTTTAGGAAGAATACGCTTCAAAATTTGGGTATTTGAAACCCTTTTCTCAGAAACTGACGTTTATTAGTCGTAGGGGAATATTTAGGAATTATAGGAGTGGACCAAATTGCCCTTTGTAATTTAAAATAATTTATCCCCATCCTGAAATAACACAGTCCGCGACGCGGACCTGTCGCGGACAATGTATTTTCGAAAAATCAACTCCATCGAAAATTTTACAGAAAACATAAGTGTGGCTCCACGACCGGTCCGCGACGCGGTCCTGTCGCGCAGGTACAGTGTTTTTCGTTTTGGAACGAAAAATTATCTTCCAACTCGATCGCTCTAAAAATCGACCGAGACCCTCTTCCCACTCCATTTTCAGTGATGATCACGAATCCACTCTCGGATTTTCAATCCGAGCATCGGAAGATGCGTTTTCCGCACACCTCTTCCCTAGGGGTATTTTTGTAATTTACCGGGTGTTACATTATCTCCCCTTGGGATCATTCGTCCTCGAATGATGAGTGGGAACAGTACCTGGCACGAGTAGACTCAAGACTCACTTCGATGTTCACTCAATAATGTCATTATCTCGACTTACCATCGACCTCATTACAAATACTCAGACATCAACATCATAGTAGTAACATCAATTTATATAAAGGTAAGAAAGTTACCTTCCACACTTTCATCGACCTCGAGCACGAACAGGTGCGGGTACTTAGATTTCATCTCTTCCTCAGCTTCCCATGTGGCTTCCTCAACAAATTGATTCCTCCACAAGACTTTGACAGAGGCTATCTCTTTGTTCCTCAGTTTGCGAACCTGTCGATCAAGGATCTGGACTGGAATTTCTTCATAAGACAAGCTGTCTCTGACTCCCGTGCTCTCCACAGGAATTATCAAGGCAGGATCTCCTAAACATTTCTTCAACATCGAAATGTGGAACACCGGATGGATCCCATCTAGCTCGGAAGGTAAATCTAGCTCATAAGCAACCTTCCCAATCCTTCGTACGATCTGATAGGGGCCAATATATCGAGGGCTTAATTTTCCCTTTTCCCCAAATCTTATGACACCCTTCATGGGTGATACCTTCAAGTAAACCCAATCGCTTACCTCAAACTCTAGGTCTCTTCTCCTCACATCTGTGTAAGATTTCTGACGGCTTTGGGCAGTCTTCAATCTTTCTCGAATAATTTTCACCTTCTCCATGGACTGGTGGACAAGATCAGGACCGATCAATTCTGCCTCTCCAACTTCAAACCACCCAATAGGTGATCTACATCTCCTCCTATACAATGCCTCATAAGGGGCCATTTGGATGCTCGCATGATAACTATTGTTATATGTGAATTCAATCAAGGGTAAATGATCATCCCAATTTCCTTTGAAATCAAGGACGCAGGCTCTCAACATGTCCTCCATCGTCTGAATCGTGCGCTCTGCCTGACCATCCGTCTGTGGATGAAAGGCGGTACTCAAGCTCACTTTGGTACCCAATCCTTTTTTAAAGGACTTCCAGAACTGAGAAGGAAATTGGGCTCCACGGTCCGAGATAATGGACAAGGGAACTCCATGCAACCTCACAATCTCTTGGATATACATCTTGGCATACTCCTCTGCCGTGTTGGTCGTCTTGACCGCCAGGAAGTGCGCTGACTTCGTCATTCTATCCACAATCACCCATATGGAATCATGTTGTCTCCTCGACCTCGGTAGACCAATGATAAAATCCATGTTAATCATCTCCCACTTCCATTCTGGAATCTCAAAGTTTTGGGCCAAGCCAATTGGCCTTTAATGCTCAACCTTTACTTGTTGACAATTTGGGCATCTCGAAACAAACTCCGCAATATCTCGCTTCATTCCACTCCACCAATAGACCTCTCTCAAGTCGTGATACATCTTGGTGGAGCCCGGATGAATGGAGTATCTAGTGTTATGGGCCTCAGCCAGAATCCTCTCTCGGACACAATCAACATCGGGGACACATAGTCTATTCTGGTATCTTAATACCCCATCTCCCCCTTTGGAGAAGACCATCACCTTTTGCTTTTGTACATCCTCCTTCAATTGAAGTATAATAGGATCTCGATCCTACTTCTCTTTTACCTCAGTCACTAGGGACGATGCAGACCCATTCTGAACAGTAATTCCTCCCTCGTCGTTCTCCTCAAGCTGGACTCCCAATCGAGCCAACCTATGCACTTCCTTCACTAACTCCTTTTCTCCTTCAACATGGGTTGTGCTACCCATAGACAACCTGCTAAGAGCATCAGCAACAACATTAGCTTTACCTGGGTGGTACATGATGCTCATGTAATAGTCCTTGAGCAATTCCAATAACCTCCTCTGTCGCAGGTTGAGCTCTCTCTGACTGAAGACATACTGTAAGCTCTTGTGGTCCGTGAACACATCCACATGCACTCCATACAAGTAGTGACGCAAAATTTTAAGTGCGAACACCACTGCCGCCAACTCCAGATCATGGGTCGGATAGTTCTTCTCATGAACTTTGAGCTGCCTGGAAGCATAAGCCACCACTTTACCTCTTTGCATTAACACACACCCCAATCCAACTCTTAATGCATTACAGTATATTACAAAACCTTCCGTCCCGTCAGGCAAGGTTAAGACAGGTGCAGTAGTCAACCTTGTCTTTAGTGCCTGGAAACTCTTCTCGCATTCTTCAGACCACTCAAACTTGACCTTTTTCTAGGTCAGTTTGGTCAATGGGGCGGATAGAGAAGAAAAACCCTCAACAAATCTGCGGTAGTAGCCTGCCAACCCCAAGAAACTCCTTATGTCAGTTGGAGAGGTCAGTCTTGGCCAACTGGCAACCGCTTCAATCTTTTGACCATCTACTCGGATCCCATCACCTGAAACCGCATGACCTAGGAAGGCTACTGATTTGAGCCAAAATTCACATTTGGAGAACTTCGCGTACAACTCCTGGTCCTTAAGAGTTTGAAGTACGACTCTAAGATGTTTAGAATGCTCTTCCTCACTCCTCGAATATACCAGAATATCATTAATGAACACAATCACGAACATATCCAGGTAGGGCCTGAACACCCTATTCATCAAATCCATAAAAGCTGCAGGTGCATTCGTCAACCCAAAGGACATGACCAAAAACTCAAAGTGGCCATATCTTGTCCTGAAAGCTGTCTTTGGGATATCACATTCTCTCACCTTTAACTGGTGGTAACCCGATCTGAGGTCTATCTTCGAAAAGCATGAGGCACCTTGAAGTTGGTCGAACAAGTCATCTATCCTGGGAAGAGGATATTTATTCTTGACTGTGACCTTGTTCAATTGCCTATAATCTATGCACATTCTCAGTGACCCATCCTTCTTTCGTACAAACAGAACGGGAGCACCCCAAGGAGAAACACTGGGTCTAATAAAACCTTTTTTCTAATAGATCCTTCAACTGCTCCTTCAATTCTTTCAATTCAGCAGGGGCCATTCTATATGGTGGAATCGAAATAGGCCGTGTCTCAGGAAGTGCATCAATACCGAAGTCGATCTCCCTATCAAGAGGGACTCCAGGTAAATCCTCAGGGAACACCTCAGGGAATTCATTCACAATTGGGACCGACTCAAGAGTAGGGGACTCAACATCATCAGATCTAACCCGTACAAGGTGACAGATACACCCTTTTGAGATTAATCTCCTCGCCCTCAGGTAAGAAATGAATTTACCCTTGGGTGCAACATAACCTCCCTTCCACTCTAGGACCGGTTCATTAGGAAAATAAAATGTAATAACTCGGGTCCTACAGTCTATGGATGCATGACAAGCATGGAGCCAGTCCATACCAAGGATCACATCAAAGTCAACCATCTCCAACTCCACCAAATTGGCCAAAGTGTCCCTATGATAGATTGACACTATACAGTCTCTATAGATCCTCTTAGCCAGAATTGACTCACCAGTAGGAGTTGAAATAGTGTAAGGCTCAAGCAAATACTCAGGAAGAATCTCAAACTTATTAGCCACATAGGGTGTCACAAAAGATAAGGTGGCGCCCGGGTCAAGTAATGCATAACAATCATAAGAAAAGATTCGGAGCATACCCGTAACAACATCTGGAGCAACCTCTTGATCCCGTCGATTTCCCATCGCATACAGACGGTTCGTCCCGCCTCCTGTATTTGCAGTAGTAGCCTTCTGATGATTACCCTTGGGGGGTGCTGTAGAAGACTGAGCTCGATTACCTCTATCACTCCACCTCTCATTTCTCATAGGACACTCATTCTGGAAGTGACCAGGCTATCCACAGGTAAAGCAAATACTAGTGCCATCACGGCACGCGCCAAGATGCAACTTACCACATCGGCTACAAGGGGGCTTTCCTCTCGGACCTTGAGCAACACTGGCTTGGGACTGAGGTCCCTATGCTCCGAAGTTCTGATGGCCATAGGATCTCTGATCACACCTGTTTTGCTGAACAGGTGCACTTGCCACCGAAGGTGCATGGCTAGAAGACTTCTTTTGAAAGAAGGTCCTATCACCCTTGTTCTGTTTCTGCTGATTAGGCTCATGCCCTGCCGATTTAGCTTTCTTCTTCTGCTGCTCTTCTCTGTCCCTCTTTTTGTCCTCCTCAGTCTGCTGAGCATAGACCATAAGTCTAGCAATATCCATGTCTGGAATTAGCAACGCTGCCTTGCACTCCCTCTTCACATGCCTGCCCAGCCCAGACACATACTTCCTCATTCTTGCCCTCATATCAAGGACCATCTCCGGAGCGTACCTGGACAGCTGGATGAACTTTAAGTTGTACTCCTTAACCGTCAGCTCCTCTTGTTTAAGATTCACGAACTCCTCAACTTTTGCCTCTCTCAACTCTTGGGGAAAGAAGTGATCGAGAAAGGCACTCTCGAACTCCTCCCACTCAGCCGGTTCAGCATCCTCACCTCTAACATCCTCCCACTGGTTATACCAAACATTGGCAACATCCTTAAGCTGATAAGAGACCAGCTCGACTCCCTCCACCTCAGTCGCATGCAGAGCCCTCAAGATTTTACACATCTCATCAATGAAATTTCGTGGGTCCTCCTCAACCTTTGACCCCGTATAGACTGGTGGGTTCATCCTCAGGAAATCTCGGAGCCTGGCTGCAGCCGTAGGCTCTTGGGAACTGGAGCTAGGGGCCTGGGGACCGCGACTGCTACTCTGAGAGGCCACTAACTGGGTAAGCATAGCAATAGCTCCTCTGAAGTCTGCTTCCGAAGTGGAGGCTGACTGAACAGGAGGTGCTGGCGGAGCCTCAGCAGCTCTATCAGGTCGTCCCCGTCTCCTTGTCCCATGCTGATTTGGGGCCTCGGGTAAAGGATTCTCAGTATCAGGGACTGAGGCATCTCTTTGGGCAGCAGTACGTTTAGGAGGCATTATCTGCAAATGCGTAACACACGAATTAAAATGGGCTTCATAGAGCCAAGCTCTAACGCACGAACTCAGAACATCAAAGAAGGGTAACCATTTCCTAAATGCCCTGTAGCATCCTGTTTATGAAGTGTGGTGCACAACACACGCATAAAGGGGACTCTACTAGACACGGCTTCATAGACTCCCTAGGACTCTTGAACTCTGTGCTCTGATACCAAGCTTGTCACGCCCTGGGAGGGTACTCTAGACGTGGCCGGCACCCAGAGACTATTGCTAGCCCCTGAGCGAACCACTCAGCCTCATCACATCGCTCAACATCAACACAGCGGAGAAATATCATAATATGAGAACCATAGAAAAGGGCCAAATGGCCAATCATCAATCTTAACATCAAAGGATTAAGCAAATACTCTCTTAGTACATCAGAAAAAAACGTCAACATCAACTTCGACACCATGTCTACGAAGCCTCTAACCTGACTCAACTGTCTAAGAGGGGTGCCATGACATGTCATGGCTACCGACTCAATGAAATAAAGGAAATAACATAGAAGGGTCTCCTCCGGATAGCAAGGAGGCTCACCAAAATCTGAACTTGAAACCTTGAACTTCAACGGTGCGCCTGCTGAAATCCTCGAACTCCTGTATCTGCATCATAAAACGATGCAGCGCCAAATGGCGTCAGTACGTGGAATGTACTGGCATGTAAAATAGCTGAATAACAGGTTAAGTACACAACAATAAAGAAACATCGACTCCACATCATACTCCATCGGAAATATCAAAAGTCTATCTAAGGCAAGAGATTAGATTAGACCATTGACTCATCAACCTCTCATCAATCATCAACATCATAGCAAGCTCATCTCAAGGAACCTCAACATCAACTCACATCAAAAGAACATCACATCGACTCAGACTCAAGGGATCATCACCTCAATTCAAGGAGCATCACATCGACTCAAGGAAACATCACATCGACCCAAGGACTCAACCCGAACATCACGTCAACATCAACATCAGAGTTCTATCAAAGGAACCTAACTGGGAGTTTCTCTAACCGACAACCATCACTTATGAGCCAGTGATGATACAACGAAGCGATGTCGTTGCCACATCCATCCAATACCCTGCCCGGGGTAAAGGACATCACATCAGTGGATCCACAAGAAAACATCAAACATCAGTCCTCTTTTGGGATAAGATCGGAGCCATCCGCATTGCGGTTCAATCCTCTCTTCCTATGCGGGCCACGTAGTTAATGGGTTTGAGTGGGACTCACTCTCTACCCATTTCGGTGCTCAATACTCCTCCCAGAACTCGACATGCTCATAAAACATCATCATCATTAGTCCCATAGGGACATGATACATCATCATCAGTCACATAAGGACATGATATAATACCTCAACATCAACATCGGTCCCAGAGGGACATAGTATAAAACCTCAACATCAACATCAGTCCCATAGGGACATAGTACATCAACTCATAACATTGACATCAACATCAAAACTCAAGAAACAACATTTAGCAAATATATTGTAATTCTAAGACCTCATTAAACATCGTGCTCATCAACATCATCACCTCATCATCAATACCTCATCATAACATCATCACCGTTCTAGATATGTTCCCTAACTTCATTATGCATGCTCCTTTTCAAACACAAAAATTATAGGGTTTAAAATGCACTTATAAAATGGATTATAATAGAAAGCAAAATAGTGATGATCATCAGTTTATGTAGGAAAACTTCTCATACATAAGATAAAGTAGATTTTCTTCATGCATCAACTCTTCATATTAACTTTGTCACATCAAGATATGATATTCAACATTTAGGAGGGCACATGGGAGGACATTCCCATGCTTTAGGTTAGCCTTACATACCTGCGATGTTTTTGCTAACGAAATTATACCACACCTCCTCTTGATCTCTTCAACTCTCTTCCCTTCAAGCCCTAACTTTGGTGACCTTTAGGAAGAATACGCTTCAAAATTTGGGTATTTGAAACCCTTTTCACAGAAACTGGCGTTTATTAGTCGTAGGGGAATATTTAGGAATTATAGGAGTGGACCAAATTGCCCTTCGTAATTTAAAATAATTTATCCCCATCCTGAAATAACACAGTCCGCGACGCGGACCTGTCGCGGACAATGTATTTTCGAAAATTCAACTCCATCGAAAATTTTACAGAAAACATAAGTGTGGCTCCACGACCGGTCCGCGACGCGGTCCTGTCGCGCAGGTACAGTGTTTTTCGTTTTGGAACGAAAAATTATCTTCCGACTCGATCGCTCTAAAAATCGACCGAGACCCTCTTCCCACTCCATTTTCAGTGATGATCACGAATCCACTCTCGAATTTTCAATCCGAGCATCGGAAGATGCGTTTTCCGCACACCTCTTCCCTAGGGGTATTTTAGTAATTTACCGGGTGTTACACTAATGAAAGGAATAAAGTAAAAAAATTGTAATCTATATATTATTAAAAGGAGAGGACAAAGCCACCATATTAAGCCAAATGGCAGCCTATAAATATGCCAAGTGGCATCTTAGGAAAACAAATTAGTTAGATTAGTTATTAGTTAATTTAAATTTACATAATAAATTCAATTATAAAAACAACATATATAAATATAAAATATTTTCTACAATTACATCAAATTCAATTATATAAACAAAATATATAAATATAAAATATTTATTACAATTAAATCAAATTCAATTATAAAAACAAAATATATAAATATAAAATATTTTCTACAATTAAATTAAAATCATTTTAAAAATCTATATTTAACTAAATTAAATCAATATATTAACTAACTTTAAATAAGTATTTAAGCAATAACCAAAATCTTACATGCTAATATTTTGCAATAATACTCAATCACTAAATAATATACAATACTCACATGCTAAATAGTAAACATTTTGAAAATAAAAAAAATTATTAATATTACATATTTAAAATTACATATTTCATAAAACCTTAGTACAGTTTTTAATTATAAGTCAATTTAATAAATTTAATCTAAATCAAAACATAAAACAATCTATATATTATTAAAAGGAGAGAACAAAGCCATCATATAGAAAATATATATTTAATATTTAAAAATTATTAACCATATCAAAACCACACAATTTTTGTTTAAATATCAAATTTAAAAAATTCAATTTCTTAAATACTAAAAAAAAAAAAGAAAAATTTATAAGTTAGTGCATGAAAAATAAGTTACAGTTCTAAAAACAAGTTACAGTTTTTTACCAAACAAAAAACGTGAGTTTTTCTTTAAAAAAAAAAGTTACAGTTTTAAAAGATGAATAACTTTAAAATACTATATATCTAATTTTTACATCTTCCTAAACACTAGGAATAGATAACTACTAATCAGTCTCTTTTAAGTTTTAAATATATACTACTTAAATAAATAAATCTCTTAACAATGTTTTACTTATCAAAAACTTAAAGTCTTATTGATTACTTCAAGAATAAAAAATTCCCCTAAAATTTCAATGACGAATCTCTGTGTACAACTGCTCAGAGGAGTTTTTCATCTGTGAACTCCTAATTATCAGTATGCTCTAAGCCAAATTTATAGGTGTTTCAAGATTCATTTTGCCCTGATAAATTATGTGATATTTTTATGGTTTATTCTATTCTTTACATATTTACATTGGTCTTTGTTATCTTCATTTCCTGTTATTATAGTTTGATTTATGTTTGAAATTATGACAACAAAGAGCATTAGAGCAAAATTTGGATCATATTACATGCTTACGAAATCAATTAAAGATAATAAAGTATATTTTTGGTGCAGGTGAAACTAATTGTATAGAAGTACATGTGAATTAAGGTAGCAAAATGATAATAATTGACGCTCCGGCGATTTTGAAGGAATTGAGGGAGACTAACATGAGTGGGAAGACAAAGGAGTACGTGTGGAGGGTGTCACAATTAAATGCTTTGATGAAGAAAACTTCTACAATGGACAAATTTAATATGTTACTATATCTCTTGAGGAATTAATATTCAAAAATAAAATAAAAAATTGAATTGCTATAAACACAATTCAATGAATTACTTTTCTTTCTTTTTATTTTATTTTATGGACACTCTATTCAACTTTTAGATTTACAATCCGATCGTTGTTCGTAGCGGCAGAATGCTCAAAGATCTATGGTTGTATGATATTATCTCCATCTTAGTCATTGTCTTCTTCCTCTACTTTTGATGTTCTCCAATATTGGTATGTTTCCAGTTTTTATCTTATACGATAATAGATTCTTAATAATATTTTATTTATTTATCGTAGTTCAATTTTTTTTTAAATGTACTAAAACTTGAATGATGATATTTGTGGAAATGACCAACAAATTTTATCATCATGAAGATGAATATCAATCAACACAAATGAATTTGTCTATAAATGTTTTTTCCTCATTTTTATCTTCAATATATCATTTACATATAATTTTTTTGATAAATTTTACTCACTTCATTTCAAATTATATGTTATAGTCAAATGAATCAGCATTTGACAAACATAATAATACATTAAAATTTGTCATATAAATAAGTCATATTGCAAATTATTTATGTGACTATAAAATATCATCCTATTGTGGTGAAATTGCCATTTTCATATTTAATTTTCTACTAAAATATATAAACATATTATTTTTGGGGGACATACTAAAAGAAAAAAGTATTTTAAATAGTTGAAACAGTGTAATTATTGATAAAAGAATAAATAAATCTCAATATACACTTTTATCCCAATAAAATTTAATTTTCAATTAAATTTTTAATTATTTATATCCTTAAGATCTTTTTTTTTTAATGAACGAATTTTGTATTAGATAAACTTCTTCATTAAATGAAGAGAGTATCTATAGGTTCATATTTTGTTAGTTAATTTTTTTCCAATCAATTTTTTCTTTTGTTAAAGATTTATTTACAATATATATAAGGTCTTTTGGTTATGAGTGAGTCTTTTATTTGTTGTGGTCTTAGATTTTTTGATGAATATTAGTTCTATTAGTTATTTTATAACTGACTATATATTTTTTTTTACACAAAATTACTTAATTCTCTAATTCCAAGTCACTTGAGAATTGGAAAAAATCTTCTACAAAATAGGATAAAAATTTTTAAAAATTAAATTAATTTTTTAAATTGAAAGAAATAAAATATTCCAACTGAAAAGTAAAAAATAATATAAAAAAAGAAAATATAAACTAAGGAGCAGTTAAAAGGTTATATCAATATGATAAGATCAAGATTAAAAGAACTCCTAAAATCACTCACTGCCTAACTTCTCCATTCATTCAAATTCAAACATCTATTATTCATCAAAATAGTGTCATGTTTTATTGTTATAATAATGCTTAAAATTCTAATTCTATTTTTTTTTGTAAAAAACAATTATCTCCAAATTATAATTTTAATTTATTAAATAATTATGTAAAACTATTACATAACACTGTCAAGAACAAAAAATAATAAAAGCAGACTAAAAGATTATCACTACCCGATTTTTCACATTTTCTCTTCTTGAGGATGATTAAATTTTTACTCATAAAATCTTTTATCTCACCAAATTTTTGTTGTTCCAAGTGACGATATGTGTGAAATTTAATTAAATTAAAAATTGTCATGACAAAAAGTATAATAAATAGATTAGTCACTATTTTAAAAAGTTTAAATTGATTTTTACCCGCAACATCACTTTTAACTGCAATAGTAGTTACTTGCATACGTATCTTTACCCACTAATTCACAAGCACACACGTTTATTAACTTAAACTGTGTTTCAGTTTATTAAAAGCACTGAACAAATTAAATGTCTTTTTTTTTAAATATCAATTTTCTCCTTATTTGTAGCAACTAAATATTTTTTATTATTATAATTTAAAAAAAATATAATAATATATACTAATTAAAAATTACATGTTATTTCTTAAATTAAAATTCTAATACTTTTAGACAGGACTACAATAAATTTAAAAGAATGAAAAAAATAATCTTTGATATAAATAAATGAAATAACCAAATATCTGTGGTTGCACGCCACTTTCCCATATCCCCCACTAATTAACAAACATACACATGAATAACTTGGCAATTTATTTATTCAATAAAATAAAATCTAAAATAATTAATAAAATAGTAAATAAAAACCTTTAATAATTCACAATATCACTTTTTACTGGTAGTTTCTTGGACATATCTTTACCCACTAACTCAAACACACGTTTATTAACCTAAATTGTGGAACAATTTATTAAAAATACTGAATATATTAAATATCTCTTTATTTTTACCATATCAGTTTACTCCTTATTTGTAGCAACTAAATATTTTTTATTATTTTAATTTAAAATTTATAATAATATATACTTATTAAAAATAATGCTTTAAAATTTACACTTAATTTTACAATCAAAATTAATATAATGCTTTAAAATTTTCAATCAATATTTTAACTGCAATAATAGTTTGCAATAATAGTTACTTGCACACGTATCTTTACCCACTAATCACAAGTACACACGTTTATTAACTTAAACTGTGTATCAATTTATTAAAAACACTGAACAAATTAAATATCTTTTTTTTCCACAATATCAGTTTTCTCCTTAGATTAGCAACCAAATATTTTTAATTATTCTAATTTTAAATTTATTATAATATATACTAAAACATTAAAATTTACACTTAATTTCTTAAATTAAAATTCTAAAAATTTTTAGACCAGGACAACAAAAAATTTAAAAGAATGAAAAAGTAATCTTTGATATTAAAAAAAAAACTAAATAAAAGAAAAAAATACATTTTTCTCCTTATTTATAGCAACTGAATATTTTTTGTTATTCTAATTTCAAATTTTAATATTATACTTATCCAAATCTTTATATCCTAAACATGTAAAATTTATATGATTTTAATATCTATATATTTCAAAAAAGAATTAATCTTTTTTCCAAAAGAAAAATAATCTATCCGAATCACTATTTTTTTTAACTTTCCCGTTTATTTAAAAAAAATAAATCAAATCTATATGTATGTTTATATACTTACAAACAAATTTAAAATAAAAATTTGAATCAGTATGATGCTTTAAATTGTACTATAAAAAAATTATGAAAATATATACATAACATAATAATTTAAATTTTATTTCTTAAATTAAAATTCTAATAACTTTTAGAACAGGACTAAAATAAATTGAAAAAATGAAAAATTAATCTTTAATATAAATAATTGAAATAGCAAAACAAAAGAACATGCATTATTCTTCAAAATTAATAAACAAAAGAATCAAATCACGTTTAGTTATTTTACACAATTAATAGAATAAATTAAGGGGTAGCGGGAAACCTTTTTAAAATTAATTATTTTATCTCAAAATTATGTTTTTAACTTCTGAATCAAATCACATTTACTTCTCATATAGCTACTCAGTAGTAGACTCTTCAAAATTCTGCCCAAGTTCAACACTTGATAACACTTTCATTATTCTTCAAAGATATTACAAAGTTCAAAAAATGATAGACTTCATCAATGATATAACAATAACAAAAACCCAATGGAACTTAAAAGTTCTAATTGTTCGTCTATGGAAGACTCGAGATAGATATAATTCTGACTCTATTTATGCACATGAGTTGGTTCTTCAAGATGAAAAGGTTTTTATTTTATTGTGCAAAAATTAGTTTGAATTTGCTTCTTTGAATATTTTACTTATAATTTTATTTATGTGTAGGGCGATCGGATACATGCTCATATTGACAAATCAGTGCTGAAACACCTAAAAATCATGATTCATGAGTTTGGGTTAAGAACTTCTTAGTTCAAAAAAATACTCAGAAGTTAAGTACCACCAAATCATAAGTTGAGGCTTACTTTTACTCAACGAACCAATGTGAAAGAACTTAATGATCCACTGTTTCCTGTTAATATTTTTAATTTTCGACCATTCAGCCATATTATAAAAGGGGAAGACTTGAACCATAGTAACAATAATAATTTTACAAAATGTGGTAAGAATAACATAACAATATGATAAGAAATAGACTTTTACAATTTGTAATAATGTATCATCGAACCATAGTAACAATAATAATTTTACAAAATGTGGTAAGATACAATATGATAAGAAATAGACTTTTACAAATTGTAATAATGTTAATATTTTCAAAAAATTTTTAATAAAGTCTTCTTGCAAAATGATAAGAATATTTTAAAAAGGAAACTAAAAACATCATTGCAACATGATAAGAAAAATTATTTTAAAGATTGTACTATAAGTATATTTGCAAGATGATATGTTAAACACTTTTACAATTTTAATAAAAATAATACAACAACAACAACATACCCCGTGAAATTCCACAAATAGGGTCTGTGGAGTGTAGAATGTACACAAACCTTACCACTATCTCATAAAAGTAGAGAGACTTTTTCCTGGATAATAAAAATAATCTAGCAACATAATAAGAAATACTTTTACAAAATGTAATGAATAATACATTATACACATGATTAAAAAAAAACTATCAAATCTATATAGAAAGTTCCCTTACAACATGAAATAAAGTTCTTGCAAAATGATAAGTAAAACAATGATCTAAAATTTGATGAAGATATCTTTATAATATGATAATAAATTTATTTTTGAAAAAATATGCATATGTACCTTTGCAACATGATTAAAAAAAATCTCTATGCAAAAGCTATGTAAATAGAACTTTTTATAAAATTTATTGAAAGTACCTTTACAAAAGACAAGAAAAACACATTTAAAAATTATACTGAAAGTTTACTTGCAACATGATTAAAAGATTTTTCTTTGTAAAATGTAATATTATAAGAAGTATACATATACTCTTGCTGCTTGATAAGACAAATACATTTAAATGCTATATTCAAGTATTAGACTCACTATATATTAGGAATAATATATTTAATAATGTATTGAAGGTATTCTTGCAACATCTAAGATTTTATTTTTTTTACAAAATGTAATGGAATATTTAACTTATAACAAAAAAATTATTTTTAAAACATGATAAAAAATATGTCATAACAATTGGATAAGAATGCACTTTTATAAATTGTAATGGATAATTGGCGAATTTGTAGGTTCAATTCCTACTGGATGCACACCAATGTGATATATCCTCAAACATGATTAAAAAAATATTTTTAAAATTTACACTAAAAATTTAGTTTAAACATGAACATAATAAGAAAAACACTTTCAAAAATATACTAGAAGTATTCTTATTAGATCATAAGTAAAACACTTTTATAAATGTGATGAAATACATTTATAATATGATAAAGAAAATACTTTTACAAATGTAATAAAACATCTTCTAACAAGAAAAAAAATATTTTTTACAAAATTTGCTTAAAGTATAATTGCACAGATATCGTAAATTTATTCCCTAAAATTTACTACAATAGTTTAACAACCAATAGGAGAAAAACTTTTGAAATCTATATTAGAAATATCCCCGCATTATCATAATGCAAACATATTATAAAATATGACCAAAATACCTTCAAAACATAATTATCTATTTAATCTTATTTGTGTTTATTAAAATAATAATGCATTATATATTGAAGTCTTTTCTCCTTTTAGACAATATTTTTATGTATATTATTCTACATAAATATAATTAATAGTGCTGTACATAAATTTTTTATTTAGACATTAAACTAACTCAATGATTTAAAATTATGTAATTTTTAAAATATTTAATTTTGGTTGGTATAATTTTCTTGGTGACATTGGTTTTGAGATTTTATTTTAATATAATAGTGATATCTCAATTACATGATATGCTCTTTATTTTGATATTTTTATCATGATATTCCAAATCAAGTTTATAATTTATTATGTTTAGACTTTACATAATTATATTTTAATTTACCAAATATATAGGTTATTATTAGATTACTAAAAAATATTTTTGTAGTATGACTAATGTTTATGAAATAAGTTTTTGGTATTATAAATATCTTTAATTTTAATTATAAACACTATTTATTATTTTATAGGCTCAAATTTTTCCGCACAACGCGCGGGTACATATACTAGTAGAATATTAAGAGGAAAAGAAAGAAGATCATTTGACTAATTATTTAGAAATTTCCGCTAAACTTTGGAACTGCAGTATTCAGCACTCTTGGTGAGTCTTTTCTTTACTGCACTTGGATTAGGCTTGACCTTTTAAATGTCCCAAATGTTCATTATTATCATCCCTTTTACTGTTCTATCATCATGTTTCAGATGATAACGAAATTATATTAATTAATACCGTATTACATGAAGGTGAATAATTGGCATGAATTGATTTTTTGACAGATTAAACAGTATACTATCATGTTTTAGTAATTGGGACCAGCCCTCACAATATTTTTTGTAAAAGATTAATATTGAATATTTCAAATTACTAAATTGCAGTATGAAATAGCCAAAAAGTTAATAGGATTAGTAAGATATTTTTTTTTTAGTTTATTTTTCATGTAGTCTCTCAACTAGTTGTTATTGTTTGAAAGGAACATTTCTTCACGAATCAAAGTTTTTCAACCAAGAAAATAATTTTTTGAGATAATAACTATTTGGTGAGTGGCAAACTAAAAACCAACTCAATAACTTTACCACAAAAAATTGTATAAGCCAAGCTTCCTATTAGATTCCTCTTAGCCAGCTGCAATTAGAAGGTTCACAAAGTAAAATTATCAACTATGATGGTAGGGCTAAATATTTGAATCTAAATGAAATGTACACAATGCAATATTGTTGGCATCAAATTATACAAACTCTAACTGCAGTAGTAATCAACATTTAGAATAAGCAAATTAATAATACCCATTTGTGAGTAATATAAAACTAAAAGTACTTACTAAATTTTTTAAAAAAAAATATCAACATGAGAAATTAATTTAAAGTTTTCTCCCTCTTTCATCTTAGGCTAACTAAAAGAAATTAATGTAACGTTATGATTTGATAAAAAGTAAGAAAAAATAAAATACATTCCATTTCGATTTGTGGAACCAATAGGTAGGTGTTGAACGTCTTTTGTCTTAGACCCATGACCCACTATGTGCTCTTTACAACACACCCACTTAAAAACAATCCTGCACAAAAATCATTAAAAAATAATTAGGAGAGAAAAATTAGTATTTATTAGATATACATCATGTGGCTGAAGCATGTGACAAGAGAAGCTATAAATACTAATTTTGCTCTACTAGGGTGCTTCTCTTGTCAGGTACTTCAATCACATAATATATATCAAAAAATACTAATTTTGCTCTACTAATACTTATTATGTTTTAAATGCTTTTTGTGTAGGAGTTTTTTAAATTTTTTAAGTGGGTGTCCTGTAAAGAGCACATAGTGGGTTACGGGTCTAAGAAAAAAGGCATTCAACACTTACCAATTGGTTCCACAAATTCAAATGGAATGTGTTTTCTTTTTCTTCCTTTTTATCAAATCAGGACCTTGAATTAATTCCTTTCGGTTAGGCCAACAAGAAAGAGGGGAAAAACTTTAAATTAATTTCTCATTTTGTTATTATTGGCATTCCGAAAGTACAACATCGTGGTGATCAATAAAAGAATAACTACAACATAATAATTACCACATGAAAAGCAAGCTTACTGGAATAAACTTCAAACAAACTATAAACATATTAAAAATCTTCCTTTAGAATACCTAGTTCAGCACTATCAGTGAACTAAATCAACAAGAAATCAAACAAATAGGAGTAATATAATTTAATAATAGTACAAAACAAACATAATATTTACTCATTGGAAAAATGTACCTATCACAAGGAAATCAAAATTGCATTGAGATAGCCGAACAAATAGAACAAAGTACACATAAATAGTATAAAAGGAAGAGCGAATCCGAGTAAAAACAAAAATTCCACAAAGCTTGAAATATCAAAAAATGCAACCAAATAAATCTAATTGCACATGTATAAGATTCAAAAACTTAAATAAAAATTGATAGTGAGTTGATTGTTTCTTTACCAGTGGAGCTCGTAAGCGATGGAAAATCAACGATAGAAGCTATTGGACAGATCTAGATCATTTTTCTAGGGTGTCCCCCGGCATTGCGAGCGAGAGTTATGGACTGTTGGGTCTTGTTTTGGTTGGATTCCATGATGGTTTTGGGTAAAAAATGGTGGTGTTTTTTATCAGATATGGTGGCTGATTTGTGGTCATTTAGTGTTGTTTCTGGTCGGTTTGGATGGTGTTTTGGTGAGGATTATGGAGACTAGAAAACAATGGTGGTGGGGCTAATTTGATGGTTGTTGGGAGGCCATTTGCGGTGGTTTTTTGAGGAGTATGGTGGCTGATTTTGTGACTGGTTGTGGTGGGGTTTTGGGAGAGGAAAGGGGCGGTTACAATGGTTTATTGTTGGTAGCAGTGAGAAAAAAAGGAGAAATGGCGTTGGAGTCATGCGGTGGTAGATTGGCCAAGCTTCGGTGAGGTCGCCGGCAAAATAACATCCCTGAATACACAATTTGAAAATTCCTAACCCTAATCTCAAAGTTATCTACCACAACTTATTATTGTAACAATGTAACATCAAAACCTAATGGGCTAAAAAAATAAGGGCCCAAATTGTGGGCTAATTAAATATATTTGTACAATTTTTATCTGTATAAAAAGAAAGAATTATTAGACTATTTTAAAAAAAACTAAAATGAATAGGACAAATATAACCAATGATATATAAAAAATGTTATTTAACACAAAATAATAATTTAATAAAATCAAATTAATGTTTTAGAATATGATAAAAATATTAATAACTAAAATTAATTAAAATTCAAAATTAAGCTAATAAAAATTCTAATATTTTAAAAATAAGAATAAGAATTAATCAAAAATTGTCAAAACGTACTTTGAACTATTTTAAAATACAATAGAAAAAAAGGTATGAAATTGTCACGATCCAGGCCTAGGGCCTAGAAGTGACACGGTGAATGGGAAGCCGAGAGTCCCCAAATGAGCCCCAAAGTAACCAAATCCACGCGGATTCAAATAGTAAAACATAGTTCTAAGGGATGTGAAAGTAGGACTCACGCTATGGGATATCAAAGGGAATGATATTTACATGGATTCGCTTAGCACATAGCACATAAGAACTAAGTAGCGGGTAAGTATGACTCACTTAATGGGGGCAATAGGGGGCTTAGCATCTTTCACATTTCCGCATCAAACATACATACATATCATAATTCTCATAATCAATCCATGATAACCATATCCAATAAATAACTGAAATCATAAGCTTCAAATACAACACATAACATATGGAATCTTCGAGAGTCTACAAGATGTCTAACAATGTCTCTAGTCATAAGATGAGACGGGAGCCAAGACATGTCCCAGGCTCACCCTCAAAGTAAATAACATAAGCAAGGCTTCATAGGTAGAGGAACGGTGGCTTTTCCTTGGAAGATAGGACTTACCACAACCAATATCTCAAATTTGATCTAGCATCAAACGGTGGGTGAAGGTAATGTCCACATAGTGAGCTCAAGTAGGGAAAAAGTATGTGTTAGTACATTTGAATGTACTAAAAATGCGAGCATTCAATGCGGATGACTTATCAATCCTGTATTTCAAGCTTAGATGACAAGGGCACATAATATAGAAAGAATCACATATCCACAAATGAGTAGTTTGCAATATGCCATGAAATTCATGATATATGAAATGCAATAATGCTCATATATAGTGGGGATGTGACCTCAACCGACATGAGTAAGCCCAAGTGAGCTATTACTTGGAATACCGATGAAATCTCCTCATCGATACAGAGGTGGTGAACTTGCCAAAGGTAAACCATATTTCACCTTACGGGAACAACACCCGTTTAATATGAAGTGACCCCTTTACGTGAACTACACCCATTTTAGATTGGATTTTCATATAACATATAATATTATACTTCACCTTACGGGAACAATACCCACTTCATATGAAGCAACCTTCCTTACGGGAATTACACCCATTTCGGATAGGATTCTCATAACCTATGTTAGGAACATAGTTCAAGGAATGAGAGAGTGAACGCTCAATCCATCGGTTCTAAGTCAGCATTCCACGAGAATACATTTATGTATATATATACATGCTTTCAAGAGACAATAGACATTTCTAATGCTTTCAATGCACATTTTAGGCTCAAAAGCCAAACATAATTCATAATAAATTGTACTTAGGCTCAAATGTCAAATCATAGCCCTAGTCAAACTCATGCATAGGAATAGTTCATCTACATATACGGAATGGTTGAAGCACCCAAAATGCTCAAAGAACCATAATCATTGAAATATAGGTGATCACATTAACCATAATCTTATCAAAATCATTTCATAAAACATAATTGGGCTTAACCCACTTCATAATATCCATAAATTCTAATGTCCATAGATGCATCTACCATGAATGATGTGGGAATAACATGGGTAATTGAGATTCAATCTAAAATCAATAATATAATATAAAATTGAAGTAAATCCATAGTTAAATCCACATTTAAATCATATTATAAATCACACATGCATAAACCAAGCTTTAAAGGGGACATGCATGTTCATAACTTCATAAGTTTCAATGTAATCATCAAAATAGGGCTTAAAGTAACTTAAAATCATAAATAAAGTACAACTCATACATCAATTGAATTTATTAAACAATAATTTTCAAAACGCATATTTAAAGTAAGCAAAATTACATGAAAATCAGTTGAAAAGAGTTTGGGTCTTCTTGGTTGAAAGGGAACAAGAATCAATCTCACATACCTTGACTTGGAAGAGGAATTTGAGAAGAATTTAGCTTGAAGTTGGAACCCCAATTGAATCCTAGCTTGAATCTTGAAGGTGAGACTTGGAGAGAATATTGAGAGTCTAATTCTAGAAACTAAGGGTTAGTCTTGAATGAGGGTTTAGAATTAGTGTAGGAGAAGCTTAGGAATGTAAGGGGTGGGGGTTTAAAGGTCTTAAAAAGTTTTGGGGATGAGTCAAAATATAAAAAACACCTTAATAAAATGCCCCTGTAAATTATTAATGGAAATTGACATGGTTCGCTTCACGGGTCGTGAAGCTCTTCAAGGTCCGTAAAGGCTCCCCATCTAGCCTAGACAGATTTTGCGAAAAAGGGCATTACTTCTTGTTTCAAACTCGGAATAAGGTAAAACTAGATGAGTTAAAAAGATAGTTCAAAGAGCTTCAATGTGATAGTTCATGAGCTACCTATTTCTTTTCGTGCTAAGAGATATGATCATTTAAAGTTGACCCTTATATTGACACTTGTGAAAATCTTAGACAATGGAAGTCCTTTGAACTTGACTTGATGTGGGAGATCCGTAATGGCCTTAAACAACATAAATAAGCTTGAATTCGAAGGCTTGAAAGTGAACTTAGCTTGAGCTTGAAGATCTCATACTTATAATATTTCAACGAAGTCACCTTCATGGGAGGCCACATGGGTCGTGTAGTGTCACACGAGCTGTGACACTACCCGTACCTCTCTACTTAGATAAAATCCACGATTATGTTACGAGACGATGATTCCAGAATTATAAAATTTTCACTCTAGAAGCCTTACGTATGGCCATATGGGCCGTGACTCCCCACACGAGTTGTGTGCCTTGACGTGTGACCATACTTGGTGCCAAAATTTTGGAATTTCAAACCAAAGCCACCACACGGCCTACCACAAGGTCCGTGAAGTGTCACATGGACCGTAAGGAGTCCGAGTGTTGTGTGCCTTAGTTTTAATTGCCACATTTAAGTGCCAAACATCCTCCATAGGCCAAGGGCCACTCCGTGGAGGCTCTACACGGGCCGTGTGACCTCACATGGACCGTGAGGGCTCCCATGAAGTGTCACCTTGGTCCAAACCTTTATTGAAACCAAATTTTCATGCTTCATTTACAAATTCCGGGGCCTTACATCATCTCCCCCTTGGGAATATTCGTCCTCGAATGTGCAAGAACAAAGCTTGAAAGGCTTGACTTAGAACATGAAAAATCAGAACACAAGGTACAATGTATAGTTCATCTTCGGAAAATCATAAAGTCTCTAAAACCCATATTGAAACATACTCAAATCATTCAAAGCATCATAAAAAATCATTTTCGTGCACATGTATAAATGTCATGTCATGAAACTCTAGAGTTAAAGTATTAAGACCATTGAGAATAGGAAGAAGCTAATATCATAGGCTTGAGTAGATTGGGAAGGATAGAGCTATCGTTGCATCATACTTGATTCCACTCCCCACATAGCACTTTCCACATCTGATTCCTCTAAAGTACCTTAACCAAAGCCACATCCCTATTACGAAACCGTTTCACTTGTCCATCAAAAAGCTCAACAGGAACTTCTTCAAAAAAACAAGTTCTTCTCAACCTAAACACCATCCAAAGGCATAATAGCACCAGAATCACCAACAAACATCCTCAATATAGACACATGGAAAAATCAGGTGAATAGAACTCAAATTCGGAGGTAAATCCAACCTATAAGCCACAATCCCAATCAACTCAATAATCTTATAAGGATCTATATACCAGGGACTTAGCTTTCCCTTCTTCCCGAATTGCACCACACCCTTTATGAGGGAGACCTTAACATACACCCAATTACCAATACGAAACTCAAGATCACTCTTTCTATCATCCAAATAAGACTTTTGATGACTTCAAACCATTTTAAACCTTTACGTAATCAATTTCACTTTATCCATAACCTCCAGCACTAAACCTGGGCCCTTAGAAGTCATTTCATCTTAACTCGAACCACTCCACTGGAGATCTACACTTTTACTCTATAAAGCCACAAATGATGTTATACTAATGCTACTATGAAGGAAATTGTAGTAAGCAAACTCAAGAAGTGGTAGATGATCATCCCAATTATTTTTGAATTCCAACACACAAGCCCTCAACATGTCCTCCAAAGTTTGAATTATCCTCTCGATTTGCCCATCGGTTTGAGGATGAAAAGCGGTGCTCAACTTTACCTTAGTACCAAGTCCTCCTTGAAACGACCTCCAAAAGTGAGAAGTAAATTGGCTATCGCGATTTTATATAATAGACCTAGACATACCATGCAACCACACCAACTCTTGGATGTACAATATTACATAATCTTTGGCGCTAAAACTAGTCTTGACCGGTAGGAAATGAGCCGACTTAGTCACCCAGTCAACGATAACCCAAGTGGAGTCAAATTACCTTTGGTCCAGGGCAAACCAACCACAAAATCCATATTCACATCCACTCACTTCCAAGTAGGAATCTCAATGTCTTGAGTCAATCCACCGGGCCTTTGGTGTTCTACCTTCACTTGTTGGCAATTAGAGTATTTGGGTACAAACTTGGCTATGCCCTTCTTTGTACCACTCCACCAATATCCTTCCCTTAAGTCCCGATATATCTTAGTCGACCCTGGGTGAATCAAATAAAGAGAGTTATGGGCTTCACTCCTAATCACCTTCCTAAGATCATCCACATTAAGAACATATAACTGACCTTAATACCGAAGCGCACCATCTCCCCCTTGGGAGGAAACCTCCATCTTATTCTTTTGGCAAACAACCTTGTCAATCCAACCAATGATGGATCTAGATCTTGCTTAGCCTTAACGTTCACAACCATTAAAGATTCAGTCCCCTTTTGAACATAAATACCACAATCATTAGAGTTGGCCAACCTAACACCTAATCTAGCAAAATGATAATCATCCTTTGTAAACATTTTCTTCCCTTCATCAACAGGAGCCATATTTCCCATAGATAGTCTACTAAGAGCGCCGGCTATAACATTTTCCTTGTTAGGGTGACATTGTACACACATGTCATAGCCCTTAAGGAGTTCCAACCATCTCCTTTGTGTCAAGTTAAGATCCCTCTGAGGGAACACATATTGAAAGTTCTTGTGGTCGGTGAAAACATCGACATGCACCCCATAAAAATAGTATTTCCCATCTTCAAGGCAAATACCACCGTTGCTAACTCAAGATAATGAGTTGGGTAATTACACTTATATACCTTCAATTGCCTTGGCGCATAAGCTATGACTTTACCCTGTTGCATAAGTACACAACTCAACCCAATCCAAGAAGCATGACAATACATAACCAACCCATACATGAAATTCTGTAAAGCCAAAATAGAAGCCGATGCAAGGCATCCTTTCAAAGTCTAAGAACTTACCTCACACTCATCCAACCAAACAAACTTGGCCTTCTTTTGAGTCAACTTGGCCAATGCAGCTGCATTAGATGAAAAACCTTCAACAAACCTTCCATCATAACCAGCCAACCCAAGGAAACCTTGAATATCCAAAGGAGCAAGCATGTCAAAAATGCACATCCTTCACCAACTCCCTTTTTTACTTGATCTATAAGATCACTACAACATCTTCCTCCTTTGGATTGCATTATGAGCTGAAGGTAACTCTCCTAATTCGATGGGGAGGGATGGAGGTAGGAAATCTCAAGACACATTCCATGGCACATTAAGAATCATGAAAAAGTGAAATATTTCCTAAAACACCTCGTAGCCTCCTACCAATAGATGTGACGCGCTTCACACCCATAAATAAGACTCTACTTGATGCGGCATATTGGACTTCGAGGACCATTTACAAGCCTAGTGCTCTGATACCATCTTTGTCACAACTCAAACCTAGGACCTAGAAGTGACACGACGATTGGGAACCCGAGAATCCCCAGACGAGCCTCAAAGTACTAAAATCCACTTCGTCGGTTCGAAAGTGCTTTCAAATAGTAAATACATAGTTCTAAGGGATGGGAAAGTATGACTCACGCTATAGATATATCCAAGGGAAAGGGATTTACATGGAGTCACATAGCACATGGCGCATAAGAACTAAGGGGCGGGTAAGTATGACTCACTCTATGGGGGCAATACGGGGCTTAGGATATTCCACATTTCCAAATCAAACATATATACATATCATTATTTCCATAATCAATCCATGATAACCATATCCAATAGATAACTGAAATCATAAGATTCAAATAAAACAAAGAACATATAGAATCAAGAGAGTCTACAAGATGTCCAACAATGCCTTTAGTCATAAAATTGGACGGGGGGCAAAACATGTGTTCCGGGATCACCTCAAAGTAAATAACATGAGCAACGCTTCATAGGTAGAGGAACGGTGGCTTGTCCTTGGAAGATAGGACTTATCCCAACCAATATCTCAAATTAAATCTAGCGTCAAATGGTGGGTGAAGGTAATCTCCGGTCCATACGTGGTGAGATCATGTAGGAAAAAAGTATGATTTAGTACGTTTGAATGTACTCAGTATGCAGGCATGCAATGCATATGACTTATTAATCCAGCATTTCAAAGTTAGATGACAAGGGCACATAATATAGAAAGAGTCATATATCCAAAGAAGAGTATTATAAAATATGCCATGAAATTCATCAGGCATTAAATGCAATAATGCTAATATATAGTGGGGATATGACCTCAACCAACATGAGTAAGATCAAGCGAGCTATTACTTGGAATCCCGATGAAATCTCCTCATTGGTAAAGAGGTGGTCTACTTGCATAAGGCAAACCATACTTCACCTTACGGGAACAACACCCATTTCTTATGAAGTAACCCCCTTTCGGAACTACACTAATTTCGGATAGAATTTTCATATAACATATCATATTATACTTCATGTTATGGGAACAACACCTCTTTTGTATGAAGCAACCTTCATTACGGGAACTACACCTATTTCAGATAGGATTCTCATAACCTATGTTAGGCACATAGTTCAAGGAAAGAGAGAGTGCACCCTCAATCCATCGTTGCAAAGTCGGTATCCCACGAGAATATATTTATGTACATATATGCATGTTTTCAAGAGAAAATAGTCATTTCCAATGCTTTCAATGCACATTTAAGCTCAAAGGCCAAACATCATTCATAATAAATCGTACTTATACTCAAATGCCAAATCATAGTTCTTAGTGAAAATACTCATGCATAGGAATAACTCATCTACATATACAGAATGGTATAAGAACCCAAAATGCTCTAATAATCATAATCATTGACATATATGTGATCACATTCTTTTCATAACCATAATTTTATCAAAATCATTTCATAAAATATAATTGGGCTTAACTCACTTCATAATTTCCATAAAATTCAATGTCCATAGATGCATATGCCATGAATGATGCGGGAATAACATGGGTAATTGAGATTCAATCTAAAATAAATAATATAATACGAAATTGAAGTAAATCCATAATTAAATTCACATTTAAATAATTTTATAAATTACCCAGGCATAAATCAAGCTTTAAAAGGGACATACATGTACATAATTTCATAAGCTTCAATATAATCATCATAATAGGAATTACAGTAATTTAAAATCATAAATAAAATATAGTTCATACATTAATTGAATTTATTAAAAACTAATTTTCAGAACCAATATTTAAAGTAAGAAAAATTCCATGAAAATCAATTGAAAAGAGTTTGGGTCTTCTTGGTTGAAAAGGACCAAGAACCAATCCCTCATACCTCGATTAGGAAGAGGAATTTGAGAACAATTTAGCTTGAAGTTGAACCCTAATTGAATCCTAGATTGAATCTTGAAGGTGAGACATGAACAGAATTTTGAGAGTCTAATTCTAGAAACTGAGGGTTAGTCTTGAATGAGGGAGAATTAGTGTAGTAAAGGTTTAGGAATGTAGAGGTGGGGGGGGGGGGGTTAAAGGTGTTAAAAAGCCTTGTGGATGAGTCAAAATATCAAAAAATCTTAATAAAACGTTCCTTTAAATTTTAAATGGAACTTTACACGGTTGGCTTCACGGGTCGTGAAGATCTTCACTGTCCGTGAAGGCTCCCCATCTAGCCCAAAAAAATTTACGAAAAAAGGGCATAACTTCTAGCTCTGAACTCGGAATGAGCTGAAACTAGATGCATTAGAAAGGTAATTCAAAGAGCTTCAATTTGATAGTTCATGGTAGACCTAGTTCTGTTCGTTCTAAGAGATACGACTATTTAAACCTGACCCTTCTATCGACACCTGTGAAAATCTAAGGCAATGGAATTCCTTTGAACTTGACTTGATGTGGGATACCCGTGATGACGTTAAACAACATAAATAAGCTTGAATTGAAGGCTTGAAAGTGAACTTAGCTTGAACTTGAAGATCCAATATCTAGAATATTTCAACAAAGTCACGTTCACGGGAGGCCACATAGGTCATGTAGTGCCACACGAGCCGTGATACAGTCTGTACCCCTCTCCTTAGATAAATTCCATGATCAAGTTACGAAACAATGATTTCATACTTAGAAATATTTCACTCTGGAAGCCTTACGGATGGCCATACGGGTTGTGACGCCCCATATGAGCTGTGTGACTATACTTGGTCCTAAAATTGTGGGATTTCAAGCTAAGGCCACCACACGGCCCACCACACACTCCATGAAGTGTCACATGGACCGTGAGGGATCAAAGTGTCGTGTGCCTTAGTTTAAAATGTCACATTTAAAGGCCAAACATCCTCCATAGGCAAAAGGCTACTCCGTGGAGACTCTCCACGGGCCGTATGACCTCACACAGACCATGAGGGCCCCTATGAAGTGTCACATCAGTCCAAAACTTTTCCAAAACTAAAATTTCATGCTTCATTGATGTCGTACAAATTCTGGGTCCTTACAGAAATAATTTGAAATGTTGGGCCAAATTTGGGTGTCAATAGTTATTTTTAAGAAAATAAATTATAGTAAGTACTTTTAGTGTATGGAACCGGATTCTCGAACAGCTTTATCGAACCTCTTAGTGTTGTCATGAATGAAAATTTACCATGTGACGCTCCATGGAAGGCCCACACGGCTCGTATGTAGCCACATGGATCGTATGGCCTCCAGTGGAGAGGAACTTGGCCATGTTTTTGATTGTTTGGACGCGACGGGAAATTTCAGGCCAGTCTGGGCACACGACCACCCACATAGGCCATGTGGTGTGTCACGGGCCTTGTGGCCCACCGTGAGGCTCACAACTTGAAAATATTTCTAAGTATGAAATCAATGTCTTATAACTTTTTTGTGCAAAATTTTTCTAAGTGATGTTTTACGACTTTTGTCACGATCCGAACCTAGGGCCTAGATGTGACACGACGAATGGGGACCCGAAAGTTCCCAAACAAGCCTCAAAGCGATCAAAACCACATCATCGGTTCGGAAATGTATTCAACAAATAAACACATAGTTCTATGGAGCGAAAAAGTAGGACTCACGCTACGGGGTTATCATAAGGGAAAGGGGTATTTCATTCAAAATGTATAAACATACATAATCTCCATAGTCCACTGAGATACCAGATTCTCGAATGGATTTATCGGACCTCTTAGTGTTGTCCTGAATAATAATTTACCAAGTGTCATTCCATGGAAGGCCCATACGGCCCGTGTGAAGCCACACGGACCGTGTGGCCTCCAGTTGAGGGGTACTTGGCCAATTTTTCGATAGTGTGGACTCGACGGGAAATTTCAATCCAAGTGTGGGCACACGGCTACCCACATGAGTCGTGTGGCATGTCACGGGCCCTGTGACCCATCATGGGGCTCGCGAATTGAAAATTTTTCTAAGTATGAAATCTGCGTCTCATAACATTTTCGTGCAGAATTTTTCCAAGTGATGTTTTACGACTTTTGGCATGACCCATGTGGCATTACACATGTCGTGTGGTTGCCGGTATAGAACCTTTTAACCTCAGAGAAATTCTAAGTGTTGGCACCACAAATTTGTCTAAGTGCGGTCTCATAGGAACCGTTCACGGTTCGTGTGATGGCTCCCAGATTTTGTAGACGACCGTGTGGTCCAGAAGGTTCATTTTCCTACCCATTTCATTAATGGCATTTACATAATTACGATTTATTCTAATTATGATTTTTGACCTTTTACCTCTCCGAAACCCCTAAATTTAGTTGGTACCCTTCCCCTTTTAATTCATTCTCTTTGAAACCTCTTCCCCTCAAAAGATTATTCCCAAATACTCTCTACTTTCCTATCTCAAGACTCAAAGCTAAGGCTTAATTGGAGTTCAACTTCAAGCTAGGTTCTTCCCCAAATTTTGGCTCCTCAATCAAGGTATGTGGGATTGATTATTGGTCCCTTTCAACAACGAAGACCTAAAAATCATTTCAATTGATTTCATGAATCTTAGCTTTCTTTGAATGTGAGATTTCATTATTTGATTTTATTAAATCCAATTGATGTATGGGTTGTACTTGATTTATGATTTTAAGTTATTTTAAGCCCTATTATGATGATTTACGTTGAGATTATGAAGTTATGAAGATGCATGTCCCCTTTAAAGTTTGATTTATGCATGGGCGATTTATATGATAATTTGAATGTGGATTGAATTATGGATTTACTTCAATTTCGTATTATATTGTTGATTTTAGCTTGAATCTATATTACTCATGTTATTCTCACATCATGCATTGGATTTGCAATCATGAACATTGGTCTTTATGGAAATTATGAAGTGGGTTAATCCCAACTATATTTTATGAAATTATTTTGATAAGGCATTGGTTATGACAAGAATGTGATTGCATACATGTCTTATGATTTTGACTCTTTGAACATCTTGGGTGCTTGCACAATTTGGTATATTTGAATGGGCTATTCTTGTGCATGTGTATCATGATTTTGATTTATGGTTTGGCTTTTGAGTCCAAATGTGCATTGAATGAATTTTGAATGAACCTTATATCTCTTGAAAGCACGTATATGTATAAGTATTCTCGTGGGATGTTTTAACTTAGCACCGATGGATTGGGGGCATCAGGGCTATCCCCAAGGGTCCTCCCATTTCCTCAAACTATGTGCCAACATAGGAATGAAAGCCATTACCGAAATGACCGGGTTGTAAGTTCCATGAAGGGAGAATACATATTTATACTATGTTCCATTTCATTAGAGATTGTACATCGAAGAAAGAGGTAGAGCTTGAGTTTGTGAAATCTCAAAACCAAGTTATACACATTTTCACCAAGACATTGAAGACTGATATTTTTCAGAAGCTGCGGATGACTCTTGGAGTAGTGAATCAAGTTTAAGGGGGGTAGTTTAAAAAAATAAATTTGTTTAGATTATTAAGTGTGTTCACATCATATTTAATTTAGTTCATGAACTAGTAGATTAATGTATTAGAAGATACATGAATTGTTGAATAGGTGTAGATTATGTCTAGTTAGGTGTATTCATAAACTTGGAGGATGTGATGTATTAATTATAGTACATGTATGGTAGGCTAGGTATATAGATGAATTTACCTATAAATAGTCATGTAATCAAGCCATTTTGTTGTAGGCCAAAAAAGTTGATTAAGAAATCATCTTTCCTCCACTTCTCTTCTACTTATACGTTTTGTGTAATATTTGTGTTGTCTTGCTCTCTTAAATTTCCAAAAGTTTATTATATAAGTAGGTAGCCCCAAAGCAACAAGTTGAAACATAAAATTATCCTTCAAAATTTGAATAATTTTTTAAGCATTCAAGCAAATACTATAACAATAAAAACTGTGTGTAAACAAATGTAGCATGTATAGGTATGTACATACGTACGTACGTACATACATACATGCATACATACATATATGCATACATACATGCATGTATGTATGTATGTATGTATGTATGTATGCGTATGTATCAACGTGTCTCTTCAATAACTATCATAATAGCATAGTAATAATCTTTAATACCATAAATTTTCATAGAAGTTAAAACCATATCATCATCCTCATCATCATCAATCATATATACATTATTAAAAGTGGGAAGCTTCAATGGGTAAAGTTGGATTACCATTTTAACCCTACGCTAAATTAAAATATGATCATAATTAATAAAATATTAAATAGTAAATAAATCTTCTCTTCCTTTAAACTATGTATATCTATATATTAAAGTGTGATAATTATTACTCCAAAATATTTTCAGATAATAGTAACAATGATTCATATTAGAAGTAGCAAAACAGTGACCAAGTCAATGAATATGAATTGTCCCTATTCTTATTCATTATTCGACCATTTCATGTATTATAGAAAGTATCAATTCATAATCCTATCATATTCCCCACTAATAACCCCTTAGTATTCTCATTTATAAATAAAAGTTTATGAAAACTTTATAGGTTTAGGATAACACCATCAGTTTTAATATGAAAACCCTAGAAATTGTTAATATATTAACTATTGTAATGTTTGTCCATGATTTTAAAACCCTATAATTAATAGTTTTGATTATTAATGAATATTATCTTTCAACGATATCATATTTATAATACTATTATTACTGTTATGTTCTCCTAAGAATTATAAAAATTAGTTGAATAGAACCATCATCTCGCATTCACCATTTCCATCTTGTGTTTTTCTTCGGCAAATTCAACATAATTCAAACTATTCTAATATCAAATATTTTTATACTGATTAATATGGGATACATGTGCAACATGCGTATCAAGATACTAGTTTATCTAAATATGAAAGCAAATGAAAAACATCAACCGTCATTAATAATCTTCTAAAAGAAACAACCAACTCTTATGTTCTGCAATAATTGATATATTTTTGAACCGTTGATATAATTGTTTTCCTTTTCATTTTTTCTTTTAATGTAAATATCATGTAGTTGAATTTTGTTTAGAACACATAAAGTTACTTATTCCATATTGCATTTTTTTTCATTTTAAATCATTGTGTTTGGTAGCTTCTACTAAATTGACATGGTGCTTTTCGTTGTGTAATGACTCCTTTGGTCATTACAGGAAAGCCAACGGTGAAAAGATTTGTTCTAGAAACTTTTTGTGTAGTAACTTAAAAATATTAAGCTAGGCCAAACTCAAATGGGATCTAAGTAAAGTAAGGATCTAGAGCAATCTAGAATAGGATTGGGGTTAATGTATAAGGGTAGATTAGAATTTCTATTATCGAAGGCATTAAAAAGTCCATAAAACTTTTAAAATTGAAATCGAATAAATAGAACTCCTGATATAGAGCCTGGTGTGAAGGGTTAATTTTGAATGTCAAAGATTGAGGGTGTGTTGCAAAGTGGAAACTTTGGGGAAGATTTCAAGCTGCTGTCCCAATGCAAATTACTATAGAGGGAAGAATGTCGCCATGGAGGAGCCCTTATGGAGGGTCAGGGGCCGCTATGGCACACGGTAAGTGATGAATTTATGCAAAAAAGTTTTAACATTATCTATTATTCTACAAATTCATTTTTGGGAGAAACAAAATGGCATCTTAGGAAAAAAATTACTAGTGTTACATAATTTACATCAATAAAGATATGTCCTTCTTACTTGTAATTCAATTCTTAAGCCTTAGAAACTATGGTAGTAATCTTGCAGAAGGGTTCTGACTTGTAAATGATGTAAAGTTGTTGCTTGGGTGGGATGATCATGAATTTGGACGGGGATTAGGATTAAGTAATAATTCAAAGTATTTTCAGGTCACTATGCATTGATTATGTTATTTTTTTATTTATTTACTAGGTAAATTATCCGCCCTTCACGCAATGGTGATCACTATCTCAATAATTTTACACATGATCATCATCCAATAGTAAATTATAATATCTTTTTAATCCTGCAACCAAAAAGAATTAATTTAAAGTCATAATTAATTTTATTATTAATTCAATTTATTGTAACTTCTTCATCATCTTATATGTGAAATCTCAGATAGTAAATCTCTTCAAAATGAATAAAAGATCTATTATAACGTCACTTTCTATAATTATCTTTTCAAATTTTATATAAGTATATGATTCATCAATTTCGGGCCTTTCTCTAAATGAATTAGTCGTGAACTTGATAAAGTTAATAAAAATTAAGAATCATAACATATGAAGAATAAATCATTTGATTAAATGATATCTCAGCAAGTCCTCATATTCAAAATCATTCACTGTCGTTGACACCAATTTGCTACCCAAAAGTCATTTTTAATGTTGTGCTAGTGCTTCTTGTAATGTGATTATACCTTTAAATCTTGAAGTTTAACTTTTATCAGTACTTCAACTTCTTCATATATCTTATTTATGCATAATTTTTTTTGTAGTTGCAGTTAATATTTTCTTCTTCTTAGAACTCCTCAAAAGATAGAGAAAACCTACTTGAAAAACACATATAATAATTTTAAAACTAATGATAAATATTTTTGAAATTTTAACACAAAGGTTTTCCTACAAAACATTGAAAAAGATTTTTACTAAACAAACATTATGTTAATGATAACTTCTACAATTTTAACACATAGTCTCATCTATTAAAAACTGAAAACGATTCTTACTATATAAACACCTCTCGATCTCTAAACGTGTATTAGTTTATTGTAACTTCATAATATATTTAACTTTTTACAATTACAAAAATGAGTAAATAGCCAAGTTGATAAAAAAATATACATCAATACAGGTGTCGTCTTACCTAATTATCTTGTACCAGCTTATTTTAATATATTTGAATAGAATTATTTTATATAGACTTTTGAGTGCTTAACATAGACTAATGAAAAGAATAAAGTAAAAAATAGTAATAGAATATTAAGAGTAACAAAAAGAAGACCATTCAACTAATTATTTAGAAATTCTCGCTAAACTTTGTAACTACAGTATCAGCTCACTCTTGGTGAGTCTTTTCTTTACTGCACTTGGATTAGGCTTGACCTTTTAAATGTCCCAAATGTTAATTGTTATTATCCCTTTTACTATTCAATCATCATGTTTAAGACAATAATGAAGTTATATTAATTAATACCGTATTACATGAAGGTGAATAATTAGCAATAATTGATTTTTTGACAAATTAAACTGTAATTGGAACATCCCTAACAATTTATTTTGTAAAAGGTTAATACTGAATACTTAAAATTACTAAATTGCAGTATGAAATAGCCAAAAAGTTAGCAGGATTAGTAAGATATTTTTATAGTTTATTTTTCATGTAGTCTCTCAACTAATAGTTATTGTTTGGAAGGCACATTTCTTCACGAATCAAATTTTTTCAACCAAGAAAATAAGTTTTTGACATAATAACTATTTGGTGAGTGACAAACTAAAAACCAGCTCAATAACTTTACCACAAAAAAATTTAAAAGCCAAGCTTCCTATTAGATTCCTCTTAGCCAGCTGCAATTAGAAGGTTCTCAAAGTAAAATTATCAATTATAATAGTAGAACTAAATATTTGAATCTAAATGAAATTTATACAGTGAAATATCGTTGGCATCAAATTATACAAAATCTAACTGCAGTAGTAATCAACATTTAGAATAAGCAAATTAATAATACCCATTTGTGAATAATTAATATAAAATTTAAAGTACTTACTAAATTTTTTCCTTTTTAAAATATCAACATGAAAAATTAATTTAAAGCTTTTTCCATCTTTCATTTTAGCCTAACTAAAAGAAATTAATGTAACGTTATGATTTGATAAAAAGGAAGAAAAAACAAAATACATTCCATTTTGATTTGTGGAACCAATAGGTAGGTGTTGAACGTCTTTTGTCTTAGACCCATAACTCACTATGTGCTCTTTACAATACACCCACTTAAAAAAATATCCTGCACAAAAAGCATTAAAAAATTAAGTAGAAGAGAAAAATTAGTATTTATTAGATATACATCATGTGGCTGAAGCATCTGACAAAAGAAGCTATAAATACTAATTTTGCTCTACTAGGGTGCTTCTCTTGTTAGGTACTTCAATCACATAATGTATATCGAAAAATACTAATTTTGCTTTACTACTACTTATTATGTTTTTAATGTTTTTTTGTGTAGGATTTGTTTAAATATTTTAAATGGGTGTCCAGTAAAGAGGACATAGTGGGTTACTGGTCTAAGACAAAAGGCATTCAACACCTACCAGGCCAATTGGTTCCACAAATTCAAATGGAATGTGTTTTCTTTTTCTTCCTTTTTATCAAATCATGACCTTGAATTGATTTTTTTCGACTAGGCCAAAAAAAAAAGAGGGGAAAAACTTTAAATTAGTCACTCATTTTGTTATTGTTGGCATTCCGAAAGTGCAACGTCGTGGTGACCCGTAAAATAATAACTACAACATAATAACTACCACATGAAAAGCAAGCTTACTGGAGTAAACTTCAAACAAACAATAAACATATTAAAAATCATCCATTAGAATACCTAGTTCAACACTATCAATGAACTAAATCAACAAGAAATCAAACAAATAGGAGTAATATAATTTAATAATAATCCAAAAACATAATATTTATTCACTGGAAAAACATACCTATCACAAGGAAACCAAAATTGCATTGAGACAACCGAACAAATAGAACAAAGTACACATAAATAGTATAAAATGAAGAGCAAATCCGAGTAAAAACAAATTCCACAAAGCTTGAAATATCAAAAAATGCAACCAAATAAATCTAATTGCACATGTATAAGATTCAAAAACTTAAATATAAATTGATAGTGAGTTGTTGATTTGTTCATTTACCAGTGGAGCTCGTAAGCGATGGAAAAGCAACGATAGAAGCTATTGGATAGATCTGGTTCGTTTTTCTATTGTGTCCCCCGGCATTGCGAGCGAGAGTTATGGACTGTTGGGTCTTGTTTTTGTTGGATTCCTTGATGGTTTTGGGTAAAAATTGGTGGTGTTTTTGATCTGAAATGGTGGCTGATTTGTGGTCGTTTAGTGTTGTTTCTGGTGGGTTTCGATGGTGTTTTGGTGAGGATTATTGAGACTAGAAAACAATGGTGGTGGGGCAGTTTTGATGGCTGTTGGGAGGCCGTTTGCAGTGGTTTTTTGAGGAGTATGGTGGCTGATTTTGTGACTGGTTGTGGTGGGGTTTTGAGAGAGGAAAGGAGCGGTTACAGTGGTCTATTGTTGGTAGCAGCGAGAAAAAAAAAGGAGAAATGGGGTTGGAGTCATGCGGTGGTAGATCGGCCATGTTTCAGTGAGGTCACCCGAAAAATAACATTCCTGAATACACAATTTGAAAATTCCTAACCCTAATCTCAAAGTTATCTACCGCAACTTTATTATTGTAACAATGTAAAATTATATAAACACAACAAAACCTAATGGGCTAAAAAATAAGAGCCCAAATTGTGGGCTAATTAAATACATTTGTATTTGTACAATTTTAATTTGTACAAAAAAAATTATTAGACTATGTTTAAAAAAACCTAAGATGAATAGGAACAAATATAACCAATGATATATAAAAAATATTATTAAACACAAAATAAAAATTTAATAAAATCAAATTAATGTTTCAGACTTTGATAAAAATATTAATGACTAAAATTAATTAAAATTCAAAATTAAGCTAATAAAAATTCTAATATTTTGAAAATAAGAATAAAAATTAATCAAAAACTGTCAAAACGTACTTTGAACTATTTTAACAGATAATAGCAAAAAAAGTATGAAATTGTCACGACCCGGGCCTAGGGCCTAGAAGTGACACGGCGAATGGAAATTCGAGAGTCCTCAAATGAGCCCTAAAGTAACCAGATCCACATCATCGGTTCGGAAGTACATTCAATTAGTAAACACGTAGTTCTAAGGGATGGGAATGTAGGACTCAAGCTATGGGGATATCGAAGGGAAAGAGATTTACATAGATTCGCATAGCACATAAGAGCTAAGTGACAGGTAAGTATGACTCA
Source organism: Solanum rostratum (assembly GCA_029948455.1). Lineage (NCBI taxonomy): Eukaryota > Viridiplantae > Streptophyta > Magnoliopsida > Solanales > Solanaceae > Solanum > Solanum rostratum. The sequence goes on along the minus strand of CM057055.1, from coordinate 9,469,818 downwards.
CTTTATGGGAGCAATACAGGGCTTAGGATCTTCCCCATTTCCATATCAAACATACATACATATCATAATTCCAATAATCAATCCTTGATAACCATATCCAATAGATGACCGAAATCATAAGCTTCAAATACAACACATAACATATGGAATCAACGAGAGTCTACAAGATGTCCAACAATGCCTCTAGTCATAAGATGAGACGGGAGCCAAGAAATGTCCCAGGCTCACCCTCAAAGTAAATAACATAAGCAAGGCTTCATAGATAGAGGACCGGTGGCTTGTCCTTGGAAGATAGGACTTACCACAACCAATATGTCAAATTCTATCTAGCGTCAAATGGTGGGTGAAGGTAATGTCCGGTCCCTACATGGTGAGATCAAGTAGGAAAAAAGTATGCGTTAGTACGTCTGAATGTACTAAGTATGTGAGCATCCAATGATATGACTTATCAATCCTACATTTCAATGTTAGATGACAAGGGCACATAATATAAAAAGAATCATATATCCAAAAAAGAGTAGTATGCAATATGCCATGAAGTTCATGGTGCATGAAATGCAATAATGATCATATATAGTAGGGATGTGACCTCAACCGACATGAGTAAGACCAAGTGAACTATTACTTGGAATCCCGATGAAATCCCATCATCGGTGTAGAGGTAGTCTACTTACCAAAGGTAAACCATACTTCACCGTACGAGAACAACACCTATTTCGTATGAAGTAACCCCCTTACGTGAACTACACCCATTTTGGATCGGATTTTCATATAACATATCATATTATACTTCACCTTACGGGAACAACACCCATTTCGTATGAAGCAACCTTCCTTATGGGAATTACACTAATTTCGGATAGGATTCTCATAACCTATATTAGGCACATAGTTCAAGGAAAGAGGGAGTGAACCCCCAATCCATCGGTGCTAAGTCAGCATCTCATGAGAATACATTTATGTATATATATACATGCTTTCAAGAGACAATAGACACTTCCAATACTTCAATGCACATTTAGGCTCAAAAGCCAAACATCATTCATAATAAATTGTACTTAGGCTCAAATGCCAAATCATAGCCCTTAGTCAAAATACTCATACATAGGAATAACTCGTCTACATATGCGAAATGGTGGAAGCACCCAAAATGCTCAAAGAACCATAATCATTGACATATATGTGATCACATTCTTTTCATAACCATAATCTTATCAAAATCATTTCATAAAACATAATTGGGCTTTATTCTTTTCATAATATCCATAAAATCCAATGTCCATAGATGCATATGCCATGAATGTGGTAGGAATAACATGGGTAATTGAGATTCAATCTAAAATCAATAATATAATACAAAATTGAAGCAAATCCATAGTTAAATCCACATTTAAATAATATTATAAATCACCCATGCATAAATCAAGCTTTAAGGGGGACATGCATGTTCATAACTTCATAAGCTTCAATGTAATCATCAAAATAGGGCTTAAAGTAACTTGAAATCATAAATAAAGTAAAACTCATACATCAATTGAATTTATTAAACAATAATTTTCAAAACCCATATTTAAAGTAAGCAAAATTACATGAAAATCAATTGAAAAGAGTTTGGGTCTTCTTGGTTGAAAGGAAACAAGAATCAACCTAACATACCTTGATTAGGAAGAGGAATTTGAGAAGAATTTAGCTTGAAGTTGAAACTCCAATTGAATCCTAGCTTGAATCTTGAAGGGGAGACATGGAGAGAATTTTGAGAGTCTAATTCAAGAAACTAAGGGTTAGTCTTGAATGAGGGTTTAGAATTAGTGTAGGAGAAGCTTAGGAATGTGGGGGGGGGGGGGGGAGTTTAAATGTCTTAAAAAGTCATGGGGATGAGTCAAAATATCAAAAACACCATAATAAAATGCCCTTGTAAATTATTAACAGAAATTGACATGGTTGGCTTCACGGGTCGTGAAGATCTTCAAGGTCCGTGAAGGCTCCCCATTAAGCCGAGACAGATTTTGCGAAAAAGGGAATTACTTCTTGTTCGAAACTCAGAATGAGGTGAAACCAGATGAGTTAGAAAGATAATTCAAAGAGCTGCAATATGATAGTTCATGAGCCACTTAGTTCTTTTCGTGCTAAGAGATATGATCATTTAAAGTTGACCCTTATATTTGCACTTGTGAAAATCTTAGACAATGGAATTCCTTAGAACTTGACTTGATGTGGGAGACCCGTGATGGCCTTAAACAACATAAATAAGCTTGAATTAAAGGATTGAAAATGAACTTAGCTTGAGCTTGAGGATCCCATACTTAGAATTTTTCAACGTAGTCACCTTCACGAGAGGCCACACGAGCCGTGTAGTGTCACACGAGCCGTGACACTATCCGTACCCCTCTCCTTAGGAAAAATCCACGATTATGTTACAAGACGGTGATTCCAGAATTTGAAAATTTTCACTATGGAAACTTAAGTATGGCCATGCGGGCCGTGATGCCCCACACGAGCCATGTGTCTGGATGTGTAACCATACTTTGTGCCAAAATTGTGGGATTTAAAGCCAAAGCTACCACACGGGCCACCACACGGTCCAGGAAGTGTCACATGGATAGTGAGGGGTCCTAGTGTCGTGTGCTTTAGTTTAAAACGCCACATTTAAGGGCGAAACATCCTCCATAGGCCAAGGGCCACTCTGTGGAGGCTCTACACGGGCCGTGTGATATCACATGGACCGTGAGGGCTCCCATGAAGTGTCACCTTGATCCAAACGTTTTTCGAAACAAAATTTTCATGCTTCACTGAGGTCATACAAATTTCGGGTCCTTATATCATCTCCCCCTTGGGAACATTCATCCTCGAATGTGCAAGAACAAAGCTTGAAAGGCTTGACTTAGATCATGAAACATCCGGACACAAGGTACAATATATAATTTATCATTGGAAAATCATAAAGTCTTTAAAACCCATATCAAAATGAATTAGTATCATTAAAAGCATCTTAAAAAATCATTTTCGTGCACATGTATGCATGTCATGTCATGAAACTCACGAGTAGAATTAAGACCATTGACAATAGGAAGAACGTAATATCATAGGCTTGAGTAGATTAGAAAGGATACAGCTATCGTTGCATCATGCTTGATTCCACTCCCCGCGTAGCACTTTCCACATCTGATTACTCTAAAGTACCTTAACGAAAGCCACATCCCTATTACGAAGCCGCTTCACTTGTCCATTAAAAAGCTCAACATGAACTTCTTCAAAAGTCAAGTTCTTCTCAACCTCAACATCATCCAAAGGCACAATAGCACCAGAATCACCGACCAACATCCTCAATATAGACACATGGAAAAATCAGGTGAATAGAACTCAGATTCGGAGGTAAATCCAACCTAGAAGCCACATTCCCTCAACTCAATAATCTTATAAGGATCTATATATCAGAAACTTAGCTTTCCCTTCTTCCCAAAATGCACCACACCCTTTATAAGGGAGACCTTAACATACACTCAATTACCAATACGAAACTCAAGATCCCTCATTATAACATCCAAATAAGACTTTTGATGACTTCTAACCATGTTAAACCATTCCCTAATCAATTTCACTATCTCCATAACCTCCAGCACTAAATCTTTGCCCTTCGAAGTCATTTCATCTTAACTCAAACCACTCCACTAGAGATATATACTGTTACTCTATAAAGCCACAAATGGTGTTATACTAATACTAGCATGAAGGAAATTGTAGTAAGGAAACTCAAGAATTGGTAGATGATCACCCCAATACCTTTGAATTCCAACACACAAGCACTCAACATGTGCTCCAAAGTTTGAATTATCCTCTCGGTTTGTCCATTGGTTCGAGGATGAAAGGCGGTGCTCAACTTTACCTTAGTACAAGGTCCTCCTTGAAAGGACCACAAAAAGTGAGAAGTAAATTGGGTACCGCGGTTTGATATGATAGACCTAGACACACCATGCAACCTCACCAACTCTTGGATGTACAATATTACATAATCTTTGGCGCTACAAATAGTCTTGGCCTGTAGGAAATGAGCCGAGTTAGTCACCGGTGAACGATAAGCCAAGTTCAGTCAAATTACCTTCGGTCTGGGGCAAACCAGCCACAAAATCCATATTCACATCCTCTCACTTCTAAGTAGGAATCTCAATATCTTGAGTCAAGCCACCGGGCCTTTGGTGCTCTACCTTCACTTGTTGACAATTAGTTCGAGTACACACTTGGCTATGCCCTTCTTTGTACGATGCCACCAATATCCTTCCCTTAAGTCCCGATACATCTTAGTTGACCCCGGGTGAATCAAATAAGGAGAATTATGGGCTTCACTCATGATCACCTTCCTAAAATCATCCACATCCAGAACATATAACTAACCTTGATACTGAAGCGCACCATCTCCCCCTTGGGAGGAATCCTCTATCTTATTCTTTTGGAAACCAACCTCGTCAATCCAACATATGATGGATCTAGATCTTGCTTAGCCTTAACATTAACAACCACTGAAGGTTCAGTCCCCTTCTGAACATGAATACCACCATCATTAGAGTTGGCCAAGCAAACACCCAATCTAGCCAAATGGTAAGCATCCTTTGCCAATGCTTTCTTCCCTTCATCAACAGGAGCCACATTTCCCATAGACATTCTACTAAGAGCACCGGCTATAACATTTTCCTTGCCGGGGTAACATTGTACACTCCTATCATAGCCTTTGAGGAGTTCCAAGCATCTCCTTTGTCTTAAGATAAGATCCCTCAGAGTGAACACATATTGCAAGTTCTTGTGGTTGGTGAAAACATCGACATGCACCCAATAAAAATAGTATTTCCAAATCTTCAAGGAAAACACCACCGTTGCTAACTCAAGATCATTAGATGGGTAATTACACTTATACACCTTCAATTTCCTTGACGCATAAGCTATGACCTTACCTTGTTGCATAAGTACACAATCCAACCCAATCAAAGAAGCATCACAATACATCACCAACCCATCTAAGGCCTTCTGTAAAGACAAAATAGAAGCCAATGTAAGTCGACCTTTCAAAGTCTAAGAACTCACCTCACACTCATCTGACCATACAAACTTGGTCTTCTTTTGAGTCAACTTGGCCAATGGGTTGTATTAGATGAAAAACCTTCAACAAACCTTTCGTCACAACTAGCCAACCCAAGGAAGCAAGCATGTCAAGCAATGCACATCCTTCACCAACTCCTTTTTTTACTTCATCTATAAGATCACTACAACATCTTCCTCCCATGGATTCTATTATAAGCCCAAGATAACTCTCCTTATTCGATGGGGAGGGATGGAGGTAGGAAATCTCAAGATACGTTCAATGGGACGATAAGAATCATGAAAAAAGTGAAACATTTTCTAAAATGCCTCGTAGCCTCCTACACATAGATGTGGCGTGCTTCACACCCATGAATAAAACTTTACTTGATGCGACATATTGGACTCCGAGGACCATTTATAAACATAGTGCTCTGATACCATCTTTGTCATAAGCCGGACCTAGGGAGTAGAAATGACACGACGAATAGGAACCCGAGAGTCCCGAAATGAGCCTCAAAGTATTCAAATCCACTTTATTAGTTAATAAACACATAGTTATAAGGGATGGGAAAGTTTGACTCACGCTATGGGGATTTTGAGGGGAAAGGTATTTACATGGATTCACATAGCATATAACACATAAAACTAAGGGGCAGGTACGTATGACTCACTCTATGGGGAAATACGGGGCTTAGGATATACCTCATTTCCAAATCAAACATATATAAATATCATAATTCCTATAATCAATCCATGGTAACCATATCTAATAGATAATCGAAATCATAAGATTCAAATACACCACACAACATATAGAATCTACGAGAATCTACAAGCTGTCCAACAATGTCTTTAGTCATAAGATGGGATGGGGGACAAGACATGTCCCGGGCTCACCCTCAAAGTAAATAACATAAGAAAGGCTTCATAGGTAGAGGAACGGTGTCTTGTCCTTGGAAGATAGGACTTACCACAACCAATATCACAAATTTGATCTAGCGTCAAACGGTGGGTGAAGGTAATCTCTAGTCTCTACATGGTGAGATCAAGCAGGAAAAAAGTATGCTTTAGTACGTTAGAATGTACTAAGTTTGCATGCATGCAATGCATATGAGTTATAAATCTTGCATTTCAATGTTACATAACAAGGGCACATAATATAGAAATAATCATATATCAAAAGAAGAGTAGTATATAATATGCCATGAAATTCATCATGCATGAAATGCAATAATGCTCATATATAGTGGGGACATGACCTAAACCGACATGAGTAAGACCAAGCGAGCTATTACATGGAATCCCTATGAAATCCTCTCATCGATACAGAGGTGGTTTACTTGTCAAAGGTAAACCATACTTCACCTTAGGGGAACAACACCCATTTCGTATAAAGTATCCTCCTTATGGGAACTGCACCCATTCCGGATAGGATTTTCATATAACATATCATATTATACTTCACCTTACAGGAACAACACCCATTTCGTATGAAGCAACCTCCCTTACGGGAACTATAACCATTTCAGATAGGATTCTCATAACCTATGTTAGGCACATAGTTCAAGGAAAGAGAGAGTAAACCCTCTATCCATCGTTGCTAAGTCGACATCCCACGAGAATATATTTATGTACATATATACATGCTTTCAAGAGAAAATAGTCATTTCCAATGCTTTCAATGCACATTTAGGCTCAAAAGCCAAACCTCATTCATAATAAATCGTACTTAGGCTCAAATGCCAAATCATAGCTCTTAGTCAAATACTCATGCATAGACATAGCTCGTCTGCATAAACGGAATAGTACAAGCACCCAAATGCTCAAATAATCATAATCCTTGACATATATGTGATCACATTCCTGTCATAACCGTAATCTTATAAAAATCATTTCATAAAATATAATTGGGCTTAACCCACTTCATAATTTCCATAAAATCCAATGTCCACAGATGCATAGGCCATGAATGATGTGAGAATAACATGGGTAATTGAGATTCAATCTAAAATCAATAATATAATATGAAATTGAAGTAAATCCATAACTAAATCCACATTAAAATTATATTATAAATTACCCATGCATACATTAAGCTTTAAAGGGGACATGCATGTTCATAACTTCATAAGCTTCAATGTAATCATTATAATAGGACTTAAAGTAATTTAAAATCATAAATAATGTATAGCTCATACATCAATTGAATTTATTAAACAATAATTTTCAAAACCCATATTTAAAGTAAGCAAAATTCCATGAAAATCAATTGAAAAGAGTTTGGGTCTTCTTGGTTGAAAGGGACCAAGAATCAATCCCACATATCATGATTAGGAAGAGGAATTTGAGAAGAATTTAGCTTGAAGTTGAAACCCCCAATTGATTCCTTGATTGAATCTTGAAGGTGAGACTTGGAGAGAATTTTTAGTGTCTAATTCTAGAAACTAAGGGTTAGTCTTGAATGAGGGTTTAGAATTAGTGTAGTAGAAGTTTAGGATTGTAAAGGGGGGTGGGGGTGGAGGGGGGTGTTATAGTTCTTAAAAAGCCTTGGGGATGAGTCAAAATATCAAAAACATCTTAATAAGACGTCCCTGTAAATTTTAAAAGGAACTTCACACGGTTGGGTTCTGGGGTCTCAAAGCTCTTCACGGTCCGTGAAGGCTCCCTATCTAGCCTAAACAAAGTTTATGAAAAAGGGCATAACTTCTAGGTCCGAACTCGGAGTGAGGTGAAACTAGATGTGTTAGAAGGATAATTCAAAGAGCTTCAATTTGATAGTTCATGGGAGACCTAGTTCTGTTCTTTCTAAGATATATGACCATTTAAAGTTGACTCTTCTATCGGTACTTGTGAAATTCTTAGGCAATGGAATTCCTTTGAACTTTACTTGATGTGGGATACCCCTGATGGCCTTAAACAACATAAATAATCTTGAATTGAAGGCTTGAAAGTGAACTTAGCTTGAGCTTGAAGATCCCATACTTAGAATTTTTCAATAAAGTCACCTTCACGGGAGGCCACACAGGTCGTGTAGTGCCACACGGGCCGTGATACTGTTTGTACCCCTCTCCTTAGAGAATTTCCACGATCAAGTTACGAAACAATGATTTCATACTTAGACAAATTTCACTCCAGAAGCCTTACGGATTGTCATACGGGTTTTGACGCCCCTTACGAGCCGTGTGACCATACTTGGTCCCAAAATTTTGGGATTTCAAGCCAAGGGCAACACACGGCCCACCACACGGTCCGTGAAGTGTCACACAGACCGTGAGGTATCACGACTGGTCCAAGTGTCATGTGCCTTAGTTTAAAACGTCACATTTAAGGGCCAAACATCCTCCATAGGCAAAAGGCCACTCCATGGACGCTCTACATGGGTCGTGTGACCTCACATTGACCATGAGGGCCCCCATGAAGTGTCACCTTGGTCCAAAAAATTTTCAAAACTGAATTTTCATGCTTCATTGAGGCGTAAAAATTCAAAGTCCGTATAGAAATATTTAGAAATGTTGGGCCAAAATTGGGTGTAAATAGTTATTTCTAAAAAAATAAATTATAGGAAGTACTTTTAGTGTTAGGACCTGGATTCTCGAGTAGCTTTATCAGACCTCTTAGTGTTGTCTCGAAGGAAAATTTACCAAGTGTCGCTCCATGAAAGGCCCACACGGATCGTGTGGCCACCAGTGGAGGGGTACTTAGCAAAGTTTTCCTTGGTGTGGACATGACGAGAAATTCCAGGCCATGTGTGGGCACACGGGGCATGTGGCGTGTTACGGGCCGTGTGGCCCACTGTGAGGCTCGCGACTTGAAAATTTTCCAAGTATGAAATCACCCTCTCTAACCTTTTTTGTGCAAAAGTTTTCTAAGTGATGTTTTACGGCTTTGGTCACGACCCGGACCTAGGGCCTAGATGTGACACGGCTAATGGGGACCCGAGAGTCCCCAAACAAGCCTTGAATCGACCAAAACCACATCATTGATTCAGAAATGCATTCAAGAAATAAACATATAGTTCTACGGGGCGAGAAAGTAGGACTCGCGCTATCGGGGTATAATAAGAAAAAGGGGACTTTCACTCCGAATGTACAAACATACATAATCTCCATAGTCAACCGAGATACTGGATTCTCGAATAGCTTTATCGGACCTCTTAATGTTGTCCCGAATGAAAATTTACCAAGTGACGCTGCATGGAAGGCCCACACGGCTCGTGTGAAGCCACACGGACCGTGTGGCCTCCAGTTGAGGGGTACTTGGCCAAGTTTTCGATGGTGTGGACTCGACGAGAAATTTCAGACAATGTGTGAGCATATGGCCACCCACAAGATCCATGTTGCATGACATAGGCCCTGTGGGCCACCATGGGGCTTGTGACTTGAAAATATTTCTAAGTATGAAATCATCATCTCGTAACTTTTTCGTGCGGAATTTTTCTAAGTGATGCTTTACGACTTTTGGCATGGCCTATATGGCGTTACACAGGCCATGTGGTTGCCCGTATATAACCTCTTAACCTCAGGAAATTCTAAGTGTTGGCACCACAAATCTATCTAAGTGTTGTGTTACGGGAACTGTTCACGATCCGTGTGTCGGCTTACAGACCATGTAGGCACCCGTGTGGTCCTGACGGCTCATTTTCCTACCTGTTTCATAAATGGCATTTACGTAATTATGGTTTATTCTAATTTTGATTTGTGACCTTTTACCTCTTCAATACCCCTAAATTCAACTGATATCCTTCCTCTTTTCTTTTATTCTCTTTGGAACCTCTTCCACTCAAAAGATCACTCCCAAATACTCTCTACTGTCCCATCTCAAAACTCAAAGCTAGGGCTTAATTGGAGTTCAACTTCAAGCTAGGTTCTTCCCCAAATTTTAGCTCCCCAATTAAGGTATGTGGGATCAATTCTTGGTCCCTTTCAACCAAGATGACCCAAAAATCTTTTCAATTGATTTCATGAATCTTAGCATACTTTAGATGTGAGATTTCATTATTTGATTTTATTAAATTCAATTGATGTATGGATTGTACTTTATTTATGATTTTATGTTATTTTAAGCCCTATTATGATGATTTACATTGAGATTATGAAGTTATGAAGATGCATGTCCACTTTAACGTTTGATTTATGCATGGATGATTTTTATGATGATTTGAATGTGGATTAAATTATAGATTTACTTCAATTTTGTATTATATTGTTGATTTATCTTGAATCTATATTACCCTTGTTATTCTCACATCATGCATTGCATTTGCATTTATGAACATTAGTCTTTATGGAAATTATAAAGTGGGTTAATCCCAACTATGTTTTATGAAATTATTTTGATAAGGAATTGCTTATCACAAGAATGTGATCATATACATGTCTTATGATTTTGACTCTCTGAGTCTCTTGGGTGCTTGCACAATCTTGTATATTTGAATGAGCTATTCTTATGCATGAGTATCATGATTTCGATTTATGGTTTGCCTTTTGAGCCCAAATGTGCATTAAACGAATTTGGAATGAACCTTGTATCTCTTGAAAGCACGTATATGTATATGTATTCTCGTGGGATGGTTTGACTTATCATGAATGGATTGCGGGCGTCAGGGCTATCCCCGAGGGTCCTCCCCTTTTTCTCAAACTATGTTCCAACATAGGAATGGAAGCCATTACCGAAATTACTGAGTCGTAAGGGATGGTTATTTGTCTCTTCTTGATATGAGATGATTTTGGAAAATCCTTTCAAAATGGTATGTTCCATAAGAAAGGTTATCATCCACCGAAATAGGGGTCCCGTAAGGTGTGATATAGATTACCTTTGACAAGTAATCCTCTCCCTATCGATGGCATATCGCTATCGATCTAACTCATGTAATAGCTCACATAGGTTTGATTTGTAGGTTATAGTTCATCCCCACTATGTATGAGCACTATCGCACTTCATGCATCCTAAATTTCATGGCATATTATAAGGAAAAACCAATTAGAATGAAGAATTCCTTTTCGGGATATGTGACTTCTTCGATATTATGTGCTCTTTTCTTCTAACATTGAAATGCAGGTTTCATAACTCATATGCATAACATGCCCACATACTTAGTACATTCAAACGTACTAACACATTCTTTATTTCTACATGATTTTACCATGAAGGGACCGAGCGCCCCGACCATCCACCTTTTGACGAATAGGCTGAATACAGAAAGTTAACTTTGTGGTGAGTCCTATCTTTCAAGGAAAAGCCACCTTTCTTCTATCCATGTTACTTTATTTTTATTTGAGTAATTAAGGGTGAGCCCGGGACATGTCCTGGCCCCCGTCCCATCTTGACTAGAGGCATTCTTGGAACCCTTTTAGACATTTCTAGATTTATATATTTGAGAAGATATGTTAGAAGTTTATGATTTCAACTATCAATTAACTATGACTATCTCGGTTGACTATGGAGATTATATGTTTACACGTTCAGCTTAAAAGGCCCCTTTCCCTTATGATACCCCCATTGCGTGAGTCCTACTTTCCCACCCCGTAGAATTATGTTTTTATTTCTTGAATGCATTTCCAAACTGATGATATGGTTTTGATCGCTTCGAGGCTTGTATGGGGACTTTCGGGTGCCCATTTGCCGTGTCACATCTAGGCCCTAGGTCTGGGTCATGACAAAAGATGGTATCAAAGTCCTAGGTTTGTAATGATCCTCGGATTTGAACATGTCGCATCCTGTAAAGTCTTATTCATGGGTGTAAAGTGCATCATACCTATTAGTGGGAGGCTATATAGACATTCTAGGAACTGTCTCACTTCTTCATGTCTTGTGCCATGCCGATAGTTGTATAATTGGGCTTTCCCTGATCATGATGGTATCATTGCTCCATTTCAGACTATGACTCGAGGAAGAACCCATTTACCAAGGCCAGCTCCGGCTGATGAAGGCTAGGCACCTCAAGGGCCTATGGATGAACCTATCTCTAATGGTGAATTACGTACGACCTTTTCTATGCTTGGTCAAATAGTGGAAACTCAGGCAAGGCAAGTTGATCTTCCACGAGATCCTACTCCGGCCTCGAGAGTAAGAGATTTCACCCGGATGAATCCTCCCATGTTTTATGGGTCTAAGGCTGATATAAACCTAGGAGTTCATTGATGATCTCACGAAAGTACTGACAGACATGGGTGTCATTTATGAGGAGAGGGCTGAATTAGCTTCTTATTAATTCAAGAATGTAGCTCAGGTGCGGTACACCCAGTGGTCTATGGAGAGGTTCTGTACTGATGATGTTAACTGGGAGGAGTTTAAGTTTATCTTCTTGGATCATTTCTTCCCGCTTGAACTTGGGGAGGCCAAGATGAATGAATTTATCAACCTCAAGCAATGAGGTATGAGTATGAAGCAATATGCACTCAAGTTTACCAAGCTCTCCGAGTATGCTCCAACACTCGTGGCTGACTCTCGTGCAAGGATGCAGAAGTTTTTTTCGGGTATCTCTGATTTGATAATGAAGGAATGTCGTACAACCAAACTTATACGTGATATGGATATCTCCAGACTCTTTGTATATGCTGAACAAATCAAAGGGGAGAAACTCAAGGAAAGGAGGATGCATGATTCTAAAAGAGCTCGTTTTGATGGTGGGTTCTCCAGTTCTCGAGGTGGTGGCGGTTTTGGTCATTTCCAACAAGGCTGACGCCAAGGTTTGAGTGATAGGGTGCCCCCTCCCAGGGCACCAGTTGGTGGGGACAAGGACACCCACAGTGTGAAAGGTGTGGAAAGAATCATATCGGCACTTGTAGGTTGGATTTGTGTTTGTGTTATGGGTAAGGTGATAAGAACCATAAGGTTGCCGATTGTCCTAGGAATGCTCAAAAAGGTCAAGGTCAGGAGGCTCAAGGTCGCCAAGGTCAACAAAAATCTTCCCAAGGTGTTGCCGAAGAAGCAACAGGTTCTATGAACTTCATGCCCGTTAAAAGGCTAAGGAAGCTCCGGATGTCATGACCGGTATGTTAAAAATCTTCAATTTTGATGCTTATGTTTTGCTTGACCAAGGTGCAAATTTGCCTTTTGTGACTCCACTGTTGGCTGTTAAGTTTGGTTTGAGTCCAAATATTTTGAAGGATCCTTTCTCTGTGTATACCCCAATGGGGGAATTCGTTGTTTCATATAGGGTTTATCGTGGTTGTCATATTTTTGTGTTGCATAAAGTCTCCCCGTGCGATCTTGTAGAACTTGAGATGTTCGACTTTCACGTGATTCTTGGGATGGATTGCTTGCATGCATCATATGCCTCTATAGATTATAGAACCCGGAGGGTCAAGTTCCAACCTCCTCGTGAACCCGTTCTTGAATGGAAGGGTAGTGACTCCGCCATTGAGGGTTGGTTTATTTCCTACCTTAAGGCCCAGAAGATGATCTCCAAGGGGTGCATTTATCATAATGTGAGGGTCCAGGATATGGAGTCCGAATCACCTACTCTTAAGTCAGTTCCAGTAGTGAAGGAGTTCCCGGATGTGTTCCCCGTAAACTTGCCTGGTATTCCTCCTGAAAGGGAAGTGGACTTTGGCATCGATCTACTCCCGGATACTCAACCTATCTCTATTCCTCCCTATCTTATGGCACCGACCATGTTGAATGAGTTGAAGGACCAGTTGAACGAGTTGTTGGAGAAAGGTTTCATCAGGCCAAGTATATCCCCATGAGGTGCACCGGTGTTGTTTGTAAAGAAGAAAGATGGATCTCTTTGGATGTGTACCGATTATAGGCAATTGAATAAGGTCACCATTAAAAATAAGTATTCGTTGCCTAGGATCGATGATTCTTTTTACCTACTTCAAAGGGCTGCCCACTTCTCAAAGATTGACCCCCATTTTGAGTATCATCAGTTGAAGGTTCGAGAGTGTGATATTCCCAAAATGTCCTTTCGAACAAGATACGGGCAATTCAAGTTTGTGGTAATGTCCTTTAGTTTGACTAATGCTCCGGTCGTGTTCATGGATCTCATGAATCGGGAGTTCAAGCCATTCTTCGACAGTTTTGTGGTCATCGTCATTGATGATATTCTCATTTATTCTCGTAATGAGCAGGAGCACATGGAGCATTTGAGGTTGGTTCTACAAATGTTGAGGGAGAAAAGGTTGTATGCCAAATTTTGCGAATGCGAATTTTGGTTGAGTGATGTATCTTTCCTTGGTCATGTGGTGTCCGATGATGGTAATAAGGTTGATCCGAAGAAAACCAAGGTAAGGTAATATTGTATGCATCAAGGAGTTGAAGGTGCATGAGCGTAATTACCCAACACATCATCTTGAGTTGGTGGCGGTAGTCTTTGCCTTGAAGATTTGGAGGCACTACTTCTATGGGGTTCGTGTTGACATATTCACCGATCACAAGAGTTTGCAGCATGTATTCACCTAAAGGGATCTCAACTTCATGCAAAAAAGATGGTTGGAGCTCCTAAAGGACTATGACATGAGTGTTCAATATCATTCCGACAAAGCCAATGTGGTAGCCGATGTCCTTAATAGGCTATCGATGGGTAGTGTGGCACATGTTAGGGAATATAAGAGGGAGTTAGCAAAGGATGTTCACTAGTTTTTTAGGTTGGGTGTTAGGTTGGCCGACTGTAATAATGGCGGTATTCAAGTTCAAAATAGGGTCAAATCTTCAGTGGTTGTTGATGTGAAAGCTAAACAAGAATTGGATCCATCATTAGTAGAATTGAAAAAGCTGGTTGCCAAGAAGTAGATCGAAGTGTTCTCCCAAGGGGGAGATGGTGTACTTCGGTATCAAGACTTATTGTGTGTTTCAGATGTGGATGGCCTTCTATGGGTGATCATGAGCAAAGCTCACAACTCTCATTACTCTATCCATTTAGGATCCACTAAGGTGTATCGAGACCTGAAAGAGGTTTATTGGTGGTATGGAATGAAGAAACACATAGCCAAGTTTGTATTTGAGTGATCAAGTTGCCAACAGGTGAAAGTAGAGCACCAAAGACTTGGTGGCCTAGATCAGGATATCGAGATCCCCACTTGGAAGTGGGAGGATGCGAACATGGACTTTGTGGTTGGGTTACCTCGGACTCGAAGGCAATTTGACTCCATTTGGGTTATCATTGATCGGATGAAAAGTCGGCTCACTTTCTACCGGTCAAAACCACTTTTGGTGCCAAGGATTATTCAAGGTTGTACATCCAAGAATTGGTGCGGTTGCATGGGGTGCCTAGGTCCATCATCTCGGATCGTGGCACCCAATTCGCCTCTCACTTTTGGAGGTCGTTTCAGAGGGGACTTGGTACTAAAATTAAGTTGAGCACCGCTTTCCATCCTCTAACCGATGGGCAAGCTGAGACATGTTGAGGGTGTGTGTGTTGTAGTTCAAAGGTAATTGGTACGACCACATACCACTCATTGAGTTTGCCTATAATAATATCTACCATGCTAGCATTGGTATGGCACCGTTTGAGGCCTTGTATGGGAGAAGGTGTACGTCACCGGTGGGGTGGTTTGAGTTGGGAGAGATGGCATTGATTGTCCTGGATTTAGCGTAGGAGGCTATGGAAAAGGTGAAGGTGATTAGAGAAGGGTTGAAGGCAAAACAAAGTCGCCAAAAGTCCAATTCGGATGTCAGGAGGAGGGATCATGAATTTCATGTTCATGATTAAGTGTATGTAAAGGTTTCGCCTATGAAGGGTGTGAAGCATGTAGATAAGAAGGGCAAGATGAGCCCTTGGTATGTTGGGCCTTATGAGATTGTAGAGCGGATTAGAAACGTGGCTTATAGGTTGGAGTTGCCTTCGTACTTGAGTTCCATTCACCCTGTCTTTTATGTGTCTATGTTAAGAAAGCTAGTTGGTGATCCTAGCACCATTGTGCCTTTGAAAGGAATTGAGGTTGAAGAAAACTTATCTTATGAGGAAATCTCGGTGGAGATCTTGGATAGGCAAGGGAAGTGGCTTCGTAACAAGGATGTGGCTTTGGTGAAGATACTGTGGAAAAATCAACATGTGGAGAGTGCTACATGGGAGGTGGAGCTGGACGTGATGAAGCGTTATCTTCATCTTTTCCGATCTACTCAAGCCTAAGGTACTAGGTCCTTTCTTTACTAAATAGTCCTAATTCCTTTACTCTTGAGTCTCATGACATTACATACATACATGTGCACAAAAATGATTTTTATGATGATGTAATGATTTGAATATATATTAAAATGGGTTTTAAAGACTATGATTTTCGAATGGTGAGCTATGCATTGTACCCTGTGTTCGGATGTTTCATATCCCAAGTCAAACTTTCAAGCCTTGTTGTTGCATATTCAGGGACGAATATTCCCAAGGGGGAGATGATGTAAGGAGCCGGATTCCCGAATGGCTTTATTAGACCTCTTAGTTTTGTCCAGAATGAAAATTTACCAAGTGTCGCTCCATGGAAGGCCCAAACGGCCCGTGTGAAGCCACACGGATTGTGTCGCCTCCAGTGGAGTGATACTTGCCCAAGTTTTTGATGGCGTGCACTCAAAAAGAAATTTCAGGCCAATTGTGGGCACACGGCCACCCACACGGGCCATGTGGCATGTCACAGGCCGTGTGGCCCACCGTGGGGCTCGCCGCATATTTTTTTTCGAAGTATGAAATCACCGTCTCCTAACTTTTTTCGTGCGAAATTTTTATAAGTGATGTTTTACGGCTTTTGGTATGACCAGTGTTGCATTACACCGGCCATATGGTTGCCCATAAATAACCCCTTAACCTCGGAGAAATTCTAAGTGTTAGCACCGCAAATTTGTCTAAGTATTGTCTCGCAGGCACTATTTACAGTCCGAGTGATGGCTCATGGAGCGTGTAGGCGCTCGTATGGTCTTGACGGTTCATTTTCCTACATGTTTCATTAATGGCATTTACGTAATTATGGTTTATTTTAATTATGATTTATAACCTTTTACCTCTCCAAAACCCCTAAATTCAGCTGATATCCTTCCCCTTTTAATTCATTCTCTTTGAAACCTCTTCTCCTCAAAAGATCACTCCTAAATACTCTCTGCTCTCCCCTCTCAAGACTCAAAGCCAGGAATTAGAGTTCAACTTCAAGCTAGGTTCTTCCCAAAATTTCATCTCCTCAATCAAGGTATGTGGGATTTATTCTTGGTCCTTTTCAACCAAGAAGACTCAAAAGCTTTTTCAATTGATTTCATGAATTAAAGCTTACTTTAAATGTGGGATTTCATTATTTGTTTTTATTAAATTCAATTGATGCATGGGCTACACTTTATTTATGATTTTAAGTTATTTTAAGCCCTATTATAATGATTTACATTAAGATTATGAAGTTATGAAAATGCATGTCCCCTTTAAAGTTTGATTTATGCATGGGTGATTTATATGATGATTTGAATGTGGATTTAATTAGGGATTCACTTCAATTTCATATTATATTGTTGACTTTAGCTTGAATCTATATTACGCAAGCTATTCTTACATCATGCATTGCATTTGCATTCATTAACATTGGCTTTTACGGAAATTATGATGTGGGTTAGTCTCAACTATATTTTATGAAATGATTTTGATATGATCTTGATAAAACATTGGTTATGACAAGAATGTGATTGCATACATGTCTTATGATTTTGGCTCTTTGAGCATCTTTGGTGCTTGCACCATCTTGTATATTTAAATGAGCTATTCTTGTGCATGAGTATCATGATTTTAATTTATGGTTTGGATTTTGAGCCCAAATGTGCATTGAATGAATTTTCAATGAACCTTGTATCTCTTGAAAGCACGTATACGTATAAGTGTTCTTATGGGATGGTTTGACTTAGCACCGATGGATTGGGGGCGTCAGGGCTATCCCCATGGGTCCCCTCCCTTTCCTCGAACTATATGACAAACATAGGAATGGAAGCCATTATAGAAATGACTGGGTCGTAAGGGATGATTATTTTTCTTGTCTTGATATGATATGATTTTGGAAAATCCTTCCGAATTGGTGTGTTTCATAAGAAAGGTGACCATCCACCGAAATGGGGTCCCCATAAGGTGTGATGTAGATTACCTTTAGCAAGTATACTACTCCCTACCGATGGGAGGTCACTATTGGTCTGACTCATGTAATAGCTCACATGGGTTTGATTTGTCGGTTATAGTCCATCCTCACTATGTATAGGCACTATCACACTTCATGCATCATTAATTTCAAGGCATATTGTATACTATTTTCCTTTTGATATATGACTTCTTCTATATTATGTGCTCTTGTCATCTAACATTGAAATGCAGGTTTGATAAGTCATGTGCATAGCATGTCTGCATACTTAGTATATTCAAACATACTAATGCATACTTTATGCCTACATGATTTTACCATGTAGGGAATGAGCGACCCGACCATCCACCTTTTGACGAATAGCCCAAATACGGAAAGTTAAATTTGTGGTGAGTCCTATCTTTCAAGGAAAAGCAACCTTTCTTCTATCCATGTTACTTTATGTTTATTTGAGTAATTGAGGGTGAGCCCGAGTAATTGAGGGTGAGCCCGGGACATTGTCCTGGCCCTCTTCCCTTCTTGACTTGAGGCATTGTTGGACACCTTGTAGACTTTTGTGGACTTATATATATGAGATGTTATGTTCGGAGTTTATAATTGTGACTATCGTTGACAATGACTATCTCGGTTGACTATGGAGATTATGTATGTTTACACGTTCGACGTGAAAGACCCCTTTCCCTTATTATACCCCATAGTGTGAGTCATACTTTCCCGCCCCGTAGAACTCTGTGTTTATTTCTTAAATGCATTTCCAAACCGATGATGTGGTTTTGATCACTTTAAGGCTTGTATGGGGACTCTCAGGTCCCCATTCGCCGTATCACATCTAGGCCCTAGGTCCGGGTCGTGACATTTAGTTTTAGACTAATCACAAATAGTGATTATTGATTTATTTACTCTAAATGTTGATTACTACTGCATTCAGATTTTATTTAATTTGATGCCAATGGTAATGCATTGTGTATATTTCATTAGATTCAAAGATGTAGTCCTATCATTATAGATGATAATGTTACTTTGTCAACCTTCTATTTGCAGCTGGCTAAGAGGAATTTAATATGAAACTTGGCTTTTAAATTTCTCTGTGATAAAGTTATTGAGTTGGTTTTTAGATAGTCAATCACCTAATATTTATTATCTCAAAAGTTATTTTCTTTGATGAAAAAATTTGATTCGCGAAGAAACGTTCCTTTTAAACAATAACTATTAGTTGAGAGACTACATGAGAAATCAACTATACTATTGAATCTGTCAAACAATCAGTTCACGTCAATTATTCACCTTCATGTAATACGCTATTAAATAATATAATTCCATTATCGTCTAAAACATGACAATAGAATAGTAAAAGGGATGATAATGAACATTTGGGACATTTAAATGGCCATGCCTAATCCAGGTGCAGGAAGTAAAGAATCATCAAGAGCAAGCTGATAATGTTCTTACAAAGTTTAGCGAGAATTTTTAAATAATAAGTGAAAACGGTCTTCTTTCTATTCCCCTTAATATATATTACTATTTTTTACTTCATTCTTTTCATTAGTTTATGTTAAGAACTAAAATGTCTATACCAAAATAATTTTCTTCAAATATCTGAAAATGAGCTGGTACAGGATAATTAGGTGAGATGACACCTGTATTGATATATATACTTTTTGATCAACTTGGCTATTCACTCCTTTTTTTAACTGTAAAAAATTATATTATCATGAAGTTACAATAAACTAATACATTTTTAGGGATTAGGAGGTGTTTATTTAGTAAGAATCATTTTCAATATTAGACTATGTTTAAAATTGTAGAAGTGATAATTAGCTTAATGTTTCTTTAGTAAGAATCTTTTTCAATATTTTGTAGGAAAAACTCAATGTTAGTTTTTCAAAGATATTTATTATTAGCTTTAAAATTATTATATTTAATTTTCAAGTATGTGTTCTCCTTCTTTTGAGGAGTTCTAAGAAGAAAAAAATATTAACTGCAATTTAAATAAAATTGAGCATAAACAAGATAAATGAAGAATTTGAAGCACTGGATAACACTTAAGCTTGAAGATTTAAAGGCATAGTCACATTAAAAGAAGCACTAGCTTTGACATCTCATAAATCTATTCATACATGTACCTATGTTTCAAGCCCCGTTCTTATATGTGGGAAGTGGATTAGGGTCATAAGAGACCTCTAGTACTTAGCCGAGCTCAAAACTTTTCTATCAAGTGAGTTTCTCATGTAGATTATACAAGGGTCAAATTTAAATGACCATAACTCTTAGCACACAAATCAAATAAAAGATTTTTTAATTAGCTTTCCAATACCACCAATTTTGTGAGACCCCGTATTTCTCGTCATCTATTATTTAAATAGTGTGGCATTATATAAGGCACATGTGATTTTTGCTAGCACCTTGGGATAATAAGACTGCCAATAAGTGGTAATATCAAGGACCTAAAGTATTAAGCCAAAGGAATACCCTAAATGCACGTTCAGGATTAAAGAAATGACCCGAGTAGCACCTCGCCCATTTTGGAATGTTTAAACTAGGTCTAACTTTTCGGATTGAACTAAAAGTGTATACTTTGCTAATAATGGATTTTTAAAATCTATTTTAATAGAACAAAGGTCATACATTAAGTTTTGAAATCACGAAAGTTGCAAGATAAAGGTTGGCCAAAGTTACCATAAGTTTCTTTATGAAATCCTTCTTAAATTTGGGTCATATGTATCTGGTCATATATCCCAAATTATAAGGATTTAGAAGGTGTATGACCTATCAAATTGAAGATCTATGAGTCTATTTTGCAACGCACAAAACCGCGCATCAAACCGACCTCAGAATAAAGAGTTATGACCGTTTTACCAAGACAGTCAGAGCTAGAAACCGGGTCCTGGGTCGGGTAGGGTTGACCCAACTTAATGTCGGCTAATTTGAGCTTTTTAAAGCTCAAATCACTTCCATTTCGTCCCCAACAGCTTAGGAAATGAAGGAAAACTCTCCGCAAGGGGCCAGAGGGATTTGAGTAAGTTTTTTCGCATTTTTACCGTTAAAATTCATCCTCGTGCCTAGAAATGCGTGCTTTATGCTTTGAAATTGTTTCCCCTCGTATTAGCTGTGTTTGGAGCTGTTTTTGGAGTGTAAAACAATGGTGTTCTTGCTGGTTATTGTTGGTTTGCAGGTGGTGTGTTCAGGTAATAATTTTGGGGCTCTTTTACGGTCATTTGTATGAAGTTTTACGGACATTTTCTCACGTAAATGCTTCTTGTCGAATCTGGTCGTTAATGCTGAATTTTTGATTGTTTATAGGTGTATTTAAGATGTGTATATATAGTCTTGCGAAGCTTAGGACGTAAGGAACAACTTTCGTGAAGGGACTTTTGGCAATCGGACGTTCGTTGGAGAGGTATATTAAGGCTAAGCTCTGTCCCTCCTTTTAGCACGAAATACGGGAAGTTTCCCATAACGTCAAATGTGATATCTTACTATTCTGTTGCTAGAAAGACCTTCTGTGAAAGGCACTGGGATTACAGCTGAGTTATTTTCACGGTGGTATTAGGTTGAAATTCCATTCGTTCGCTTAAACTGGACATTCAATTTCTATATATTATTTTGTCGGTTTCTCGGCTACCTATTCACATGTCCAAGGTGTTTCTCTTCTTGGTGTAGTGCCATTAACATTAATGTAGAATGCAAAGGGAATGTAGTATTCAAATTTGTCCTTCTTCCATAAAAATAATATAATTGAAGAATTTAACAAGTAACGCGTTGGTTTCCAATATTCTCCCGTGAAATGTTCCTATTTAAACTACTAAAGAACTTGATCTTGTTTAAATAAATTTTTTTACTAATTGACATGGGACCAAATGTAATCATTATGTAGATCACCTTTATGAACATTTTCAAAGTTAAGGCTTCACTCTAAATGTTGGGTTAAGTTCCCAAACTTGTTAAGAAGGACATGTATGATTCCACGAGCCATATGTATATGTTGTGACAACGTATATGATGTTATGAGAATAAATGTACCAATGAGCCAAGATTGGCTAAATGACGATGACTATGATGCTATGAGAATAAGTGTACCAAAGAGTCAAGATTGGCTATGTTCTTGCTATGGCTTACTATGTGCATTCAACATTCATATCATACATTGCACGTTATGCATGGACTTCGAGCTATAATAGAAGGTATGGGGCCTATTTGCCCAACTATATATGTATATGGTACAGATGGCCACAGGTTGGCAGATATGATGTCGGTTAGCTACCGGAAAGGACCACCAGTGCTAGCATTTTGTTGGGTATGTCATGCATTTGCATCTGTATATATGTATTCACGACATGCGATACTCGAGCATACCATGCATTTTTTTTATCACTAGGAGGTGGCTTATTGGCCATAAAGGCTACTTGAGTTTTAGTTACAGGTAATATTTCTATTAACCTTTTTACTACAGTTATCTATGATTTTACTTCCTGCCTTACATACCTTACATGTTTATTCGTACTGACATCCCTTTGCCTAGGGACACTGCATTTTATTTCGTGCGTGCAGGTTCAGGTAGGCGTTCTGATTTACCCCTCCACTAGGAGCCCCATTCAGCTATGAGTTGGTAAGCTCCACCTCTTTCTAGAGCTTTCACAAGATGTTTACTTTTTTTTGTATAGTTGGGTATGTCGGGGCCCTGTCCCGACAGTGTTAGTGATTCTCATAGAGGCTATTGTGGACATGTTATTGTAGGTTGGTCCTTTTGTGTCTTTCAGTATCCAGTCATAAGATTGACGTATATATGGTGTGTGCTTGTACCTCTATGGTGGCAGCCTTGTCGGCTAGCTTGTACTTTATCATTCTGGTTTATCTATCTTGATGTACATGATTTTCTATTGATCAGGTCATGACGAAAAATCTCCAGGCTTAGTCTTTCAGACGTTATGCTGTCCGATTTTCTTCTGGTTCTTAGTTAGTTCACTAGCATGTTTAGTGGCTTACCCGGCCAATAACGGTATCGGGTGCCGGTCGTGTCTCTCCTCTCTTTGGGGCATGACAAATTTCACCTCATTTGGAGTTTGGAGTCAAATGTTATGGCAATTATACTACAAATTGCAAGAGTAGAGTTGAGTTACAAGATGACTTACGAGCTGTGGTTTGAGTTATGGCCTGTACTATCAACTCGTGGAAAGACATTAAAAAAATCCATCTTTGAGCCCTCTATTTGACAGACCCACCTACGGGTCATAAGTTTATCTACAGGCCGTAATTTGTGCTTGTGAAGTCGATCCAGAGACCCCGAAATTTGCCCAGACAATTACAGATTGGTTTTTATGGGCTGTGAAAGTTTCTACGGGCCATGGGTTTTCCCTGGATGACTTTGACAACATTTTTAAGAAGGGTTATTTTGGTCTTTTTCCACCCTTTCAAAGCCTTAACTTGATATTTTTACACCTAAACACATCTCTAATCATAACCGTTCAACTTTTTTACACTAAAACACCCGCTCCAACTTAGAGCAAGGTTTCAAGGGAGAAAACGACTAGATTTTGAAGATAATATTATGAATTCCTTCAAGTTGTTTCAAGATTCAAAATTTTCAGGTGTGTAAGGCTAACAAGAACATGGATTTTGTCCTTACATGTTCCCCATCACCCAAATTGTTGGAGTTGTGAACGAATTGAGTCTTCCATGGATTTTTGTTGAAGGTTTTACTTAAAATTCTAATGTACTTATATACAAAATTTGCATGAATTATAGTTTTTATTAAGTAAAATACTTGAAATAGATTATGTTGCCTTTCTACATGGACCCTAGAATGAATTCTTTTATCTCCTACATATTACACTTAAATGGTTATGCATGAGTTTAATTTGAGCTTTAAGAGCTTATAGAGTTCCTAAATTCTTTAGCCCCACCCTTGTTTTTTGAATACTATGATGTTGGATTGATAGATGATAAAGGGTTTTTATGGGTCAATGAGCTATATCATAAAAGAATATTCCTAATCAAAGAGCTAATAGTTGATGTGATGAATTGAATTGACAAATGTGCAATAAGGCTAGTTGAATGCGTTCACCATAGGATTGATGTCTTATGAGCATGTTTAGTCTTGGGAAGAGTATTGAGCACCGAACTGAGTAAGAGTAAATCAAACTCAAATTCAATAACTACATAGCCATCGTAGGAGAGAACCAAACCATAAAATCAGATGATTCCTATTGTCCTAGAAAGGGGACTTGATGTTACTAATTTTTTATCTGTTGATAGGATGTCCTTTACCCTAGCAAGGTATTGGATGGATGTGACAACGATCTCGTTTCACTATATCATCACTGTCTCATACATGATGATTACCGATTAGAAAAACTCCCAAATAGGCCTAGATGGTACTCTGAGTGGATTGGACTAGATGATATATGAGTGGTCATTGTCTAAACTGCATTCTCACTTCAAAATCTTGTCTCACTTATTGAGTTTTCTACTGCATGAGTTGTGCTATTTAAATTGATATTATTATATCTTTACATGTTCTATTTTACCATTTTACTTACTCATACATTCCACGTATTGACGTCCATTTGGGCTGTATGATTTGATGATGCAGAGACAGGAACTAGCATCATCAATTGGTGCCACTTTGAGGACCTACTTGCTTTCAGCTGATTGGTGATCCCTCCCCTATTTTCAGAGGATACGATGTTCTTTTCTAACTTTGAGTTTAGACTTATTTTATTGTATTTTGAGGTAGTCATGGATCTGTCATTGGCACCACTTTGTTGATGGATAGAGGCTTCATAGGCCAGAGTGTTGAGTTGTGATTGGATTATGATTTTTGCTAGTGTCTTTCAAACTAGTCTTACTCAGTTTGATTGGTATATTATTTTACCTTTGTCCTTTGATTATCACATCATTATCATCTTCCATTAAGTAATTCTTAATCGTTGATGTCTTTCGCTATTAGTTATGATTGAATGAATGTGATGAGGCAAGTGATTCACTTGGAGGCTAGAAATAGTCATTGAGTGCCGGCGTGTCACGACCCAGACATAGGCCTAGAAGTGACATGGAGAATGGGAACCCGAGAGTCCCCAAACAAGCCTCAAAGTATCCAAATTCACATCATCGGTTCAGAAGCGTACTCAAATGATAAACACGGAGTTCTAAGGGACATGAAAGTAGGACTCACGCTATAGGGATATCATAGGGAAAGGGATTAACATGGACTCACATAGCACATAACGCATAGCACATAAGAACTAAGGGGCGCGTAAGTATGACTCACTCTATGGGGGAAATATGGGGCCTAGAATCGTCCATATTTCCATATTAAACATACATACATATCATAATTTCTATAATCAATCCATGATAGCCATATCCAATAGCTAATCGAAATCGTAAGCTTCAAATATAACACATAACATATAGAGTCTATGAGAGCCTACAAGTTGTTCAATAATTCCTCTAGTCATAAGATGGGACGGAGTCCAAGACATGTCCCAGGCTCACCCTCAATTAAGAAGATAAACAGGAAATAAATTAGGTAAAAGGAGGGTAGTTTGTCCTTGGAAGATAGGACTCACTACAATATCAACTCTCCGAACCTGAGATATCCATCAAGCAATGGGCGATCGTAACACACAGTCCTTATATGGCAAAATCATGAAGGTATAGAGTATGCATTAGCGCGTTTGAATATACTAAGTATGCGGGCATGCTATGCATATGACTTATTAACCTAGATTTCAATGTTAGATGACAAGAGCACATAATATAGAAAGAATAATATATCCAAGGAAGAAATATACACGATGCCATGAAATTCATGATGCATGAATGAGATGATGCTCATATATAAGGGGGATGGACTATAATCGATAAATCAAACTCGTGTGAGCTATTTCATGAATTAGTCCGGTAAAGACCTCTCATCGGTAGAAGAAGATTACTTGCCAAAGGTGATCTACATCATACGTTACTGAAAACACCATTTCGGTGGATAGTCACCCTCCTTACGGAACACACCATTTCAAAAGGATTTTTCAAAAATCATATCATATCATATAATAATTAAATACGAATAAACAATCCTTACGACCCGGTCATTTTGGTAGTAGCTGCTATTCCTATATTGGCACATAGTTCAAGGAAAGGGAGAGGACCCTTGGGGATAGCCCTAACACCCCCAATCCATTGGTGCTAAGTAAAAAACACCCCACATGAATACTTATACTTATATGTGCTTTCAAGAGATACACTATTCATTTCAAAACCATTCAATGCACACTTAGGCTCAAATGCCAAATCATAAATCATAATCATGATACTCATGCAAGAAATAAGTCATTTACATATACAAGATGGTGCAAGCACCTGTGATGTTCCAAGAGCCATAATCATATGACATATATGTGATCACATTCTTGCAATAACCAATGCATTACCAAAATCATTTCATAAAACGTAATTGGGCTTAACCCACTTTATAATTTTCATATAAGTCAATGTTCATGAATGCGAATGTAATGAATGATGTGAGGATAGCATGGGTAACATAGATTCAAGTAGAAATCAACATCATAATATAAAATTAAATAAATCCATAATTAAATCACATCTAAATCATAATATAAATCACCCATGCATAAATCAACTTAAAAAGGGGGCATGCATGTTCATAACTTCATATCTCAATGTAAATCGTCATAATAGGGCAAAACATAGCTTAAAATCATGAATAATGTACAGCCCATACATCGATTGGATTTAGTAAAATCAAATAATGAAAACCCATATTTAAAGTGAATTAAAATTCATGAAATTAATTGAAAAGATTTTTGGGTCTTCTTGGATGAAAGGGGCCAAGAATCAATCCCACATACGTTAAATAGGAAGACGAATTTGAGAAGAACTTAGCTTGAATTTGAAACCCCAATTGATTCCTATCTTGAACATGAAGATGAGACTTGGAGAGAATTTTGAGAGTCTAATTCTAGAAACTAAGTGTTAGTCTTGAATGAGGGTTCAGAGTTAGTCTAGGAGAAGTTTAGGAATATAAAGGGGGGGGGGGGGGGTTAAAATGGTCTTAAAAGCCTTGGGGATGGGTCAAAATATCAAAAATACCTCAATAAAATGCCTCTTTAAATTTTAAACTGAACTTGACACGGTTGGCTTCACGGTCTGTGAAGCTCTGCATGGTCCTTGAAGGCCTCCCATCTAGCCCACACAGATTCTATGAAAAAGGGCATAACTTCTTTCTCCGAACATGGAATGAGGGGAGACAAGATGTGTTAGAAAGATAATTCAAAGATATTCAATTTTCATAGGTCTTGGGCCACCGAGTTCCTTTTGTGCTAAGATATATGAACATTTAAAGTCGACCCTTCTATTGGTAATTATGAAACACTTAGCTAATGGAATTCCTTTGAATTTTACTTGATGTAGGAGACCTATGATGACATTAATCAACATAAATAAGTTTGAATTGAAGGTTTGAAAGTGAAACTTAGCTTGAGCTTGAACATCCCATACTTAGAATTTTCCATGCGAAGGAAGTTCACACGGATAGTCACACGGCCCGTGTGACACTACATGGGTCTTGTCAAGGACCATGAAATGAAACTTAGAAAAATTCTATCACGCTAAGTTACGAGACTGTGATTCCATAATTAGATAAAAATCGCGTTGCGAGCTATACTGTGGGACACACGACCCGTGACACATCACGCGGACCGTGTGGGTAGCCGTGTGACCACTCTTGGCCTTGTTTCTTGGTATTCTAGGTGCAAGGCCATCACATGGATCACCACACGGCCCGTGATGTACCATACGGTCCATGTGCGGTACTGCTGTGACGTTCCTTAGGCCGAAACTCCCTATGAAGTCTCCCATAATCGAAATTATGGCCAAGTTCCCCTTCACTGGAGGCCACATGGTCTGACCTCACACGAGCCATGTGGACATCTCATGAAGTGACACTTGGTCAATTGTTTTCTCATGGAGTGACATTATAATATTCGATAAAGTCACTCAAGAATCTAGGTCCTTACACGGTGACACCATGAGTACCCTCTTGGAGAATGACACTAGCATAGCAATAAAAGATGGCTTTTGGGTAGCAAATTACTATGATCGATGGAGAATGATTTTGAATAAGAGGACTTGTTGAGACATCATTTAATCAAAATGATTTATTCTTCATATGTTGTGATTTTAAATTTTCATTTACTT
Organism: Solanum rostratum; assembly: GCA_029948455.1. Lineage (NCBI taxonomy): Eukaryota > Viridiplantae > Streptophyta > Magnoliopsida > Solanales > Solanaceae > Solanum > Solanum rostratum. The sequence continues at coordinate 9,441,499 of CM057055.1, read as the reverse complement.
TATCAAGTTCATAACTAATTCATTTAGAGAACTGCCAGAAATTGATGAATAAAATATGTATATCAATTTTTGAAAAGATAAATATACAGACTGAAATAATAATAGACATTTTATTCATTTTGAATAGATTTTACTATCCGAGGATTCACATCTAAGATGATGAAGAAGTTGGAGTAAATTGAATTAAGAGTAAAATGTATTAAGACTTAACATTATTTCTTATTGGTTGTAGGATTAAAAATATATTATAATTTACATTTGGATAATGATCCTGGGCAAGACTTATTGAGATAGTTCACACCCTACGCAAATCATGGATAATTTTTTATATATAAAAGAATTATTTTTTATTTTAGACCATGATAAAATCAAGGCATTATACAATTAAATATAAAACTCTAATCCTTTGGAGCATTCGGGCTTGTTTTGAGGTACGTGATGGTTATTTCTTTTCTAAGTTATGTGACGTGTGCAAGTTAATTATTTTGTGGTATTGCTTTGCATTTCATTTAGGGAAAGCATAAGGGATGCATGTGAAATGACATCATGTAAATAATCTCATGAAATGAATATGTTTAATATACTTATGGATTCAAGTGTTTTTGTTTCATTGTCATTGTGCATGTTCGTTGTGAGTAACCGTTTGCTAGTAAGGGAATACTAATGGTTTTCTCAGGTATCACACCTTGTATGGAAGTAATAACGATTGGCTCAAGTTTCACACCTGGTAGGAGAATACAAATAGTTGCTCGAATGCCATGTTTGATAAGAGAAAGCTTATAGCTGCCTAAAGTACCAAGTATGTTAGGGAAACAATAATGGTTAGATCAGGATCACACTTAGTATACGTTTTGGCATGTTTTCTTGTGCATGTATAATGATCCTCTAGGTCATTTCTACACTTTTGTAGTCATGCCGCAAATTTGAGCTTATGCGTGGTAACCTTAGACCATTTATGGCTTATTGGGATTGTTGGGATGCTTATGGTTTGAATGGTTGTGAATTATGTGAATTTACAAGTTAACGAGAAGCTATAACTATAACGAGATTTTTGATAAAGTAGTAAATGACCTTGGAATTTGATTCGGATGGTTTCAACAGTTTCGAAACAGACGACTTAGGCTACGAGAGTGGTAGGTACGATTATAGGGGATCCTGATATGATTTTGAGTCAAAAGTTGCAAAATTAGTTCAACCGAAAGCGAAAAAGTGTTTTTTTTCTTAAAAACCTAGATAAACATTCTTGGAATAGAAATTTGATGGCGTGGTCAACTTTGAAATGTCAAAAATATTCTTATGTGAACCTTCGCTGGTTGGCGGGGGCTTCCAATTGTGTTTTTACACCTCAATTCGTTTAGTTAAAATTAGTCGAAAGAAGTGGGACCCTCATTTATCTTTAGGGTGCTTTGTTTAGAATTCCAACCGCACTGTTGTATCTGAAATGTCGAAATCTATGTGGTTACATATTTGTTTGCATAAAATGGACATCTGACGGCTCAAACATGTCCCTAGGAAGTTTTTGTAATTGCTGGTACAGCACAAGAAAAATAACCCTCCGCATTTGTGGAAGGCAATGGGATAAGACCTCCACGTTCATGGGGTTATGTCCCTTTTTGTGGAGGAGGGAAACCATAGGGCTCCGCATTTGAGGAGTGAAAAAGAGGGGTGCATTGCTTATTTGAGGCCAGACACGAATAACCTCCATCTCCATCTTCTTTCAATCATAAAAATTGACATACAACTCCGATATCAATGATTCAATTACGTGACTATGATGTTCACAAGGAACGCTATGGAGGTGTTGAATTCAGAGTTTGGAGTGTATTTCAAAGTAATAACACTATTTTAGCTTATGATAATCTCGAATTGTGTAAAAATTTATCATTTCAATATCTTGGTCGATTCTTGATGGAATTAAGTGAAATTTGACCCTAGGTTGTTCTACAAGCCGAGAGGCCCAACACTCCTTGTATTCTATCCACCCTAGTATGAAGAAGATGTACTAAGATCTAAGACGTGGGATGATGTGAAGAGGGATATTCTTGAGTACGTGTCGCGTTGCCTTAGTTGCTTGAGGTGAAGGCTGAGCACCATTGACCCGGTGGGACACTTCTACGGTTACCCATTCCCGAATGGAAGTGGGCATGTGTGACTACAATATGTTTGAAGGGATTCCTCGTACTTTACGGGGTTATGACAGTATTTGGGTTATAGTTTATCGATTACTAAGTATGCACACTTCCTTTTATTCTATTCTACCTTCAGTGCTGAGCAGTTTGCATGTATTTACATTTAGGAGGTAGGAAGGTTGCATGGGGTGCCTATATCTAGCATATCTACCTAAGGTTCATAGGTTACCTCCAGCTTTTATAGAGCTTTTTAGCGAGAATTGGCCACCCGGGTTGATCTGTGCATAACATTTCACCCCTAGACTGATGGGCAGTCCGAGGGCATTATATAGGTTCTGGAGTATATCTTATAGGTTCGTGTGTTAGAGTTCGAGGTTCAGAGGGACTAGTTTCTACCATTAGCTGAGTTTTCCTATATAACAACTATCGCACCAAACCTTCAGATGACCTCGTATGAGGCATTGTGTGGCCGACGATGTCATACTCTGGTCTTGTAGTTTGAGCATATAAAGTTGAGTCTAAATAGTATAGATTTATTACAAGAATACTTAGCCAAGGTCTAGGTTATATAGGATAGACTTAGGATAGCTCAGAGTTGACACTGGGGTTATACCGAGCGCAGGCGCTTGTTCAGTGTAGGATTGAGAATCCAGTGTAACTCCTACACTAAAAAAAAGAGAGGCTACTTGTCAAGAGAGATTATGTGTCAGATCATATGTTATATGTGGATCCACAAGCTAAGTCACCTTAGTAAACTTATGGTAGCGACGTAGTTTTGGAGCTAGGGATGGCTACTAGAGACTCCCCTAAGCATCCACCACAAAGTCCTATTAGTACTAAGTCAAATACCAATGGAATAGATGTCATAAATCATTAATTCATGTGATGTAGAAAGGTAATAATTAACTACTAATCCATTTCACAAATTCATTATCATAGAGTAGATCATTTTATCGTGATTCATGTAATGTGATAATTTTCGTTTATCATTATGATTCAGAAGTAAGAGAGAAAATCTTTCACTATTATTCATGTGTGCGAAATATCTTCATAGTCATCATTCTTTCTTGAGTGACATTATTAAAGCATAATTAATCATTTTCATAAAGCATGTGTGAAATTCTTGTAAATTTATGATCATAATTTATAACGAAAATTAGTATACAATGGATGGGTTCATATAGAAAACTTTGAAGTCATTAAATTAATTTCAATTTATACGTAATAATATCAATAAAAATGAGCAAAAACATAAATGATTGAACCCAATACAACATCATCAAAACCATAGGCTTTTAAATTTAAAATTCATAGAAAGATAGAATATTCATTTTTTCTAATTGGTTGAAAGAAATCCATGAATAAATACCTATATACCTAGAATGAAATCTAGCTTTAGAACTTGAGAAGGCAGACTCGAATCCCTAAAAATCTAGCTTGAGGTAAATGAAGACCTTGGGAGAGAATTTCTTAAGATAGCCTTGGCGTTTTGAGTGAATGAGGGGGAATTCTAGTACAAATTAGTTATAGGGCTTAGGATTATCTCAGAAATTTCATAACTTTAATATTAAAAGCATAGAAAATATCTATAATAGTCCTGAAAAATAATTGTCAAATAGGTTCTATAGATGCCCTTTACGGTCTATAAAACTTTTGAGTCGTAAACGTCAGTCATAGAAATTGGAGATAAAATAGGGTCTTTGAAGTGGGGTTTATGACTCTAGTCCACAGGCTAATAACTTCTATGGATTGTCTTGTTGGTTCATAGAAAAAGCCTTACAATCCTATAATTTTCAACTTTTGAGATCACACTCAAAGATCATAGTATATGGTTCATGGTTCCTTGCACAGGCTATATAGAACGTCTCGTTAAATTTTCTTTGGCCAAAATATTTTCTAAGCGTTGGTGTTATTGTAATACCCAACAACTCTATTCTTAGGATTCAATTATTTTCATCATAAATATATAATCTTGAACATAGTGATACCTTAATGTAACTATGTTCTAAGCCTCACTATTATACGTGGGAAGTGAATTGAAAGTGGATTAAGGTCATAAGAGACCTCTAGTACTTAGTCAAGTTTAAAACTTTCCAATACATAGAGTTTTTCGCATTAGATTATACAAGAGTGAACTTTAAATAATCATAAATTTCCACACACAAGGAATTCAGTGGCCTATGGACCTACCAAATTACAGATCTTTGAATTATCTTTCCAATGCCACCAATTTTGACTCATTTAGAGTTTGCAGTAAAATGTTATGATCGTTTCACCACAAACTGCTAGAGCAGAGTGAAAATGTGAACCTGAGTTATGGGTCGTGGTTTGAATAATGACCCATCTTATTAACTCGTGGAATGACTTTTGCAAGTCTATTTTTGAGTCCCCAACTATATAGACCCAACTACAGGTCGTAGTTTTGGCTCCTAGACTGGATCCCGAGACCTCAAAATTCGCCCAAATTTTGACAAATGGATTTTTGTAGATCATAGAAGTTTCTACGGATCGTAGATTGTCCCATAAATGACCTAGAAAGTATTTTAAAAAGGATTATTTTGATCTTTCCCCACATTTTCAAGCCTAAACTTTACAATTTTACACCTAATTAAGCCCTTAAACATAACTATTCGATGTTTTTACACCAAATCACATTCTCAGAATTAGAGCAAGATTTCAAGGCCAGAAAAGGCTAGGGTTTCAAAGAATCTTATGAGTTCATACAAGCTATTCCAGAATCCAAATCTTCCAGGTATGTAAGGCTTTCTAAAGTTTTGGATTGAGTTTATCCACACTCATATTTTATCTGCATGAGTTGAATTAGAGTATAGGAATCGAGCAGTAAAGTTTCATAGTTCTAATCTTAGGGTAGCTTACATTTATATTCAGTCTTCACGCGCATTTATTAATGAATTGATAAGTTGCATGATGGTTACATGAGATTGGAATATTAATTTTTGTTTAATATTGTGAATCCTAAATTGCACCATCCATGTGATGCTTTTCTTATTGACTGAATTGAGAATGTGGCTGTGAATGTACGAATTGAGTAAATTGAGTTAGAGCATGATGAGCACATCACATGTCCTTATACAATGAGCATCTTACATGTCCCCGCATGATGATATGTTTGATTGGAGTCTAAATGACCATTTTTATTAGAGTCTTGTATGATTTGAAGTGTCCTGATAGTGTGCATGATTGATAGTCCTGACTGGATAATTTGTTGAGTGATCGGATGGAGTTTGATTGGAGTTAATATAAAGATGTGACTGAGTTGATTGATATGAGCATATTGGATTACTGGGAGGAGTACTGAGCACCAATATATACATTAGTGGATAACAATCTAACCCATAAACTAGTTGCTAGCATAGGATAGGGGTTATGCCTCTTTTGTCAAAAAAAGATGGACATTGATTATGGATCCAGATTGGTTTGATTGTCCCTTTTCTTAACATGTACTGGAGGATTGTGGCAACGAACTTTGCAAACATTGTATCATCACCAACTTATATGTGATGATTATAAGTTAGGAAAACTCCCTAATTGTGCATACCATGTTTGATTGATTTGCAAGCTAGCATCCATTTAGGAACACCATTTTAATGTAAAATATTCCATCTTTTACTAAGTTGAGTTGTTGATTCTTTGAGTTAATTTTGCTGATTTTATTTGAGCGTGATTTGTTTCCCTAGCCATTTTATATGGAAGTAATTTCAATGTAATGATATCTATTTTGGTCTGCATAATTTAATGATGTAGATACAGGTGATTGAGGCCTTCTACAAGCGCATCGCTGAAGTCCAATTCCTTGTTATCAGACTTGGTGAACCCTCCTTGCTAAATTGGAGGAGACTTTCTATTTCATCTGTTGAGTAGTATTATTATTTCTATTGAGGTAGCCTGAGACTTTTCTTGGGACCTTATAGATTGCATAGAGGCTTTATAGACATTGAGTAGAGATAGTTGATTATTATCAATTTTCCAATTCTTGTTCATTGGAAACTACTGTTGAAAGAGACTTAGTTATTTATTCAAATTGGTAGTTTTTCTCGAGTACTCTTCCATTGTTGAGTGTAATGTGATGATGAGGCCATGTGGTTCTTTGGGGAAATCAGCAATAGTTCTTTAAGTGTAGACCATGCTAAGGATACCTTCTTAGGGCATGAAAAACTTTCTATCAGAGCGTAGCGTTCAAGTATCCTAGCGAGTTCATGATGCCATGTCTAGTAGAATCTTATTTTTATGATGTGTTATGCACCAAACTTTATAAGCAGGATGCTATGGGAGATTAGGAATGGATACACTTCATTTGTATTCTGAATTCGTGCTACAGACTTTTAACTCTATTGAAGTATCCAACTGATTTATGCATTACCCGTTAGCAGATCATGCCATCTAAACATACCACCACCCAAAGGGATGCCTCAACCTCCAATATTGAGATTCCCCCAACAAAAGTGCCTACTCAAACTTGGACGAGAGGATGGGGTCAACTGGCTAGAGCTACTTAAGTTCCTTAGAGAGCCACTGCTCAGCCATCTCCCACTTAAGAGGCTGAGTTTAGGGAACCATTTCTATGCTCACCTAGCTTGTGTCTTCCCAAAGTTATAACAAAACTACACGGGCCTCTAGTTCTAGCTTCCAATGGTCCACTGCTGCAACTAGCCTTAGGAATTTCTTGAAGGTGAACTCACTAGCATTCATGGGGTCTTGGTTAAGGAAGACCCCAGAACTTCATTGATGAGATGTGTTAAGTCCGAAAGGCAATGCATACAGTTGATATAGAGGAAGTTGAACTTTCTTCCTATCATCTCAAGGATGTGGCGAATGTTTGGTAAAACTGATGGAAGGAGGGTCTAGGTGAGAGTGTTAAGCCTACCATGTGAAGTGAATTTTAGAGTGCCTTCCTTGATCACTTCTTCCCTCAGGAGTTGAGGGACGCAAAGATTGAAGAGTTTGCAAACTTGAAGCAAGAAAGGTTGATTGTTAAATAATACAACCTCAACTTGGTCCAATTATCTTGGTATGCTCTAGAGAAGGTCTAGGATATGAGGGAAAAAATGAGGAAGTTCATATCTAGCTTGGGCAAACATGTAAAGAAAGAATGTAAAGAAACACTGCTAATCCCAAGGATGGACATCTCTAGACTCATGGTCTATGCACAACAACTTGAGAAAGACAAGAAAAGAGATAGAGAGGTGAATTTGAGTAAGAAAGTTAAGCTAGCAGGGCCCGAGCCTAGCCAACATAAGTAGAGTAAGGGAGAAAAGCCTTACTTTCAAAGAGACCTTCGAGTCATGCCCCTGCCTCTTAGCAAGTGTACCAGCTTCGAGTAATAAGTATGATCAAAAGTCCCAATGTCAGCAAAAATTTAGAGCATAGGGTCCTCGATCTCAGGCTAGTATGACCCTTGGTTCGAGAGGGAAGTCAACTTGTGGAAAATGTGGTAGGATACATTTGGGAGAGTGTAGAGAGGGAGGGAATGATTTCTTTAAGTGTGGCCATATGGGTCATTTCCAGAAAAAAATGTCCAATGTGGGGCAATAAGGCACAGTTTATAACACCATCAGCTAAAGTTAATTAGAGAAATGTTGCACCAAGGATAGGGTGGAACAAATAGTCTATATGCTATAGGATTGACAGGAAGAGGAGGCTGCACGAGACATCGTGACAGGTATGCTTCAAGTCTTTACTTTTGATTGTTATGCATTACTTGCTCTGAAAGTAACTTTTTCATTTGTGATGCTATTTGTGATTAGTAGATTTGAGATTCTCCCTTAGTGTCTGCTTACGCCCTTCATTGTTTCCACTCCCATTTGTGAGTGTATTCTAGCCGAAAGGGTCTATGGAGATTGTGTAGTGTCCATCCAACATAGGGATACCCTTGCTGATTTGTGATGTGATTCTTGGCATGGATTGGCTTCATGCCTACTATGCCGACATTAGTTATAGGACCCCAATTGTTAAATTCTAATTCTCTAATAAACCATCCTAGAGTGGAGGGGTAATTCTGTTGCATCGAAGGGTAGGTTTATTTCTTACCTTAAGGCCAGAAAGCTAATCCCTAAGGGGTGTATCTATCCTGATAGGGAGATTGATTTTGGGATAGATATCCTCCCTCATACGCAACCTATCTCTTTTCTGCCTTATAGAATGGCTCCCGCCAAGTTTAATGAACTGAAAAGGTAGTTGAATGATCTCTTGGATAAGGGATTTATTAGGTCGAGTGTCTCCTCGTGGGGCGCTCTTTTCCTCTTTGTTATAAAGAAAGATGGTTCCCTCAGAATATGTATATATTATCACAAACAGAATAAGGTGACCATTAAGAACAAATATCATCTTCCAAGGAACGATGACTTATTTAACCTACTTCAGGGTGCAACTATTTTCCCCGAGATAGACCTTAGATCAGGCTATGACCAGTTGGAAGTGATAGAATGTGACATCCCGAAGATGGCTTTTCCAACCCGATATGGTCACTTTGAGTTTTTGGCAATGTCATTTGGACTAACCAACGCTCTTGCCACTTTTATGGACTTGATGAGAAGAGTATTGAGATAGTACCTTGATATGTATGTGATTGTATTTCTTGATAACTTACCGGTGTACTCTAGAGATGAGGAAGAGCATGTCGATTACCTTCGAATTATTCTTTAGACTCTTAAGGATGAGGAGTTATATCCCAAATTTTCAAAATGTGATTTCTGGCTTAAATTTGTGTCATTGTTAGGCCATATCATCTCGAGCGATGGTATTTGAGTGGATGTGCAGAAGATTGAGGTAATTAAGTGTGACAACCCAGACCTAGGGCCTAGGAGTGACATGGCGAATGGGAACCCGAGAGTCCCCAAAGAAGCCTCAAAGTATCCATATTCACATCATTGGTTCAGGAGCATAAACTAATGGTAGATGTATAGTTCTAAGGGATAGGAAAGTAGGACTCATGCTATGGGGATGTCATTGGGGAAAGGGAGTATCATGGATCCACATAACACATATTACTTTAATACTAAGGGGTGGAAAAGTATGACTCACTCTGTGGTGGAAATTCGTCACTTAGGATATTCCACATCATAGCGTATAACCATATCATAAAGCTCATAACCAAATCATGTAATGAAATTCAATAGGTAGCCATATCTATAAGCATACTCTCCAAAGACAACACTTAGCATATAAATGTAATGGAGTTTACAAGATGTCCAATAATGACTCTAGTTAAAAGCTAGGACGGGGGTCAAGACATATCCTGGACTCACCCTGAAACGTAAATAACATAAAGAAAAACTCTAAAGGTAGAGGAATGGTCATTTCGCCTTAAAGTATAGGACTCACCATAACAAGAAAATCTCAAGATCTAAGCACACCGTTGTATGGTGGATGAAAATAGTCCTCGGTTCCTACATGGTCAGATCATATAGGCAAAAGTATATGTTAGTACATTTGAATGTACTAAGTATGCGGTCATGCAATGCATATGACTTACAAAACATGTGTTGATGTGAGATTACAAGGGCACATAATATAGAAAAAGATATACATATCCAAAGAAGTATAGTATAACAATATGCCAAGAAATCCATGATGCATGAAATGCACTAATTCTTATATAAGAGGGGATGAGACTTCAACTGACATATAAGACCAAGCGAGCTATTACTTGAAATTTGGATGTTATCCTCAGACCAAAAAAAGAGGTGGTTTACTTGCCAAAGGTAAATGACATTTCTCCTCATGAGGCTCCCATTTCAGAGAAGTGGCCTTCGTTACGGGTCTCCCATTTCAGATAGGACTTTCACAATTTTATCAAATCATATCAATGTTGTAACAACACCTTGCGAGTTTCCCATTTCAGTTAGGGTTACAATATTGTAAGGAACTAGATCTTGTACGACCTCATAAGAGCTTGGAAATTTTTGTTTTGGAAAAGTTTTGGACGAAGTTGATGCCCATAGGATCCCTCACGGTCTGTATGATGTCACACGGCTCGTGTGGAGCCTCTACGGAGTGGTCCTTGTTCTATAAATGGGTATTAACCCTTAAACGTGGAGGTTTAGGCTAAGGCACACCATACATGGACACCTCACGGTCCATGTGACACTTCACAGATCGTATGGTGGGCTTATGGTGGCCTAAGCTGAAATTCCACAATTTTGGGACCATGTGTGGTAACACGACTAAGTGCACGACCCGTATGAAGTGGTACGGCCTGTGTGGCTTTCTGTATGGATCCGTGTGGCCTTCCTTATAGGCTCTGGATTGAAATATCTTCTAACTATTGAATCACTGTCTTGGAACTTTGTTGTGATAAATTTTCTAAGTTAAGTGGGACGGAGGAGTACACAAACCAGTTTTCTTGGTACAACCCGTGAAGCCCTCCTTACAGGTGTTGGCATCGAATTTTTCTAAGTATAGAATCTTCAACATCAAGTTAAGTTGACTTTCAAGCCCTCAATTCAAGCTTATTATGTTGTTTAAGGCCATCACGGGTCTCCTATATCAAGCCATGTTTAAAGGAATTCCATTGGCTAAGTTTTTCACAAGAACCGATAGAAAGGTTAACTTTAAATGGTCAATCTCTTAGCACAAAACGGGTTGGGTAGCCCAAAAACTATCCAATTGAAGGTCTTTGAATTACATTTTCGACAAATCCAGTTTCATCTCATTCCAAGTTCAGATCAAGAAGTTATGCTCGTTGTCATAAAATCCATTTATGTTGTGTTTTCTTAAATTTGCCTAAGTAAGCTCTCACGGGACAGTTTCACGGTACGTGAAACCTTATACAGATTGCGAGACCTCCTCACGGATCCCTGGCAAGAAATATAATTTTTGCTTCATTAATGTTTTTTTTTTTTGTAATTGTGACTTCTCCTAGGGATCTTTTATGACTTTATATAATATCTTAAGACCTCCAAATGACATAATCTCTATTCCTCTCATTCGAATTCATTGTACATTTAGAATTATATTCAAACTCTCTCTTAAGGACTCCGTAAGATGAACAGTGAAGGATTTTTCTTGAAGCTTAAGGAAAGGGGTCTCGTCTTCATCAAATTTCTTCCAATTTCATCTTGAATTTTCTCTATGTGGGTTTGATTCTCTGTCCCTTCAACCAAGAAGACCCAAACTCTTTTCAAGTGATTTTCATGAATTTTAGCTTATATTAAATGTGGGTTTTCAATATTATTGTTTAGAAAATTTAATTAAAATATGGGCTATAATTATTTTATGATTTTATGTTGATTTAAGCCCTATTATGATGAATTACGTTGAAGTTATGAATATAAATGTCCCCTTTAAAGCTTGATTTGTGCATGGGTAATCTATGTTATGATTTAAATACGAATTTTACTTATATTTTTACTTGAATCTTATAACGTTTGTTGATTTAAGTTTTGAATTTGTATTACCCATGCTATTCTCATCTCATCCATAGCATATGTATTCATGAGCATTGGATTTTATAAAAATTATGAAATAGGTGAAGTCCAATTATGTTTTGTAAATGATTTTTTATAAGATATTTGTCATGGCGAAAATGTGATCACATAAATGTCTATCGTTATGGCTCTTGGAGCATTTTAGGTGCTTGCAACATCTCGTATATGAAAATGAGCTATTCCTGCACATGAGTATCATGATTATGAACTATGATTTGGCTTTAGAGCCTAAATATACATTGAAAGGATTTGAAATGAATATTGCCTCTTTGGAAGTACGTATATGTATAAGTGTTCTCATGGGATGTCTTGACTTAGCACTGATGGATTAGGGACACTCTCTCTTTTCTTGAACTATGTGCCAACCATAGGTATATGTATATGAAAATCCTATCCGAAATGCGGATGCCCATAAGGAAGGTCAATACTCCTAAAAGGGATGTCCGTAAAGGAGAAGAATGATACAAAATATTGTGAAAATCCTATCAAAAATGGGGATGCCCTTAAGGAAGGTTGCTTATCTGAAATGGAGATGCCTAGAAGGTGAAGAATGCTTAACCTTTGGCAAGTAGGCCACCTCTTTACCGGTGAATTAATTTCATCAGGATACCAAGTAATAGCTCGCTTGGTCATGCTCATGTCAGTTGAGGTCACATCCCAACTATATATTAGCATTTGTGTATTTCATGCATCATTGGTTTCATGGCATATCGTATACTATATCTCTTGCTATATATCTCCTTCTATATTATATGCCATTTTCATCAAACATTGCATGCAGGTTGGATAAGTCATATGCATCACATGCATGTATACTTAGTATATTCAAACATACTAACACATACTTTTGCCTACATGGTCTAACCATGTAGGGACCTGAGACTACCTTCATCCACTATCTGACGATTAGATCGGATTTGAGACATTTGTTGACGTGAGTCCTATCTTCCAAGGACAAACCACCATTCCTCTACCTATGAAGTCTAGTTTATGTTATTTACTTTGAGGGTGAGCCCAGAACATGTGTTTTCCCCCATCCTATCTTATAAATAGAGGCATTATTAGATGTCCTGTAGACTCTTATCAAATCTATAAGCTAAGTTTTGTATTTGGAGCTTACAATTATGGTTATCTATTCTATATGTCTATTATGGATTGATTATGAGAATTATGATAAGTATGCATGCTTTGATGTGGAAATATGAAAGATCCTAAGTCCCGAATCACCCCCATAGAGTGAGTCATACTTAACTGCCCTTTTATCTCTTTGTGCTATGTGTTATGTGAATCCATGTTAATACCTTTCCCTATGATATCTCAATAGAATGGGTCCTACTTTACCATCCCTTAGAACTATGTGTCTACTATTTATATACGTCTCCGAACTAATGATGTGAATATGGATACTTTGAGGCTTGTTTGGGGACTCTCGGGTTCCCATTCACCATGTAACTCCTAGATCCTAGGTCAAGATTGTGACACGTATACATATACCTATGCTGGCACATACTTCTAGGAAAGGGAGAGGACCTCTGGGGATAGCCCTGGCGCCGCCAATCCATCTGTGCTAATTCATTATCCCACAAGAATACATATACATATACGTGATTTAAAAAGAGATGCAAGTCATTTCAAATCGCCTCAATGCATAATTAGGCTTGAAAGCCAAACATCATTCATAACCATTTATACTTTGGATCAAAATGCAAATCATAGTTCATAGTCATGATACTCATTCATAGGAATAGCTCATTCACAATATCCAAATAAGGTGTAAACACCCAATATGCTCAACAATCCAAATATCATAGACATTTATGCGATCACATTCTTGCTATAACGAATATCTTATCAAAATCATATACATGAACATAATTGGGCTTAACCCACTCCATAATTTTCATAATGCTCAAGGCTCATGAATGCATATGATATGAATAAGATGAGAATTGCATGGACAATTGAGATTCAAACTTAAATCAATAATACATTATGAAATTCAAATAAAACATAAGTAAAATTTACATTTTAATCATAATATAGATTACCCATGCAAAAATCAAGCTTTAAAGGGGACATGCACATTCATAACTTCGATGAAATTCTTCATATTAGGGATTAAATCAACTTAAAATCATCAAATAGGCATAACCCACACTTCAATTGAATTTAATAATCAATGATACTCATAACCCATATTTAACGTAAGCAAAATGTCATATGATTCAAGTATAATGAGTTTGGGTGTTCTTGGTTGAAATGTACCAAGACTCAATCCCACATACCATAGCTAATGAAGAAGATTCAAGAAGAAATTTGGTGAAGAAGGTGTTCTTCCTTGATCCCCAAGCTTAATTCCCATTAGAGTTCTTTGAAAGAGACTTGAGAGAATTTTTAAACTTGAGGAACAAATTTGAATGAGAGGAATAAAGTTTAGGTCATTAGGAAGTCTTTAGGTAGCATAGGAAGTCACAAAAGACCCTTAGAATAATACATAATTACAAAAACACCATTAATAAAATGAGTTGAAAATTTGAAATTAATGTCTCACGGAGGGGGTATACGGTCTATGAGGCAATATATAGACCGTATACTTGCCTGTGATCCAACATGTGGGAAAAATTCACTTGATGAAGGTCTGAAATGGTAATCCCACACTTAGAATTTTTCAATGAAATCATTCTCACAGAAGGGCACATGGACCGTACAAGACCACACTGGTCGTACTATTGCCCGTGTCACCTCCTTTGGAAAAGAATCATCCATGACATGTTCTGAGATGGTGATTCCATACTTAGAAAAATTTCACTCCAGAAGCCATGCAGACCTCAACATTTTGTACGGGCTATACCACCATATTTGGTCGCAAAATTGTGAGATTTCAGGCTATGGCCACCACATGGCCCACCACATGGTCCGTAAGGTGTCACACATACTGTGAGGGGTCCATGTGTGGTGTTCATTAATTTGAAAATTACACGCTTAAGGCCAAAGACCCTCCAAATGGCCAAGGGCCGCTCCATGGAGGCTCCACACTGGCCGTGTGACCTCACATGAACCATGTGGTCTCCTATAGAGCGTCATCTTGGTCCAAAACTTCTCGAAATTGATATTTTCAAGCTAAAATAAGGTCATACAATGTTTGGGTCCTTACATCATCTCCCCTTGGGAACATTCATCCTCAAATGTGCAAGAACATGGCTTGAAAGGCTCGAATTAGAACATGAAACATTCAATCACAAGATATGATGCGTTTTCATCACTTGAAAATCATAAGGTCATTAAATCTAATACTAAAACGTACTCAAATAATTCAAACATCATAAAAATCATTTTGGTGCACATGTATGCATGTAATGTCATGAAAACTCATGAGTGAAAGAGTTAAGAGAATTTGGAATGAAGAACCTAAAACCATAGGCTTGAGTAGATTGGAAAAGATGGGGATATCATTTCATCATGTCCAACTCCCCCTCCTATGTAGCACTCTCCACATGTTGATTTCTCTGAAGGACCTTAACAGAAATCACATCCTTTTTACGAAGCCGCTTCACTTGTCTATCCAAAATCTTCAATGAAACTTCATCGTAAGACATGTTCTCCTCAAGCTCAATACCTTCCAAAGGCACAATAGTACTAGGATCACCAACCAACTTTCTCAATATAGACACATGGAATACTGGGTGAATAGAGCTCAAATTCGGAGGTAACTCCAACCTATAAGAGACATTTTCAATTCACTTAACAATCTCATAAGGGCAACATACCGGGGACTTAACTTACCCTTCTTGCAAAAACACATCACACCCTTCAAAGGTGAGACCTTCACATACACCCAATCACAAATATGAAACTCAAGTTCCCTCTTCCTAACATCTGAATAGGAGTTTTGACGACTTTGGGCCGTCTTTAACCTTTTTCTAATCAACTTCACTTTCTCTATAGCCTCTAATACCTAATTCGAGCCAATAAAAGCAATCTCTGCTAACTCAAACCACCCCACTAGAGACCTACATCTCCTAGCATACAATGCCTCAAACGGTGCCATACCAATGCTAGCATGAAAGCTATTATTATAAGCAAACTTAATGAGTAGAAGATGGTCATCCTAATTTTCTTTGAACTCCACCACACAAGAACTCAACATGTCCTCCAAAGTTTGAATTGTCTTCTCGGTTTTTCCATTGGTTTGAGGATGAAAGGTGGTGCTCAATTTCACCTTAGTACCAAGTCTTCTTCGAAACGACCTCCAAAAGTGAGAAGTAAATTGGGTACCATGATCATGATAGACTTAGGCACACCATGCAATCTCACTATCTCCTAGATGTACAATCTTTCATAATCTTTGGCACCAAAAGTAGTCTTGACCAGTAGGAAATGAGCCGACTTAGTCATCTGGTCAATGATAACCCAAATGGAGTCAAATTGCCTTTGGATTTGAGGAAACCAACCATAAAATCTATGTTCACATCTTCCCACTTCCAAGTAGGAATCTTAATATCCCGAGTCAAACTATTGGGCCATTGGTTTTCTACGTTCACTTGTTAACAATTCGGGTATTCTAATATACACTTGACTATATCCTGCCTCATACCATGCCACCAATACACCTCCCTCAAATCCCGATACGTCTTAATATATCCCGGGTGAATAGAATATTGAGAGTTATAGGCTTCATTTATGATCGCTCTCCTAAGATCATTGACGTATGGAACACATAGCTACTTTTGATACCGAAGCACACCATCTCCCCCTTGAGAGAAGACCTCTATCTCCTTTTCGAGAATCAATTTCTTCAACTCAACCAATGAAGGATCTATGTCTTGCTTGGCCTTTACATCAACAACCACGGAAGATTTGGCTCCATTCTGAACATGATTACTACTATCATTAGAGTCGACTAAGCTAAAAACCAACCTCGTGAAATGGTGAACATTTTACCAACTCTTTCTTCCCTTCATCAACATGAGCCACAGTTCCCATAGATAGTCTACTAAGAGCATCAGCTACAACATTTGCATTGCCAGATGGTATTGTTACTCATGTCGTAGTCCTTAAGGATTTCCAACCATCTCTGTAGCCTCAAGTTAAGATCCTTTTGAGTGAACACATATTTTAAACTCTTATGATCGATGAAAACATCACCATGCACCGTATACAAATAGTGTCTCCAAATTGTCAAAGAAAATACCACTGCCGCTAACTCAGGATCATGAGTCGGGTAATTACGCTCATGCACCTTTAGTTTCCTTAATGCATAAGCTACCACCTTACCATGTTGCATAAAAAAACAACCCAACCCAATCCGAGAAGCATCAAAATACATCACAAACCCATCTAAGCCATTCAGTAAAGTCAAAACAGGAGCCGATGTAAGCCAATCTTTCAAAGTTTGAAAACTCTTCTCACATTCATCTGACCACACAAACTCAACCTTCATTTGGGTCAGCTTTGTCAACAGAGATGCAATAGATGAGAACCCTTCAAGAAACCTCCTATAGTAGCCGACAAACCCAAGAAAACTCTGAATATCTGAAGAAGTCAATGGTCTCTGTCAATTCTTCACGGTCTCAGTCTTCTTCGGGTCAACATTAGTACTATCACCGGACACCACATGACCAAGAAAAGCTACCTCACTTAACAAAAATTCCAATTTGCTAAACTCCGCATACAACTTCTTCTCCCTCAAAGTTTGAATAACCAACCTCAAATGATCCATATGCTCCCGCTCGCTTCAGGAATAAATGAGAATATCGTCGATGAAGACAACCACAAAACTATCAAGAAATGACTTGAACACCTAATTCATAAGATCCATAAATAGATCCAAAGCATTAGTTAAACCAAATAACATCACCACAAATCTAAAGTACTCATACCTAGTTCGAAAAGCCATTTTGGGAATATCACACTCCCTCACCTTCAACCGATGATAATTAGAATAGAGGCCAATATTAGAGAAATGAGTATGCCCTTGAATGTGATCAAACAGGTCATCGATTCTAGGCAATGGATACTTACTCTTAATGCTTACCTTATTCAATTGCCTAAATCAATGCACATCCGAAAAGATCCATCTTTCTTTTTTACAAGTAACACTGAAGCACCCCATGGACATATACTCGGCCTAATAAAGCCATTTTCCAATGAATCCTTAAACTGATCCTTCTACTCGGCCAATGTCATACTATAAGGAGAAATGGATATAGGTTGAGTATCCAAAAGAAGATCTATGCAAAAATCTACTTCCCTTTAGGGAGGAATACCGGACAAGTCTTTGGGGAAAATATCCTGAAACTCATTCACCACCAAGACTGAGTCAAGAGTAGGAGACTCGAACCCCACATCCACGACCCTCACAATATGGTAAATACACCCCTTGGATATCATCTTTCAAGCCTTAAGGTAGGAAATACACTGACCCTTAATAGCAGAGTCACTACCATTCCATTCAAGAACGGGCTCATCCGGAAGCTGGAGCATGACCTTCTGGGTTCAACAATCTATAGAGGCATACAATGCATGTAACCAATCCATCCTGAGAATCACATCAAAATCAAACATCTTAAGTTCCACAAGATCACACGGAAAGACTTTATGCAACACAAAAATAGGACCACCTCGATAAACTCTATGAGCAACAACAGATTCACCCACGGGAGTATAAACTGAAAAGGGCTCCCTTAAAATTTTGCGACTTAAACCAAACTTAACTGCCAATAGAGAAGTCACAAAAGATAAGTTTTCACTCAGATCTATCAAAGCATAAGCATCAAATCAAAGACTTTGAACATACCGATCAGAATATCTAGAGCCTCCTCAACTTCTTGATGGGCATGGAGAGTATAGGATCTATTGTTCCTTAGGGAATCACGTTAAGGAGGTCTTGGTTATCCTTGAGCATCTTGAGCCACTTGACCTGCATCCTTCTAAGCAACCTTAGGACAATTAGAAATCTTGTGGTTCTTATCACCACACCCATAACATGCACCCAAATTCCTCCCACAAGTTCCAGAATGATATTTCCCACAAGTAGCACATAAGGGAGGCATTGGCCCATTTCCAACTTGTGCCCTAGGAGGAGGCACTCTAGCATTAGCAACCCGAGCATTAGAACCTTGCCCTGTTTGAAGTGACTATAACCACAACTTGGAGTTAGAGAACCCACCATCATAATGGGCCCTCTTAGAATCATGTACCCTTATTTACTTAAGCTTTTCTCCCTCGATATGTTCAGCATATGTCATGAGTGTAGAGATGTCCATGTCCCGAATAAGAATATCAATACATCATTCCTTCATAACCAAGTAACAGATCCCAGAAATGAACTTACACACTCTTGCATGGGGTCAACCACAAGCATAGAAGCATACTTGGAGAGCTTGGTGAACTTGAGGGCATAATACCTCACACTCATACCACCCTGTTTAAGATTGATAAACATGGTCATCTTGGCTTTCCTAATTTCAAGAGGGAAGAAACGATCCAGAAATGCAAACTTGAACACTTCCCAAATAACAATATCACCAACTCTATCCATCAACCATTTAGTGTACCACACTTGAGCCACATCCTTCCACTGATAAGTAGCCAATTCATCCCTCTCTTCAGAAGTGAATCCCGTAATAACACCTTAGTGAGCTCATCAATGAACTCTTGAGCATCCTCATTAACATTTTACCCATAGAACTTCAAAGAATTCATCCAGGTGAAATCACTCACCCTAGAGGCCGAAGTGAGATCTCGAGGAAGGTTAGCATGTCTAGTCTGAGAAGTCACCACCTGGGAAAGCATAGCAAAGGCCGCAAGGAATTCACCATCAGAGATAGGCTTTTCCATATGCCCTTGAGGTGCTTGATCCTCATTTGTCGGGGCCAGTCTTGGTAGGAGAGGCCTTCCTCAAGCATCTTTTGTGATGCCGCAAAGACTCTATCAAGATAAGGTAACCAAACATACAATCCATAACACAACATAAGACATGAAGAATTTAGACAATTCCAAGAACGCCATCATAGCCTGACACTTATAGGCATGGTGTACTTCACACCCATGAATAGGACTCTACTCAGCGTGACATGTTGGACTCCGAGGATCATTTACAAATCTAGTGCTCTGATACCTAGCTTGTCACGACCCAGACCTAGGGCCTATGAGCGACATAGCGAATGGGAACCCGAGAATCCCCAAACAAGCCTCATAGTATCCATATTCATATCTTTAGTTTGGAAGTATAAATGAATAGTAGACATATAGTTCAAAGGTATGGGAAAGTAGGACTCGTGCTATGTAGATGTGACAGGGAAAGGTAGTATCACAGATCCACATAACACATAACAAATCACATAAAGAAATTCAATAAGTAGCCATATCCATAAGCATAATCTCCAAATACAACACTTAGCTTATAAATGTAATGGAGTTTGCAAAATGTTCAACTATACCTCTAGTGAAAAGATAGGACGGGGGCCAAGACATACCCCAGGCTCACCTCAAATGTGAATAACATAAGCAAAAACTCCAAAGGTAGAGGAATGATTGTTTGTCCTTGAAAGATAGGACTCACAACAACAAGAAAATCTACATATCCAAGCTAACTGTCGTATGGTGGATGAAAGTAGTCCTCGGTCACTACATGGTTAGATCATGTAGGCAAAAGTATGCGTTCGTACGTTTGAATGTACTAAATATGTGGGCATGCGATTCATATGACTTACCAAATCTGCATTAGATGTGAGATAGCAAGGGCACATAATATAAAAAGAGATATATCAATCCAAAGAAGTATAGTATAACAATATGCCATGAAATCCATGATGCATGAAATGCACAAATGCTTATATAAGAGGGGATGAGACCTCAACCAACATATAAGATCAAGCGAGAAATTACTTTGAATCGCGATGTTATCCCTACACCGAAAAATAAGTGATCTACTTGCCAAAGGTAAACAATAGTTCTCTTTATGGGCCTCTCATTTTGGAGAAATAGCCTTCCTTACGGGTCTCCCATTTTGGATAGGACTTTCACAATTTTATCATATCATATCAATATTGTAACCGCACCTTATGGGCCTTTCATTTCGGGGAGGGTTACCATATACATATACCTATACTGGCACATAGTTCAAGGAAAGATAAAGAACCCTTCGGGATTGTGCTGATGCCCCAGATCCATCCGTGCTAATTCATCATCCCTCAAGAATACATATATGTATGTGTGATTTCAAAAGAGATGCAAGTCATTTCAAATCGCTTAAATGCATAATTGGGCTTGAAGGCAAAATATCATTCATAACCATTCGTACTTGGGCTCAAAAGCCAAATCATAGTTCATAATCATGATACTCTTGCATAGGAATAACTCATTCACAATATCAAAATGAGGTGTAAATACCCAATATGCTCAATGAGCCAAATATCATAGAAATTTATGTGATTAGATTCTTCTCATAAGTAATATCTTATAAAAATCATATACATGAACATAATTAGGCTTAACCCACTTCATAATTTTCATAAAACTCAATGCTCATGAATGCATATGCTATGAATGAGATGAGAATAGCATGTGCAATTGACATTCAAACTTAAATCAATAATGCATTATGAAATTCAAGTAAAACATAAGTAAAATTCACATTTATATCATAATATAGATTACCCATGCGCAAATCAAGGGGATATGTACATTAATAACTTCATAACTTCCATGAAATTCTTTATATTAGTGTTTAAATTAACTTAAAATCATCAAATAAGCATAACCCATACTTCAATTGAATTTAATAATATGATACTCAAAGCCCATATTTAAAGAAAGCAAAATTTCATAAGATTCAAGTAAAAAGAATTTGGGTCTTCTTTGTTGAAAGGGACCAACAATCAATCCCACATACCTTATCTAATGAAGAAGATTCAAGAAGAAATTTGGTGAAGAAAGAATCCTTTCTTGATCCCAAGCTTAATTCCCACTAGAGTTCTTTGAAAGAGACTTGAGAGAATTTTTAAACGTGAGGAATGAAGTTGAATGAGAGGAATAAAGTTTAGGTCATTAGGAAGTCTTTAGGTAGCATAGGAAGTTAAAAAATATCCTTAGAATAATCCATGATTACGAAAATACCATTAATGAAATTAGTTGAAAAATTGAAATTAACATCTCAAGAGGGGGTATACGGTTCGTGAGGCTCTATACGGACCGTATACTTGCCCGTGATCCAACACCTTGGATAAATTCACTTGACGAAGGTCTGAAATGGTAATCCCATACTTAGAATTCTTCGATGAAATCAACCTCACGGAAGGCCACACGGGCCGTACAAGGCCACACAGGCAATACCACTACCCGTACCACTTCTCTTAGAAAAACATCTTCCACGACAAGTTCCGATACGATGATTCCATACATAGAAAAATTTCACTTCGGAAGCCATACAGATCGTACCACTTTGTATAGGCCGTGTATATGGCCGTGCCACCTTACTTGGTCCCAAAATTGTTGGATTTCAAGCTAAGGCCACCACACGGCCCACCACATGGTCTGTGAGGTGTCACATGGATCGTGACGTGTCCATGTGTTGCGGGCCGTGGTTTAAAATTCCACGCTTAATGCCAAACACCCACCAAATGGCCAAGGGTCACTACATGGACGCTCCACACGGGCCGTGTAACCTCACACAGACCGTGCGAGCTCCCTTAGAGTGTCACCTTAGTCCAAAACTTCCATAAATTGAAATTTTCAAGCCCCAATGTGGTTGTACAACATCTAGGTTCGTAAATTCAGAATTATCCTAGACCGACCTTTCTAACCGACATAAGAAATTTTCTAAGTTTGGCTGGTTACAACCGCAGAATCGTTAAGGGGTTCTATTCCATATCCTCTCCATTGACTAAGCTAACTTCGAAAAAGGCTATGTTTCAGTGGTCCGATGAGTGTGAAAAGAGGTTTTAGGAGTTGAAAACCAGATTGATGACTGTGCCGGTATTGACTCTTCATGGTAGGACTGATGATTTTTTTATCTACTATGATGCTTTTAGAGTGGGATTGAGATGTTCAATGATGCAGAGAGGTAAGGTCATAGATTTTGTGTCACACCCTAAAAGGGTACCCTTGGCATGGCCGACACTCTAAGACTATTGCTATCCCCTAACCAAACCACTCGGCCTCCTATTCTCATCACATTTGTTCAATCACATTCTAATAGTAGAAGACATTAATGAATAAGAATACTCAAATGAAAAGTAATGATAGAGTGAAAATCAAGGACAAAGGCCGAACATGCTATCCATCAACTAAGTAAGACTAGTAAGAGAGAAACTAGTCAATAATAACATTCAATCATAACTCTACAGACTAGTTTATGAAGCCTTTAGACATCTGACCAAATGGTGTCAATGAAAGAACAGGGCTACCTCTAAATAGAATAAGATAATGTCTACATTCAATCTAGAATGGAAACATAATGTTATCTGAAAGTAGGGGAGGGCTCACCAATCGTTTAAAAGCAAATAGGTCCTCAACGGGGCACTTGTAAATGACTGTCAGTACCTGTCTCTGCATCATAAAAAGATGCAATGCCAAATCAACACCGGTACGTGGAATGTACGAGCATGTAAACTAGTAGAAAGAAACATGTAAAGGAAAAATAACATCAAATCAAATATCTTAATGCAAGAAGTAGGAAACTCAATGTTCATGTCAAGAGTCTAAAGTAAGAATGCAATTTAGACAATGACTACTCATCTATCATCTATGTCTCATCTACTCAGAGTACTATCATGGCCTATTTTGGGAATTTCTCTAACTGGCAACCATCACCTATGAGCTGGTAATGATACAATGATGCAATGTCATTGCCACATGCATCCAATACCTTGTCGGGGGTATAGGATATCCTATCAGTGGATCCAAAATCAGTAACACCAAGTCCTCATTTTGGGACAATAGAAAACATCTAGTTTTACGGTTCAATCATTTTCTACACCTGCTATGTAAGTATTGAGTTTGTGTTGGACTTATTCTTACTTAATTTGGTGTTCCATATTCCTCCCAAGACTCAATATTCTCATAAGACATCAACCCTATGGTCAACTCATTCATCTAGTCTCATTGGATATTTGTTAACTCAACTTATCACATCAGCTATCAATACTTTGGTTACATCATTTTAATGTTTAACTCTTGACTCATAAGGACTATTATGCATCATTCCAACTCATAGCATTCAGGAAAACAAAAATAGAGATAAAGAATTTAGGGATTCGATAGACTCTTTAGGCTCAAATTATCTCATGTATGCTCGTGTAAGTAAAATATGTAAACAACATAGTAAGAATCATGCTAGGGTCTATGTAGTATGAAAAAATCCTCTACTTCAATTATTTAATTCATAAAAACGATAATTAATGCCAAATTACATAGATATGCATTAAAGTTTAAGAAAAACATTCAAGAGCTATTCATGGGAGACTCAATTTACTCACAACTTCATCAATCCGGGTTATGGGGCACATGGAAGAACATAATATGTTTTAGTTAGCCTTACATACTTGGAAGTTTTGAACCTTAAAGTAGCTTGGAAGAATTCTCAAGTTTGTCTTCAGATCCTAGCCCTTTTTCTCTCTTGAAACCTTGCTTCTATGTATGAGAGTATTTCAGCACAAAAACATTGATCTGGCATGTCTTGGGCTTTATTTAGGTGTAAAAACATCAATTTTGGGCTTTGAAAAGGTGCAAAAAGACCAAAATAACCTTTCTTTAAAAGCTGTTAAAAGTTATCTATGGGCCCATTCACGGCACATAGAAACTTCTACAGCCTTGAGGGACTATGTCATAATCTTTTCGACAATTTCAAGGTTTGTTGATCACTTTCATGAGCCCAATTTACGGCCCATAGAAGGTTTACGACCTGTAGATTGATCTGTAGAATCTAGGACAAAAATATGCTGTTTCAGGACTTTTCCCCCTGAGTTAGCAGGCAGGTCGTACTTCTTTCTTTGACCTGTAATAGTTTTGTATAGCAACTCTACACCTGGTAGGCTCTGGTAAAACGACCATAACTTTTGACTCCGAACTCCAAATGAGGTGAAATCAGTTGCATTGCAAGAATAAATGAATGAGCCTTCAGTTGGTAGATCTTAAGACATATAATTCTTTCTGTGCTAAGAGTAACAATCAATTAAAGTTGACCCTTGCATAATCTAACACTAGAAACATAATTTATAGAAAGGTTTTGAACTCGAATAAGTACTAAAGATCCCTTATTACTCTAATACACTTCCCACTTATACGAATGTGGCTTGAAACATAAGTACATGTGAGGATAGAGTTATGTGGTGTCATATTATTCTTCCAAAAAACTTAAGGACCATGACAGAAATTATCCAACTCACGACATACAATTGGCTACGGTGGTGTTCTCACTCAAGATTTGGTGTCGCTACTTATATGGTGTATATGTCGATATATTCATATATCATAAGAACCAACATTATGTCTTCACCTAGAAAGATCTTAACTTGAGGAGAGGATATAGCCCGACTTACTCAAGGACTATGACATGATCATCCTCTACCATCAAGGTTAAACTAACATGATTTTGTATGCTCTTCGCAGGTTGTCTCTGGGGAGCACCCTCTTGTGGAAGAAGAGAAGAAATAGTTTTGCTAAAGAGGTGCACAAACTAGCGCGATCAGGAGTTCAACTAGATAAATCTGGTGAGGGTTAATACTTGTGCATAATGGGTCTGTATCATCTCTTGTAGTGGAGGTAAAGGAGAAGCAAGATCAGGATCCCATCTTACACCAATCGAAGAAAGATGTGCATAAGAAGAAAGTGATGGCTTCTAAAGGGGGGAGATGAGGTATTTAGATACTAAAAGAGATTGTGTGTTCTAGATGTTGATGGTATTTGTGAAAGGATCATGACAGAAGCCCATCACTCTAGATGGGTTTACCAAAATGTACTGCGACTTAATAGAGGTTTATTGGTGGAGTAGGATGAAGACAGATATTACAAACTTTGTTTCTAAGTACCCAAACTGCCAACAAGTAAATTTTGAGCACAAAAGGCATGTGAGGTAGCCCAGAATTTTGAAATTCCAGAGTTGAAGTGGGAGATAATCAATATGGATTTTACCACAGGCTTACCAAGATCTCACAGACAGTATAATTCAATTTGGGAGATTGTATTTAGGATGACTAAGTCAACCCACTTCTTGGCGATAAAGACTACTAATACGATAGAAGACTACGCCCGATTGTATATCTGAGAGATTGTTAGATTACAAGAAGTTCCTTTGTCTATCATATCAGATAGGGTATCTCAAGTCACTGCCTAATTCGATAAGTCTTTTAATAAAGGCCTAGGATCAAAGGAGAACCTTATGATTGCTTTCCACCCTCAAATCGATAGCCAGGAAGAGCATACGATACAGACCTTGGAGGACATGTTGAGCGCCTGAGTCATTGACTTCAAAGACAAGTGGGATGATTATTTACCCTTTATTCATTTTGCCTACAACAACAATTATTATTCGAGTATCCAAATGGTTTCTTATGAGGCCTTTAATGGAAGGCGATGTAGATCACCGATTAGATGGTTTGAGGTAGGTGAAGCAGGATTGATTGGGAGATCCATCCTTGGTTCCTCCTATTGAAAGCGTTGGAGTGAAGGATATTTTTAGTTTTGAAGATATCCTAGTCCAAATTCCTGACCATCAAGTTTGCAAGTTGAGAACTAAGGAGGTTGCATTTTTAAAAATGTTATGGAGAAGTCAATACATTGATGAGGCCATATAAGAAGCTGAAGAGGATATGAAGGCTAGATACCGTCACCTATTTGTGCCTCCTAATGATGGAATTGATGGTAATGATTCATTCTTATTTTCTTAGTTACTTCTCCATTTGTGAGTTGAGTTCTTATCTTTGAGTTGATGCTCCTCTTGACTATGTGAGTATTTGAGTATGTAAGTCTTTGATTGTATTTGTGCCTAATAGCAATATTGGAGATAATCATCCAATTCTAAATCCTGAGATGAAGTTGATTTTAAGTATGAGTATTCAATTCATGCTTGATAGGTCTCCTAGTTACTCATCATTTGAGGACAAATGATCTCGGGGCGATATCACTACACCCTACACTCTAATCTTAGGATTCTATTTTTTTGTTGTAAATACATAAGATTTAACCTGCCTTCCAAATACCTATGTTCTAAGTTTCATTCTTATTTATGGGAAATGAATTGAAAGTGGATTAGGGTCATAAGATATCTCTAATACTTAGTCGAGTTCAAAACTTTCCTTTCTATTGAGTTTTTCATATTAGATTATATAAGAGTCAATGTTAAATGACAATAACTTTCATCTCACAAGGAATTAGGTGGTCTATGACCTACCAAATTAAATATATTTGAATTATCTTTCCAACACCACAAATTTAGCCTCATTTGAAGTTTGGAGCAAAAGGTTATGACCGTTTTACTACGGATTGTCAGAGCAGAATGAAACTAAGAACCTGAGGCATGGTTCATGGTTTACCTACAGCCCATCCTATTAACTCATGGAATAAATTCTACAAATCTATTTTGAGTCCCCAACTATACGTATCCAACTAGGGGTCGTAGCTTGGGCTTGAAGAATGGATCTCGAGACCTTGAAATTCGCTAAATATTTACAAATGGATTTGTAGGGACCGTAGAAGTTTCTATGGGCCATAGATTGACCCATAGACGACCTAACAGGTATTTTAACAGGGGTTGTCTTTGTCTTTTACCCCCTTTTCAAAGCCTAAACATGACAATTTTACACCTAATTAAGTCCATAAACATAACTATTCAATCTTTTTACGCAAAAATACATTTTAAGACTTAGAGTAAGGTTTCAAAGGGAAAAAAAGCTATGGTTTCAATAAAATCTTGTGAGTTCTTCCAAGATATTCTTGAATCCAAATATTTCAGGTATGTATGGCTTCCTAAAGCATTGGATTAAATTCATTTATGTATCCTTTTCATCTACAAGAGTCGAATTAGAGTATAGAAATCGAGTAGTAAAGTTTCATAGTCCTAATCTTCAGGTTGGTTACATTTATATTGAGTCTTCACCCGTATTTATAAACCAATGGATAAGTTGTATACTCGTTACATGAGATTGGAGTATTAATTTATGTTTAAAATTATGAACCCTGAATTGCACCATCCTATGTGATGCTTGTTGCATTTACTTTATTGAGATTATGAATGTGAATGTCCCGATTAAATAAATTTATCATGAATAGAGCATGATGAACATATTACATGTTCTCATGCAATGAGGATCTTACATTTCCCTATGTGTTGAATATGATTTATTGGAGTCTTAATGACCGTTTGAATTAGAGTCTTGCATGATTTAATGAATCCTGATAGTATACATGATTAATAGTTCTGACTGGTTAATTTGTTGAATGATTCGATGGAGTTTGATTGGAGTTAATATAAAGATGTGAGTGAGTCAATTGATATGAGCATATTGAGGCATTGGGAGATGCATTGAGCACCGATATGGATATGAGTGGATAATAACTCTAACCCATAAACTACGTAGTCAGTGCACTGATATGGGCATGAATGGATAAAGACTTTAACCATAAACTACATTGCCAGCGTAGAATAGCGGTTATGCCTCTTATATTCCAAAAAGATAGTGTAGATCCAGATTAGTTTGATCGTCCTTTACCTTGACAAATATTGGATGGCTGTAGGAATGACAGTACTAACGTTGTATCATCACTAGCTCGTGTATGATGGTTGTGGATTAGAGAAATTACCTGAATGTGCATACCTGATTTGATGTAGTTGCATGCTAGAGTCCCTTTAGGAGCATCCTTATAATGTAAATATCTTGCATCTTTTACTGAGTTGAGTTGTTGATTGTTAGAGTCGATTTGGTTGATTTTATTTGAGCCTGACTTGTTTTACTAGCCATTTTACATACCATTATATTCAATGTATTGACGTCCATTTGGCCTAGCTTCATTTAATGATGTAAACACATGTGATAGAGGCCTTCAGCAAGCGCATTGTTGAAGTCCAATTCCTTGTTTCTAGACTTGGTGAGCCCTCCTTGCTATATTAAAGGAGCCTTTCTCGTTCTTTTGTTGAGTATTATTATTATTTTTGTTGAGGTAGCCCGGGACTAGTCTTTGCACCTTTTAGATTAGATAGAGGATTTATAGAAATTGAATAAAGATAGTCGATTGTTATTGATTCTCCAATTCGTGTTCATTGGAATCTATTGTTGAAGGAGAATTAGTTATTTATTTATTTATTCAAATAAATATTCTTTCTTGAGTATTCTTCCTTTATTGAGTGTGATATGACGATGAAATCAGGTAGTTCTCTTAGGGAGTCAATAATGGTTCTTCAAGTGTTGGCCAAGGGTACCCTCCTAGGGTGTGATAGTTATACTACGGACCCTTTTATGGTCCGTAGAAATAATCACGGTATGTGAAAATCATCCCTCATGCTTGAGTCCCAATTCCATCTCTAAAATCTTTTCTTTAAGCACCTGCAATCCAAAATTTTCCTCTGACGTAAGGTCCTTTTCCATGACTAGTTTTATGACCCATAGAACATTTTATGGTTTGTATATAAGGCTCATAAAATCAGTGCACCAGGTCAAATCTAGACTATTTTCTCTTTATTCCGACTTTTCAACTTCCAGAGTATTACAAAACATATAAGATTCACCAATAGATGAAAAAAAAAACTTTTAAAATTTGTGGTGTAAAATTTTTCTTAGATATTTGTGTGGTTGAGAATTATTTGATCAAGAGTAAAAAGAAAATTTTAAAGGTAAATTGTTTTCAATTAAAGTAAGGTGACATTCTTTTTGAGATGAAGCAAAAAGTAAAAGTGCCACATAAAATAGGATGAAAGGAGTAATAATTAAGTTGATTTCTAAGGATAACCGCTACTACTTCCCAGTAACAACATAACTATGACTAAGAATATAATATTCTACAAAAATAATTAAAAGGAAAAAAATGATAAATACGAACGTTCTATATCTATCGAGTTGGTTGTTCTCAAATATTTTAGGACCACTGTAGCACACGTCCCTTTGTGATTAGAGTAGTCTATAAATTAGGGAGATTTAACAACACAAAATCAAAACAATAAAATATCTGTATTGAAATCTGTTTTACTTTCTTCCTATTATCTTACTCTGCTTTGAATCACAAGATGCCTTATGGACAACTTGAAGTTTATATTGGACATGTAAGAGGCCTTGAAGATCATTGGCTCGTATTATTCTCACTAATTTCCTTTCTTTATTCTATTAATTATTTGTATTTTAGGTTACAGATTTTTTTATTACATTTTGAAATCAGATTCAATTCATTTTTATCACTTCTAGTAGATCTAACGTTCAGCCTATTATTAATTTGGATCATACAAATATACACAACAAATAAATAAAATACCTATATATTAAATTTTAAATTTTGAATCCACTTATTATTGCTGAAAAGCAAGTAGATCAACTATCATTACAAATATAAGAAAAGAAGATGTTGAGCCAATCACGTAGCCGAAATAATATAATTGTCATTGTAATAGTTTAAACAACAATAATAAATATGAGCATTTGTAACCATCATTCTATATAAACGCTTTCAAAGTCTTTGGCCGGGATAAATGTAATGGCATTACCTTAATTAATCTAAATATTTTTACTGCATTAAATATTACCCCTAACAGGTGATACGAATCCTTTTGTGGTCATTAACTGTCGTACTGAAGAGAAGAGATCTAGTGTTGCATCAGGTTAGTAGTAATTACTCCTGGATCAAACATTGAATTTTCTTTGTATATAATCTATTCTAATAGTCATATGAACTATTTAATCTCAGATTTTAATATTATAAGTTTTGTATTTATAGGTGGAAGACCGGGCCCTGAGTGCAATGAATCCTGGTTATTCACTGTTTGTCAAGCTTGTGACGGGATTCACCTCAAGATTATGGATGAAAATACTTACCTAGATAACGATTTCATAGCAGAAACAATGTTAATAATCTCCCAGACTCCTTTCTCTTCCATGAATATTAACTTTGTTATGCAAATAATCTGTCATCTCTAATACATGCTTCTTTATTTATTTTCTTTAATTCCTTGATGGAAATAGAATTTCATTAGAGGAAGTATTTTGCGAAGGAGAAGTGACAACATCCTTGTATGACCTTTCCAAGGATGATGAAAACTGTGGATCCATCAAAACTGGCCTCATTTTCCATAAGAAGGTAACATATATTATAAATTCTTCAACACAAAAATCAATTTCTTCGTATCAATATTTTGGGCAATATTTTTCTCAATTGTAGAGGGATGAATAGATGAGGACTACTAGCTGAGTTCATGAAAGGATCATTGAGTTACCCATACAACAAGAAATGGACATACGAATAAAATTTTTAAATGATAATGAATTGTTTAGTTCCGTTATCACTTTCTTGATTTTCGTTAGAATAACATACATATTAGTTATGCAATAATTAGTTTTTCTATAATTTCAATATGAATTAAATATGAATTGTGATATATATGCTAGCAATCATTTACATTTGTGCTATCAATTGTTAATTAATTAACAGTTGGTACTTAGCATGTTATCTTGCGCGCATTTGCTTCTTGTATTTGTAATATATATTTTTAAAAATTGCAGTAGTAAATTTGTCTATGCTTCCGATGGTGTAATGACCTCGAAGGTAATTTTTGGGAGTTTTGGCCAAATTACCGTTCTGCTTTCCTGAAAGTTGTCTTGAGTCAGTTTTGGTCAAGTCTGAAAGTCGAATTTTGAAAATCTTGTAAAAAGTTGGAGTTTGGTTAAAGAAAGAGTTTTCAAAGGTTTAAAGTTGAAAATTTTGAGTTTTCTAGTAATTTTGAGTTTCGAGTGTCAGATTTTGATTTTGTCGATTCCATCAGCTTCGGAATGTCTAATCTGGTCTAAGAGAGCTTCTAAAATTAAATTTGGAGTTAGAATAGAGATTTTATGCCCAAAGTTTTATTTTTAGTTCATTTTAGATCATAAGTTTGACTTTGGTCAACATTTAGAGTTAGGAGGCTCGGATCGAGATTTCCTTAGTTCTAATGGTTTCGGATGGTGAAACTAATGCTAGAAACTGCTTTGTTGTAATTTTTTGAGGTTCTGTGAATATTTTGAGTTTTTGATTCTGAAGCTAGTTTAAATGCTCTTTCTCGGGTTCTGGGCCAACGAGGCCTCGAATTAAAATTTGACGGTTCCATTAAGTCGAGAACATCATTTCTGTTGGGGTTCCATGATTGAATTATGATCACAGGCTTTATATGGGACTTTATATAAGGCAAGTGAGCTTCTAACCATTTGTTAAGTATGATTGGACCTTGTTTACTCCTATGTGATGGAATTAAATACTTTGCGGTAGAATTTCATCCTTGTAAGCTTTGATCATGAAATGTTGAATTGCGTATTGTTCTTATGGTAACACCTTGATTTTTGAGTTTATTGTGAATTTTCTAATACATAGGTAATTGTGCACTCACTTGATGTGTTTATTAATATTGTGATATGGATAGAATAATATTATGGATACTTGAGCACTTGAGCTTGTTTGGTCTTCGATTGTTGGTAAATACATGTATGATTCATATGGAAATCTTGCAT
The DNA here is from genome assembly GCA_029948455.1 of Solanum rostratum. Lineage (NCBI taxonomy): Eukaryota > Viridiplantae > Streptophyta > Magnoliopsida > Solanales > Solanaceae > Solanum > Solanum rostratum. Next base: position 9,409,246 of record CM057055.1, on the reverse strand, counting down.
AATTTATTACCATGAACATGATTATTATGCTATCTTTTATGTATTATCTTGATGATTCATTCAAAATGAAAAGTCGAAGGGCAATGGTTCCGACTAGTGAAAAAGAAAAGAAAGAAAAGAAATGAAAAACAAAATGTAAGGACCCGGAGTTTCGAATGACTTTATCGGACCTCATAATGTCGCCCCGTGAGAAATTCGATCAAGTGTCGCTTCATGGGAGGCCCACACGGCCAGTGTGAGATCACACGAACCATGTGGCCTCCAGTGAAGGGTGACTTGGCCAAAATTTCGTGGGACTTGACAAGGTGTTTCAGGCTAAGTATGGGCACACGGTCCGTTTGCTGTGCAACGGGCCGTGTGTCCCCTCGTGTGACCCTCGACGTGAAATTTTTCTAAGTACAAAATCGCCATCTCGTAACTTTTCGTGAAAGATTTTTTTCTACGACTCGTTTCAGGTCCTTGACACTACCCATGTTGTGTCAAACGGATCATGTGGTCGTCATTATGGCGCCCCATCGCTTCGAAAAATTCTAAGTGTTGAACATTCTGAAAATTCGTCTAAGTGTCGTCTCATGGGAACTGCTCACGGCCCATGTCAGCACCAGTAAAGCCATGACAATCAAATTTTCATCCATTTCATTAACAGCTTATACATAAATTGGATTTATTTTAAATGTGTTTTATGACCTTTTTACCTATCCTAAGTATCCAAATCAGCTTATACTACTCCATTTTATTCATTCTCATTAGAAGAACTCATACTCTAAAATCAATTCATAAAAGTCCTTTCTAAGTTCTTCCCTCAAGACTCAAGCTAGGGTTCAATTGGGGTTTCAACTTCAAGCTAAATTCTTATCGATTTCAACTTCTCAATCAAGGTATGTGGGATTGATTATTTGTCTCTTTCAACCAAGAAGACCCAAACTTTTTTCAATTGATTTTACATGAAATTAAGTTTACTTTAAATGTGGGTTTTCATTATTTGATTTATTAAATTCAATTGATGTATGGGTTGTACTTTATTTATGATTTTAAGTTATTTTAAGCCTTATTATGATGATTTAGATTTAGGTTATGAAGTTATGAAGATGCATGTCCCCTTTAAAGCTTGATTTATGCATAAGTGATTTATATTATGATTTAAATGTGGATTTTGATTATGGATTTACTTCAATTTCATATTAGATTGTTGAATTTAGATTGAATCTATATTACCCATGCTATTCTCACATCATTCATTGCATTTGCATTCATGAACATTGGTTTTTATGGAAATTCTGAAGTATGTTAAGCACAATTATGTTTTATGATATGATTTTGATAAGATTATGAGTTATGAAAAGAATATGATCACATACATGTCTTATGATTATGGCTCTTTGAGCATTTTTCGTGCTTGCACCATTCCGTATATGTAGATGAGCTATTCCTTGCATGAGTATCATGATTATGATTTTTGGTTTGACATTTGAGCCTAAATGTGCATTGAGAGGTTTTGAAATGAATATTATATCTCTTGAAAGCACATATATGTATAAGTATTCTCGTGAGATGCCGACGTAGCACCGATGGATTGGGGGTGTTAGGGCTATCCCGAAGGGTCCTCTCCCTTTCCTCGACTATGTGCTAAACATATGTTATGAAAATCCTATCTGAAATGGGTGATATTCCCGTAAGGAACGTTGCTTCATACAAAATGGGTGATGTTCCCGTAAGATGAAGTATTATGTTATATGATACGAAAATCATATTCAAAATTGGTGATGTTCCCGTAAGGGGGTTACTTCATATGAAATAGGTGATTTTTTCATAAGGTGAAGTGTGGTTTACCTATTGCAAGTAGACCACCTCAGTACGGGTGAGAGGATTTCATCGGGATTCCAAGTAATAGCTCGCTTGGTCTTACTCATGTCGGTTGAGGTCACATCCCCTCTATATATGAGCATTATTGCATTTCATGCATCATGACTTTCATGGCATATTGTATATTATTCTCCTTTGGATATAAAATTCTTTCTATATTATGTTCGTTTGCCAGCTAACATTCCAGTGCAGGTTTAACAAGTCATATGCATTGCATGCCCGAATACTTAGTATATTCAAATGTACTAACGCATACTTTATGCCTACATGATTTTACCATGTAGGGACCGAGCGCTATGACTATCCTCTATTTGACGAGTAGATCAAATCTGAAAGTTGAACTTGTGGTGAGTCCTATCTTCCAAGGACAAGCCACCTTCCTTCTACCTATGTTATCCTATGTTTACTTTCTTACTTGAGTGTGAGCCCGGGACATGTCTCGGCCCCCGTTCAATCTTATGACTAGAGGTATTGTTGGACATCTTGAAGACTCTCGTAGACTCTATATGCTATGTGTTGTAATTGGAGCTTATGATTTCAGTCATCTATTGGTTATGGTTATTGTTGATTGATCATCGAAATTGTGATATGTATGTATGTTTGATGTGGAAACGTGGAAGGCCCTAACCCGCCCCTTAGTTCTTAAATGCTATGTACTGTGTGAATCCATGTAAACCCCTTTCCCGTTGATATCCGCATAGCGCGAGTCCTACTTTCCCATCCCTTAGAACTATGTGTTTACTTTTGAATGCACTTCTGAATTGATGATGTGGATTTGATTACCTTGAGGCTTGTTTGGGAACTTTCGAATTCCCATTCGCCATGTCACTTCTAGGCCCTAACGCCATGTCATGACAACAAAGAAAAATGGTTCCAGATAGATATGAAAGTATGACTCTATGGGAATTGGTTCTGACAGATACGTGGTCCATGTGTGGCCCCCATGGGTTCTGATATGAGGCATGATCATAATCAGCAAATGTGTATCATAGAACAAATATGCATCACGATTATTTGACATTTCATCGCATTATATACATTTCATCGCATTCACTCCATCTCATATTACTCTGGCCTGCTATTATTATAAGAAATGCTTTCGAGACTGGATATCTATTGTATCATTTGTCGTGTTTATGGTTGGACGCTTTTGAGATGTGATTCTATGTGATGAGTTTATCTATATCCTTGTGATTTAACTACGATAGATACATTGTGCTGGGAATTTTCTCAGTGCAAGTTTGTAGCTCGACGGTATGCGGTTGGGTGTTAAGGAGTACTTTTGTTCTTCATTGCTTGAATTTAGCTTAGCTCCATTTATTGAGTACCCTGTTGTTTGGTGCTAACCCCGTTGCTACATTTTTGTTGGTTGCAAGCTCGGTCCCTCTGGTTAGACTTTTCTTATTATAGGATCGAGCTTTTGGATTACTCTTGAGGTAGCTGCTTATGTTTCAGTAGATCTTCGAGGAATCCATTATATGTTATATTCTATTTGAGAACTAGATATTTGAGACTTGTATTTCTTTGAGTATTTTGTATTTAGAGGCTTGTACTTGTGACATCAGTCTTGGGAAGGTTTTAGTTTTTGGTTCAGTATGGTTATCTATCATATTTAGACTGTTTATCTTTCGCTATTATATTTATGTTGGGTTATTAAGTATTGGGCTGACTCGCCTTGGTGGGTCAGGTCAGTGCAGTAGCTCACTTCGATATTTTCAAAATCTGACATTTGGACTTATCCTAATTCCCAATTCCCAATGTTCCTCCTCAAATATGCGATAAGGGGCATACCTGAAGGCTCAAACAACTAAAACAACTGAGGGTATCAGACATACATATCTGACTTTATCTCCCATGTTGCCTTACTCTCGTACCTATGGCTCCGCTGGACCTTTACTGAAGCGATCTCCTTAGTCCTCAACTTTCTCACCTACCTGTCTAAAATTGCTACCCGGCTACCCCTTATAAGTCAAACAGGCTCAACTCAACTGAATCCATAGAAATCATATGAGACTCATCCAAAATATAACGTCGCAACATCGAAACATGGGATACAAGATAAACTGAAGTTTGTTTGGGTGGTAAAGCAAGTCTATAAGCCACCTCTCCTACTCTATCACCGATCTCAAAAGGACCAATGAATCTTGGACTGAGGTTACCTTTTTTCTCGAATCTCATAACACACTTCAAAAGTGATACTTTCACCCAAACCATGTAACCAACTGCTAATTCCAAAGGTCAAACCTGCCTTTCGGCATAGCTCTTTTGGCGACTCTGAGATGTCACCAATTTATTCTGAATCAACCGTACTCGCTCAAGATCAACTCTTAATACATCAACAACCGTGCTCACCACCGTTTCTATGTTAAACAACCTATGGGTGATCTATATCTCTGGCCATACAAGGCCTCAAAAGGAGCCATCAAAATGTTGAAATGATAACTGCTGTTGTACGCAAACTCCACTAAGGCCAAATGGTGGTCCCATCTAGCCCCAAAATCAATAACACAAGCTCGAAGCATATCCTCTAATACCTGAATGGTCCTCTTGGACTGGCAATTTATTTGGGGGCTGAAAAGTTGTATTCAAATCCAAACGACTGCCCAAACCATGATGTAAAGCCCTCCAAAAGTGCGAAGTAAATAATGAGCCTCTATCTGATACAATAAATACCAGGAGCCGTGGAGTTTTACGATTAGACTAATATAATGTTAGGCCAATCTCTCAGTTGTATCCTTCACCTTGAGCGGAATAAAATGGGCAGACTTGGTCAGATAATCCAACACTACCCAAACAGAATAAAAACCCTCGATAATAGGAGGTAAGCCCACAATGAAGTCCGTGGAAAAATGTTCTCACTTCTACTTGGGAGTGGGCATCCGCTGAAGCTCTCGACTTGGTGTCAAGTGCTCCCACTTGACTTGCTAACATGTCAAGAACCTGGATACAAACTCTAGAACATCTCTTTGCATACTTGGCCACCAATAATGTTGACTCAGATCATGGTACATCTTCGCTGCCCCTGGATGTGTGGAATATCTAGCACAATGGGCCTCACCAAGTATTAATCCAATCAAATCACCCACTTAGGTACACAGATATGACTCTCAATGCTTAAAACTCAATCAGAATCAAGCACTGCCTTTGAAGATTAACCTATATTAACCTCATCCCAGATAATACACAACTTTCATGCTCAAACTGCCTCTCATGAATCTGATCCAACGAGGATGAACGGGCCTCAATAGTAGAAAACACGCCACCCTACTCTAAAATCTGTAACCTCACCAACCCATTTTCAAACCTCTAAACATCTCTATCCAACAGTGTCTCCTCAACCTGGATAGCTGCTAAACACCCCATGCTTGAAGTGTTCCTACTCAATGCATCGACCACCATATTGGCCTTCCCGTGGTGATAGAGAATAGTCAAGTCATAATCTTTCAAATGCTCAATCCACCTTCTTTGTCTCAAATTTAGATCCCATTGACTAAAGATATAATGTAAGTTGTGATGGTCAGAAGATCTCACAATAGGCTCCATATAGATAGTGACGCCATAACTTTAACACAAATACAACTATCGCCAACTCCAAATCATGAGTGGGGTAGTTCTTCTCATCAGCCTTTAACTATCTGGAGACATAAGCAATAACCTTCCCTTTTTGTATCAACATACTACCGAACCTCACTCTCGAGGCATCACAATACATAGTGAAATCAACACCTTCCTCCGGCAATGTTAGAATAAGAGCTCTAGTCAACAATAACTTGAGCTTTTGAAAACTCACTTCATACTCATTGGACCAATGAAATACTACATTCTTTTTAGTAAGTATAGTAAGTGGAGCTGAAATAGTGCAGAAACCCTTCACAAAATAGTGATAATAACCAGCCAAGGCCAAACAAATTGAGAATCTCTATAGTTGAGGTAAGCCTAGTCCAACCACAAACGACCTCAATCATCGCCGGATCAGCTCGAACACTCTCTTGGACACCACATGCCTCAAGAATTCCACTAAACTCAACCAAAACACGCACTTTGAGATCTTTGCCTACAACTTCTTCTCCTTGAGCCTTTGGAGTACAATCCTCAAATACCTCACATGGTCCTCCTTAGTCTTGTAGTAGACCAAGATATCATCGATGAACTCCATCAAGAACGAGTCCAAATACAACTGGAATACTCCATTCATCAGCTCCTTAAACATTGTAGAAGCATTAGTCAAACCAAAGGACATACTAAGGAACTCATAGTGCCCACACCATGTCCGAAAGGCTGTCTTGGGGATATATGATGGCTGAATCTGAAGCTGATGATACCTAGACCGCAAGTCAAACTTAGAAAATAAGGATGCTCCCTAGAGTTGAACAAATAAGTCATCTTTGTGAGGAGGCAGGTACTTATTCCTGACAGTCACTCTATTCAACTGTCTATAATCAATACACATACTTATGGATCTATCATTTTTATTTTCAAACAAGACTGGGGCACCCTACTGTAAAATACTAGGGAATATAAAGCCCTTGCTCAACAGATCCTAGAGTTGCTCCTTTAACTCGTTCAATTCAGCTGGAGCCATTCGATAATAAGTGACAGAAATGGGCTTAGTTCCTAGCTCAAGGTCAATAGAAAAATCATGGTAGATCAAAAGGAAACACATCCGGAAACTCACAAAGTACCGGAATAGACTCTATAGAAGGTGACTCAACAGTAGTATCATGAATAATAGCCAAATAAGCCAAACACCCTCAATCAACAAACTTTTAGGCCTGAATATAAGATATCACTTTAGTGGGATAGGAACCCTTCGAAGAACTCTACTCAATCCATGGTCTACCTTGAATGGCCAAGATAACGATCTTGGCATAACAATCAAGAATAGCACAAGTTGGAGATAGCTAATCCATACCCAGGATAACATCAAAATCTACCATATCTAATATAACCAGATATACCCAAGTCTTATAGCTTGCAAAAGTAACAAGACAGGATCGGTACCCTGATATCCACTACTAAGGTCCCTCCTACTAGGGTTGAAACATGAAAAGGCACAAACATAGAATCACAAGGAAACATAAACCCCACAGAGAAATAAGTAGGCACATATGAATAAGTAGAGCCAGGATAAAATAAAAAAAATGCAGGGCGATGGCAAATCGGAATAGTACCTGTGATCACATCATCGGAGGTCTCTGCCTCGAGTCTACCTGGAAAGGCATAGCAATGAGCACCTCAACCTCCACTCACAGAACATGTTCCTCTACCATCTGAAGGAGTGGAAGTATCATTTGCTCCCCTACCACTGGTATATCTACCTCTATCAGTCATATCTCTACCCCGACCCTTAGTTTGTAGGGCTGAACCTCTTGTTGGTGGTGCCACATCTCAAATAGTTGTTTCGGGGTATAAATGGATAATGAATTATATGATCAAGAGATCCTCACCAAAAGTAGGATCTAGGGGCAAACCACTATATTGAAGGAGCAGGAGGGATACTATAGCCTTCCCGACCCGTAGGCCTTTGCTATGAACCAGATGAACTTTACCCTGAACTGTAGAAATCATGAGGGCCTCTTCCTCCATCTGAAGCTGGAAATTCTACATGAACCTCACAATGATAAAAAGAACTACCTCCTCTAACCATACCTCTGACCCAGATGAGGAACCTGAGTAATGTCCTGATGTACGAACCCCTTTGGGGTCCCAAAATGCCTCTCTCTCCATCAACTAACTGAAATGAGGCTCCATCTCTAGCTACCCAAAATATCAATTATCTAATAGGATAAATCAACCCTGTCACAAACCGACGAATCTTCTCCTCCTCAGTCGGAAGTATAGGTGTGGTATAATGGGCCAACTGATAGAACTTGACCTCATACTCTGAAATAGTCATGGTGACTGCCTCAAACTCTCAAACATCAATAAACTCTCCTCGCAGACGCTCCAAGGAACAAATCGATGGTAGAATGTATTAGAAAATGTCTCCCTAGTCATCTGAGGATGTCCAGATAGAAGGGATCCTGCATAAGTCCTCCACCACTCCATGGCTTGCGCGCAGAGCTAGAGGGTAACATATCTCATGCCATATGTTTCTTTTAGTCCCACAATATCAGTAACTCTCTACGAGTAATCAGGAATTCATTAGCATCCTTAGTCTTCCCACCTTGAAACTGAGGTGGGTCCATCTTTCGAAATCTCTCATATCTCTACTGTTGGTCCATCTTACGAAATCTCTCATATCTCTGCTGCTTATCATCAATAAAGGTAAAAACTGGTAGGATCTCATCAATAGGAGCTGCTAGTGGCTGGTCATCTAGAACCTGGGCGTCAAGGGCCTGCTGCTGATCCTAAGGCTGCACACTCACGTGGGTCTTTGAAGTACCAGGAGTGTCAACTAGTGTACCTGCCTAACCCAAAGTTTCCAACACACCCAAGTCTCTTAAAATGTATCCTAGAGTAGCGGTGCTATAATAAACTCTTATGGAACTTGCTCCTGTCTAGGCTCCATAGCTGGCTCGGGGGAGATACCTCACTCACAGTCCCTTGTCGGTGCGGCTCCATGGCCCCGGCCTATGGCTCACCCTTGGGCATGACCCCTACCGCCAACTGGGGTCTCAATAATAATATCAGGGGCAGCCTTCCCCCCACCTATAGCAACAGTAGCTCTGGTCCTATCCATCTGTCAAAAGGACACATGAACATGATGTGTTCTCAAAGTACAACACTTTTGATGCTTAAAACTTTGAATGGTGTGTGTTCTTAATGCGATGATAGTAGGTTTGAAGTGTTTTTGTGTTTTGTTTTGCAAGATTTCAAGGTTGGCATTGAATTTTGGAAAAATGTGTCAAAATTGCAAATTTTGAGGATACACGAGACCCTTTACGGGTTGTAGAGTATTCTATGGGCTGTGAAGGAGGTTTTTGTATGGAATTCCAGTGACGGGTAGATTTTGAAAGTTTGGTCTATGAACATGCAGACGAATCTTGGAACATTTTATGAGTTGTAGACTCGGTCTCGTACCCTTAGAATCAGAGAAAGAGGACTTCCAAAATTTTAATCACGTGAAACCGTATACGCGCCATAGAACCTTTTACGGACCGTAAAGGAGTGTCGCAGAAGTAAAGTACAAATTTACAACAACAAAGTATGAAAGCCTGACTACGGGCGATAAATCACTATATGCTCCGTAGTGTATCTCGTGGAGCGAGCCAACCAAGTTATCCTATTTTGTCTTGGATTTATATTTTAAACATTATAAATAGTATTTTAGCTTATTTTATGAAAGATTCAAGATATAGTGGAGTCATCAAGTTTAGAGTGAGAATTAGTAGAGAAAAACATTGGAGAGTTTGAGAAACATTTGTACACTTTAATTTCATGTTCTAATTACATTTTTATGATTCTCTTTGAAGCTTGGATTTTCTTGTCCTTAGTTCAATTGTGTAACTGCTCTATTATCTTATTCATATTCATAAGTCTTAAATCTAAATAATTCATGAGTTTCTAAATCCACTATTACAGTTATGGGAACCATGAAGAACTGATAAGGTAAAATTGGATAATTCATCATTCTTGAAAAGTTTGCATGCATGTATTAGTTAATTATCTCCATTCTGAATTTTTTCTACTAGTGGCCAACATTAGAACTCACCTAGTGTTACTGACTGGACTAAGGTAGTAATGAATAGGAAAAGAGAATAATTAACATGGGTCGAGCGATGGGTTCTAGTCTAATCAACTAAACTGGGCCAAGGGGAGGTTATACTGGAACAATAGGTAAGCATTAGTAATGTCACACTCTGCGGATGGACCAAGTCACGTAGTGAAATTTGCCCCTCGCCTGGGCCAAAGTGTTTGGTAAACTTAACTTACAGTTATACATGCTACACACTAGAAAAGAACTAGGTTGTCTAGTGATACTAAGTTAGGGAATCATGCAGAACACAATACCCTAGATTCTCTCCATATTGGTTTAAACACTTGTGTTAGTTTAGCATTTCTTTCATTTTTACTATCAAACGCCCTCCCCCCCCCTCCTTTTTCGGGGAGATAGGTTGGTTCATAAACCAAATTGCATAATTAAATTCTTCTAAATCGACAGTATTCCCTTGGGTTCGACCCTAACCTTGGTTAGGTTCTATTTCTTAACAATGACCACTATAGCCTCAAAAAGGAGGTGTAGCTTGGGCAACATCAAGATTTTTGCACCGTTGCCGGGGAATAGGGCTAGACTTGTTTAATTCAAGTAATTTGGGAATTAGTCCTTATTTACCTCATATTGTATTTTTTGTTGTTTTGGTTTTTTTTAAGGGTGTAAGTGTATTGTATGCCAAACACGCAAAGTCGAGGCATACCCTTGACTCTGTTTTACTTAGAGATCTAGGGAAGACTGAGAAGAATGGCCCAATATAACACCAACAACGCGGCTATTGTAGCTCTGAACAGGAATGAGAATTAGAATGCCAACAATGAGAACCTACATCCTCTTGAAAACATTGCTCCATAGCCACAGGACTTCAATGACGAAGCTTATCGATGGACTCAATACCGGCTGAACCCTATGGCTATGAAGGTGATTGGAGCCATTGTGTTGCCACCATTACTTGCTGACACAAAGTTCATGGTTTCGATTGGGTTGCTTCCGATGCTGCAGAACCGTGAGTTGTTCACGGGCTTAACATCAGATCATCCTCATAGCCATCTACACAACATTATATTTATCTATAAGAGTGTGATGGGAACACAAAATCTATGTAGTATGTTGTGGAACTTCGTGTCTTCCCATTATCTCTAACAAGCAATGCAACACTATGGGTATCTAAGATCTCGTAATGTTTGATCACCAGTTTCCTAAATTGCAAAGGGATTTTTTGGAGAGGTACTTCCTGAGTTCGAAGAAGCTCATGTTGAAAGACCAACTCACAACTTTGAGCAACTTCCTGGTGACTCGATTAGTACTACATTGTAGCAATTCATTAAGTGCTTGACGAGTGTCCCAAATCATAAAATTGTTGATGATGCCTCGATGGAGATATCTACCATTCCATTGATGAAAATAGTCAAGCTTATGCTGATACCATTATGGAGGCAATGTTCTTAGATCAACCATTTGCAAGGATCGCTGAAAGGATGGAGAGAGTAGTCAAGACCAATCGTGCATGCGGGAAGGAGATAGAAGATCTACCAAAAGTTCATGTGTTGTCAGTACTAGTTCAAACAAGCTAAAATAATGAAGAAATTATGCAAGAGCTTACCCGAATCCACACAGACATGGAGGTGATGATGAATCAAAATCAGGAATGAGTCAATGCAGTTGCCCATTAGCCTCCGCGAGCACCCATGATGATCCCTACTATGAGGAGGACACTTCTTTTGTTGCTGATCATATGGGAGGTTTCTGGACCAACGCTCAAGGGTCTAATCAGGACTATTGGGGCTAAGGTCAAGGAAACCAAGGTCAGATTTTCAATCGAGATGGAGCTTTCATGGACAACCGCTGAGGATACATATGACAGGAATCGATGCCGAGACATAGATGCAGATTAAGGCCATAGAGATGGTTACAAAAATGGTCCTTATGTGCCACCAAACAACCGCAACTCAGGTTCTAGTAGTTCCATAGTTGAAGAGATGTTTGACCACCTGTTGAAGAAAGTTGAGACACAGAATGAGACTCTGAGTGGGATGAAATCTTATATCTCCAATATAAATCAGAAAATTGAGTCTCATTATACTGCTATCAAACAACTTGAGCAGTAATTTGGTCAAGGGGAAACTCAACTAAACCAACATCAGAGGGATGCACTACCTAACAACATAGTCCAGAAAACAATGAATGAGAGGTAGTGTATGGCAGTTACTACCCATGGTGGCAAAAGCACCATTGATTCTCCCATGACAGTTGATAGGATGATGTTCGCGAGGAGACTATTGAGGTCAAAGATGGAGATACTAGAGATAACAGTGGAAAAGATAAGGCGAGTGATGTTACAGAGGCACCACAGAAGCTGAAGCCTATTCCTAGGCCTCCTCCTCCATTCCCTTAGAGAATTAAAAAGAGGGAGGAGGAGGGCAAGTTCAAGCAGTGTATCTCCATGCTGAAATAACACTCGATCTATATTCCTCATTGAGGCGTTGAAGAAAATGCCAGGGTTGGCAAAGTACATGAAGGACCTAGTTATGAAGAAGCGTACTGTGAGTCAAGAGCTTTCCTAAGAGCTTTAACATTTCAGTGCAATTACGAGGTCCTTGGTTCAAAAATAAGAAGATCCCAGAACCATTGGAGATGTGTAGTTTGCAAGGGCATTATGTGATATCAGTTCCACCATTAATCTAATGCCCGTTGTGATCTTCAAAAAGCTGATTGGAAGCCTCTACTCTAATGAGGATGTGGTTGTTGATGGTTGATCGCAAGATGAAGAAGCCTATGGGTATACTTTATGATGTGCTTTTCAAGGTGGATAAATTTATATTCACTGATGACTTTGTGATCCTAGATTGTGAGGTTGACTTCGAAGTCCCTATCATCTTGAGGAGGCCTTTCTTAGCCACTAGACACACTTTGATAGACATGGAGAAGGACTAACTCAAGTTAAGTTGGGAAAAGATGAGGTCGTTTTCAACATCTGCAACTATGCAACAAAGAAGGATGATTAAGGGTGATCTCTGTTATTGAGTGTTTATGATACTGAGCCAGAAGTACCACGTGAGGTGATATTAGGTGTTAAGACTTTGGAAGCTGTGCTGATGAACTTTGATAGTAATGACATCCCAGATTATGATGAGACGGTGAATGTCTTAGGGGTTTCCTACGGCCCTAGGCATCAAACTAAGTTGGAGCTAGACTTGCATAATCGGGAGCCATCGCCAACCAAGCCATCCATAGAGAAACTACTAGTGCTAGAGTTGAAGGCTCTTCTAGCACATCTGAAATATGCATTTTTCAGTGCCAACAACACCTTTCCAGTCATAGTTGTTGCGAACCTGAATGATGAGCAGGTGAATGCCCTTGTCTTTGTACGTAAACAGTTTAAGAAGGCCAATGGGTAGATGATTTAAGACCTCATTGGTATCCCTACTGGGATATGTACACATAAAATCTAGTTGGTCAAGCAATACAAGCCAAGCATTGATCATCAAAGGCATCTCAACCCCCTATGCAAGAGGCCATGCACAAAGGAATCATCAAGAGGTTGCACGTCGGAGTGATCTATCCAATTGCCGATAGTGAATGGGTGAGCCTAGTTCAATGTATTTTGAAGAAAGGGGGTATCACTGTGATACCAAATGCCAACAATGAGTTGATCCCTATTTGGCCAGTCACTATATGAAGAGTGTGCATGGACTACACGAAGCTCAATATGTCGACAAAAAAATAAATTTTACTATGGACCAGATGCTAGATCGATTGGCTGAAAAGGGTTGGTACTATTTCCTTGATGGGTATTCAGGTTACAACCAGATCACCATTGCTCCAGAAAATTAAGAGAAGATGACGTTCACATGCCCCTATGGCACTTTCGCATTCAAGAGGATGCCACTTAGGTTATGCAACACTCCAACAATATTCCAAAGATGCATGATATCTATCTTCTTAGACATGGTGAAGGACAATATTGAAGTCTTCATGGATGACTTTAGTATGGTCAAGGAATCATTTGAGAACTGTTTGAAACACTTGCATGTTATGCTAAGAAGATGTAAGGAATGCCATCTGGTGCTGAATTGGGAAAAGTGTCACTTCATGGTGAAGGAGGGCATTGTGTTTGGGCATAAAATCTCCATCAAAGGAATAGAAGTTGGCGGAGCTAAAGCGGAAGTGATTGAGAAGCTTCCCCCACCCATCTCTATGAAGGGTGTGAGGAGCTTCCTAGGCATGCAAGGTTCTACTGGCAGTTCATAAAAGACTTCTCTAAAATTGCACATCCATTGTGCAAGTTGCTTGAGAAGGATGATAAGTTCATGTTTGATGATGCATGTCTCAAAGCCTTTGAAGGATTGAAGAAGAAGCTGATTTCAGCCCCTACCATTGTAGCCCCTGACTGGTTTAAACCCTTTGAAGTCATAGGCGATACAAATGGGTCACACTAGGTATAGTATTAGGATAGCGCCAAGAGAAGATATTACATCCCACATACTATGCTAGCAAGGCCCTAAATACAGCCCAAAAGAACTACATTGTCACTTATTAGGAGTTACTTGATATGGTTTTTGTGTTTGAGAAATTTAGGTCATATCTTTTTGGTACCAAAGTGGTGGTGCGCACTGATCACTTAGCATTGTTGTACTTGATGGCAAAAAAGGATGCAAAATAAAGGTTGATGAAATGGGTAATTCTCCTGCAAAAAAATTGATTTTGATGTCATCGACAGAAGAGGAACTGATAATCAGGTTACAGGTTACCTTTCTAGGGTAGAAGAAGGTGCAGTGGCAAAAGTTGATGATGGATTAGACACCCATGACTCATTCCCAGATGAGAGAGTGTTGGAAGCATCCCATGATTTAATACCATGGTTTGCAGACTATGCAAACTACTTGGTAAGTAATATTGTGCTGCCTGATCTAAACATCCACCATCACCGAAAGTTCATGTATGATACGAGAAAGTTCTTTTGGGATGACCCATAATTTTTTCATGTATGCGCGGATAGGATTATTCATCGTTGTGTTCCTGAGATTGAGATGATGAGTATCCTCAAGGCATGTCACTCATCGTTGATAGGTGGGCATCATAGTGGAGTCCGGACAACACACAAGATCCTACAGTGTGGGTACTATTTCCCCACAATACACCAAGATGCTCACGACTACGCGAAAGCTTGTGATAGGTGCCAAAGAGAAGGCAGTGTTTCCCGCAAAGATGATCTCCCTCTAAACCACATTATGGTGATTAAGTTATTTACTATGTGGGGAATAGATTTCATAGGTCCCTTTGTTAGCTCGCATAGAAACATATATGTCTTGGTCGCTGTATATTATGTATCAAAATGGGTGGAGGCAATTGCTCTACCCAAAAATGAAGGCAAAAGCATCACAACATTTTAGAAAAGGAACATCTTCTCAAGCTTTGTCACCCCTCGGGCGATCATTAGCAATGGAGGTTCTCACTTCTACAACAGACTATTCATGGCTCTACTTGAGAAGTGTATGGCGAAACATTGGGGGGCAACCCCTTACCACCCTAAAAAAAGGGGGCAAATAGAGGAATCTAATAGGGAAATTAAATAGATTCTATCCAATACTGTGAATGCATACCCGACGAATTGGTCACGGAAGCTTGATGATGCATTACAGTCATACCGGACACCATTCAAGACCTCGATAGACGTGTCTCCCTACCAACTTGTCTTTAGGAAAGCATGTCATTTGTCGGTGGAACTTAAGCATAAGGCCATGTGGGAACTGAAGAAGTTGAATCTAGACTGGAAGGACGCAACAAACTCTAGGTTGAGCCAACTCAATGATCTTAATGAATTTTGCTTGAAAGCATGTTAGATCTCAGCCTTGTACAAAAAAAGGATGAAGTTGCAACATGATCGTCACATAGAGAATAGTAAGTTCGCACTAGGGGACTTGGTGTTGCTATACAATTCTAGGCTAAATTTGTTCCTTGGGAAACTCAAATCCAGATGGTTGGGAAGTTTTCGAGTAGCACATGTCTTTGATTATGGAGCTATTGAATTGAGAAAAAAATGGAAGGACATTCAAAAGTAAATGGTCAAAGAGCCAAGTTGTATCTTAAAACTGTGGAGGCAATAAAAAAT
Organism: Solanum rostratum; assembly: GCA_029948455.1. Taxonomy (NCBI): domain Eukaryota; kingdom Viridiplantae; phylum Streptophyta; class Magnoliopsida; order Solanales; family Solanaceae; genus Solanum; species Solanum rostratum. The sequence goes on along the minus strand of CM057055.1, from coordinate 9,393,617 downwards.
AGTAAAAGAATGGGCGCTTGAGAAAGTCTGAGTACCCAAGTTGTCTATGTCATGCTCCAACGATAAATCAGGTACTTTTTGGGAGGCAACCCAAGGTAGAGACTGGCTTTTAGGCGCTGAGGTATGATTGTTTGACCCCGGTACTTTATTTTCTACTATTGTGTGCATTGAGGACAATGCACCTCTTTTTCAATGAGTGGGGGAAGTTATGGGCCTCAGTGAAGTTTGAGTAGCCTTGGTCCATAACTACCCCAATTTTGAATCATAAAGGTCTTCTTGCCTGAGTTTTTTTCCCCATGGACATTTATTTTCTATTGAAGCAGCATGTTAAGGTATTATTTGTAGCATATAATACTGATATCTGTGGCATATGTATGTTTATGTGATTTTTAATGAAAAATTGATACCCACTAAATTTTAGATTACTTAGTCTAGATAGCAACCATGCATATTTAAGTGTGTTGACAAAGCTTGTTTTGATAAGTGAGGATATAATTGAATTGAGAGGAAAAACATGATCTGAGATTCTTTTATTGATAGTGCAACCAGTTCCATGTGAGTGTGAGCTTAAATTTTTAAATTCATATCTTGTGTTTCAATTCAGAAGTTGCCCTGTTACTCTGATTTAGACTTTAGGTTAGTTGATTAGCGTTGGATCTTAGGCTATTGTTCATAACAGTCCATTATGTAAAATATCCTTTGATGCTAATATTTGAGCTTGGCATGTACCTCTTCTTTGTAAAAACCTAAATGACCTAGCCTTATTAGTTGTAAGATCCTGAAATTGGCCTTGGTCCTTCCTTGAACATTGTGCACCTTGAATGAAGAAAAAAGCCTAAGTTGAGTGTGGCCACAAAAAGTGGACTTGGTTCCGAGGTTGGATAATGTGCACCTCAACTTAAGCCAAAAGCCTTAGTTGATTGTGGCTAGTATAAGGGTAAAACACAAAATGAGAGGAAAAGTTAATGATACTTGGAAAAGGAAAAATATCATGTACTTGGTGCAAGAAAAATAAGTGATACCTTATTGATGAGCTAAAGAAATAAGAAAAATGAAGTGTAAAAACAAGGAAAAATGCTAAAAAATGAAAAGAAAGGACCCAGAAAAGCTCTAAATAGGAGAAAGGGAGAATGGTATGATAAGTAATAATGTTGGTAGGGAAAAAGTGTCGAAAAACTTAGTGTCAAGGAGGGTGTTAGTCATTATGTTCCCAAAATATCATACCAAAGCCCCCTGAGCCTATGTTATAAGCGAGAAAAGTCTTAAAGTGATCCTAGTCCAAGCAGTCGAATGTCTTAGTCATGAGTATAGGGGCAAGCATATGGTATTTGGCATGATACACGAATATCATTGTGAGAATGAGTGATTTTGGATAGTCCAAAGATTAAACATTAAAACTTTATTGAGAGTTAGATATGGGACTTCTTTCTATGAGCGCACCTTTATTACGTTATTAACATGAGACTTATTCAGTGATTGTGACTTGTTGATAGAACCTCATATGTCATAGTTGCATTGTCACATGCATTAGTCTGTATTGGTTTGCTGGATGGTATTTGATTATGTTTTGTAAAGTGGTGCGGCTATCTATGCTTAACTCTGATAGAATGTGTACCATTAGATTGAGATCTGTGTATTGCTGTACTGCTTATATAGATTGAGTCCGTCATTTAAGGAAAAGAAATAATTTTCAGTTGAAGGTGTTGATGTGTTGTCAAAATACAACACTTTTGATTCTTAAAACATGGAAATTTGTGTGTTCTCCATGCAATGCTAGTAGGTTTGATGTCCTTTTATGTTTGTTTTGTAGGATTTCAAAGTTGGCCTTGATTTTTGGAAAAATATGCAGAAGTTGTTAATTTTGAGGATCCACAAGACTCTTTACGAGCCATATAGTATTCCATGGGCCATGAAGGAGGTTTTGTATGGAATTCCAGTGAGGGGTATATTTCTAAGTTTGGTCTACGAATATGTAGACGAGTCATGGAATATTTTATGAGTCGTAGACCAGGTCTCGTACTCATAAGAACAGAGAATGAGGACTTTCTAAAGATTCATCAGACAAAACCCCCTATAGGCTGTAGAACCTTTTACAAGCCGAAGAGGGGTGTCATAGAAGTGAAGTCCACATTCGCAACAACAAAGTACGAAAACCCAATTATGGGCCGTAAATCACTATATGGCCTGTAGTGTATCTCGTGGAGCGTGCCGACCCAATTATCCTATTTTGTCTTGTATTTGTATTGTAAACAATATAAATAGGTTTTTTAATTTTTTTTGTAAGGCATTCAGAGAATTAGCAGAGAAAACTATTGGAGAGCTTGAGAAACACTTGTACACTTTAATTCATCTTCTAATTACAATCTTGTGATTCTTATTGAAGCTTGGATTTTCATGTGGTTAATTCAATTGTGTAAATTCTCTATTATGTCATTCAAATTCATTAGTCTTGCATCTACACAAATCATGATTAGCTAAATCTACAACTAGGGTTGTGTGAACCATGAAGAACTGACAAGGTAAAACCGGATAATTCATAATTGTTGAAAAGTGTGCATGCATGTATTAATTAATTCTCTTTATTTTTCATGTTTTCTAGTGGTAGCCAATATTAGAAATTTGCCTAGTGTTACTGACTAGAGCAAGGTAGTAATGAATAGGAAAAGAGATTAATTAACATGATTCGATCAATGTGTTCTCGTCTAATCAACCGAACTGGGCCAACGGGAGGCTGTTCTAGATCGGTAGGTAAGGGTTAGTAATGTCACACTACGGAGATGGACCAAGTCACGTAGTGAAATTTGCCTCTCGCTTGGGAAAAAATGGTTCAGTGAACTTAACTTACCGTTTTGCATGCTACACACTAGAAAAGAATTAGGTTATACGGACATACTAAGTTAGGGAATCATGGGTAAAACAATACCCTAGTTTCTCTCCATATTTGTTTAAACACTTTTTTAGTTTAGTATTCTTTTCATTTTATTATCAACCCTCTCCCCTCCGGGAGATAAGTTGGTTAATAACCCAACTTGCATAATTGAATTCTTCTATGTCTACAATATTTCCTTGGTTTCGACCCTAACCTTGGTTAGGTTTTATTTCTTGACAACAACCACTTTAGCCTCAAAAAGAAGATGTCGCTTGGGCGAGATCAGAACACTTAGCTCTTATACAAAACCCACGCACGAATTGATAAGAATGAAATGAAAGAGAGTTCCCTAATAGTCTTCATATCTTCTAAAAGGATAAGCAACAGACATCACCACACCGATCCTCAAGACTCTACTAGACTGGGCTTATACACATGTGAGACCTTTGAACTCAAGGCTGTAATACCAAATTATTACATCCCAAAATCCTGGTGTGATAGCCTCACCTAACCAACCAAGGCGAGTCAGCCCGAAATTCGAGCAACTTAACAAATAAAGATAAAGCAGAAGATAACAATGTAAATATATAGATAAGCAGAAGAAAACAAACTACAACTATCCCAAGGACTGGTGTCACATATACAATCCTCTATAATATAGAATACTCAAATGAAATACAAGGAATACTATCTAGTCCTCAAATAAAACTGAAACACAAAAGTGCAATCCTCAAAGCAAACTAGTGACATAAGTAGCTACCTCACAAGAAGTCTAAAAGCCCGATCCAACAAGAAGGAAGTCTAGCAAGAAGGACCGGGTTCATAACCTAAAAGAATGTAGCGAGGGATGAGCACCAAATACGGGGTACTTAGCAAATAGAATTAACCTAAGGTAGATCAATGAAGAACACAAGTAACTCCTTAAATCCGAACTACAATCCGCTGAACTATAACCCTGCACTCAAAAAGTCCGAGCATAATATAATATACAAATCATAGTAATATGGATATACTCATCTTCTAGCGTATTATCTCATCACACAAGTATATAGATAGGTCCAACTACTTACATCAAGATGAGGAATACAATAAGTACGCAATCTCATAAACAATATACAACTATGTCAATTAGGTATGATGTGAGATGGAGTGGATGTCATGAGATGTATGCAATGCAATGCAATGTCAAATAAATGTGATGTATCTCTTCCTTGCGAGACTCATCTTGCTGACCAAATATATGCCTCCGATCAGAATCCATAGGGGTCTTACGAAGACCATGTATCTATGAACACCACCGACAAAGACCTTAGGTAATGCTAACCGAACCTGAAAAGTCCCCGGACCTGTCCTGAAAAGACCTCGGACCGCGGCATATTCCTTCTGCTCAACTAGTAGAGACCTCTGCCACCAATCCACATGTTTCCTCACTTATATGTCGGTCTTAGCCATCACAACTATCAATGTACAACTAACAGTAGATGTAATGTGCATGATCACAATTATATCATAATATTATCAATCAAAAAGATCTCATTATATCAATGCCATCAATTATCGATATATCATTAGTGTCTCCATATCATCAATGCCTCAATATTAACAGTTTCTTATTATCAAAAGTGTCTAAATATCATTATATCACAACATATGCACCATCCCGCTATCATCATTAAATGGATCACAAGATCACATATATTACTAATTCACATTTAAATTACAACTTAGTCTATAGCCATGTGAACAAGTGTGCAATACAAAAAGTAACAGTCAAGCCTAGAATGGTACAATTCTACCCTAAAACACTCAATTTCACACACATAGGAGCATACAAGGATCATTCATACTTATAAAAAGGTTAGAAGTCCACTTTCCTCAAATAAAGTCTCGAAATCAAGAAGAGCTCACCACCTTCCCTCTCTTATGATACTCCAAAGCACCTTAATCTATACAAAGATAACACCATTATCATATAAAAAATCTAATGATACTAAAATAAATAAATTTGGAGAAAAAGGGTAAAATGATAAAAAAAAATCCCACAGATCGAAAATCGAAAATTTATGGATGAAAATGTTCTACGGGCAACAAGAAATCAAATAGTGAAATCAGTTCAAAAAAAAAGCTAAGATGAGGAAGAACTCAATGATTTAGGTTTAAGAAATTCTATTCCGAAATTCCTAATTCCCATCATTGAATCCACAAATTAGAAGTTAAAAACACAAATTAATCAATGAAAATAGTTGAAATAATCGTTACCCAATCAATTTTCCTTCAGATCCTCAGAAGTATTCTCCTGGAACGAAGCTTGAGATGTCAAAAATTGTGGAAAGGGTTTAAATCACGTATTTTAAAAGGAGACATTGTTCAGGCACGTGCAATTCTCCGCAAACACGGAAGCTAGAGGGGAATAACCCTCTACAGACATGGCGGTCACCCTACGAAGGTGGAGGTATGGCTGTAAAGTATCCACGAACCCGACCCAAGAGGTGGGAACATGGAGTATTGGTAGTAGATGCACCAGAAATAGTGATGCACCAGCAATTCAGCCCAAACAAAAAACAAGAACAGGACCCATGAAAATTTGTTCAAACCCCTGTGGAAACAAACAAAATATAGAACCCTACTAGAAATGATGATTTGGACTCACTAGAGCCATCAAAATTCAAATTCTAAACCTCTATGGCCCTGAACTCGAGAAGGATCATTTTAACAAGTTTTGAACTTTAAACTCAAAATATTCACCGAACCTCTAAAAATTACAACGAGAGTATTTCTAGCATTAGTTTCATCACCCAGAACCACTTGAACTGATGAAATGTTAATATAAGCTCCTGAACCTCGAATATGACCAAAGTCAAACATATAATCTAAAATGAATTGAAAATGCAACTTTGAGTCTAAAATCTCTATTCTTACTCCAAATTTAGTTTTGTAACCTATCCTAGAACAAATTCAGTATTCCAAAGCTAATGGGATTAACGGGATTAGATTCCGATGCATGAAACTCAAAATGACTCCAAAACTCAAATTTCTAACTTAAACCCATTTAAAGTTCTTCTTTTGCAAATCTCCAACGTTTTATGATATTTTCAAAATTTGACTTTTGGACTTATCTAGAAATGGCCCAAGGCAACTTTTGAAAAGGGAAAAATGATACTTGGTAAAAAAATGCTAACAATGACCTTTGAGGTCATTGCATCTCTATTCCAGGGTGGCAAGAGTGAGGATTCTCATGAATTCTCTACCCTTTGCAAAGAGTTAATTGAGGTAGTGGGACAAGCAGAGACACACGATGTAAGGTATGCTATTCTTCAGCTCCATGGGCTAGCAGGGAGTGGTGGACAAATTATACAGGATCCCTTCCGGTTGGGTCTTCCCCGATGACTAGGGAGACATGTTTTAGTACATTTTATGATCAGTTCATTCCTTGGAGTGTCCTTAGGAGATCCATTTGAGGTTCGAGAGTATGAGGCGGGGAATTATGACCAGTTCAGAGTATGAGTTTCGCTTTTGTTTGTTAGCCCATCATGCTTCAACTATTATTTTGACCGAAGAGGAGAAGGTCTCTCGTTTTGTGAGAGGGCTATTTTTCCTATCAAACAGATGATATTTTAGGTAGCTAGACATGGAGCTTTTTTTCAATAAGTTGTTAGTGCTACCATGGAGTTGATGCAGAGAGAGGAGTTTGGGGACCCTAAAAGTATCTATACTTCAGGATAGTACTCAAGGTGCCTCATTAGGAGGTAGAAGTACGGCCAGAGAAGGAGATTTATTTTAGTATCGCTAGGTCCATGCTATTTTGATAGCTTCAGGGGGGATTTGGTTGTTGTAACTCTTATAATGCAGGTCAGAGTTTATTTGGTTCCCTTTCGAGGCCTATGGGCTGGGGATACTAAAACATCCCTCCTACTTCGTCACAACAATGGTCTGCCCCTAGATCTTTCTATGGGTATAGATCTCTTGATCATTTGATTTAACAATGTCATACACAGATTCATTCTAGGCCCCATTGTTCATACTCCGCAGTACAGGTTAGAGATTTGGCACCACCAGCTAGAAGTTCAGCCTCATAGATTAGGGTTCGTGGTAGAGGTCAGATTGATAGATGTGGACATGTTGATGGTAGAGGTGTAGGTTATATTACTACCAATTATGGTAGTATGGGGGTCGTCTCTACGAGTAGTGGTTGAGCTGGCCATTGTTATGCTTTTCTGGGCAGGCCTGAGGCTGTGGGCTTTGATGATTTGATTACTAGCATTTTCTTGATTTTCCATCGCCCTGCATATATGTTATTTGATCGTGGATCCACTTAGTCTTATGTGTCTACATACATTTCCTAGGGTTTTGATTTGTCTTGTGATACTATGTCTATGTATGTTTATGTTTCGACCCTAGTAGGTGAGCCCTTAGTAATGGATTAGGTGCACTGATCATGTCTTATGACCTTATCAGGATATGAGACTTGGGTAGATAAGATTATTCTTGATATGGTTGATTTTGATATTATATTGGGGATGGATTGGCTTTCTCCTCATCAGGCTATTCTTGATTGTTATGCTAAGTCTATGACTTTGTCTATTCAAGGTAGATCGGGCGTTGTATGGCAAGGTCCGAGTGGCTCTTATCCTAACAAATTCGTATGTTATGTTCTGGCTCAAAAGTTAGTAAAGCGGGGTTGTCTTGCATACTTAGTATTTATTCGTGATACAGACGTTGAACCACCACCTATGGATTCTAGTCCTACTGTTCAGGAGTTTATTGATGTGTTACCTTCAGACCTTCCTAAAGCCTCTCCTTATTGGAACATTGACTTTACCATTGATCGTGAGCCTGACACTAAGCCAATTTCTATTTCTCCCTATTGTATGGCTTCGGCTGAGTTGAAGGATCTAAAGTAGCAACTCCAAGATCTCTTGAGCAAAGGATTCATATGATCCAGTATGTCTCCATGAGGTGTCCTGTCTTATTTGTAAAGAATAAGGATGGTTAGATGAGAATGGTTAGATGAGAATGTGTATTGATTATATATAGCTGAACAAGGTGACAATTTAGAACAAATATCCTCTCCCTAGGATTGATGACCCTTTTGACAAGTTTCAGGGTACAACCGTGTATTCCAAGATTGATTTAAGATCCAGATATCATGAGCTGAGGATTAGGGCTTCTGACATTTCTAATATAGCTTTCTGGACCAGGTATGCGCACTATGAATTCCTTGTGATGTCCTTTGGGATGTCTAATGGCCCAACTCAATTAATGGAGTTAATGAATGGTGCTTTTTGTAAATAGTTTGATTCCTTTATTATTGTATTCATCGATGTTATATTGGTCTACTCCAAGACCAAGGAGGATCGTGAGAAGCATTTGAGGATTGTACTCCAGTAGCTTAGAGGAGAGGTTATATGCCAAATTCTCCAAATGCGTGTTCTGGCTCAGCTCGATAGCATTCCTAGGTCATATTGTGTCTAGAGTGGGTATTTTAGTTGATCTAACGAAGACTGAGATGGTTCCGGGATGGACTAGACCTATTTCATCGACCAAGATTCGAATTTTGTAGGCCTAGTTGGATAATACAAACGATTCTTTCAAGGTTTTTCTTCTATAGCAACTCCATTTACCACACTCATTCAGAAGAATGCTCCATTCTTTTAGTTAGTTGAGGGTGAGGAGAGCTTTCAAAAGCTCTAGAACTCTTTAACTACAACTCCTATTTTGACATTGCCAGAGCAGGGGTTGATTTTACTGTCTATTGTGGTGCTTCAGGAGTAGGGTTAGGTGGTGTGTTAAAGCTGAAGGGGAGAATTATAGCTTATGCCTCTCGACATTTGAAGGCTCATGAGAAAAACTATCTTACCCACGATTTGGAGCTGGCAACGGTTGTGTTTGTGTTGAATCTATGGAGGCACTATCTATATGGTGTTCATTATGACATCTTCTCTGATCATCGTAGTTTTAAATACATCTTCAGTCAGAAGAACCTAGATTTGAGGGAGAGGTGGTGGATTGGGCTTCTGAAGGGTTATAATGTGACTATTTTATATCAACCGAGGAAGGCCAATATGGTGGTTGATGTGTTGAGTAGAAAGGCTTCTAGTGTAGGGAGTCTTGTAGCTATTTGGGTGCAGGAGAGACCCTTGGCTATATATGTTCAGAGATTGGCTAATATGTTGGTGAGACTATAAATTTCAGAGTAGGGTGCAGTGCTTGATACAATTGAGGTTCGCTCATCCTTGATGGATCATATTTAAAACTGAAACACAAAAGTGCAATCCTCAAGGAAAACTAGGGACATAAGTAGCTACCTCACAAGAAGTCTAAAAGCCCGATCCAACAAGAAGGAAGTCTAGCAAGAAGGACCGGGCTCATAACCTACAAAAATGTAGCGAGGGATGAGCACCAAATACGGGGTACTTAGCAAATGGAATTAACCTAAGGTAGATCAATGAAGAAAACAAATAACTCCTTAAATCCCAACTACAATCCGCTGAACTATAACCCAGCACTCAAAAAGTCTGAGCACAATATAATATACAAATGATAGTAATATGGATATAATCATCTTCTAGCGTATTATCTCATCACACAAGTGTATAGATAGGTCCAACACTTACATCAAGATCAGGAATATAATAAGTACACAATCTCATAAACAATATACAACTATGTCAATTAGGTATGATGTGAGATGGAGTGGATGTCATGAGATGTATGCAATGCAATGCAATGTCAAATAAATGTGATGTATCTCTTCCTTGCGAGACTCATCTGCTGACCATATATATGCCTCAGATCAGAATCCATAGGGGTCTTACGAAGACCATGTATCTATGAACACCACCGACAAAGACCTTAGGTAATGCTAACCCGACCTGAAAAGTCCCCGGACCTGTCCTGAAAAGACCTCGGACCGCGGCATATTCCTTCTGCTCAACTAGTAGAGACCTCTGCCACCAATCCACATGTTTCCTCACTTACATGTCGGTCTTCGTCATCACAACTATCAATGTACAACTAATAGTAGATGTAATGTGCATGATCACAATTATATCATAACATCATCAATCAAAATGATCTCATTATATCAATGCCATCAATATCGATATATCATTAGTGTCTCCATATCATCAATGCCTCAATATCAATAGTGTCTTATTATCAATAGTGTCTAAATATCATCATATCACAACATATGAACCATCCCGCTATCATCATCAAATGAATCACAAGATCACATAGATTACTAATTCACATTTAAATTACAACTCAGTCTATAGACAAGTGAACAAGTGTGCAATACGAAAAGTAATGTTCAAGCCTAGAACGGTACAATTCTACCCTAAAACACTCACTTTCACACACACAGGAGCATACAAGTTTCATTCATACTTAAAAAAAGGTTAGAAGTCCACTTTCCTCAAATAAAGTCTCGAAATCAAGAAGAACGCATCACCTTCCCTCTCTTATGATACTTCAAAGCACCTTAATCTATACAAATATAACACCATTCTCTTATAAAAATTCTAATGACACTAAAATAAATGAATTTGGAGAAAAAGGGTAAAATGATTAAAAAAAATCCCACAGATCAAAAAATCAAAAATTTATGAATGAAAATGTTCTACGGGCAAGAAGGAATCAAATAGTGAAATCAATTCCAAAAATGATGCTAAGATGAGGAAGAACTCAATGATTTATGTTTAGGAAATTCTATTCCGAAATTCCTAATTCCCATCATTGAATCCACAAATTAGAAGTTAAAAACACAAATTAATCAATAAAAATAGTTGAAATAATCTTTACCCAATCAATTTTCCTTTAGATCCTCAGAAGTATTCGCCTGGAACGAAGCTTGAGATGTCCAAAATTGTGGAAAGGGTTTAAATCACGTATTTTAAAAGGAGACATTGTTCAGGCACGTGCAATTCTCCGCAAACACGGAAGCTAGAGTGGAATAACCTTCTACAGACGTGGCGGTCACCCTACGAAGGTGGAGGTATGGCTGTAAAGTCTCCGCGAACCCGACCCAAGAGGTGGGAACTCGGAGTATTGGTGCTAGATGCACCAGAAATAGTGATGCACCAGCAATTCAGCCCAAACCAAAAACAAGAACTGGACCCATGAAAATTTGTTCAAACCCCTGTGGAAACAAACAAAATATAGAACCCTACTAGAAATGATGATTTGGACTCACTAGAACCGTCAAAATTCAAATTCTAAACCTCCATGGCCCTGAACTCGAGAAGGATCATTTTAACAAGTTTCGAATTTAAAACTCAAAATATTCACCGAAACTCTAAAAATTACAACGAGAGTATTTCTAGCATTAGTTTCATCACCCAGAACCACTTGAACTGATGAAATTTTAATATAAGCTCCTGAACCTCGAATGTGACCAAAGTCAAACATATGATCCAAAATGAACTGAAAATGCAACTTTGAGTCTAAAATCTCTTATTCTTACTCCAAATTTAGTTTTGTAAGCTATCCTAGAACAAATTCAGTATTCCAAAGCTAATGGGATTAACAGGATTAGATTCCGATGCATGAAACTCAAAATGACTCCAAAACTCAAATTTCTAACTTAAAAGCCTTTTAAAATTTTTCTTTTGCAAATCTCCAACGTTTTATGATATTTTCAAAATTTGACTTTTGGACTTATCTAAAAATGACCTAAGGCAACTTTTGAAAAGAGAAAAATGATACTTGGTAAAAAAATGCTAAAAATGACCTTTGAGGTCATTGCACCTCTATTCCAGGGGGGCAAGAGTGAGGATTCTCATGAATTCTTGACACTTTGCAAAGAGTTAATTGAGGTAGTGGGACAAGCAGAGACACACAGTGTAAGGTATGTTATACTTCAGCTCTATGGGCTAGCAGGGAGTGGTGGACGAATTATACAGGATCCCTTCCGGTTGGATCTTCTCCGATGACTAGGGAGACATGTTTTAGTACATTTTACAATCAGTTCATTCGTTGGAGTGTCCGTACGAGATCCATTTGAGGTTCAAGAGTATGAGGCAGGGTACCATGACCATTTCAAAGTATGAGTTTTGCTTTTGTTAGTTAGCCCATCATGCTACAACTATGATTCTTACCTAGGAGGAGAACGTCTCTCGTTTTGTGAGAGGGCTGATTTTCCCTATCAGACAGATGATATTTTCGGTAGCTAGAGATGGAGCTTTGTTTCAATAAGTTTTTAGTGCTACTAAGGAGGTAGAGCTGATGCAGAGAGAGGAGTTTGGGGACCCTAAAAGTATCTGTACTTCAGGATAGTACTCAGGTGCCTCATTAGGAGGTAGAAGTATGGCCAGAGAAGGAGATTTATTTTAGTATCGCTAGGTCCATGCTATTTTGATAGCTTCAGAGGGGGGATTAGGTTGTTGTAACTCTTATAATGCAGGTCAGAGTTTATTTGGTTCCCATTCGAGGCCTATGGGCTGGGGATACTACAACATCCCTCCTACTTTGTCACAACAATGGTCTGCCCTTAGATTTTTCTATGGGTATAGATCTCTTGATCATTTGATTTAACAATGTCATACACAGATTCATTCTAGGCCCCATTGTTCATACTCCGCAGTACCAGTTAGAGATTTGGCACCACAAGCTAGAGGTTCAGCCTCATAGATTATGGTTCGTGGTAGAGGTCAGATTGATAGATGTGGACATGTTGGTGGTAGATGAGTAGGTGATATTACTACCAATTATGGTAGTAGAGGGGTCATCTCTACGAGTAGTGTTCGAGCTAGCCATTGTTATGCTTTTCTGGGCAGGCCTGAGGCTGAGGGCTATGATGATGTGATTACTGGCATTTTCTTGATTTTCCATCGCCCTGCATATATGTTATTTGATCATGCATTCACTTATTCTTATGTGTCTACATACATTTCCTAGGGTTTTGACTTGTGTTGTGATACTATGTCTATGTCTATTTATGTTTCGACCCTAGTAGGTGAGCCCTTAGTAATGGATTGGGTGCACTGATCATGTCTTATGACCTTATCAGGCTATGAGACTTGGGTCGATAAGATTATTCTTGATATGATTGATTTTGATGTTATATTGGGGATGGATTGGCTTTCTCCTTATTGGGCTATTCTTGATTGTTATGCTAAGTCTATGACCTTGTCTATTCAAGGTAGATCGGGCATTGTATGGAAAGGTTGGAGTGGCTCTTATCCTAACAAATTCGTATGTTATGTTCTGGCTCAAAAGTTAGTAAAGCGGGGTTTACTTGCATACTTGGCATTTATTCGTGATACCGACGTTGAACCACCACCTATGGATTCTAGTCCTACTGTTCAGGATTTTGTTGATGTGTTACCTTCAGATCTTCCTAAAGCCTCTCCTTATTGGAACATTGACTTTGCCATTGATCGTGAGCCTGACACTAAGCCAATTTCTATTTCTCCCTATTGTATGGCTTAGGGTGAGTTGAAGGATCTAAAGTAGCAACTCCAACATCTCTTGAGCAAGGATTCATATGACCCAGTGTGTCCCCATGAGGTGTCCTATCTTATTTGTAAAGAATAAGGATGGTTAGATGAGAATGTGTATTGATTATATATAGCTGAACAAGGTGACAATTTAGAACAAATATCCTCTCCCTAGGATTGATGACCCTTTTGACAAGTTTCAGGGTACAACCATGTATTCCAAGATTGATTTAAGATCCAGATATCATGAGCTGAGGATTAGGGCTTCTGACATTTCTAATATAGCTTTCTGGACCAGGTATGCGCACTATGAATTCCTTGTGATGTCCTTTGGGATGTCTAATAACCCAGCTGCATTTATGAAGTTAATGAATGGTTCTTTTTGTAAATAGTTTAATTCCTTTATTATTGTATTCATCGATGTTATATTGGGCTGCTCCAAGACCAAGAAGGATCATGAGAAGCACTTGAGGATTGTATTCCAGTAGCTTAGAGGAGAGGTTATATGCCAAATTCTCCAAATGCGTGTTCTGGCTCAGTTCGGTAGCATTCCTAGGTCATATTGTGTCTAGAGTGGGTATTTGGGTTGATCTAACAAAGACTGAGATGGTTCGGGGATGGCCTAGACCTATTTCATCGACCAAGATTCGTAATTTTGTAGGCCTAGTTAGATAATACAAACGATTTTTTCAAGGTTTCTCTTCTATAGCAACTCCCTTGACCACACTCATTCAGAAGAATTCTCCATTCTTTTAGTAAGTTGAGGGTGAGGAGAGCTTCCAAAAGCTCTAGAACTCTTTAACTACAACACCTATTTTGACATTGCCAGAGGAGGGGTTGATTTTACTATCTATTGTGGTACTTCGGGAGTAGGGTTAGGTGGTGTGTTAAAGCTGAAGGGGAGAATTATAGCTTATGCCTCTAGACAATTGAAGGCTCATGAGAAAAACTATCTTACCCACGATTTGGAGCTGGCGACGGTTGTGTTTGTGTTGAATCTATGAAGGCACCATCTATATGGTTTTCATTGTGACATCTTCTCTGATCATCGTAGTTTTAAATACATCTTCAGTCAGAATAACCTAGATTTGAGGGAGAGGTGGTGGATTGGACTTCTGAAGGGTTATAATGTGACTATCTTATATCAACCGAGGAAGGCCAATATGGTGGTTGATGTGTTGAGTAGAAAGGCTTCTAGTGTGGGGAGTCTTATAGCTATTTGGGTGCAGTAAAGACCCTTGGCTATATATGTTCAGAGATTGGCTAATATGTTGGTGAGACTACAAATTGCAGAGTAGGGTGCAGTGCTTGATACTATTGAGGCTCGCTCATCCTTGATGGATCATATTTAAGAAAAGCAGTTTGAGGATAAAGAGTTGTGTGCCATTCAGGATAGAATGCTTAAAAGTGAAGCTAGAGAAGTGGTGATGATTCTGATGGTGTTTTGAGGATTGAGGGTTGTATCTATATGCCCAAGGTGAGTGATTTGATAACACTGATACTTGAGGAGGCCCATTGTACAAGATATTCTATTCACCCGGGGGTAGCCAAACTTTACCATGATTTGAAACAATATTTTTGGTGGTGTGGGATGAAGAGAGACATTGTTGAGTTTGTGGCAAAGTGCTTGAGTTGCTAATAGGTTAAGTATGAAAACAAAAGACATAGAGGTTTTACGCACAGGATGCCCATTCTCAAGTTGAAATGGAAGCGTATTACTATGAACTTCGTGGTCGGGTTTCCTCCTACTGTTGGGGTTTTGATTCTATTTGGGTAGTGATGGGTCGTCTGATAAAGTTTACCTACTTCATTTTAGCCAAAGTGAAGTTCACGGCTGAGAGTGTAGAACAATTATATATCACTCACAGAGTGAGGCTTCATAGAGTCCTAGTTTCCATTGTGTCAGATCGTGACTTGTTGTTTACTTCATATTTCTAGAGGGCCTTAAATCATTTTTGGGTACCCATTTGGGTATGAGTACATCTTTTCACCGCAGACTGATGGCCAATCCGAGAGGGTCATTCAGGTGTTAGATGATATGCTCTGGGTTTGTGTTTTTAATTTTTGTGATAGATGGGACTAACACTTAGTCATGGCGGAGTTTGCATAAAATAACAGTTATCATTCTAGCAATCAGATGGCTCCTTTTGAGGCTTTGTATGGCAGGAGATGTAGATTACCCATTGGATGGTTTGACTCAGTATTGGTGGAGAGCATGGGTGTTAATATGTTGAGAGATGATCTAGAGCGGGTGCAAATGATTCAAAGTAGGTTGGTGATAGTCCAGAGTCACCAAAAGAGCTATGTTAGCGGATTTGGCCCTCGGAATTCATGATTGGTGACATGGTATGGTTGAAGATCTCACCCTTGGAGGGTGCTATGAGATTCGTGAAGAAGGGAAAGATCAGTCCGAGGTTTATTCATCCTTTTGAGATTCTAGATAAAGAGGGGGAGGTGGCTTACAGACTTGCCTTGCCACCCAACCTATCTTCAGTCCATCCTATGTTTCATATTTCTATGCTACGACGATATATTCCACATGAGTCTTATGTGATTTCTATGGATTCGGTTGAGTTGAGTCCTGATTTTACCTATGAGGAGTAGCCGGTGGCCATTTTGAAAAAACAGGAGAGAAAGTTGAGGACTAAGGAGATTTCTTCAGTAAATATCCATTGGAGCTATAGGCTCGAGTGTGAGGCTACATGGAGATAGAGTCTGATATGCGTACTAGATACCCTCAACTTTTTGAGCTCTCCAGTATGTCCCTTATCTCATTTTAGAGTAGTAATATTATTTTTAGCAGTGGATGATGTAATGACCTCGAAAGTCATTTTTGAGATTTTTGACCAAATTATCATTTTGTCCTTCCTGAAAATTGCCTTGAGTCATTTTTAGTCAAGTATGAAAGTCAGATTTTGAAAATCTTATAAAAGCCAGAGTTTTGCGAAATAAAGAGTTTTCAAAGGTTTAAAGTTGGAAAATTTGTGTTTTTGGTCATTTTGAGTTTCGAGTGTCGTATTTTCATTTTGTTAATTTCATCAACCCTAGAATGTCGAATATGATCTAGAAAAACTTGCAAAACTAAAGTTGGAGTTAAAATGGAGATTTTAGGCCCAAGGTTGCATTTGTAGTTTATTTTGGATCATGAGTTTGACTTTAGTCAACATTCGGAGTTCGGAGGCTCTGATCAAAATTTTGTTAGTTCCAATGGTTCTAGATGGTAAAACTAATGCAAGAAATGGCTTCGTTGTAATTTTTAGTACTTCCATGAATATTTTGAATTTTTAGGTTTGAAACTAGTTTAGATGCTCTTTCACGAGTTTTGAGCCAAAGAGGCCTCGAATTTGAATTCTAACAGTTCCATTGAGTTCGAAATGTTACTACTAGCAGGGTTCCAAGTTTAGTTTATGAACATGGGGTTTCGAGCGAATTTTGAAAGTCCAGTTCCTTATTATATTAAAGATGTATTTTCCCAGTTTTGGTGTAGGTGGGGTTTGTACTTCACGTTTGCACCTCTAGTGCCTTGTTCGCGGAGGTCACATGATGTAGACCTCCACGTTCGTGGAGCACTGCTAGCATGGCCTCCCCACGTTCGCGGAATTTTGTGGCTTTTTTGGCTTCTACATTTGCAGACCAAGCTCCGCGTTCGTGGAGCACAAAGTGCACCTGTACAGTGACTCATTTTAAATTACGTGTTTATACCCATTTTCACCATTCTTGACATTCCAAGCTTCGTTCTAGGGAGATTTTTGAAGTTGTTCTAGGCAAATCCATTGGATAACTATTTTCTAAACTTTTTCTATTATTTCTATTCATTAATTTGTTTTTTTAACTTATAATATTGGGTTTTTATCGGTGGAATTTAGGGACTTTTATAATATTGATTTCTAATCTTTAATTGATGATTTCTTCCTCATCTTTACTCTGTTTTTGAAACTATTTTTACCGTTGGATTCTTTTTTACGTGAGCAGCGTTTTCATGTATTAATTTTTAGATTTCGGCTACTTTTTTGGCATGAGATTTTTGACCATTTTACTCTTTTTTCTTCTAATTGATTGATTTTAGTGTCATTAGATTTGTCATGTGATGGTGATGCTATATTTGAATAGATTTTTGTGATTTAGAGTATTGTAAAAAAGGAAAAGCTTTGGAGTTGGCTTGATTTGGGACTTATATAAGGCAAGTATTTTAGAAAATATTATACAGCGGAAGCATTTCCAAGATCTTATTGCTTACATAAATAATAGATAACAATCACAAATACTTATCACACACAAAGTATACATAAAATTAATTCAAGAAATACCTCTTGAAGCGTGTGTAGATGTCTTGAAGCAAAACACACTCGAGATCAGTGATCTTCTACATTGATTCCAAATTAACAACCGAACTCTCTCAATACTTTGGTGTGAAAGTATTGTATAGAATACTAATTCTTTTTCTTTCTCTCTAGTGGATTTTCTAGGTTAGAGAACCCCTATTCAATTAGGACTTTCCAAATCCAAAAGGAAGAAGGAAAACCCCTTTTCTTGAAATACAAGAAACCTTCTTTTATTAGAAATAAGATCTCGAGTTCTAGTTAAATATAGGCACTATAGGGACCACCGAATTTTTTACTGAGGCATCCTATTATGGAAATAATTCTTTCTAATCTGAATTATTCTTACCATAATAAATTACAAATTATTCCACTAAAAATTCGTAATTGCACTTCTCCATTTATATTTCAAAATTTCCCATTAAACACTTATGTAATTCCCCATATTAAGACTACATATACTAATCAATAAATTAAATTACTAATAAATTTAATTTAATGATTAATTTACTTTAGAACAATACTTAACTTATTTCAAGCGCTAGATTCGTAAATCTACTGTCCGGGTTTGCACATGAAAACTTTTAAGCTTCTCATAAAAAGGTGTATCATCAATCTATATATTGAGACTTGGATTCCATCAACTAACTGATTATTTCACCAATATATATTATTATTATCCAACTTACCAGATATATTGACCTATCTAAGAATCTCATCTTTTAATAAATCAAAATGATAAGTAATACATACAACTCATAATCGTTATATCAGGATTAAGAATATAAGTAAATTTAATAGTTTAGAGAATATGCTTTTATTAGTCAGTCCAAAACATTTATCTCTCTACTTGGTCCCATTCAATACATACAAAATGTACTAGCACGAGAAGTTAGAACTATACCGTTCTCTTAATCAAGATAAATTACATATAATCTCGTGCTACAATCTTCTCGATGGTTTGTCCAAATTTCCATCTAGATTATGAACTATAATTTTATCTTATAAGAACCGATGATTTGATCTTCTATGTATAAGCTTAAACTCTATACACCAAATCATCTACTATATAAGTTGAGGACACCTATATGACAAATTGATCTATTTAATGTAACACTATATTGAATTTTATAAATAAATAATTATTCAACAAATAATACTATGTCTAAATGCATGGTTAATAGTATAACCTAAAATTCTCCCACTTAGACTCATAACCTTGCACCCACAACTCAAATACCCATTCCTTCAACATGCTATCAAAAGACTTTTGTGGTAAAGCTTTTGTGAAAGGGCCTGCCAGGTTGTTTTCCGATGCAATCTTCGCAACCACCACATCTCCTCTTTGCACTATGTCTCGAAGCAAATGATATTTACGCTCAATGTGTTTTACTTTCCTTATGACTTCATGGTTCTTATGAATTTGCAACTGCACCAATATTATCACAAAATGTTGTGAGTGGAACTTTCATCGCATGAACTATACCTAAGTCTTTTAGAAAGATTTTGAGCCATATTGCTCTTTAGTTGCCTCAGTAGCTGCTACATATTTGGCTTCCATGGTAGAATCAACAACACAAGTTTGTTTGATGCTCCTCCATATAATAGCTCCACCTCCCAAAGTAAACACATTTCTTGAGATTGACTTTCTAGAGTCCTTATCTGATTGGAAATTTGAGTTTGTGTACCCTAGAATCACCAGCTCATTCGAATGATAGACCAACATATAATGCCTACTCCTTTTAAGATACTTGATTATATCCTTAACTATTGTCCATTGTTCGCATCCAGGGTTAGACTAAAATATGTTAACTATGCCTACAGAAAAACTGATGACCGGCCTAGTGCACAACATCGTATTTATGAGGCTTCCTGCTACTGATGCATAAGGAACTGCCTTCATGCTTTCTATTTCCTCATCTGTCTTAGGACACTAATCCATAGATAAAGAAATTCCATGTCTAAAAGGGTGAAATCCTTTCTTGGACTCATGCATATTGAACCTGGTGAGAATTGTGTCAATATAAAGAGCTTGAGATAAGTCTATCATCCTTTTCTTGCGATCACGTAGGACCTTGATCCCAAGAATATGAGTAGCTTCTCCCAAATCCTTCATATCAAAGTTAGTAGACAACCATTCCTTAACTGAATTCATCATGCCCACATTGTTTCCTATGAGAAAGATGTCATCTACATATAATACCAAAAATACCACTTTATCCCCATTCCACTTTTTGTACATGCGAGACTCGTCAAGACATTGCTCAAAACCAGAAGTCTTTGATCGCATTGTCAAAACAAGTATTCCTTGCCCCAGAAGCTTACTTTAATCCATGAATGGACCTTTTAAGCTTGCACAACATGTGTTCTTTTCCCTTTTTCTATGAAACCATCTGGTTGTAGTATAAAGATGACCTCATCAAGACTTCCATTAAGGAAAGTTGTCTTGACATCAATCTGCCAAATCTCATGATCATAATGAGCAGCAATGGATAAGAGAATTCTGATAGACTTGAGCAGGACTACTGGTGAAAAGGTGTCCTCATAATCGATCCGTTCTTTCTGAGTAAACCATTTTGCAACAATTCTATCTTTTAAAGTTTGTACTTTTCCATCTGCTCCTCTCTTTTTCTTATAGATCCACTTGCATCCAATGGGCTTGACTCCATCTACAGGTGGTTCTATAAGATCCCACACTTTATTAGAGTACGTGGACTCCAATTCTGATTTTATAGCAACGATCCATTTTTCTAAATCTTTATCTTGTTGTGCTTCATCGTAATTGAAGGGTTCAGTATTAAACTCTTCGGGGATTCTATCAAAAGACTCTCCCAAGAGTGCATACCGAAGTGGTTTTCTTATCACTCTCCCACTACAACTAGCCACTACAGGTGCAGGGGCAGATGTAGAGAGTTGCATTATTATGAACTTGTAGTTGAACCACGTCATTTGTAGGATCTTGAGTCTCTATGTTATCCTCAGCACCTTGTGGTGTGGAGATATTAACAATTTTTTCCTCTAATGAAATTTGCTCAGTGTTACTCCCACTATATTGATGAAATTGATTTTTAGAAATTTGTACTTGTGGAATTATATCTCTGTTAACATCACTCCCACTACTAGAATGTAATGGTATGTTAAATCTAACATCTGGGGTTTGAATTTGGCTTTCATTATATTCAATATATTGATTTGTTATCTCTTTGTTTGATTCCCGTAAAACTAGTTTACTTGTGGGAACATGGTTTGTTAAAAAATCCCTTTCAAGAAACTTAGCATTGGTACTTACAATAACTTTCTTTTCCTTAAGATTATAAAGTATACCACCTTTTGTTCCTATGGGGTACCTAATAAAAACACTTGCTCTGTTCTAGGTTTCAAGTTTTCTGTCTTCCCTTTCAGCACATGTGCTGGACATCCCCAAATCCAAATAAGTTTCAAACTAGGTTTGGGCCTAGTCCACAATTCAATGGGTGCCATAGGTACATACTTAGAAGGAACTATTCATAATATAATTTGCAGTTTCTAATGAATATCCCCAAAACGAATAAGGAAAATCAGAGTAATTCACCATAGATCTAACCATTTATAAAAGAGTTCTGTTTCTTCTTTCTGCTACACCATTTTGTTGTGGCGTTCTAGGCGCAGACATTTGAGATATAATTCCTTGTTCTGATAAGTAACTAATGAACTCATGGGAGAGGTATATCCATATTTTGAGTAGTCTTCAATGAAAGTCACGAAATACTCATATCCACCTCTCACTTATATGCTCATTGGGCCACACAAATCAGAATGAATTAGCTTTAATTTATCATTGTCTCTATTTCCTTTTGAGGGGAAAGGTCTATTAGTCATTTTCCTTCTAAACAAGATTCAAATGTTGGTAGTGCCTCCACTTTTAATGAACCTAAAGGTCAATCTCGAACCAACCTTAAAATCCTATTTGGATTTATATGGCATAGACGCAAGTGCCATAAATAAGTCTTATTAATTCAGAAGAACGCTTTCTTTACTGTTGACATTATATAGTTCTTTAGTTTGGTGCAGTTCTGGAGAGACTTTGATAATATAAGACCATCAATTAATAGACCCGCAGAGATAAAATATTTATTATAACTAATCACACAACCATTATCAGAAAAATTAAGATCATAACCATCTCTCAACGCTTTGGAAACTGAAATCAAATTTCTTCCAACAACAGGTGCATATAAAGCATCTTTTAAAATTAAAACTCTACCACTACCATACAAAATGCTAGGATTTCCTAATGCTAACTCTGGAGCCATCCGCTTGAATAACACTAACTTCAACTCTAACAAGCTTGCACATTTCTTGAAACCCCTGCAAAGTAGTGCAGATGTGATCGGTGTATCCTGAATCTACACACCATGAAGTAGTAGAAATAGTTGCTAAACATGTTTCAACAACAAGTGAAAATGCGTTACTTGAGTTCTTTTTCGTGGCTAAGAGAGTTGGACACTGCGCCTTCTAATGACCTGGCATCTTGCAATGAAAATTCTTTCCCTTAGGCTTTTTCATGCATCCAGTTGAAGGTGCAACTGCATTAACATTTTGAGCCTTTTTCTTCTTCTTTTCACCTTTCGATTTAGAAGTAGAACCTTTCTCAACATGATGGTACTTACTTTTTGATAATCATCATTGCCACCTACAGCTCATTCAATAATTGCGCCAAAGATAAACTCATCTTACTCATATTATAGTTTAGGCGAAATTGTTGAAAGTTATCTCGCAGAGATTGCAATATCATCTCAATTGAGATTCATATCAATTTCATCCCCTAGGACCTCTAGTTCGTTCAGAAGACTTATCACCTTCAGAACATGGTCTTTAACAGGAGTTCCTTCAGCCATCTTAGTGTTCATGAGATCTCTCATGTCATGCTGCTTAGCTGTGCTATTCTGGTCCCCAAACATTTGTTTGAGATTCTCCAAACTCTCAAAAGCAAAGGTCACAACTTGATTCTGATGTTGCAGTACATTTGACATTGAAGCCAAAATGTAATACCACGCCATCTCATCAGCCTTTTACCATTTTTGATAGGCGAGCGTTTCCTCACCACTAGACTCTTCATCGGGTTTTAATCGACACTCTTCATGGAGTACAAATTTTACTCTTCAGCAGTTAACACAATGTTAATATTTCTTCTCCAGTTAACATAATTAGGACCCTCAAGTTTATTTTCACTCAAAATAGTGGCAATGGGGTTAAAAAGAGACATGTTGAATTTGATATGGAAAAAGTTACAATAGATCAATATACAGTCCTATAGACATTGCATAATAAAATTCAAACTCATTATATATATATTCATGCATCTTGAATAGTCAAAAATCGTTGGGATTGGAGAACTACTAATACAATACACATATGTAATGACTGATTATTCACTTCATAAACTTGTATAGATCTAACTCAGTTGGAGAGTTTACTATTAGTTTAAGTCAAGTGAAAATCTTAAACCCTAGTTACATTGATTCAATGATATATTACTCAGTTTAAGAGAGTTAATACAGATTATCAAATTAGAAATTAAATACGTAATGACTTGTATTGAATTCATCCATTAGGGAGGAAGGTCTAAGCTAGTACATGAATTTAATACTTCATTACTATTTAATTTTTGGTAATTATAAAGAATAAAGTGAAAATCATAAACCCTAGTTACATCAATCCAATCATATATTACTCAGTTTGGGAGAAGTAATACTGATTATCAAACTAACAATTAAACACGTTATGACTTGTATTAAATTCATCCGTTAGGGAGGAAGATATAAGCTAGCACATAAATTCAATACTTCATTACTATTTAGTTTTTGATAATTATAGGGAATATCCTTATCACCATGATTATTTCTTTTCTCAAATTTGTACAAGCATTCCAGATCATGCAATATATTATCCCATATAGATATACCATTCATATAACATGAGAAAATAACTAATAATAAACGTAATATTCTGATTAGTCTTAAAATTTGCATTTTATGGAAACTTATCCAAATATAATACAAAACCTCATAATTAAAGATGGTACTGGTTTATTCCAACAAACACGGGCCAATAGGTTCAATATGTTAGCATGTAAACCAAAAGCAATTCCGTTAAAATTATTTTCAATCAAGTTACTTCTTCGTATCATTAGGTTATTCGCATATATTGATAAATTCTTGGAAAACATAAGTGATCAATGTTGCTTTATTTTCTCACGGCATATTCAACAATTAGTGCCCCTTTCTTGAAAAAAATTAATAATCACAACTGGGTCACTTTTTCTTGCAGCGAAAGTACATGGAAAAAGGAAACAGTGAGCCGCCACTAACAATCATGGAGAACATTCATATTAAAATTCACCCATTATAAAACTTTTCTTTCTTAGATTCGTTTAATAAAAAAAACATAGGATCATCAAATATGATTTTCTTTCGACCAAAAATCAGATTCAGAAAAATATATGCATAATTTCACATACGTAGTTTTCTATATTATCTATAAATTAAAGATGCAAGAAAGGCTCTTGATGCCAACCGTTAGAAAATATTATACAGCAGAAGCATTCCCAAAATCTTATTGCTTACATGAATAATAGATAACAATCACAAATACTTATCATACAAAAAGTATACAAACAATTAATTCAAGAAATACCTCTTGAAGCGTGTGCAGATGTCCTGAAGCAAACCAGACTCGAAATCCATGATCTTCTACAGTGATCTCAAATTAACAATTGAACTCTCTCAATACTTGGGTGGATAAGTATTGCATAGAATACTAATTTTTTTTCTTTTTCTCTCTAGTGGATTTTCTACATTAGGAGAATCCCAATTGATAGAGGACCTTTCCAAATCCAAAGGAAAACCCCTTTTCTTGAAATATAAGAAGTCTTCTTTTATTAAAAATAGGATTACGAGTTCTAGTTAAATATGGGAACTATAGGGACCATAAAATTTATTACTGAGGCTTCCTATTATGGAAATAATGTTTTCTAATCTGAATTATTCTTACCATAATAAATTACAAATTATTCCACTAAAATTTTGTAATTGCACTCCTCCATTTATATTTCAAATTTCCCCATTAAACACTTATATAATTCATTATGTTAAGACTACAGATACTAATGAATAACTTAAATTACTCATGAATTTAATTTAATGATTAATTTCCTTTAGAGCAATACTTAACTTATTTCATGCGTCATATTTATAAATCTACTGGCCTGGTTTGCACATGAAAACTTATAAGTTTCTCACAAAAAGGGTCATCATCAATCTCTATATTAAGACATGGATTCCATCAACTAATTGATTATTTCACCAATATATATTATTATTATCCAACTTACCAGGTATATTGACCCATCTCAGAATCTCACCTTTTAATAAATCAAAATGATAAGTAATACATACAGCTCATAATCATTATATTAGGATTAAGAATATAAGTACATTTTATTATGTAGAGAACATGCTTTTATTAGTCACCGAAGCATCTATCTCTACTTTGTCTCGTTCAATACATACAAAATGTACTAGCACGAGAAGTTAAAACTATACTGTTCTCTTAATCAAGATAAATTACATATAATCTCGTGTTACATCTTCTTGATAGTTTTTCCAAATTTTCATCTAGATTGTGAACTACAATTTTACCTTATAAGAACCGATGATTTGATCTTTTCTGTATAAGTTTAAACTCTATACACCAAATCATCTACTATATAAGTTAAGGACACATATATGAAAAAATGATTAATTTAATGTAACACTTTATTGAATTGAATAAATAACTAAATAATTATTCAACAAATAATACTATATCTAAATGCATGGTTAATAGTATATCCTAACAAAGTGGACTTCTGACCTTTTATTAAGTATGATTAATCCTTGTTATCTCTCATATGTATGAAATCAAATATTTTGGGGTAAAATTTCATCCTTGTAGGCTTTGATCATGAGATGTTGAATTGCATAATGTTCTTATGGTAACATCTCGACTTGTGAATTGTGAATTTTGAACTACATGGTAATTTTAAACTCATTTGTTGAGTTTATTAATATTGTGATATGGATGGAATTACGTTATGGATACTTGAGCACTTGAGAGTTGTTTAATTTTTGATTGTTGGTAAATACATGCGTGATTCACATGGATATCTTGCATACTTTATTGCCATGAAAATTATTATTATGTTATCTTTTATGTATTTTCTTGAGTCACACCCCAACATTTTTTTTAACTAAGATTGAGTCATCCTTCACATGATATACAATTTTAATTGATAATTCTTAATTGAGCATAAATGTTAAAATTAATTTCTAAGTGTGGGAATAGAAATGGAGATGATAAAAGGTCGCAGTTCTAATGTAATATATTATAAAAGTTAGATTGACCAATGACTTTTAGGTTGTATATACATACTAGGAACAATTTCTAAGTATTTAAAGTATATTAGATGTGATTTAGAGTTATAAAGGATCTTTTACATCAAGTCAAGTCAAAAGAATTTCTACTGACTATTGATCCGTATGAGTTGATAGAAGGGTCAAATTCAAATGACCATATCTCCTAAAGTATAATGTGTTAGGTGACTCATAATATATCTAATTAAATATCTTAAAATTAGCTTTCCAATGCATCTTATTTCGGCTTAATCAGAGTTTGACGTAGAAAGTTATGACCATTTTACTGAAGACCTGCAGAGCTATCTGAAGATCCGCGACAGCTCCGCATTGCGAACCTGATGCGAAACCTTTATGGATAAGGTAAATGATGTCCCTTTATTTTATTTTGAGTGTACTTCTATCCCAAAATCTTTGGGATCTATTTAAGGTCCCAAAATGCATAAAATGTCTGTTTTCATGATTAAAACCCTCGCCTTCACTCCTAAACATAAATGCTCAAGAATCGTAAAAAAAGTTATCAAGTTAAGATTAACTTTCAAGATTCCTCATCAAGGTAAGTTATTCTTCATAAATTTTAAGCTACCTGACCTAAATTTCATTAGCTATTCATGAATCCCTAATAGAATCTTAAATCATAACCTAGGGTTTCAAGAAAACAAATTCAAGAATCTCGAGAAAAGATTTCTTGATTCTTCTTTTCACGAATTAGGGTTCTTCTGCAATAACTCTAAAGATTCTAAGTCAAGAATTCAAGAATCAAAGAGAAGCCCTTCAAACAACAAGTTTTTCCACTCTTAAAAAACTACTGCGATCGATGATTTTCTCTAAGAAAGCAAGTATTCATCAAATTTTGATTGTAATATCAACTTTCTGGGCATGTAAAGCTAACCTAAAGCATACGATTGTTCTTCCATGTGCCACTTTGAGTAAATTGAGTACATGATTGAAGATGATGAGTTATATGTGAAAATCCTTGAGTATTCTGCTGAGATTCTTCTAAATTCATATATTTTTTCTTAAATTGATGATCATCATAAACTTGATTTACTACATATGTTGTTTCATAAATGATTTCACAAAATTCTATGTCCATTTTACTAAAGATGGCAAGAATGAATTTAGGGGATAAGTCTAGAGCCTTGACAATGATGATGTTAGTGATGTTGTGATTGTGGTCCAAATTTTTGAGAGTCTTGATGATGAAGTTGATGAGAATGATGTGCATGAGTCTTAAAACTGGAAACTAAATTCTAAAAGAATGTTTTGAGTCCTTGATGTTGATGTTGATGAGATGAGTTGATGCTGATAATCTGAGTTGATGTTGATGTACTAAGTCCCTATCAGACCGATAATTAGAAATCTTGATGATGATGTTATATGAGCATGTCGAGTTTGGAGAGGAGTATTGAGCACCAAAATGGGTGGGAGTGAATCCCACTCGAACTCATTAACTATGTGGCCCGCATAGGAAAGGATCGAACCGCAATATGGATGTTTTCTTTGTCTAAAAAGAGGACTGATGTTATTTCTTGTGGATCTACTGATGGTGATGTCCTCTACCCCGGGAAGGGTACTAGATGGATGTGGCAACGACATCACTTCGTTATATCATCATCGGCTCATAGGTGATGGTTGTTAGTTAGAGAAACCCCTAGTTAGGTTTCTCACTGATAGGAATCTGATGTTGATGTGATGATATGATTCTTCATGGATGTTGATGATTTACTGTCTGCGCCTTATCCTTATCCTAGACGGGCATTGGTCCTTCAAGTTAAGTTCAGTCGAGTTTCCTTGAGATGAGTCTGGTGTATTGATAATGTTGAGATGAGATGTTGATGAGTCATTGCTCTACTCTTTATTCTTGCTTTAGATAGATAATTGACATTCTTATGGAGTATGATGTTAAGTTGATGTTATGCGTATATTATTCTACTTCTTTCTATATCATTCATCTATTTTACATACCAGTACATTCCACGTATTGATGTCCCCTTTTGGACTGCATCATTTTATGATGCAGAGGCAGATATTAGAGATCATCAATAGGTGCTTCGTTAAGAATCTATTCGCATTCAGCTGATCGGTGAGACCTCTTTGTTTTTGGAAGATTTCTATTTTATTATTATCTAGCTTGAGTGAGTACTTTATTGTCCTTGAGTGGGTAACCATGGCCTGTTGTGGTACCATCTAGATTTTAGAGGTAGAGGTTTCATTAACATTGAGTAGAGGATGTTGAGTATTGCTTTTTTTCCAACTCTTCTTTATTGGAAATTGACTTTTTATATAAAGACTTGATTACTTTAATTACATTATAGCCTTTTCCATGAGAATGTTCCTTCTGCTATTGAGTATGAGGTGACGGTAAGGCCAAGTGGTTTGCTCGGGGACTAGCAATAGTCTCTGAGTATCGGCCACGCCAAGGGTACCCTCCTGGTGCGTGACAAACTTGGTATCAGAGCACAGAGTTCAAGTGTCCTAGGGAGTCTATGTAACCGTTTCTAGTAGAGTCCTTATTATTGTTGTGAAGCACGCCACATCCATAATAGGGAGTCTATGTACATTAGGAAAAGTTTCCCTTCTTTCAAATTCTAAATCCTGTGATAGAGCTATTTCATAAGAAATCTACGATGATTTGTACGTTGCTCTAAACTTTTCAACTATGACTCATCCACGAGGCAATAGAGACAGTGATGTTCAAACTCTTATAGATGAGATCCTGTGAGATAAAGTAATCTGAATGGTAGAGAGACTACACCAGGCTTGAGAGAAGCCAACTAGTGTGCGAAGTTGATTGACTAGAAAGAGTGCACTATTACTCATATGAATTATGTATT
This sequence comes from Solanum rostratum, assembly GCA_029948455.1. Classification (NCBI taxonomy): domain Eukaryota; kingdom Viridiplantae; phylum Streptophyta; class Magnoliopsida; order Solanales; family Solanaceae; genus Solanum; species Solanum rostratum. Next base: position 9,364,721 of record CM057055.1, on the reverse strand, counting down.
TGAGTTAGCTCTAGATGTACGTAGACCTTTTTTAAAAACGAATTGCATCCGACGTGACCCATGAGAGAGGAACTTATGTCTCTAAAGAGTTTAATGTTACCACCTAAGAGTGAGATGTGAGGTCTTATAAACCCTGAGTAGAATCGAATCATCCCAGAGTTAGAAGGATAATGATGGAAAGAAAGGGACAAGATAGCAAGAGTGATGGCTGATTGAGGCTTGTAGCAAGAGTTACGTATTTATTAGGCAAGTAATGAGGTGGTGAATCGATTTCCATAAGTTTGATGAGAGAGTCGTAAGTACCCTATGATTTTCATGATGAGGTATAGAGGAAGAGTTGTTGTTAGAATGTGGTAGAGCGTGCTCAAACTAGAAGGAAGTTATGTTGATATATTGTAGTATTCATACTATTGAGGTTGAAGTGTAGATGTTGAATAGGGGAAAAGAGTTCTTTCAATGTGATAGATCTAAATTAGGCTTATAATTTTTAATTGTGAGTTCATAAGACTCATCGAGTTATGAGCTTAGTCAAATAAGGAGATATGATTAAAAAGGTGAGTGGTAACGAGTTATGAGGAAGGGGTGTGTTGATTGGATACTCGCTATGAGATTTTAGAGGATTATGTTCCATAAATTTTTGCCAACTAGTTGTAAGTTAGCATTAGAGAGGTGTGTAATGCACATGTTATTGCTAAACCCTAAGCTTGAAATTTGAGGAGTAGTGTTAAAGAGGAGATAACATCATGAGAGTGATAGCCTTAGTTGGAGATTTTCTCCAAGAGGCTTTCTATAGTGTATGTTCGAAAAGAAGTTGTTGATTTGTGAGGAACTGATCCTATGGGCAGGGTACAAAATCCCCTTAGGTAAGACAAGTGAGACGATAATAGCTCAATATATAAGAAGAGGCTTGAGATATGTATCCATAATTGTGAAAAGATGTGTGAAGCTCTAAGTTATAACTGTTATAAGAATCTAGATAGTATACTTGAGTTGTCGAAGTGGAGCAGGCTGATGTAAGTAATCTTAATCATAATGAGTAGCTAAATTGATTTGGGGCTTATCAATAGATGATGAAAAATTTTCCATGATCAACTAATTCTTATACAATTAAATTTATGAAAGCACAGAAGTTGAGCATTAGTAGGCAAAAGAAGAGGTTAGATTATAAGAGTTGTGAGAAGTGGTTATATACACCATAGGAATAGCAAGTATAGAGAGATTTCCATAGAGACTGGAAGGAGCTAAGAGTGATAGCGTTGAAAAGAGTCCATGTGGCTAGTTATATGTATGCGACTATGGCATAATAGAAGAGTTTAAGATATTCTCGTGGATAGTCTTTCCTTGACCATGTGGAGGTATATGCTTATAGCCTAGCAGAGGAAATCGATTTACAAGCTTAGAGTAATGACCTTGAGAGCTAAGGGGTAGATGATGTAACACTCGATAAAATTACCAAAATACCCCTAGAGGAGGGGTATGCACGTAACACATCTTCCAATGCTTGTACAAAAAATTCAAAGACGGATTTGTGATCAACACGAAATATTGAGTGGAAAAATGATCTCCGTCGATTTTTATAGCAACTGGATCAAGAGATAATGTTTTGATCTAAAAATTGAAATAGTGTCGGTGCGCAATAGAGGCACGTCGCTCTCCTGTAGGGGAGTGAAACTAATGTTTTTTTCAACATTTTTGACGAGACTAGAAAAACTCATTCAGAAAGTTTTTGAAGAAAAATACATTGGTGTGCGATCAGTCCGCTTTAGGGACTGGTTTATTTCGAACCTAGAAAATTTCTGAACTTTGTGAGGGGCATTCCGTTCAATTTCTAACCCCTCCTAAACTCAATACACAATCAAATTGTACCGTTTAAACGTAAAAAGGGTCTAAAACCCCATTCGAAGTCCTTCTCTAACAATTGAACAAGACTAGGGCTTGAGAGAAGAGGAGAAGAGCTTGAGATGGAAGGATTCAAGAGAGAATAAAAGTTCTTGATTATGATGTCATCTTACGCGTGCACTAACCTTCGGCTTGTTATGCCATTGTTGATGGTAGGATTTACTGTATCAAGTTTTAAAGGTATAATCGTACTTATTTTGCATGGAGAGGTAGTAGTTTCGGGGTTTCATCAAAGGGGGAGATGATGAGTTCCTCCACGTCTAAATAGTGATGCTGATAATAGGGGACTTAGAGTGAGGGTAGATGAGAATGAGTGAATGTATCCCCATTGTGATATTGGTGTTAAATTGTGTCATGTAGGGATAGAGGTGGGGAGGAGGAAAGAGATGAGATTGTATTGATACAAAATAGATAGCTAAGACTATTTTGGTGTGACTTTGAGTGAGAGCTCATTGAATAGTGGAGGTAAAAGTGACAAGTAGGCTTGAAAAATTCTAAGACATAGTTAAAGTGGTTAGGGTGATAGGCTTGTATGTGTGGTTGTTATTATGTGAGTATAGATGAAAAACTGTTAAAGACTTCATAATAAGGGTTTCGAGTATAGAGCTGAGTATTGAGGATTAGCTTTGTATGAATATGATCATCTTAGAAATAGCACCTTGAGGCGCAGAACTAGGCTTGAATTGAAGAGGTGGAGGTGGTTAGGTGGAGATTTGAATAAGAGTTATGAGCTTGCATTGATAGAGTAAAGTGCCATAAAAAAGAGCATGATTCAGGTGGGGACTTGAGCATGAGAGTGTCCACAGAGGCTTGTTTATACAATGGTCCTATTCTCGATTAGATTTGATGGCTTCCTTCCTGATTTTGAAAGACTAATTATCGAGGTGTTCAAATGATTCAAATTGATTGAGTTCTGACGATCCATTCCTGCCTAATGGTGAGAATGTCTAAGATAATATCTCTACTCTTGATCTGGACTCTATTTTAGTTGATGTGTCAATTCCTGATTCTGAATAGAGATGCTTTAAGATTGATGAGGAGTCAAAAGTTTGATTGATTGAGTGAGTTTTGAGAAGAGTTTTGTTTTTATGCGTGCATTGATGTCACCTTTACTCGTCATTCAAGGACGAATGATCCCATGGAGGAGATAATGTAACACCCAAACATTTTTTTAACTAAGATTGAGCCATCCTTTATATGATATACGATTTTAATAGATAATTCTTAATTGAGCATAATGTTAAAATTAATTTCTTTTGCAGTCCTAATGTAAGATTTTATAAAACTTAGATGGACCAATGACTTTTAGGTTGTATATAGATTCTAGGAACCATTCCTAAGTATTTAAAGTATATTAGATGTGATTTAGAATTACAAAAGAATCTGTTACATTAAGTCAAGTACAACGAATTTTTACCGACAAAGTTTTCATATGAGTTGATAGAAGGGTCAAATTCAAATGACCATATCTCTTAAGGTATAATGCATTAGGTGACCTATAATATATCAAATTAAGATCTTTGAATTAGCTTTCCTGCGCAACTTATTTCTCCTTAATTAGAGTTTAGCAAAGAAAGTTATGACCATTTTATTGAATACCTACAGAGCTGTCTGAAGATTCGTGATAGCTCCGCGTTGCGAACCTGATGCCGAAACCTTTCTGGATAAGCTAAATGACGTCCTTTTATTATATTTTTAGTGTAATTTTATCCTAAAACCTTTTGGGGTCTATTTAAGGTCCCAAAACGCATAAAACATCAGTTTTCATAATTAAAACCCTCTCTTTCACTCCTAAACATAAACGCTCAAGAATCGTCATAAAAGTCATCAAGGTAGGATTAACTTTCAGGATTCATCATCAAGGTAAGTTATTCTTCATAAATGTTAAGCTACTCAACCTAAATTTCTTTAGCTTTTCATGAATCCCTAATAGAATCTTAAATCATAACCTAGGGTTTTAAGAAAACGAATTCCAGAATCCCAAGAAAGGATTTCTTGATTCTTCTTTTCACGAATTAGGGTTCTTCATCAAGAACTAAATATTTTAAGTCAAGAATTCAAGAATCAAAGAGAAGCCCTTCGAACAATATCTTTCCAAGTTCTTCCACTCTAAAAGAAGTACCGAGATCGAAGATTTTCTCCAATAAAGCTAGTATTCATCAAATTTCGATTGTAATATCAACTTTCTAGGTATGTAAGGCTAACCTAAAGCATGAAATTGTTCTTCCATGTTCCCCCTTTGAGTAAATTGAGAAGATGATTAGTTATATGTGAAAATCCTTGTGTATTCTACTGAGATTCTTCTTAATTCATGTATTTTTCTTAAATTTATGATCGTCATAAACTTGATTTACTGCATAAGTTGTTTTTCATTATTGATTTTACAAAATTCGGTGTCTATTTTACTAAAGAAGGCAAGAATGAACATACGGGATGAGTCTAGAGCCTTGACGATGATGATGTTGTGATTATGGTCAAAATTGTTGAGAGTCTTGATGATGATGTTGATGAGAATGATGTTCATGAGTCCGAAAACTTGAAACTAAATTCTAAAAGAATGTTTCGAGTCCATGATGTTGGTGTACTATGTCCCTATGGGGCCAATAATGAGAAATATTGATGATGATGTTTTATGAACATATCGAGTTCTGGGAGGAGTATTAAGCACCGAAATGGGTGAGAGTGAGTCCCACTTGAACTCATGAACTACATGTCCTGAGTAGGAGAGGATCGAACCATAATACGGATGTTTTCTTTGTCCCAAAAGAGGATCGATGTTATTTTTTGTGGATCCACTGATGGTTACGTCCTTTACCCCAGGCAGGGTGATGGATGGATGTAGCAATGACATCGCTTCGTTGTATCATCACCGGATCATAGGTGATGGTTGTCGACTAGAGAAACTCCCAGTTAGGTTCCTCACTGATAGGACTTTGATATTGATGTGATGGCATGAGTCTTGATAGATGTTGATAATTTACTGTCTACTCTTTATCCTTATCCTAGACGGGCATTGGTCCATCGAGTTAAGTTGAATCGAGTTTTCTTTAGATGAGTCCGATGTATTGATGATATTGAGATGAGATGTTGATGAGTCATTTGTCTACTTTTTATTCTTGCTTTAGATAGACAATTGATATTTTTATGGAGTATAATATTGAGTTGATGTTATGCCTGTATTATTCTACCTATTTTTGTTTCATTCTGCTATTTTATATACCTGCACGTTCCACGTACTGATATCTCCTTTTGGACTGCATCATTTTATGATGTAGAGGCAGGTATTAGAGATCATGAACGGTGCTTCATTGAGGATCTATTCGTATTCAAGCTAACCGGTGAGACCTCCTTGTTTTCAGAGGATTTCTATATTATTATTATCTAGCTTGAGTTAGTACTTTATTTTCCTTCAGTTGGGTAACCATGGTCTTTTGTGGTACCATCTAGATGTTAGAGGTAGATGCTTCATAGTCATTGAGTATAGGATGTTTAGTATTACTTCTTTTCCAACTCTTCTTTATTGGAATTAACTTTTTATATGATGTCTTGATTACTTTATTTATATTACAGTCTTTTCCTTGAGAATGCTCCTTCCACTGTTGAGTATAAGGTGACAATGAGGCCAAGTGATTTTCTCGGGGACTAGAAAAAGTTCTCTGTATACCAGTCACGCCAAGGGTACCCTCCTGGGGCATGACAGCTTTTTGATCCATTGAAAATGAATAGCGGAAGGAAAATGATTTCAGCTAGTGAAAGAGAAAAGAAAGAAAAGAAATGAAAAGCTGAAGGGAAATGGTTCTCGCTAGCTATGAAAGTAAGTGCTAAAGGAAAATGGTTCTGGTGGATACATGGTCTATGTGTGGCCCCCATGGGTTCCATTCTGAGGCATGATTATGATAAGAGAATGTGTATCATAGGACAAACATGCGTAATGAGTATTTGACATTGCATCACATTATTTACATTTCATGGCATTCACTCTATCTCATATTACTCTGGCTTGCTATTATTATATGAAATATTTTTTAGGCTGGATATCTATTGTAAAATTTGACTTGTTTATTGTTGGACTCTTTCGAGATGTGAAGCTATGTGATGAATTTATCTATATCCTTGTGATTTCTCCATGATGGATACATTGTGTTTGGACGTTTCTGAGTGCAGATTTTTAGTTCGGCGGTATGTAGTTGGGTGTTAAGAAGTACTTGTGTTCTTCTTTGCTTTACTTTAGGTTAGTTCCATTTGTTGAGTACCTATTGTTTGGTACTCCTCCAATTGCTATATTTTTGTAGGTTGCGAGCCTAGCCCCTCTTATTAGACTTTTCTCATTACAGGATCGAGCTTCTGTGTTACTCTTGAGGTAGTTGATTATGTATTTAGCAAACTTTTGAGGAATTCATTATTATGTCATGTTCTATTTGAGAACTACACATTTGAAACTTGTATTTCTTTGAGTATTTTGTATTTAGAGGCTTGTACATGTGACACCAATCTCGGAAAGGTTTTAGTTTTTTATTCAATATGCTTTTATCAATCATATTTAGATTGTTTATCTTCTGCTTATATATTTAAGTTGGGCTAATAAGTGTTTGGCTGACACACCTTTGTGGGTGCGGTGAGTGCCATCACGCCGGATTTTCGGGTCATGACAAATGGTTGTAGTGTTTAGGGTATTTATAAAGCTAACAAAAATATGACTATAATTAGTGTTGTTTAAAAGAAATTTTATTTATGCAATTGTTAATAACTTCGTAGAAAAACAAATTGTATCTCAACGATATTAAAAGAAGGATTTTCTACTGTTTCAAGGACATATGTAAAACAAACTCTGAAAATCCAACATAAACAAAATATAGGATATTTTAAAAATACTTTAAAACTAAGTTCCTCTATGTCGTGATATAATCATTGAACATGTTATGGATGACTACATAAAATATTGTGTATATGAAAAATACTTTTTATGTAAAATAATATACATATAATATAGTGTGTGTTGTAGATTTTCCATCCACATCATATACTTGATATCCAAATATATAGCCATATATTATACATGGTGCATGGAAAATACATAGCCATATGTTATACTTGAAGTTCAAGTATATACAAGTATATAAATGGCCATCATCCTGAAACAATGAAGCTAGAATAAGAGAAAAGAAAATAATACTACGGTTTCTGTAATTGTTCTTCTTATTTTAGCCTAATATCATATCCCTCATGAATTCTTTATTATGTGGTACTTATATTTTGTATCCTCTATGTATTTAGAGAGGACTTGTTTAATCTTGGGAAAAATTTCACGTTGCTGAAATAGTTGTTGAAATAATACAACAACAGAAATTTTTGCCACTACCAATGTCAGTGCTACCCCCATTTCTCGAGTCTTAATTTTCTAATCATATGCCAAATCATTTTCAGATGTGTCAAATATTAAAATTTTCAACAGTGAAAATTTCAAAGATGACAAGAACGTGTTTTTTCACTACTCGATATTCATGATGTTGCACATGCATTATTATATTCATGGCCTGGTACAGATGTTAATAACAAAATTCTTGAATCGTGGCAATATGCCTATAAGGTATGTCCTCATACTATTTTACAAACTATTTCTAACGAACGTGTTACACCCAGTAAAATTACAAAAATATCCCTAGGGGAGAGCTGCTCATATAACACGTCTTCCTAAAAGTTTTTGGAATATCTGAGGCTGGAAATGCAATTATCATAAAGATTGTGTGAGAAAATAGTCTTGGTTGATTTTTAGAGTAACTCGATCAAAAAATAATTTTTCGAAGCAAAAACGCAATTCCTGAAAAGTGCGCGACATGTCCGCATCATAGATTTGTCGTGGATTTGAACTTTATGGTGATTCCAATATTTTCTATGGGATTAGAAACTCGATTGGAAAATATTCGATAAAAATTGCACATGGAGTGCCCAAGTCCGCAATGCGAACTTGGTTTTCCGTAGTGCAAATTTTCAGTTCTTTTAGGGTCCGGACTATTCCCTACCCCTCCTAGACTTAACCCATGACCAATATAGGTCATTTTAAGCGTAACAAAGATTTTTAAACCCATTTCTAAGACTTCTAAATGATCTAACAAAAAATATGGCTAAGAAGAGGAGAAGAGAAGCTAGGAATTTGAACATTTGGAGCCAAAACATGTGCAAATCAATTGTCAAACTTCATCCCAGGTATATAAGGCTAAACTAAAGCATGAAATTATTCTTCTATGTGCCTCCACTGATGATGATAGAAAGATTGTGAAAGTATTGAGTCTTCGTGTACTTTCCTTTGACTGTTCTCCGGTGCATTATATACATTATATGTATTTTCATATGTTGATGATCATCATAAATTTGATTTACTGAATAAATAGTTTTACTTGAGTTATTTCACATTATAAAAGATTGCATGAATGAACATAGATATTGAGTCTGGAGCCTTGATTTGAGAATGTTGATTGTGATTGTGATGTGAGCTTGACGATAGGTTGATAGAACTTGATAATCCTGTAAGTCTTAAAATATGAACTCTAAAGATTGGTCTAAATTAACATCCTCCTAAATGATTGTCTAATTCAAGCTTGAAAGGTTGATGAGATTGATTTATCGAATTGTTGAAAGATTGATTAAATAGAAATGACGAGTTGAAAGAGACCATTAAGAGACTCACTGATTGTTGATTGCAAATGGATCATTTTATGAGCATTGAGTCTTGGGAGGTGTATCGAGCATGGAATTTAGCAACATTACGTGCAATCCGAACTCAATAACTACATCGCCAAACATAGTAGAGGATTGAAATCGTTAAGTCGGATGTTTCCTCTTGATAGGTCCTGAAAGAATAGAGGACTTGATTTATTGGATCCATTGTGGGTCGATTCGTTCTTTACCTTGACAAGTAATAAACGGTTGTGGCAATATCAATTAGATTTTTGTATAATAATTGGCTCATAAGTGACTTTTATCGGATAAAAGAAACTCCCATAGACTGGTTTAGATTCGTATTGATTTGTCATTATCTACTCTCTATTCTTGCTTTATATAGACATTTGACATCCCGATTGACTTCCTTATCTCTTGATTGGAGTTCGCTAAGTTGATGGTATTCTACCTTGATGCATGTTTTATTCAGTCATTTTATATACTTGAATATTTCACATAATGATGTCTATTTGGACTGCACCATTTAATGATACAAAGACAGGTACAGAGATCATCAACAGGCGCACTATTGAAGATCTACTGCAGTCAAGCTGATTTGCTGAATCCTCCCCTACTTTCGGAGGTGGCACATTTACACTTTCATTCTAGATTGAGCCTAGTATTTTATTTCCTTTTGGATTGAGGTAGCCATGGCCTGTTATGTTATCGTCTAGACAGTTTAGATAGAGGCTTCATACACTAGATTTTTTAGTTGTGATTGGTTTTGATTTGGATATTTTTTTGCAATAGTTTCTTTCATACTAGTTTTATTGATTTGACTTGACATATTGCATATTGAGATTATCCACCTATTATCTTATTTAGCCTTCTGTTGATATGTTAAATGTTGAATAAATGAATGTTATGAGGCCAAGTGGTTTGCTAGGGGACTAGCAATAGTCTGTGAATGTCTGCAATGCAAGGGTACCCTCTCGGGGCGTGACAAACTTGGTATTAGAGCACAGAGTTGAAGTGTTCTAGAGAGTCTATGAAGTCGTATTTAGTAAAGTCTTATTTATAGGTGTGTTGTGCATCACACTTCATAAGTAGGAGCCTATGGGATATTAGGAATGTTTACCTTCTTCATATTCTGATTTGTGCGGTAGAGTTAAACTCTATCGAAGTTCTCTTCTAATTCGTGTGCTACACATTTGCAGAATTGTGATCATGCCTCCAAGAAGCATTGCTAGAGGAGGAGAATGTCCGGCTAGACAGAATGCTAACTAACCTGAGCAGCAAAATCAGGATTAACACATAGGCACAGTTGTCCTTGAACAGCTACCACAGTCTGACATCTCAAATGTTGAGCTTCGCCACGCCATCCAGACTTTGAGCAAGGCTGTGGCAGCATCGGTCACTAGATAAGGAGCAGGCAAACAAGATGCTCCTAAGACATCCAGGGTTCAAGCGTTCTTGAGGATGAATCCACCTAAATTCACAGGGTCTCGCACAATGAGGATCCTTTGAACTACATTGATGAGCTACCAAAATTCTTCTAGGTAATGCATGTGACCAATGTTGATAGCGTTGAGTTGGCTGCCTACCCGCTTAAAGGTGTTACGAGACTGTGGCTTGACCAGTGGATATAGGGTAAAGGAGAGGGTGCTCCAATTCTTACGTGGGTATTGTTGTAGGAAGCTTTCTTGGGGTGTTTCTTCCTATGAGAGTTGAGAGAGGCCAAGGTAATATAGTTCTTGAATCTGAAATAGGCCCCATGACGGTGAAGGAGTATGATCTTAAATTCATCTAGTTGTCCTACTACGCTCCTAAGATAGTGGCAGACATGAGAAGCTGCATGGGTTTGTATGTTGATGGTTTTAATAAGTGGCCAAAGAAAGATAGGAAAGGAGTTATGCTTTTAAGTCACATGGACATAGGTAGGTTGATGATCTATGTGCCGCAAGAGGATAAGGAAATGCAACAAGATAGAGAAGAGATAAAAAAAATAAGAGGGATAAAACATCTAACAATAAGGTTAGGAGGAGAGGAAATGGGAATGGTAGTAGGTTTCAGTTTAGGCCAACACATTTATCTGCCAGTGCACTGATGCCCCGAAATTAGAATGAATAGAAGTCCCCCAATTTCAAAACTAAGGGATCTCAATCACAAGCTAGTATGGCTCTAGGTTCACAGGGTAAGCCACCATGTGGCAAGTGTGGCAAACTACACTTGGGGAAATGCCGTGAGGAAGGAGATGCATGTTACAAGTATGGCCAAATGGGTCACTTTCAGAGGGATTGTCTGACATGGACTAATAAGGCTCAATATTCTGCACTGGTACCACCAGCTAGAGAAATTTAGAAGGGTGCTACTCCTAGAACAAGTGGGGATACAAACTTTGTATGCCTTGGGTAGTCGCCAAAGATCAGGAAGTTGCACCAGATGTTGTGAAGGGTATGCTTCGAGTCATTAACATTGATTGTTAAGCATTACTTGATCTGAGTGCCACTTTGTTTTACATAACTCCTAAGGTTGCTATTAGATTTGAGATTCTTCCTGAGTGTTTGCTTGGACCTTTTGTTGTTTCCACTCCTATTTATGAGTCTATCCTGGCCGAAAGGGTTTACAGAGATTGTGTAATATCCATCCATCATAGGGATATCTTTGCTTATTTGATGAAGTTAGAGATGATTGATTAGGATGTGATATTTTCCTCCATTGATTGTAGGACAAGAACTGTTAAATTTCAATTCCAGAATGAATCGATTCTAGAGTGGAAGAGAAATTCTGCTGCACCTAAGGGCAGGTTTATTTCCTTCCTTAGGGCCATAAAATTAAACTCTAAAGGTTTTATATATCATTTCGTGCGAGTTAAGACTGATGATATAGAGTCTTCACCCATTGAGTCAATCCCCATTATGAATGAGTTTCCTGAAGTGTTTCCTGAGGATCTTCCTAGAGTCCCTCCTAATAGGGAGATTGACTCTGAGATTGATGTTCTTCCTGATAATCAGCCTATGTCAATTCCACCTTATAGGGTGGCCCTTGCTAGACTTAACCTGTGACCAATATAGGTCGTTTTTTGCATAATAAAGGTTTTTAAACCCATTTCCAAGCCTTCTAAGCATTCTAACGAAAGACTAAGGCTAAGAAGAGGAGAAAAGAAATATGAATTCAAATAATTGGAGCAAAAACCTATGCAAATGGATTGTCAAACATCATCCCAGGTATGTAAGACTAAACAAAAGCATGAAATTGTTCTTCCTTGTGCCCCCACTAAGGATGATAGAAAGATTGTGAAAGCATTGAGTTTCTATGCATGTTTCTTTGAATATGTTCTTATAAATTATATACATTCTATATATTTTAATATGTTGATGATCATCATAAACTTGATTTACTGAATAAATACTTTTACTTAAGTTATTTCATAAACCCTACATATTACTTCATAAAAGATTGCATGCATAAACATAGGGATTGAGTTTAGAGCCTTGATTTGAGAATATTGATTGTGATTGTGATGTGAGCATGATGATAAATTAATAGAACTTGGTAATCCAGTGATTCTTAAAATCTAAACTTTAAATATTGGTCTAAATTGAAAGTCCTCTTATGTGATTTTCTAATTAACTCTTGAAAGGTTGATGGGATTGATCTATTGAATTGTTGAAAGATTGATTCAATAGAACTGATGAGTTGAAAGATTCCATTAAGAGACTCACTGATTTGTTGATTGAGAATGTATCATTTTATTAGCATTAAGTCTTGGGAGGAGTATCGAGCACCGATTTGAGTATGAGTAAGTCCAACTCAAACTCAATAAGTACATCGACAAACATAGAAGATGATTGAAACCGTTAAGTTTGATTTTCCTCTTGATAGCTCCCTGAAAGTATAGAGGACTTGATTGATTGGATCCATTATGGTTGATTCTTTCTTTATCTTAGCAAGTAATAAACAGATGTGGTAACATCAACAAAATTGTTGTACGATCATTGACTCATAAGTAATTATTATCGGATAAGAGAAACTCTCATAGAAGTTCTATGTTGATAGTACTATGATTGGAGTGGACTGGTTTGGATTTGTATTGATTGGTCATTGTCTACTCTTTTCTCTTACTTTAGATAGACATTTGACATCTTGATTGAGTTCCTTATCTCTTTATTGGAGTTATTTGAGTTGATCGTATTCTACCTCGATGCATGTTTGATTCAGCCATTTCACATACTCGTACATTCCACATAATGACATATATTTGGACTGCATCATTTACTGATGCAGAAATAAGTACTAAAGATCATCAATCAGTGCACCATTGAGGATTTATTGCAATCAACTGATTTGGTAAGTCCTCACCTGCTTCCAGAGGATGCACATTTACACTTTCATTCTAGCTTGTCTAGTATTTTATTTCGTTTTTGATTGAGGCAGTCATGACCTGTCATGGTACCATCATGACAGTTGTTTAGATAGAGACTGCATAGACTAGATTGTTGAGTTGCGATTGATTTTTATTTGGATATTATTTTGGTCTAGTTTCTTTCAAACTACCTTATTTATTTGACTTGACCTTTTACATATTAATTGTCCACCTATTATCTTCTTTAGCCTTCTGTAGATATGTTGAATGTCGAATGAATGAATGTGATGATGCGAAGTAGTTCGCTTGGGGATTAGCAATAGTCTCTAAGTGTTGGCCACACCAAGGGTACCCTCCCAGGGCATGACAAAACTGTTCGATGTATATTGTAGCTGCAAAGAAGCAAAAGTTATTTAGGAAGCCTTAATAAAAAAGTTCACTACTGAAGATGTTATCAAACAAAAAGTTTATGGTTGGGAGATTTTATTAATGGCAGATGAGTAACGAGAAGGAGATGAAAATTCAAATCAATGAACATAAAAAATTGCTTGACGACTTGAAATTTGAAGAAATCATGTTACCAGAAAAAAATATTGTTAGAGTGCCAATTCAAAAAATTCCTGACTCATGGAATGATTATAAAAATAGCTTACATCATAAGTAGACAAATTTCACTATTGAGGAAATAGTGATTCACATTCTAATTGAAGATACCAATAGAAAGGAGTCATTTAAAACAAAGGAGTTGGGACTCAAGAAAAATTTAGTATAAGGTTAATGCAGAAACAACAATAGGTATGATAATAAGTATCTAGGTTACAAGCCTTATTACCCCAATTTTAAGAAAAAAGGAAGGCTCATGTTTTACTTGTGAAAAATCAAATTATCATGCCACACAATGTAGGAAGAGAATAAAAAATGACAGAGAAAAAAGTTATCCTCCCAAAGCTAATTTAGCTGAGGAGATGAAAACATTAAAGCTGTCATTTTTCATGTAAATGTTGTAGTAGAATCAGTGCACCGAGTTAGATTTGCAATATTCTTTCTTCATTCTGACTTTTCAAATTTTGAAGTATTACAATGGCATTAAACTCAAACATATAAGAGTCACCAACAAATATTGTTCCAACCAATTTAAGTGTTAGTCTAGTAACTATGATTATTGACTCAATTACCAGTTCTTTCTCAACCTAGAAGAATATTATTCTTTTGCCTTTTTCTGCATTCCAGGCTTGATAGCCCTAAAACGTTGTGTTAAGGATGTATGGGGTGTCTAGAAACTCAAAGACGAAGATACACTTCATTAGAAAAAAAAAAAAGAGAATGACTTCTGCTGGAATTTGTACTGGGCGCCTCGCGACAACCCATTTGGAATGTGTCAAAATGACGCTTTTTGGCCATATTCTCAGTGTTTAAAATGAACTAGGCTTGGTTAAAGTATCTAAATGAAAACTGAAAAATATCATTGATATACTATATTAAAAAAATATTTACCATCTATAACAATAATAATTGTTTTGTTAGACATTTATAATACAATTTTAATATATATTACAAAAAATTATTTATAAAATCTATATAGTACAAGTTTTATTAATGGATAATACATCTATCACATACTTTAAAATATTTATAAGATATTGTGTTAATTTCTTATCAAACAAGTGCAATATATTTTAAAACACTTATAATACATTTATATTACATGCATAACTCACTTTTAACACAAGTACAAAATTATTATATTGTTATGTATTGCTAAATGATAATAAATAACTCACTAAAATAAGTAATTATTTATTTAAAAGTGTTCGCCCAAGTAATTTTCCATGAAATTAGTGCTCATGCATTCTGCCTACTTTTTCACAAGACATGAACATCATCTATATATAAGAAATATTTGATGATATATGGTTTACTATATATTTGCACCTCATAAAATCAAAGTACTTAGGAAGAAATAATATATATCTCTTATTACACTTTGATTGTCATTTTCAGACATATATAAATTTTGACGATCAGACATATATAGATTTTGACGATATTCAATTATCATGACTTCGACACATATTAAGTCACCATTCCACAATGCACAATAATCATTCAAAGAAATTTGTACTTTATTTTCATGTTTTACACAAAATATAGTTAATAATATTAATGTTACCTCATAATATCGCATAACACATCACTAATATTAATATTACCTCACAATACATCACAATTCAAGTGCCGAGAAATTAAGGTTTACAACACAAAATATATCTAATAATATTAATATTCCCTCACAATATTGCATAATACATCACTCGAAATTCATGTGCCGAGAAATTAATGTTTTACTCAATATGCCAAGACTTAATTTGTAACTAAATAATCCAATAAGTATAATACAAAAGGAAAAAAGAAATTGAAGATCAAGTTGATTTCTAAGGATGACCTCGTAGTAACAACTATGGTTAAAAATATAATATTCCACAGAAATAATTAAAAAGTAAAAAAATGAAAAGCATGAATGTTCTATATCCATCGAGTTGGTTGTTATCCAAATATTTTAGAATCACAGTGACACGTGTCTCTTTATGATTGAACTAGTAAAACTATAAATTTAGGAGATCTAAAAATCAAAAATCAAAATAATAAAAATATTTGTATTAAAATCTATTTTACTTTCTTCCTATCATCTTATCCTTCTTGGAATCACACTACTAGAAATTTGATCTATTACCACGCTTGATTGGCAACGGTTATACAGCCGTAGCAATAGATGATTTATCTGTACAGTTATAACCGTAGCAATTTATATTTGGTGCTGATAGGAATTTTGTTAAAATAAACCGTGGTATTATCCCTTAAACCGTAGCTTTTTTTTTTTTTATTGCGACAGTTGTTTTAACCATGGCAATAGAGTTCTTATGGCGACATTTTTTTAGACAAACCCGGGAAACTTCTATTTTTCCCAAAATAATTTGTTATATTTCCCTCCACTAACTTTTATAACCCGCGAAGCACACAGTATATACTTATTATTTCCCAAAACAACTTTTACTCTCTATACAAGATGCTAAGCGCGAGGGTTTCTTGATTTTTAAAATTAAAGGTGTGATTTCTCTCTGTGTTTTTATTTTATTTTTAAGATCATTTGAGGTTTAATCTTCACTACATCTAGCTAGATTTGCTGAAGGAGCTGAAAATGTTCAAGGCGGGTCACCTACATTATCATTATGCTGTGATTTCACTTTGTGTTTTTTTATTTTTAACATCATTTGAGGTTTAATCTTCACTACATCTAGCTGGATTTGTTGAAGGAGCTGAAAGTGTTCAAGGCAGGTCAGCATTTCAGAAAAGAATCTGAACCTCCACTAGTAAGATTTGTTTATTTCTCTAGCTATTTCTTGATTTCTAAGTCCCCACAATATTTAATTTCTAGTGCATGTACTATTTTTCAAAATCAGAATTTTCAATAAACTTCCAGTGGTACGATTTTTGATTTCTCGGCCTATTTCTTGATTTCTAAGTCCCCAAAATCTCTCTTTGGATCGGTAAAGCTCCCCTTGTCGGAAAGCTTGTTTGCATCTCCAGTGGTCAATGTTGATACCAAGGTCTTCTAAATGTGAAGCTTAGTGGTCTTTTGCATATAAGGTAATATTTTTAAGTTCTCTCTGTTTGTCCTCCAATATTTCAAAGTTTTCATATAGTTTCTTTTAAAAAAAAAATTAAACGTTTGATATTTTAGGTGGTATCTGTGTTATTTGTACTAATTTAGTTCATACCTGTTTTGTTTGTTCTAGTGGGCACATCTGTGTTATTTGTTCTAATTTAGGTCAAATTCTTATTTTTAATTATCTGATGTATGTCTTCATTTTTATTTTGCTTGTTATTGATTTATAAGATTATGACTGTTCTTAATGAGATATTCATCTTTTGTTATTGTGCTTTAACATTTTGTCTTTTCATTTATGATTGAGATATTAGTGGAACACCCATTTGTGTTTTGGGAGACTAGCATAAGTTGGAGTCTTGCTTGTAAGTGTTATATCTTAGTGAAATAGAATGTATGTTCTTGTTCTTTTCTATTCTTGTAATTGGATATAATGCTTTCAGAATGTTGGAATCTGATGTGATTGCAAGAGACCTATTTCTTATTCAAAATGGAAAAATGTTTCCTGGCGTCAAAAGAAGGAGGATGGCACCATTTAGTCATGAACATTTGTATATGGAAATAGATAATAAGGTACACAGTGGATCATATCACCTTTTCTTCTTGATCTCGGAGTTTATTCTGTTCTAAAAAATTCTTCATACTTCTTTGGAGCCCCTTCCAACCGAGAGAAAGAAAACCATGGTTCCTTCTCTTTGGGGAATAAAGGTTGATGAGTACTATGTTTCAGCTATGTCAATGGTTTTGAATGGTTTAAGTTGTTTGTTGAGCACAGCAGTAGTTGTTGTGATAGAAAGTATTCGTTTGTTATTGTGGTGAACGGTGAAAAATCTGAAAATTTTCTTGAATGCATTGTAGACCTCTTGTAACAGTTCTTCTTCTTGCATTGTTTCCAGATATTTTGTTCATCTTTGGCTCTTTAGTGAAGAAGACCTCAATTGCTAACAGAATATATTATGGACTTCTGTGTCTGGGTAGATATTACGAGAACAAGAGAAACAAGTTGAATGCCATCTAAAATCAGTGTGGTGAATAGAACTTTTAATATTAAAGCTTCATAGTCATTATGGATGTCTATTACCTTTTTAACAAGAATCAATTATCCAGACAACTGCTGAAAATTTATTGTCAAAGGTCTTTTTGTCCAAAACCAATATCAATTTTACTGGTAGCATTTACCAGTAGCTTCTACAAATGTCTGCTAGCTTGGATGTTAGCTTTATTTTGCTTTATACACTCTATTTATCAAGTTGTCTATCAATCCGATATTAATAGATTTCACATTTTGGCAATAAGAAAAGATGAATATCTCATTAAGCACAATGTATGTAAACACTGCTTGTGCTTTTAAGTGTTATATCCTAGTGAAATGGAAGAACTTCTATCTAATTATTCTTGTCATTTTCCTTTTCTGTTTTGGTGCTATTGTATTTTGATTTGACTGATTTTATGAGAGAGTATTATTCAATGATATCTATCTTTGCCTAAAACTCAATGAGAAGAATTAAGCGCATTTGTTTCCATCCTACTGTATGTAATATAAATACATCTGTCGATAGTTCGATACTTATGGATGCTTTCATGATTCTTATTCATTTGCTTAATCTTTGTTTCATATTTTTGAGAAATCCCTATATTGCACTTTCTCAAACTTTGAAGAGGTTGGAGCATATGTCTTATGTTGTTATTAGTAGTCAAATTTTTCTCTGTCCATTCATGCTCAATAGCTTTAATATGTTATGGGTCTAAAGTCTAAACTACATAGGTCTTCTTGTGCATCCCCCACCTCATCATTTTGCATCATTTTTTCTTGAACTATTTTAGGCATATTATAAATCATCATTGGTGCATTAATTACTCATTTATGTTCTGATTAATTTATTGGCTATAATATTTTGGTCATGTACATAGGATACTAAATGGATACTAGAGATAAAAGTTGGATGGATCTCTGAAGATCCACCAATGAATATATTCATGGAGTTAATAATTTTCATGATAAGGCATTTGAACAAGCTTTCCAAGGAAATGAAATATTGTGTCCTTGTAAAAGTGCTTTAATCGTAATTAGCATTGTCGAAATGTAGTGGAGGATCACTTGATTTGTCATGGATTTGTTCATGGATACATCAAATGGATTTTTCATGGAGAAGGTTTTTCCTCAAGAAGTATGCCACAATCAACCAATGATGATGAAACTTCAAACATGCATGATGATTTTGGTAAACTACTTCATGATACTTTTCAAAATGTAGATGATCATCTAAGACACGAAGGAGTTCAAGAGGGGCCATTTGAAGATGCAAAAAAATTCTTAAAGGAGGATGGAAAACAAGAGTTGTATCCGGGGTGTAAGTCTTTTTCTAAGTTGAGTTTCACCATCCAATTGTACTTGTCTAAATGCATTCACAAATTGAGTGATGTACCTTTTTAGACTTATTAGACTTGATAAAAGAAGCATTTTCATTTGCTCGGATACCTGACTCTTTTTACAAGGCAAAAAAAGTGATAGAAGATTTGGGTCTTCATTATGAGAAAATTCATGCATGCACTATTGATTGCAAGTTATTTTGGAAAGACAATGCAAAGTTAGATAATTGCTCTGTGTGTGGATCTTCTAGATGGATGAATGTTCGAAATGACTTAACAAATAAGGTCACTAAAATCCCGGTGAAGGTTTTGAGGTACTTTCCTTTAAAGCCTAGGCTTCAGAGAATATTCATATGTTCTGAATCATCTATAGGTATGAGATGGCATGATACTGAGCGACCCAAAGATGGAAATTTAAGACATCCTTCTGATGGAGATGCTTGGAAGGATTTTGATTCCCTTCACCCTGACTTTGCAAATGATGCTCGTAATGCTAGATTGAGTATTTCAAGGATTC
This sequence comes from Solanum rostratum, assembly GCA_029948455.1. Lineage (NCBI taxonomy): Eukaryota > Viridiplantae > Streptophyta > Magnoliopsida > Solanales > Solanaceae > Solanum > Solanum rostratum. Next base: position 9,345,248 of record CM057055.1, on the reverse strand, counting down.
AATCCATTCCGAACTTTGAGCATTTCCCATAGCACATTACTGGATATGTTAATGAATTACAATTTATCACGATGAATTTGCATGAAGTCAGAGTACATAATGTTTTCAATGATTATTCCATGTCCATCGTCTCTAGGAAATGATATTGATGTATACTTACAACCACTGATTGAGGAGTTGAAAGAACTATGGGAAGTGGAAGTGAAAACATATAATGTTGTAGTTAACCAAACATTTAGGTTGCATGCAGCTTTACTGTGGGCCATTAGTGATTTTTCAGCATTGGCAATATTTTCGAGATGGAGCACCAAGGGGAGATAGGCATGGCCCACTTGTAATTATAATACTTGTTCTCAATATCTCAAACATAGTCGTAAGATGTGTTACATGGGTTATCATGCATTTTTACCTCCTGATCATCCTTTTAGAAGAGATAAAAATTATTTGATGGCAAAGAGGAGCATAAATTTGCACCTACGCCCTTATCGGGTGTACAAGTGCTTGAAGCACTTCGTGATTTCAATAATGTTTTTGGGAAGGGCCAAAAAAAAGAAAATGAAAGAATGATGGTCCATGGAAATAAATCCATATTTTTGAATTGCCATACTGGGCAACCAATAAATTGAGGAACAATTTCGATGTAATGCACATAGAGAAGAATATATGTGATAGTTTTCTTGGGACTTTATTGGATATATTTGGAAAGTCCAAAGTTCATATAAATTTGCGCTATGACTTGCGTGATATGGGGATACGCAGAGAGCTTCAACCAATGGAATATTGTGATACTGGAAACATTCATCTGGCTAAAGCTTGTTTCTCTATGAAACTAGAAGAGAAACGACTATTTTGCACTGTTTTAAAAAATGCCAAATTGCCGAAAGGTTGTGCCTCTAATATATCAAATCGCGTACAAATGGAAGAGCTAAAAGTATCAGAATATAAAAGTCATGATGCTCATTCCATACTACTTTACTTGATCCAGATTGCAGTCCGGAAAGTGTTACCAAAGAATGTGTCTTTAGTCTTGATTAGGTTGGGAATATTTTTAAAAGCATATGTAATAAGGTCATAAAAAAAGTGATCTTGATAAGATGAAGGCTGAAATCATTCATATACAATGTGAGCTTGAAAAGATTTTTCCTCCATCCTGTTTTGATATAATGTCAAATTTGCCTATTTATCTCGTAGATGAAATTAAGCTTGGGGTCCAACTCATTTGTGTTGGATGTATTCTTCTAAAAAAAATATGTGTGAATACAAGAGGCTTGTACGTAATCAAGAAAATCCCGAAGGATCAATAGCAGAGGGTTGTAAAGGTGTAGAGTGTTTGATCTTTTGTTCGAGATACCTAGTTGATGGGGTGAAGACAAGATTTAGTAAGTACCAAACAGAGGATGATGAGGACATTCAAATAGCGGAAGGTGATATTTCACCTTTATTTCCTAAGACAAGTCATCCAATCGGAAGTAAGAACAAAAGAAAAGGCAAGACTTTTAATATGGAGCATGTTGAGTGGTTTGAAGCACATCGATAAACTTTGTCTAATACCAGCGATGAAAAAGTTGACGCGTTAATCATGTAAGTGTTGAAACTTCATTTATACGTTATGATTAATGTATTTTGAATTTTATTAATAAGTATATATTGAATAATTTGCAATACATTCTTGCAGGGAACATAAGAGTTTAGTTGATAATCGTATCAGAGGAAGTGCCTGGGTAAAAGCACAAATCCATAGTAGAGAATTCAGTGATTGGTTTACGGACAAAGTTAAAAATATTAAAGTGTCCAATCATTTAAGATGGCTTGCCAAAGGGACTAATTTTGTGGATAAAAACTATACTGGATATTTCATTAATGGATATCGTTTCCATACGAAGACATGGGATGCTCCTTGCAAAACTCAAAATAATGAAGTGACTTTGTCAGCAACAACAGATAGTTTTGCTAGTGCTAGGGATCAAAATCTTGTCGATGGAATGGTTATCTATTATGGAATTATTCAGGACATCATTGAGATTAATTATTGTAGTTGTTTTAGTGTTGTACTTTTCAAATGTGATTGGTTTCAGAAAGAAGTTGATGAATATGGCTTGAATCGTGTATACTTCAATAAAAAATATTGTACGGATGATCCTTTTGTACTAGCATCTCAAGTACATCAAGTTTTTTATGTGGAAGACCCAATTGAGAAAAATGTTATTATGCAAGAAATAAAGTTCCTGTAGATTTGTATGATTTGGAGGAAGAGAACTGTCCTAATATTGAAGAAACATTTTAGAGGGAAACTAATGATGATATTGTTACTTTAGAAAGATTATTTGATGTATATGTTAGATGGTTGAGAGAAGATCTCCCAGTTGATATCATTAATGCACCTTCTATCTCACATCATTCATAAGATGTACCTCAGGAAGAATCGGAAGAGGAAAATGACTTCGATGATTCTAATTAGGATTGGATGAAGGCCAATGATTGACAAAGGATACCTGAGGTATTTAGAAATGATGGACTGATATGCACTTTTTTTTAGATTTCTTTTGGGCTTGACCGTCTGATTGGTCATGCATAGGTGATGTTACACTTTGATCTTAAAGAATCAGCTTGGTATATGGTGTAACTGTGTGGTGGCTATATAAGTTAGATTGTAAACTAGTTCAAATACTACAAGTTGAGAAATCAATTTCAGCTTGAGTCCTTGTTTGTTATTCATATTTGCCTAGCTAGAACTTCTTTGTTGAATGATTGAAAAACTATTCTCTGTTATATTTTAACTTATCACTCTTATTTTTATGCAGGTTTTGATAGTCATGAGTCAACAAGAGCCTCCAAAAAGAAATAAAAAAGCAAAAAATAATGTATATGCTAAACCTGGATCGTTATCATTCTTGGCAAATAAAAATCGACGGTTATTGACAACAAATGAAATAGTTGAAGCTATAGAGTCAAAGAAAGGACAACTGCTGAAATTAATTGGAAAAAAACCAGTAACTCCAGAGTATGAAGTAAATGGACAATCTGTCGAGGCACAAACTTTCGAGAATCATCCTTCTGAGCAGCAGCCTGTGGAGGATCAAGTGCAAAGGAATTATGTCAGTCCTCCAATGGATGAACAACCTGAAGAACAAGGTAACATATAAGCATAGGAACCTACTTATTTCATTCATGTTTTCTAAGTTCTTACATTTTCCTGTAGCTGAAGGCGTTTCCACTAAAAATACGAGAGGTAGAACGATGATGCCTATAGTACATAGCCGACAAGAGCGTAAATTGATCCTACTGAATACTCTTAATCAACCAGTTGGTCCTACTGAAGACAAGGCTAAGTAGCTTCCTAGGCACATTGGCAAGAAATGCGGCCCTTTGTCCATTTGATATATTTGATTGGAGGGACTCGGGTACTAAAAAGGATTTATGGGATTATACCAAGGTTTGGACTTTCCAATATTTAATTATTCTTAAAGAAATTTTACTTCTCTTTGATAAGTTGATGATACCAAATTGTAGGAGAAATACAATATTCCTAATGCTGCAAAAGCTTGGGCTTTGGTAACAATTCGAGATGCTTGGAGAAGTGATAGAGCTAAGTTGAAGAGAACTTATTATGACCCATATGACGATGATGAATTTCGAATGTCAAAAAATCCTGGCCATATTCCAAAATGTTAGTTCAGAGAACTCCTCAAATATTGGAAGTCTGAGAAATTTTTGGAAAAATGCAGTTCGGAATCTGAAATTTTCAGCTCATTCTTTTCCTGATATCTTTTGTGATATTGTTGCTGTTGCAATATTTTATTTTTCATTAATGTTGAACAAAATACTTTCTTTTTCAATATATTATATGGCATTCGTATCACTTAACTAACATTGTTGATTCATTTATTTGCAGAAGATATCATAAACAAATACTAAAAATAAAAAAAAGTTGTTCAATCCACACACTACCAGCAAAAAGAGTTTTGTTGTAATCCATAATAGATTGGTGTGTTTTCTTATTTACTATCTAGTATTAATCTATCATTTAAGAAATTTCTTGTATCAATTTTCTTGTGACTAGGAAAAAGATAAGGAAATTGTATCATCTAAGGAGCTCTTTGTGATCACAAGAACGAGAGATCCTAACCATGTGTACAAGGCCTCCTATGAAAACACTGTTAGTAAAATTGTATGAATACTTTATATTAATAGATTTATAATGAGATTGAATATTTATTTATAATTATATATAAGACTCTTATTATTGGACATGTTTTGTTAGGCTGAAATGAAGGAACTTGAAGCACAAACGAGTGCAAATGGCCACTCTGTTGATTCATTTTCAGCCGTCATGGGTCCTGAACACCCTGGATGTCTAAGACTATATGGAGCGTGGGTTACAAAGATAACTTTGAATAAAATAGTTGGCAATTCTGAACAACCTTTAAATGCGACAAATGGCGTAGTGAAACAAATGGAAGAAAGGATCCAAAAAATGGAAAAACAAATGGAGGAATAAAAGAGAACTATGATTCAAGAAGTTATTGCCAATGTAATTGCACAACTACAATATCCAGGATCAATTGACCCTAACATACTAGCAGCATTGTTTGTTCCATCACAAAGGGAAGCTGCTTCTGCAGAAGCGACCAAACAAGGTTAGTGTTAGTAATTTTCTGTTTTGACTGTTTCTTCTTTTTCTTTTTCTTCTTCTTTTTTCTTCTTCTTCTTGGAACATTATTTCTTTATTGGTTGCGACTCTATGTTCTTCTTGTTTAATCTTCTATTGCGGCCCCTGATGTTGTTGCTAAGAGATTCCTTGATGTTAATGTCAGCTTTTAAGTTTCTTTGCCATGTGACCAATACATACACTTAGCTTGACTCTTGTTTATCTGTAAGAGGAGTATGACACTAGCGATATGTATATCTTGGGGCTGATTGTTAGCCATATTCCGTACTGTTTTTACACCTTGTTCATATAATTCTTTTGATACTGATTGTTCTGGATACCTGTCGGACTTAGCTGTTGGGTTGTCTACGGTTATCCTAGATGCCTGTAAGTTGTTCTGGACTATTATGTACTTGTTTATGGCCAGACATGATTGATGTTACTACTGTTATGTACTTGTTTATGGCTAGACATGATCGATATTGCTTTTGTCGATACATACACCTACTTGGCTACTTGTGTACCTGTTGATGGGTTGTCTGGTAGTAGAAACGAGCTACATTCTAGGAAAGTAGTTATCGATTGTGCTCTTCACTATGCACCGTGACTCTGCTGTTATGATGTATTATTATACTAGACCCCTGGTTGTTAGTGACAGGGTTGTAATCCTGATTATAGAATGGAGTCAGTACATGATAATTAGATGGAGATTTTAAAAGGTAAAAATACTGTTAAATGAGTATTTTGATAATTTAACTTTTAACTTCTTTGTTCCCGATTTTATAATAATATAAATAGACAAATACAGCTGGTGAATGTAGTTGTTGAATCCTGTTAAGGATGAAGAATTTCCAATTGTCCAAAAGAAGTCATGTTCCATTCCTTGAGCTTCGCTTTCAATAATTTGAGTTTCTCAGAAAAAGATGAAATCTGGCCTGCCAATAGTGTTGAAAGAATTCCATAATGCTGATTTTTATCTTATGTTTTTTTTATGGCCTTTCTGTATGTGTTGTGGACCATGGACAGAAATTGATTTAGCACAAATGTATGCTTTAGATCAGATCAATTATGTAGTAAAATTTACATTTATTTTCCTTAGATCATTGGCATAGTGAGTTTCTAGGTGATGAATAAATTGTAAAAATGAAAAAGAGAAAAACATTATGGGAAAGCCACAACTTGCATCCCATTGGCAAGTTGAAAGAATGACAATTTGAAAAAGGGGAGTGGGGCACGCAGTTCTTTCTTCTTTTTTTTACAGAGAATCTAGGAGTTGGGTGGATGCTTGGTTGAGTTGTGAACAAAATTTAGCCCCCTAACCATGTGTTCGTCTTGAAATTGAATTTCGCTGTCGGGATTGTAATGAGCATGATTGTTAGCTTTTCACTTGAATCATGAAACAAGTAGCATATTATTTTCGGATTGAACTTGTTTCCATTGGCAGACTAGATTAGTGGCAGCCAAAATTCTTCAACTTGGCCTATCATCCTTTTGCTCAATTTGATAATATTTTTCTAGACAATTAAGTGAGATTTCTGGTATACTTTAGCCTCTCTATCTTTCTGTTGGGTGTTTTTGTTGGCAGGCCAGATTAGTGGCAGCCAAATTCTTCAATTTGGCCTTTTATCCCTTTGCTCAATTTGATAATATTTTTCTAGAAAATTAAGTGAGATAAGTGGTATAATTTAGCCTCTCTATCTTTCTGTTGGGATAGAAATGAATTGTCGGTTTGCAACCATTTATTATATGTAGGTGATAGAATTGAAGAAGGGGATGAAAGTGTTGCGTGATGAAATTGAAGAAGGGGGTGAAAGTGTTGCGTGATGAAATTGAAGAAGGGGAGGGATACATTAAAGTGTTGCGTGCTGATGACTTTAGCTAGACAATGTGCTTTGCTAGCTAGGAACTACATGAATTGGGTTTCTCACTTTACCTATCTTCCAAAAATCCTTAATTATTAAAGATCAAAAATAATGTGGTGCACGAATTTTCACCTTTTTGTAATAGTTAAAGCATACTTATATGTATGTACATGTGTTTTGCTTTTATCGCTATTAGCAACACTATGGATCGATCCTGTTGAATTATTATTTTAATAATATAAAGTTTCTTCTCAGGATGATCAATTTCTACATTTTCTATTATAAAATTATTGTGCAACTCAATATTAACAGCATTAGTCACAATTATGGCAATAAGAGTTATATCTATGGCTACAATTAGTTGAACTGAGATTATAGATTCTACTGCCACAGTTACAAATCATGGCAATATTAGAATCTATGGCAACGCTTAATCCAACTGACTTTATATATTCTAATGCAACGGTTATGACAACTGTTTTAGTCCCATTGTGATGGTTTATAACCGTTCTAATATAGTGTAAACCGTAACGAATTTCCTATAGCAAAAACCATAGCAATAGGGATATCTATTGCTACAGTTAAAAGAACCATAGATATAAAATTCATTATGACGGTTGTTAACTGTACTAATGTAGTATAAATCGTAGCCAATTAATTCTATAGAAAACCGTCCCCACAGATACCCTAATTACGATGGTTAAAGCAATCATCGGAAATAACTGTGGCAATAGATCTATTACTACACAATCAATTGCGGCGGCCATCTAAACCGTGGGGATAGGTTAGGGCGACAGTTTTTTGGTCTATAGTGACGGTTTTTGAACCGTCGCAATAGATCAAATTTCTAGTAGTGTCGAAAGATGCCTTATGGATAACTTGAAGTTTATGTTGGACATGCAATAGGCCTTAAAGATCAAAATTGACTCAGACGTTTTCTCACTATTTTCCTTGCTTTATTCTATTAATTATCTTGATTGAATTTTAGGTTACAAATTTTTTTACATTTTAAAATTAGATTCAATTCTTTTCATCACTTCTAGTAGATCTAAATTTTAGGCAGTTATTGATTTGGATCATACAAATATACACAACAAATAATTAATATACATATAAAAAATTTAAATTTTCCACTTAAAAAAGATAATGCGGCAATTATCGTAATTACCTGGCCCAAAACTGTGAAGTATTGTCCGCTCTTTGGCCTAGTCCATCATGGATTTGTCCCTTTGGGCTCACCCAAAAAGGCGCCTCATAGTATATAGACCAGTCCTTTACTTATATACCCAGCATCTCTCCTGTGTTTTGCCGATGTGGGACATCTCCTCTCAAGATGGGCTATTACATACACTCCCTCTATGGACTCAGCGTTCTCGCTGAGGTTTACCCCACCGCATGGGATTCGCCTAGACTCAGCACCGTGGTTTGCCCCGCCTCACCGAGATTCGCCTAAACGCAGTTGAACTATAGCCTCACATTGACAAGGTTGGCATATGAGTGACTCTGATAGCACCTGTAATGACCTGACCTAACACTGTGAAGTATTGTCTGCTATTGGGCCTAGCCCATCACGGATTTATCCCTTTAGGCTCACCCCAAAAGGCGCCTCACAGTATTAGGTCCAATCCTTCACTTAAATAGCACAACACTCTCTCACGCTTTTCCGATGTGGTATTTGCCTAAGTGAGCCAGACGTTACGTATCGCCATCTCTGCACTCACCCCCAGGTTCATAGGTCTCACGTGTGTATCTCTGAAGTATTTTCCGCTCTTGGGCCTAGCTCATCACGAATTTGTCCCTTTGTTGGGCTGATCCCAAAAGGCGCCTCATAGTATTAGGTCCAATCCTTCACTTAAATAGCCCAGAACTCTCTCTTGCCTTTTCGATGTGGGATTTGCCTAAGTGAGCTAGGCATTATGTATCGCCATCTCTGCACGCACCCCCTGTAGGGTCTCAGCGTCCTCGCTGAGGTTTGCCCCACCACCGTACTAGTCGAGAGTCATCTCTAATACCACCTGTAACGACCTTGTCCAACACTATATAGTATTGTCCGCTCTTGGGCCTAGCCCATCACGGATTTGTACCTTTGGGCTCACCCCAAAAGGCGCCTCTCTAACTGGACGATTCTTCCATTGCACCTTCACAGAAGCAATCTCTTTGTTTCTAAGCTTTTGAACCTTTCTATCCAAAATAGCTATACGCTCCTCCTCAAACGACAAGTCTAGACTCAACACCACCGAATCAAATGAAAGTATATGAGACTCATCGGGCACATACTTTCGGAGCATGGAGACATGAAACACATGATGCACAAATGACAAGCTAGGTAGCAAAGCTAGTCTATAGGTCACCTCTCCAACTCGCTCTAAAATCTCAAATGGGTGAATGAATCGAGGTCTAAGCTTCCTTCTTATCGAACTGCATAACACCCTTCATAGGTGACACTCTAAGCCAAACATGATTTCCCACCATAAACTCTAGGGCTTGAATCCTTCTATCTGCATAACTCTTCTGTCGACTCTGGGCAGTCAACAACCTACCCTGAATTATACGGACCTACTCCATAGCGTCTCTAAGAAAGTCTGTATCTAGTGAGTCCATCTCAGTAGAATCAAACCAACCAATTAGAGATCTACACCATCTACCATACAAAGCTTCGAATGTAGCCATCTGAATACTGGAGTGATAACTATTATTATAGGCAAACTCTGCTAAGGGCAAGGGTTGGTCCCAACGGGAAACAAAATCGATCACACACGTTCGAAACATGTCCTCCAACACTTGAATCGTCCGCTCAGACTTTCCATCTATCTGAGGGTGAAACGCTGAACTCAAATCCAGCTGAGTGCCTAGACCATGCTGCAAGGCCCTCCAAAAATGTGAAGTGAAGAGTGAACCTAATACAGTGAGGCGCCTTCTGGGGTGAGCCCAAAGGGACAAATCCGTGATGGGCTAGGCCCAAAAGCGAATAATACTTCACAGTATTGGGCCAGGTCGTTACAATTATGTAGCCAAAATAATATAATTGTCGTTGTATTATATTAAGCAGCAACAATAAATATGAGCATTTGTAACCATCATTCTGTAAAAATGCATATAATGTCTTTAGTCACTGTAAATGTAAAGGTGTTAACATACTTACCAGGAGCCTTGATTTGTTGTTAATTATTTTTTAGTCAAGTACAGATTGAAAAATAAATTATATTTTTCGTCTGCATGGTAAAAATAAATGTTTTCGTCTGGCTTATTCTTTAGTATAAATTTTCTAACCATATATAATATTATATATATATTTGTCTGCATGGTAAAAATAAATATTTTCATCTTTAGTTTAAATTTTCAAACCATATATATATATTTCTTGATGTTATCCATCATTTATATCCTTCATATTTTATAGGTTAACTAATTTAATTTAATAATTATTTGGTTGCATTTCAACAGCTGATATGAATCCTTATGTGGTCATTGCCTGTCGTACTGAAGAGAAGAAATCTAGTGTCACATCAGGTTAGTAGTAATTAATCTTGGATTAACCTATTCTAATAAGAAAGTTAAAACTTTGAATAGTTTTGCAACAATATAAGAGGACATTTCACATACACTAACAACATAAGAGTTTGTTACAACTGTCAATACGTCATATAAAATATTTAAACTCGTATTTTAATATTATAAATTTTGAATTTATAGGTGAAGGAACGGATCCTGAGTGGAATGAATCCCTCTTATTTGCTGTTCCTCGTGGTTGTGACGAAATTCACGTCAAAATTATGGATAAAAGTACTTTCAAAGATGACGATCTCATAGGAGAAACAACATTAATAATCTCCCAAATTCCTTTCTCTACTATGAATATTAACTTTGTTGTGCAAATAATCTATGATCTCTAATATATTCGGTGATGAAAATAGAATTCCATTAGATGAAGTATTTTGCGAAGGAGAAGTGGAAACAACCAGCTATGACCTTTACAAGGATGATGAAAATTGTGGATCCATCAGACTTGGCATCACTTTCACTCATGAGGAGGTAACATATACTGTAGATTCTTTAACTCCAAAATCGATAACTCTTTATCGATATTTTGAGTAATATATTCTTCTCAATTGCAGAGGGATAAATATGAAGAGGACTAATAGTTTACGCAGTCCAACCCAACAAGTTGAGTCCATGAAAGGATCAGTGGGTTAGCCATATCTTCTAAGAAATTCTGGAGCCATTTGGCTTCTTCACCATTCTTGTCTAAGGCTATGAAATCAGCCTCTATTGTAGATCGAGCTATACATGTTTATTAGGATGATTTTCATGATATTAATCCTCCACCAATAGTAAAAACATATCCACCTGTGGATTTAATTTCAGTTAATCCAGTAATTCAGTTTGCGTCACTGTATCCTTCAACAAGTGTTGGATACTTGTTATAATGCAAAACAAAGTGTTGGATGTGTTCTAAACCCAAAACTCATTTCATTGCCATCCAATATTTTTGGTTGGGATTACTTATGTACCGACTTGATTTACTTAAAGCACAAGCTATGTCTGGTCATGTACAGTTCATGATGTATATCAAACTTCTCAATACTCTGACATTATCCAATTAAGACTGACTTTCACCTTTATTTTTGGCAAGATCAAGGTTCAGATTTATTGGGATTTTTTTACTTTTGTAGTTTAAGTACTTGAACTTTTCTAGTACCATTAAGATATAATGATATTGAGACAATGCTAAACCTTGAGGAGTGTTTTTAATCTTAATTCCTAATATCAATTCAGCAACTCCTAGGTCTTTCATATCAAACTTACTAGCAAGCATATTCTTAGTAGCATTTGTATTAGCAATGTCGTTCCTCATTATTAACATATCATACATATAAGCAAACAATGACAATTTTATTTGGAGTGTTCTTAATGTAAACAAATTTGTCACACGCATTAATTTTGAAAATATTTGACAATATTGTATGATCAAATTTTGCATACCATTGTTCGAGTGCTTGTTTTAGTCCATACAATGACTTAACAAGTCCGAGCACCTTCTTTTCATTTCCAGGAACTATGAATCCTTCTAGTTGTTCCATATAGATCTCTTCCTCCAAGTCTCTATTTTAAGAAGGTTGTTTTGATTCATTTGATAAATTTTTAGACCGTATATCGCGGCTAACGCTATTAATGTTTGAACTGACGTGATTCTAGTTACCGCTGAGTACGTATCAAAGTAGTCAATACCTTTATGTTGTCTACACCCTTTAAAAACATGCCTCACTTTATATTTATCAATAGTTTTATCAGCTTTCATTTTTCTTTTTAAAATCCATTCAGACCCTAAGAGTTTATTTCTAGTAGGTAGATCAACCAATTCTCATGTATAATTATTCATTATGGATTCAATCTTACTATTGACTGTCTCTTTTCAATATTGTGCTTTTGAAGAAGTCATAGCTACTCTAATTGTTCGAGGCTCATATTTTAACAAAAATATTACAAAATCTAATCCATAGGAAGTAGAGGTCCTTTGGCGTTTGCTATGAATTGGAGTTTCCTCATTATTATCACTCTCCTTTGTTTCTTATTAAGATCATTTAGTTCCTTCATTAGATGAATCATATTCTTTCTTACACTAGTATATTGTTTTAAAGAATTTGGGATTATTTGATTCAATTACCGTATTAATATGAATGTCAAGATTTTCTGATCTATGCACTACAAATCGATATGATTTACTATTCATAGCATATCCTATGAACAGACAGTCAATCATATTTAGTCTTGCTTTTGTACTTTTAAGTTTAGGAATCTAGACCTTAGTCAAACACCCCCACACTTTCAAGTATTCAATGCTAGGCTTTCTCCCTTTTCATTTTTCATATGGAATAGATTATGTCTTACTGTAGGAAACTCGATTGAGTATTCAACTGGCCATAAGGATAGCTTCTCCTCACAAGTTTTGGGGTAAACTAGAACTAATTAACGTGGCATTCATCATCTCCTTACGTGTTTGATTTTTCCTTTTCGCAATTCCATTGGATTGCGATGAATAGGGGGTTGTTCTTTGATAAATAACACCATATTTCAACTATATTTTCTCAAAGGAGATTCATGTTCGCCACCCTTATTACTTCTTATCATTTTGATCTTTTTGTTTATATAATGACCTTGTGGGTCAATTATGTAATTCTATAATTTTTCTAATTTAAGGTTATGTATAGTACCTCAGACCTTTTATGGCTTATTGGGACTATTGGGAAGGTTATAGAGTGATTTTGTTGTGAATCGAGTGAATTTGCAAGTTAAGGAGGAGCTATGACTGCAAAAATGAGTTTTTTTTATAAAACCATAGCAAACAACCTCAGAATAGGATTCTATTGGTTTTACCAGTTCTGGAGCGGCCGATTTAGGTTAGGAGGGTGGTTGGTCTGAGGGTGGAGGATCCCGATATGATTTTGAGCCAAAAGTTGCAAAATGAGTTAAACAAGAAGCTAAAAAGTGTATTTCTATAAAAACCTAGCTAAACATGCTCAAAATGGAAATTTGATAGCGTGGTCACCATCGGAACATAAAACAAAATCTAAAATAATCCTTTTTAAGTTGATGGAGGCATCCAGTTGCATTTTGACCCTCTTAGTTCTTTTAACTAAATTAGCTTGAAAGAAATGGGATTCTCATTTTTTCGTAGGATGCTCTGTTTGGAATTCTGACTGCACTGTTGGATCAAAAATGTTGAAATTCATGTGGTTACGCTATTTGTTTGCGTAAAGTAGACACTAAACATCCCAGGACTGTCCCGGGAAGTTTTCAAAATGGTAGTGCAGCACCAGAGAAGTAACCCTCAGCGAATGGTGTATTCGTGGAAGACTAGCCGGGCAAAGCTCCGTGTTCACAGAGTCATACTGCATTTGCAAAGAAGGGGCAACCTCCCAAACCTCCACATTAGAAAAGCCTAGTCCATGTTCGCGGAGGCTATGGGGGTGTCCTATATATAGGTCCTTCAGCCCTCGCGAACAACAACACACCCAAACATCTACAAGTCATAAATTTTTATTCGGAGCTCCGTATTTTATGGTCCAAAAGCCTACATGACTTGGATTTTCTCAAGGAACGCTGTGATGGTGCTTGATTTGAATTTGTTTTTGGTATTTTGAGATAAATTACTATTTTAACTGATTATGTTCTCAAAATATGTGAAAACTTTGCATTTCAATATCCCAGCAGATTCTTGACGGAATTAAGTAAAATTTGAGTCCAAGTTATTGTCACGCCCTGGGAGGGTACCCTTGGTGTGGCCGGCACTCAGAGACTATTGCTAGTCCCCAAGCAAACCACTTAGCCTCATCGCCTCATTCAGTCACATACTTCTAATAACAGCGGAAAATATATGTAAGTAATGGATACATCTCATCTAAAGTCTAAAAGGAATATATATAAAATAATGAAGGCTAGTAGAAAGAACTAGCTCACAATCTCAACATCAATGCTCGACCCTTGTCTATGAAGCCTCTATCACTAATCATGTGGTACCAATGACAGACCCATGGCTACCCAAATCAAAATAAGGAAATAGTCCAATCCTAACTCTAAAGCATGATAAAATAAAAGTAGTGGTTCCTTCGGAGTAGGGGAGGCTCACCAAATCAGCTACGGATCTCTGCTCTTCAATGGAGCGCCTGTTGATGATCTCTAGTACCTGCCTCTGCATCATAAAAGGATGCAGTCCATAGTGGACATAAGTACTTAGAATGTACTGGTATGTAAAATAGCTAAACGAAACAGAAACCGGTAGAAAATATGGAAAACAACATTAAGTCAAAATAAATATAAATATCACATCAAACCGTCAGCTTGTCTATCTATGAAAGAGTACAGAGTGGACAAGTGACACACCATTATCTCAGACTCATCAATAGTCTCAACTCATCACATGGATCATCTCAGGGGAGTTCACCCCGCTCATCTCATCTCATCTCATCTAGACTCGGAGTACGGTGAGAATATTTCTGGGAGTTTCTCTTATCCAACAAAACTCACTTATGAGCCAGTGAATACAACAATCACCCTGATATTGCCACAGTGGTCCCAAACTTGTCAAGTAAGGAACACTGGATACTATATCAATGCACCCGATATGAAATCAAACCGAACAGATCATCTATTGCTTTCAGGGACTGTTAAACCTCGAGGGAAACCATATATATATGTGATGGTTTAAGCCTCTCCTATGTTTGGCGACGTAGTTAATGAGTTCGAGTGGGATTCACTCTTACTCAATTTGGTGTTCGATACTCCTCCTGACTTAATGCTCATAAAACCAACCTCAACTAGTCTCGTAGGGATTCACTCCCCGTCAACAACTGCTAGCCTCATAGGGACTCACTCCCCGTCCACGATTGATATTTCACAAGGACTTTGGCCCTTTCATCATTTATCTCATAAGGGCTTTAATTTCACCATCAACACCTCATCAATAACTCAAGGTTGTGTAACAATCATCGGAAACAAATGAACAATCACATCGGTAGAGTGCATTTACAGAGACTCATAAAACAATCAAATTTCATCAACTCAAGGCTCTAGACTCGATTCTCAAATTCATTATGCATGGTCTTCAAAATTGTCATGTAGGGTTATGCAAATTCTCATGAAAATATTTAAATTAAGAGGACAATTAGTATGATGATCATCAATATAGAAAACATGTAATTTCAAATTAATTTTTCAATGAAAAACTCTCAAGTATTTATGCACACATACTCTTCAACCAACAACTCATCTTTGACCTCTATGGGGCACATAAGAGAACAATCTCATGCTTTTAGTTTAGCCTTACATACCTGTGATGCCGCTATTCAACCGGGTAGCGTCGAGGATCTCCTCTCGAATGTCTCACCCCAAGCCCTTCTCTCCTCTCCTCAAGCCCTAGCCTTGTTAGATTTTGGAATAGGACTTAGAATAAGGGTTTTAGGCTCATTTCATGTTGAAACGACCTTATTAGCTGTGTATTAGTGTTTAGGAGGGGTTAGGGATTGACCGGAATGCCCCTCATAATTAATTAGAAATTTCCAGTTCCAAAACTACATGGTCCGCGACGTGGACCAATTGCGAATAGTGGATTTTTGGAAAAGTGTTTTTGAACAAGTTTTCTCCATCCCGTCAAAAATTTTGAAAAAACAGGCAAGTGCCCCTCCGCGATAGGTGTGCGCCGCACCTCTGTCGCGGACCATCACTGTTTTGTGGCTTGGATCGAAAATTTATCTTTCGATCGGGTCATTGTAAAATTCGACCCGGGCCATTTTCCTACTCCATTTTTCATGCTGATCACGAATTCGATCTCAGATTTCCCATACGAGCATCGGAAGATGCATTACGTGCATACCCTCACTATAGAGGTATTTTGGTAATTTTACCGGGCGTCACATCATCTCCCCCTTGGGGTCATTCGTCCTCAAATGATGAGTAGAGGTGGGGATTAAGGCACGAATAGACTGAAGACTCATTTTCGCACTCAATTCAATCAATCAATTCTCGACTTAAGGATGGAAAGTCACATAAAAATAGAACACTTAGCTTAGTGAAGAGTAAGGATTTTTATCTTCAATATCTTCATCATCAGTTGGCACGAATAGGTGCGAATATTTTGCCTTCATCTCCTCCTCAGCTTTCCATGTGGCTTCTTCAACGAATTGATTCCTCCACAGGACTTTGACTGAGGCTATATCTTTGTTCCTCAGCCTATGAATTTGACGATCAAGAATTTGAATCGGGACCTCTTCGTAAGATAGGTTATCCTTCACCCCAATGCTATCAACAGGGATCACCAAGGCAGGATTTCCCAAACATTTCTTTAGCATTGACACATGGAATACCGGGTACACTCCATCTAACTCGGAAGGCAACTCTAACTCGTAAGCCACCTTCCCAATTCTCCTTACGATTTGATATGGTCCAACATAACGTGGACTCAGCTTTTCCTTCTTCCCAAACCTTAGGACACCCTTCATAGGTGATACCTTCAAGTACACCCAATCATCCACTTCGAACTCTAAATCTCTTCTCCTCACGTCAGTGTAAGATTTTTGGCGACTCTGGGCAGTCTTTAACCTTTCCCTAATGACCTTGACCTTCTCCATCGATTGGTGAACAAGATCAGGCTTAACCAGTTCTTCTTCTCCAACCTCAAACAACCCAATTGGTGATCTACATCTCCTCCCATACAAGGCTTCATAAGGAGCCATCTGAATGCTTGCATGATAACTGTTGTTATATGCAAATTCAATCATTGGTAGGTGATCATCCCAATTTCCCTTGAAATCAAGAACACAAGCTCTCAACATGGCCTTAAGCGTTTGAATTGTACGCTCTGCCTGACCATCCACTTAGGGATGGATGGTTGTACTCATGTTTACTTTAGTACCTAAGCCTTTCTGGAATGATCTCCAAAACTGGGAGGTAAATTGGGCTCCTCTGTCCGAGATGATGGACAAGGGAACTCCATGCAACCTCGCAATCTCATGGATGTACAACTTGGCATACTCTTCAGCAGTGTTGGTTGTCTTAACTGCCAGGAAGTGAGCTGATTTAGTCATTCTATCCACGATCACCCATATCGAATCATGTTGCTTTCGAGATTTCGGCAGGCCAGTGATAAAGTCCATGTTAATCATCTCCCATTTCCATTCCGGAATTTCAAAGTTCTGAGCCAATCCATAGGGCCTTTGATGCTCAACCTTCACTTGTTGGCAATTTGGGCATTTTGAAACGAGCTCTGCGATGTCCCTCTTCATCCCCCTTAAGTCGTGGTACATTTTGGTGGAGCCAGGATGAATGGAATATCTAGTGTTATGAGCTTCTGCCTATATTTTGTCTCGTATGCCATCAACATTTGGGACACACAAGTGACTTTGATATCTCAACATTCCATCTCCCCCTTTGGAGAATGCCATCACTCTCTAATTGTGGACATCCTCCTTCAATTGGAGTATGACAGGGTCTTGGTCTTGTCACCTCCACCACTAACGAGGAAGTTGACCTGTTCTGAACATTAATTCCTCCTTCATTGTTCTCCTCAAACCGGACCTCTAATCGAGCCAACCGGTGCACGTCTTTGGCTAACTCCCTTTTTCCTTCCTTCACATGGGTTGTGCTACCCATTGATAACCGGCTAAAAGCATCGGCAACAACATTAGCTTTACCTAGGTGGTAGTGAATGCTCATGTCATAATCCTTGAGCAATTCCAACCACCTCCTCTGTCGCAAGTTGAGCTCCTTTTGACTAAAAATATACTGCAAGCTCTTATGGTTAGTGAACACATCCACATGCACTCCGTACAAGTAATGACGCCAAATTTTAAGTGCAAACACTACGGCTGCCAACTCGAGGTCGTGGGTTGGGTAGTTCCTTTCATGAACCTTGAGTTTCCTGGAAGCATAGGCTATCACCTTTCCCCTCTACATTAGGACGCATCCCAATCCAACCATTGAGGCATCACAATAAATTAAAAAGTCCTCGGTCCCGTCGGGTAAGGTTAGGACTGGTGCAGTAGTTAACCTCGTTTTCAATTCCTAGAAACTCTTCTCAAATTTTTCGGACCACTAAAACTTGATCTTCTTCTGAGTCAATTTGGTCAATGGCATGGTTAGGGAAGAAAATCCCTCAACAAACCTGCGGTAGTAGCCTACCAACCCCAAGAAACTTCTAATGTCAGTGGGAGTGGTCGGTCGGTGCCAGTTCTTAACCGCTTCAATCCTTTGGGCATCCACTCGAATACCATCACCGGAAACAATGTGGCGTAAGAACACCGCTGACTTAAGCCAAAACTCACATTTGGAGAATTTCGCATACAACTCATGGTCCTTAAGAGTTTGGAGGACCACACTGAGGTAGTTAGCATGCTCCTCCTCACTCCTTGAATACACCAGGATGTCGTCGATGAACACAATCACAAACAAATCAAGATGTGGCTTGAACACTCTATTCATTAAGTCCATAAAGGCGGCAGGTGCATTCGTCAGCCCAAAGGACATGACCAAGAAGTCAAAGTGGCCATATCTAGTCCTGGTAGCCAGATCTAAGGTCTATCTTAGATAAGCAAGAGGCGCCCTGAAGTTGGTCAAACAGATCCTCTATCCTTGGGAGAGGATATTTGTTCTTTATCGTGACCTTATTGAGCTGCCTGTAATCGATACACATTCTGAGGGACCCATCTTTCTTTCGCACGAATAGGACATGGGCACCCCATAGTGAAACACTTGGCCTAATGAATTCCTTTTCTAGCAAATCTTTTAGTTGCTCTTTCAATTCTTTCAACTCAGCAGGGGCCATCCTATAAGGTGGGATCGAAATAGGTTGGGTATCTGGAAGAACATCAATTCCAAAGTCAATCTCCCTATCAGGAGGGACTCCAGGCAAATCGTCAGGAAAGACTTCTGGAAACTCATTGACAATTGGAACTGACTCAGGAGTTGGGGACTCAACATCATCAGATTTCACTCTCACTAGGTGATAAATACAACCTTTGGAAATTAACTTCCGGGCTCTACGATATGAGATAAACCTCCCTCTAGGTGTAACAGGCGTGAAGCCAATCTATGCCTAGGATCAAATCAAAGTCAACCATATTTAACTTAATCAAATCAACAAAGGTATCCCTATGATGGATGGACACTACACAAGCTCTATAAACTCTTTCAGCTCGAATAGACTCACCTACTGGAGTAGAAACATCAAAGGGTTCAAGAAGGCTCTCAGGGTTTTTATCAAATTTAATGGCCACCTAAGGAGTTACAAATGAAAACGTGGCACCAGGATCCATCAAAACATAACAATCAAAAGTAAAGACTCGGATCATACCCGTAACAACGTCTAGGGAATTTTCCTGATCTTGGCGACTCCGCATGGCATATAAGCGGTTTGTTTCTCCGCCTGTACTTGACGTAGTGGCCCTCTGGTTCCCTCTAACTGGTGGGGCCGATGCAGCAGACTGAGCCTGGCCAGCCCGCTTTGGACAATCCTTCTTGTAGTAGCCTACTTGGCCACACCTATAACACATCTCATTTCTGTCGCGACATCTTCCCCAGTGCGTTCTCCCACAGTTATCACACGGTGGCCTACTCTGCGAACCTTGAGCCACACTAGCTTGTGACTGGGGTCCATGGATTCCGGTATTCTGGAATCTTTGATTGTACGTGCCTCTAGGCACAGGTGCGCTAGCAGCTGAGGGTGCTGGAAATCGATTCCCATTACCTCTCCTCCCACTTTCGTGGTTGGATGTCTTAGCCTTCTTGCGCTTGAACTCTTCCCTGTCATGTTGTCTCTCTTCGTCAACTTGCTGTACAAATGTCATCAGTCGCCCGATGTCCATGTCGCTCACAAGCATGGCTCCTCTCCCATCTCTCTTGGGTTCTCTGTTCAACCCATCTACATACATTCCCATCCTTCCCCTCATATCAGCAACCATGTCTGGAGCATAGCGAGATAATTGCGTGAATTTCAACCCATACTCCTGCACAGTCATGGAGCCTTGTTTTAGGTTCAGGAACTCTCTCACCTTGGCTTCTCTTTTCTCTCTTGGGAAGAAGTGTCCCAAGAAGGCCTCCTCAAACATTGCCCAAGTCAAACAGAGGGCATCATCCCCTCTGCCTTTCTTCTACTGGTCGAACCATAGTCTCGCCACTCCCTTCAGTTGGTAAGCAGCCAGTTCCACCCTATCAGCATCAGCTAAATGCATTACTTGGAACACCTTCTAAAGTTCCTCCACATAGTCCTCAGGATCTTCAGTGGATGCAGACCCCGTGAACTCAGGCGGATTCATCCTCAGAAATTCTCAAACTCTAGAGGTGCCGTAAGAGTTTGTCCCACCTGCACCTTGCCTCACAGCAGGTGCTGCGATAGCCTGGGCCAAAGATTGAATAGCTTGGCGCAGCGTAGCATTCGAGACCTCATCTTGAGGGGGTTTCTCAACTGGGATGGCTGGATCCACGTTAGCAGTCCGCCTGGCAGGACGTCCCCTTCCTATGATAGCTCTTTTGGGAGGCATATTATTGATTCTGCACGTGTAACGCACGAATTAAAAGATAGTTTTCATAGAGCTTAACTGTATCGCACGAATTAGAATAAGAAAGAAGTGTAACCATTCCTAATGTCCCATAGCTTCCTGCTCATGAAATGTGGTCGACAACACACCCATAAGCAAGACTCTACTAGACACGGCTTCATAGACTCCCTAGGACACTTGAACTCTGGCTCTGATACCAAGTTTATCACGCCCTGGGAGGGTGCCCTTGGCGTGGCCGGCACTCAGAGACTATTGCTAATCCCCAAGCAAACGGCTTAGCCTCATCGCCTCATTCGATCACATACTTTTAATGAACAGCAGAAAATATATATAAGTAATGGATGCATCTCATCTGAAGTCTCAAAGGAATATATATAAAATAATGAAGGCTAGTAGAAAGAACTAGCTCACAATCTCAACATCAATGCTCAATCCTTGTCTATGAAGCCTCTATCACTAATTATGTGGTGCCAATGACAGACCCATGGCTACCCAAATCGAAATAAGGAAATGGTCAAATCCTAACTCTAAAGCATAATAAAATAAAAGTAGTGGTTCCTCCGGAGTAGGGAGGCTCACCAAATCAGCTTCGGATCTCTGATCTTCAACGGAGCGCATGTTGATGATCTCCAGTATCTACCTCTACATCATAAAATGATGCAGTCCAGAGTGGACATCAGTACTTGGAATGTATTGGTATGTAAAATAGCTAAACAAAACAAAAACCGATAGAAAAACTGGAAATCAACATCAAATCAAGATAAATATAAAATCACATCAAACCATCAGCTTGTCTATTGATGAAAGAGTACATAGTGGACAAGTGACACACCATTATCTCAGACTCATCAATAGTCTCAACTCATCACATGGATCATCTCAGGGGAGTTCACCCCCGCTCATCTCATCTCATCTCATCTCATCTAGACTCGGAGTACGGTGAGAATTTTCCCGGGAGTTTATCTTATCTGACAGCACTCACTTATGAGCCAGTGAATATACAACAATCACCCTGATGTTGCCACAGTGGTCCCAAACATGCCAAGTAAGGAACACTGGATACAATATCAATGCACCCGATATGAAATCAAACCGAACAGATCTGCTATTGCTTTCAAGGACTGTTAAACCTCGAGGGAAACCATATATATATTTGATGGTTTAAGCCTCTCTTACGTTTGGCGACGTAGTTAATGATTTCGAGTGGGACTCACTCTTACTCTTTTCGGTGCTCGATACTCCTCCCGACTCGATGCTCATAAAACTAACCTCAAAAAGTCTTGTAGGGATTCACTCCACGTCAACAACTGCTAGCCTTATAGGGACTCACTCCCTGTCCACGACTGATATTTCACAAGGACTTTGGCCCTTTCATCAATTATCTCATAAGGGCTTTAACCACACCATTAACACCTCATCAATAACTCAAGGTTGTGTAACAATCATCAGGAAACAAATGAACAATCACATCGGTAGAGTGCGTTTACAGAGACTTATAAAACAATCAAATTTCATCAACTCATCATCACAGTCAACAATCTCAACTCAAGGCTCTAGACTCAATTATCAAATTCATTATGGATGCTCTTCAAAATTGACATGTAGGGTTATGAAAATTCTCATGAAAATATTTAAATTAAGAGGACAATTACTATGATGATCATCAATATAGAGAACATGTAATTTCAAATCAATTTTTCAATGAAAAACTCTCAAGTATTTATGCACACATACTCTTCAACCATCAACTCATCTTTGACCTCTATGGAGCACATGAGAGAACAATCTCATGCTTTTAGTTTATCCTTACATACCTGTGATGCCTCTATTCAACCGGGTAACGTCGAGGATCTCTTCTCGAATGTCTCACCCCAAGCCCTTCTCTCATCTCCTCAAGCCCTAGCCTTATTAGATTTTGGAATAGGACTTAGAATAGGGGTTTTAGGCTCTTTTCATATTGAAACGACCTTACTAGCTGTGTATTAGTGTTTAGTAGTGGTTACGGATTGACCGGAATGCCCCTCATAATTAATTAGAAATTTCCAATTCGGAAACTACACGGTCCGCGACACGGACCGATCGCGAATAGTGTATTTTTGGAAAGTATTTTTGAATGAGTTTTCTCCATCCCGTCAAAAATTTTGAAAAAACAGGCAAGTGCCCCTCTGTGACAGGTGCGTGTCATGCCTCTATCGCGGACCGTCACTGTTTTGTGGCTTGGATTGAAAATTTATCTTTCGATCGGTTCGTTCTAAAATTCGACCCGGACCATTTTCCCATTCCATTTTTCATGTTGATCGCAAATTTGGTCTTGGATTTGCCATACGAGCATTAGAAGATGTGTTACGCGCATACCCTCAGTTTAGGGGTATTATGATAATTTTACCAGGCGTCACAGTTATTCTACGTTTCAAGAGAAACTCTGTGACATGTTTGGATTTACTAAATTTAGCTAGTTTTTATAAAATTTGACTGAGAAAGCTTTGAAAGAAATATTTTTTGGTAAAGAAGTTAATCTTATTTTTGAATCATTTCTCGGCCTTCTGGGGTCCATTTCGGGCCAAATATTTTGTCGTAGACTCGAGGTGACGTAAGGATTTCTTCTTGGGGATCTTTTTGGGATTTTAGGGTTGGCCCCTATTTTCTTCCATTTTAGGTGCTAGTAACATAATTTCACCCATTTTTTGAGATCTTAAAGCTAAATGACTGTGTTAACCTTGTGAATTGTATTTTAATAGTAGCAACCTCAGAAAGCAATCAGGAGGTGAAAAGCTTGGCTGAATTGATTTGGGACAAGAGATATTAGTTGTCAAGTAGGCTAGGCTTTCCCTAAACCTTAAACTAAGTGGGATTATATGCATGTTGAACTGAAATGTGTAGAAAGGTGTTGGTTGTGCTCTATATGCATAGTATATGATGTTGCAAGGTTGTACTCCTATGTTGGTAGTTGTAATCACTGTAGTTTTGATGTTTGCTAGTACTATTGACTGTAGAGAGGCTCGATAAGGGTCGTACATAGGCTAATGCTATCGGCCAGGTATGTATTCTAACCTAACTTTTCCCTATATCAGTGCGTATCTTGATGCTACTAAGATATGCTAGTTGTGAGGTTGTTCATTGAATAAATGCCGTACTGTGGCTTAGTTCTGGCATAAATATGACTCCGTTGGGTTTGGTTGTTGTAGATACTTATGAAATAACTTTTGTTGCCATATTTTGTTCTCATTACCAATGCTTGACTAGATTGTAGTTTTTATTGGGATTTTTAGACCTTGTTTTACACTCATTAGTGATACATATGCTCTTGTGTACTGTTGTTAGTCATTGGGTACTGATTCTTCTCGCTTGAGGCTAGGTATCTATTATTATATGAGGGAGGTGATAGGTATAGTTGTGTGGGGGTTGGATGACTTCTGTCTTGAGCCATGATATGACTTTGGAGTTCGGAATCCAGATAGACTAGTCGAGTAAGTGATTGTTTTAGTATCTCGAGTCCAAGATAACACTCCTCATCGTCCGAGCCCCAGTGGCCACATCTGAATTTCTGAGTCCTAGGTAACATTCCTTGTGATTCGAGTCCCGGTAGTCACGTTCAAGCATTCAAGTCTCAGGGGTGAATTTTGAGGTCTGAGCACCTATTGATGTCCTGCATTTTGCGTTTAGGACACTATTGATTATGTTAGGGGGATTCTTTCTCCTGCGGGGAATTCATCCTACCATCACGCATGTACGTATTTAGATTGGGAGACACATTCTAATAAGATTGGGAAACATATTCTAATACTAGGTCAGAGAACCAATTTACATATGATGCTTTGGGGGCGGAGGCCAGATTGATTAACCGTGGATCCACACACCTATACACAACATGATTGTGCATGGGTGTACCTTCTGGGATTATGAGGGTTCAGAGGGCGTTCAAGCATACATATTAGGGTCTTAAACCCATATGAAACTTGACCCTTTGATCATGTGATGTTGAGAGTTTGGCTCTGTGGGGATTCTTTTTGGTTCAGTGATGTTCTATCTATTAAATTGTGCATAGGTGTACCTTTCGGGCTTATGGCAGCTTAGGTGGCATATATCCGTACAGTGCGATGTTTCAGCTTAGTAATAGTTGTAGTATGCACCTAATCCATCCTTCATCTATTTGTCTGATTACACTTTGCCTCAGTTGGTGCAGTTGGGGTTTTGGGGATTTTCTAGGTGGTGCTCATTCCTTGACCTGGGGTTGATTTACTGGATTTGGTGCAGTTATCTATATTTGAGCTTTCTTTATGTATACTATTTCACTCAGTCTGCCGATGATGCCTACTAGGTGTCATTTTTTGGTACTCATCCTACTTTTCAGCATCTTCTCATGGTGCAAGTCCAGGTTCTAGCCGTGGCTACTAAGTTTTAGGGGGATTCGGGAGCCCTCAGAAGACTTTTTGGTGAACATCGGTAGCTCTGGCGACCTCGCAGTCTTCTTCCTTTGTTGTCTTTTATATCCAGGCATTGGCCTTAATTGTATAATAGTAGCTTGTATTTGTAGGAGAATTCCTGGTTTTGTATATTTTTATGATTATTGTTATGTATGTATTGGTATGTACTCATGTTTATTACAACACTGTATAGTTGACTTCCAGGTTTTGGGTTGGTTGTGGTTATCTATATTGCTAGATCTATTATGTTTTTTTTAGTAGAGAACTGGGACAGGTACCCTAGGGTTGGTTTATTGGCTTGCCTATAGGTGGGATCTAACATGCGCCATCATGATCAGGACTGGGTCATGACAAGTTGGTATCAGAGTCTAAGGTTCACTGGTCTCAGCTGTACAGAGCTACCGTCTTGTAAAGTCTTGTGAATGAGTGCGGAGACCTCTGTGGCTTATCTCCATGAGGCTATGGGATGTTTAGGAAACTTCATGTAATTTTCATTGTGCAATGTTGACAATGGTCCTTCGACTTTTGGGAATCTAACTTTGTTAATTTTTCATAGATATGGCTCGTATAGGGAATGTTCGGGGATGGGGTAGGATTTTACAGTTTGTCCCGAATAGGGAGCAATTACTAGAGCTCGTGGAGCACAGACCAAAGGCCTCAACTCCTCTGCAGCCAAAGGCACCAACTGCCTTTGCAGTTACTTTAGAGGTGTAGGTGGCTATTGGGCAGTTCCTGGCAACGCTTGGAATCCTATAGTAGGATGCAATGCCAGCACCAACTTCTTCAATTCAGGAACCAGCAGAGCCTGCTGCTCCAGAGGTTCTGACCCAGCCAGAGGTAATCATACCATGATCAACAGTTACTTGGGTACTTTTTGAGATTGGCTCCGCCGAGGTTTTCAGAAGGTGTAGGAGAGGTTACAGAGGAGTTCATAGTAGCATGTATGGAGAGGTTATAGGCATTATGACTGCTGGAGTCTCGAGGTATGGAGTTTACTTCTTAACAGCTAGACGGTATCATCATATCATTGTGGCACATTTTTCGAGATACCAGCCCAGCAGATGCCCCAAGAATGACTTACACCGATCTTATAAAGGCATTTATGACTAGATTTATATCCAGTTAGTTTGTGCTACTTGAGCAGGGTTAGATGACCCAACATTATGAGGCTAGATTCCAAGAGCTCTCTCAATACGCTACAACTATTCTACCTACCTAGGAGGAGAGAATTCATTACTTTTGGCGAGGATAGCGGCCTCATATAAGGATGGGCACACATGCACTGGTGACTTCCGGTCGATTATTTCTTGATATTGTCGATCATGCTTTATCTCTAGAGCAGATTAGTTGTGAGGCCCAAGGGGTTAACGACAAGTAGATAAGAAGTAAGGGAGAGTTTAGTGGCTCCTTATTAGTGTTCTATGTTATGAGTGACAGGCCTCCAAGGAGGGGTCAACGGGGTCAGACCAACAGGGCACACGAGGAACAATTGCCAACTTTCGAGGGTGGTGATGTCGCCCAAACTATACCTCTAAATGAAGGTATAAATAGTCGCTGTAAAAAAATATAAAATCTAAGGATGGTTAGGGTTGATCCAACAGGGAATAAGATCTAGACCTGGAGTAATTATGAGCAATTAGACTTAATTAATCTACTTATCTCCCAAAATTTGGGGTTTTGTAAAATCCGAGAGATAATTCTATACTAGAATCATGTTGTCAAAAGCAAGTGTTGTAAAATCAATGAGAGAATTAACTAGGGTATTGTGTTCCCCATGAATTCCTAACTCAGTATAGCCAGATAATCGTAACCTTTCCTAGTGTGTAGTATGTTGAATTGATAAGTTATGTTTTCCCAACCCTTTGATCTAGACGAGAGGCAAAATTTCACTATCTGATTTGATCCATCCCTGCAGTGTTGCATTACTAACCATTAGCATTTGTTTCAGTAAACCCATCCCCTGATCCAGTTAGGTTGATTAGACGTGAGGGATCACATCAAATCCTATTAGTATCTCTTATCCTATTAGCTACCCCCTTGATCCCGTAAGTAAGAATTAAGGGAGTTCTAATGTTGGACACCGTTAAAAAAAATTCTATGCGAAGAGATAATTAATACTCACGTGCACACTTCCCAAGGATTACAAATTATTCTATTTCTACTTTGTTAGTTCTTCATTGTTCCCACAACCCTAGTTGTGAATTTAGTTATGCATGTTCATTGTATATGAAAAAATGATATGATAGGGATTAGCATAATTAAACACTTACTATGAGGAATTGAAGAACAATAAATCCAAAATCTCCATAAGAAATCACTACGTAATAAACCTAATGTAATGTTAAAAATAATCACAAGTAACAACATCTCAATGTTTTCCTGCTCTCTGGTTCGTTCTCCTATACAAAAATCTAAAAAAAACCTATTTATAATAAGTAAAAACCAAATCTAAAATTAAATAGGAAAACTAGAATTAGCAAATCGAACGGACAAGGGTACTGATCGTAGATGGGATCACAGCACAATAACTGGGCTTCATAATCTGCTTTGAACAAAATCCTTCTTTAACCTACTAACTCTTCCTTTGGGTAGTCTTCTGACTTACGACCCGTAAGAGGTTACGCCTACTAACTTTCTAGCAAATCTTCAAAATATTAATCCTTCAGGCAGGATTTTATTCACGACCTGGCATCTAACTTTCAACTCGTTAGAGCCCTCGTCTGATAACTGATGTCTCCCAAGCTACACCTCCATTTTTAGGCTAAAGCGGTCATTGTCAAGAGATATAACCTAACCAAGATTAGGGTCGAATCCCATAGGAAATATGGTGAACTTAGAAAAATTCAATAGCAATTCAAGTTTATTAACCAACTTATTCATCATAACTATTAAAAATTAATTCTAAGCTAAGACAAGGGTTAAACCAATATGAAGAGAAACTAAAGTATTGTGCTCCCCATGAATCCCTAACTCAGTATTAACAGATAACCAAATTATTTTCCAGTGAGTAGCATGCAGAACGGTAAGTTAAGTTCAATAAACCCTTTGGCCCACACTAGAGGTGAATTTCACTACGTGATTTGGTCCATCCCCGAAGTGTGACATTACTAACCCTTACCTATTGTCCGTGTACAACCTCCCGATGGCCGAGTTTGGTTTATTAGGTTAGAAACATTGATCGATTCCTATTAATTAACAGGTTCTAATGTTAGCCACCATTAGAAAACATTCAAAATAAAGAGAATTAATTAATACATGCATGCATACTTTTCAAGAATTACGAATTATCCTGTTTTACCTTATTAGTTTTTCATGGTTCCCACAACCCTAGTTGTGGATCTAAATACTCATGATCAGTGTAAATGCAAGACTTATGAATTTAAATAATATAATTGAGAACTTACACAGTAGAATTAAGCACAAGAAGTCCAACTCTTCAATAAGAATCAAAAGATTGAAATTAGAAGATGAAATAATGTTTTACAAGTGTTTTTCAAACTCTCTAATATTTCTTTTCCGTTCTCCCTTCGTCCTCTACTGACTCTATGATAAATAACCTAAAACCTATTTATAGCGTTTAATATACAAAACCAAAATGAATTAGGACAAATGGGCTGCAGGCTCTATGTGGTACTTTACGAGCTGTATAACAGTTCATGGCTCGTAGTCGGGCTTTCGTGAACTATTGCTTCAATTCTGGACATGTCTTCTATGATACCCCTCTACAACTCGTAAAAGATTCTATAGCCCGAAGGGAGTTTCATCAGATGGAATTTCAACAAATCCTCATATTTTGATTCTTAGGGCACGAGACTAAGTCTACAACTCGTAATGTCGTCTACAGCTCGTGCATGTTTGTACACTCAACTTCAGAAATACACCGAAGTTGTACATAAAACCTCCTTTACGGCTCATAGAATCTCTATGTCCCATAAAATGTCTCATAGATCCTCAACTTCAACAACTTCTGCATACTTTGCCCCAAAAATAATGCCAACCCTGAAATCCGACAAAACAAACATAAAAGTAAATCAAGCCTGCTAACATTGCATTGAGAACACACAAAATTCCAAGTTTTAAGCATCAAACTTGTTGTATTTTGACATCACATCAACACCCTTAACTTAAAATTGTTGTTTTTCCTCAAGCAACGAACTCAATCTATATAAGAAGCACAATAACATACAGACCTCAATCCAATGACATACACCTCATTAAACTTACGCACTAGCACTGATACCCACACCACTTTTCAAAACATAATCAGATAGCTATCCAGTAAACCAACACAGATCAATCTATGCGACAATGCAACTATGACAAGTAAGGTAACCATCAACAAACCATAATTACTGAATGTGTCAAATGTTAACAATGCAATGCAAGTGCCCTCATAGAAAAAAGTCCCACATGTCACTCACAATGATGTTTTAATGTATAAACTGAGACTGTGCAAAATCACTCACTCTCACAAAGTCATTCATATGTTATGCTCATACAATATGTTTGCCCCTATACTCATGACTAAGACCTTTAACTACTTAGACTAGGATCACTTTAGGACTTTACAGGATTGTAACGTAGGTATGATGTTTTGGGAACATAGTGACTACAGGCTCTCCTTGACACTGCATTTTTCTACACTTTTACCTTACCAACAGTGTTACTTTTCATTCCATTCTCCCCTTCTCCTACTTCAAGCTTTTCTGGGTGCTTTCTTTTCATTTTTCAACTTTTTGCCTTGTATTTACGCTCCCTTTTTCTTTCTTTTTAATTCATAGCTAAGGCATCACTCATTTTTCTTGCACCCAATTCCTATTATTTCTCGTTTTCCATATATCACTAACTTTTCGCCCTTATTTTGTGTTTTACCCTTACACAAGCCACCCTCAACTAAGGCTTTTGGCTTGAGTTGAGATGCACATTATCCAATCCCGAACCAGGGCCACTTTTGGTAGCCACCCTCAACTTAGGCTTTTTGCCTCAGTTAAGGTGCACAATTTTCAAGAAAGGACTAGGGCCAATTTCAAAATTTTACATCTAATAAGACTAGGTCACAAAGGTTTTTACAAAGAAAAGGTCTATGTAAGGCTCAAACCTTAAGATCAAGGGATTTCACACCTTTAGTTGGTTACTATAGACTAACTGGAATATTATGAACAATGGCTAAGATCCTTTCCTAACCAACAAACCTAAAGTCTAAATCAGAGTAACAAGGCAAGCTCAGAATTGAAACACAATATATGAATTAGCAAATTAAGCTCACACTCATTTGACATTGATTACACTATCAACATAGACTCTCAGATCATACTTTTCATCTCAAATTTTTCTTCACCCATCAGAATAAGCATTGTCAACACAATTAAACATGTGTGGTTGCTATCTAGATTAATTAGCCACAAATTTTTGTGGGTATCATTTTTCACAAAATGCACAAAATATATACATGCCACATATATCAGTACTATATGCTACCAATACTACCTAAACATGCCGGTTTTTATAGAAATTAAATATCCATGAGGAAAAAGAACACAGGCAAGAAAACCTCTAGGATTCAAAATTTGGGGTAGTTATAAGCCAAGGCTACTTAGACCGTTGAGGCCTATAACTACCCACACCTCATCAAAAAAGAGGTTCATTGTCCCCAGTGCACATACAAATAGAAAATGAAGTACTAGGGTGAAAAAGAACATACTTGGGCGCCTAACCGCTAGTGCGTGGCTGAGTCTGACCACCCTCAACTTGCGTGGTGGCCTCCTAAGTAGTAGAACCATGAGTGGAGGGGCTAGTACCCTTCACCCTCTCAAGCTCACGAGCCTTCATCTCTCCTCCTCCTGCGTCGACTACCTCAAGACAAGCTCTAGCTCCTCCTACTCGGCCACTCCTACATGCAAACACACTATATTTGGATCTTCATCAATGTGGGGCCTCTTCCTATGGGAAGGTTGTGAAAGATCCTCAGGAGCGAATAAAAAGTCCACCATGGGTACTAGGGGCGCAGTCTGTGGTAATGTCACCGGTGCCACCAAAACCGTTGTCATGTCGGCGCGGAGCTACTGGATCTCTTTTTGTAGGGCCATTAAATTTGTTGGTCGTGCCATACTCAGGCTCTGCTGGACCCTCAATTTAAAAGGGTCAATGCGAGCATCCACAGCTAAAAGATGGTCCTGAATAGTAGCGACCTTCTGAGCCTGCATGCGTCTCCCTGACACCGTAATCACATGGCGGACCCAGGGCCTGATCTGTTGAATTAGCTGAGTCAACCAAGACTAAGTGTGGGCACGTCTTTGCGCCATGGCCTGAATGGACGCTGTGGACACAAACCATGTTGGCGAGTGTTGTATGTGAAGGAATTGCCTGTGGTGCAGGAGTAGTAATTATGGGCCTCCTCTCTACATCTGTCTCAGTCTTTGGGGGCCTATACTCTGTATTAGCAGTAGTGGTGGTGGTGGGTGGAACTTCAGGAGGTGGCTCTGGAGCGAACATCTCCGGTATAGGAGCTAGCTGGTACGGTGCTCGCTGGAGTGCCACTGGGTTCTCCTCAGTCTTAATCAGGTTGGCATCCAAAGTATACTGGACCTCAATCAATGAGTCCAGATGATGTAGACTCTCCACCCTCGACTCTAGACATAGTCTGTAGATCAAGAATAGGAAAAGGATTGAGGTAGACCACTATAAGGCCGCCTCATGGCTCAGCTCTGCGATGAGGTTGAATCTATCTCATAGCTATCCAAGATGATGGTACCTAGAACTGCATACTCCGGCGTGAATATGTTCTCTACAAGCATCGGTTTGACCCATGACATCGAAACGGTCTACCAAAATTTTGGTAGGAAAACTGATAGAAACCATCACAATAGGCTACTATGAGTGGCTATCCATGCAGGCTCCGAACCCTGCTCATCAATCAAACTAGCCACCCATCTTATAAAGACGACTATGTAACTCTGGTCTCTCATCAGACCCAAGTCTCTGGTCTGCCCCACTCTGCGGTCATACCCTGGTATAGATTTGGGGGGTGGGAACTCGAGCCCGAACAGCATACAATGGATAGTGATCTCTGAGATATCCACCTGCTGGCCCCTTACTATGGGCTGAGCTAGGGGCTTCTTCTCCTTCGGAAGAGTGCTGAGAATTATGGCTGCATACGAAGTGTAGAACTCTTGTGCCATGGTCGGGGAGTACCTCTCTAGTGGTTTGGTCATCCAGTAGAGCCCGTATCTGTTGATGGTATCCTGGAGACTAGGGAAACTGTCTAATCTGGAGGAGATGGTCCAGGGCTCCTCATAAATGGAGCGGGATAGTTTTCCCCGCTCATTACTTTGTATGCCCTCTGTGTAGATATCTAGTATGCCCGCAACGTACCACTCGCTGGTGAGAGCATGTGGAGGTGATGGTGATGTCCGCAGTGGTGCAGCAAAGGACTGTGTCTCCGACTCTTCACGGAATCCTGACTCTTAGATTGACTCCTCTGTGGGCAGAGTCATCTAGATGGAGCTACTATTGTTATTGCATCCCTCGTCAAACTGGGTAGTGCGAACAACAATGGTCTAGGTTTGGATCTGCCCAACTCTAGTGACTGCCTGTGTCTGTGGTCTATTAGCCTCCAGGTCAGTTCAAACGTTGAGATCTTCAAGTTATCCACTAATCGTGGGGGTCTCCTCCTCCCTTGAGGTCTCATATCTAAGCCTCCTCTAAAAGGTTTTAATATCCTCGCGTCTTGGCTTTGGGGTCATATTACCTGAAACATGCATATTTACACAATGTGATTAGCCCTACAGGTTCAGAAACCTAATGCAAAAGCATATAAGACTTGATTACAGAGAGGTCTATGAAAGCACCTTTACAGGTCGTAGTGAGACCTATGAGCCATAAAAGGCTCTCGTAGAAACAGTGTTCACAATATTTTTTTACTGGAATGATATCTTTGAGACCAAGTATGACTCGTAGAATGATCTATGAGTCATAGACCGAGTCGTAGATGATTCTTGTGTCTAAACCTTTGCAGGCATAGATCCACGAGACAGATCTACTAGCCGTAAAATACTTTATGACTCATAGAAGGTCTCGTCTGATAGGTTCTCTGAAACCTCAGGTTTCTGGAATTTCATAGATGTGCAATTACGGATGGTCAAAAGTTCCACAGTCTATAAAAGACCCTCATAGACCAGAAAAATCAGTTACCTGAGTTTGTAGATCAAAGAATTAATAGATCTGTTCCGCCCAAAAAGGGATACGACTTTTTCAATATACTTTATTTGCATCTAAGAAATATGCACACACCCCACATGATTCATATCAAAACACTGAACAACCCCACCTAAATATTTACACATATACCCTCATCAAAAATTGTTTAACATGCTTTCTTAACCCTACCGACCCTGTTTGAATGAATTAACATTAGAATTACAACACATGCCATCACACACCAAATGTTTCAATGCACATAATCATTTTAATTTAAACAGTGTGCAATTATGTAGTTTTCAAACACATCATTTCAAATACAAGGAAAAAACAAATACACCAATTTCTGACCTAAACATATGTTCACACATTTGCAACCTTATATTTCAATTTTCAAACCTATCAATTGCACAAATGGGTTTATGTCTTCATTAACCATACCCGACCATTTAGGTTAAACCTAATCACACAATAATTGATAAAGAAAGGGTAGTTTAAACACAAAAAACTTACCAAATTGAGTGATTAAATCATAGGAATAGAAGGAGGGATTGACCTGTGAACCCTAGGGCCAGCGAAAAAACTTGCCGCAAAATGGTGGGGGTGATATCGTCGGTCATCGAAAAAGTGGGGTAGGGGTTTTGCCCGGCTTTGACTTGTAATTTAGGGAAAATGGGGTCAAAATATTTTGATCCCATTATTTATATGTTGACCAGGTCGGTTCAAATGAATGGGCCCAGACTTTACGAAACCACGATTACGGGCCATAAAGTATTTTACGACTCATAAATCATGATTTCATAGAAGGACGAACCCTAGTTTTGAGGATTGGGTTTCACAGTCTAGTCTATAAGTCTTGTATTAAGATACGACTCATAGACTTGGTCATCGAAATCCTAATACTTAGTAAAAAACATTGAAAACTTACCTGGGATGCACGAGTCCATTCACGACTTGTAGTTTTATCTACATGCCGTAAAGTTGGCTCATGGACTTGAGTTTATATTGTTTTTCTCATTGGAAGTGTCTACGAGATGGTGTACAGGTCGCAGATTGGCATACGACTCATAGAACCAGTAGTAGAGGAACTTCTTGATGCCTTTTAAGCCAAGGATGGCTGACTTAGCCATGTACCTGCACATTCTTCACATAATACACCATAACACTATATGCAACCAACCAATGTCAAAAATTACAACCAAAATGCAAAAATGTAAACTACCTACAAATCCAAAAGCTACAAACAAAACAAAACTGCAACAATTACATAAAAAACCTTGGGTTTCCTCCAAAGTAGCGCTTGATTTATTATCGCAGCATGACTTGGAAAACTTTATTACTAAGACTTCACCAAGTGTCCAAACTTTCTTCTTTAGATCATCTGGCCTCTTCATTAACTTATAGATATTGTAGATAACTTCTTCATCGCTCAATCTAAACCTGAGTTGGTCAACGTCTATATCTACTAGTTCCCGACCAGTGGCTAGGAATGGCCTTCCCACGATGATTGGGATGTCAAAATCGACTTTGCAATCTAGGATCACAAAGTCTGGGGGGAATATAAATTTCTCAACTTTAACAAGCACAATATAAAGTATCCCCACAGGCTTCTTCACTATGCGATCCACCATTAACAACCACATGCTCATCAGGGTGGCGGCTTCCAGTCTTAGATTCTTGAAGACCACAAGTGGCATTAGATTTATGCTTGCACCGAGATCACACAATGCCCTTGCAAACTCCATATCTCTAATGGTGCAAGGGATGGTAAAAGTGTTGGGGTCTTCTCGCTTTTGAACGAATGACCTTGTAGCAATGGCACTTCAATGTTGAAGCTTTTGGGAGAGGTCCTGACTCATAGTGCACTTGCAACTAGGTCCTTCATGAACTTTTTGTACCCTAGCATCTTCTCCAATGGCTCAATGAGAGAAATGTTGATGGGCAGTTGTTTCAACATGGAGAGAAAGTGCTTCAACTTTCTCTCCTCTGGTGCTTGAACTTGCCCTCCTCCTCCTCCTTTTAAATTCTCTAAGAGAAGGGAGGAGGGGGCCTAAGGATGGGCTTCAAATTTTGTGGTTCCTCTGCAGCATCACTCACCCGATCCTTGCCACGATCATCTCTGGTATCCATATCCTTAACCTCAACTGTCTCCTCTTAAACATCTTCCTCATCTACTGGCATGGCAGGATAAATGGTACTCTTGCCTCCACCAGTAGCAACCAGTATGAACTACCCTTCATTCTTTGGGTTTTGAACTTTATTGCTAGGCAGTGTACCTTTCTGATGCAGATCGAGTCAAGTCGGCACTTGACCAAACTATTGCTCAAGCTGGTTGATAGCAACAGAATGAGACTCAATTTTCTAATTTATGCTAGAGATGTTAGATTTTATCCCTCTTAGAGTCTCATCCTGTGTTTCAGCTTTCTTCAACAGGTGGTAAATCATCTCCTCAACTCTGGAACTACTAGCACTGGTCTCGCGGTTGTGTGGTGGCACATAAGGACCAATTCTGTATCCATCTTCGCGGCCCCAATTTGAATCTCTGTCTTTGCCCAGATTCTTGTCATAATAACCTTCACGGTTGTCTTTGAAATCTCCATCTTGATTGTAGTTCCGATGTTGGTTTCCTTGACCTTAGTGCCAATAGTCTTGATTGGGCCCTTGGGAATTGTTGCAGAAACTCCCCATTTGATCATCAATGAAGAAAGTGTCCTCCTTATAGGAGGGGTCATCATACATGGTTTCTCGCAGAGGCGGATAAACAATAGCATTAACTGTTCCTAATTTTTCTTCATCATTACCTCCATAACTGTACGGATTCGAGCAAGCTCTTGCATAATTTATTTATTTATTTTAGCTTTCTCTGAACCAATACTACAGTGTACGAACTTTTTGTAGATACTCTGTCTCTTTTCCCCTATGCATGATTGGTCTTGACCACCCTCTCCTTCCTTTTCTCAATCCTTGCAAATGGTTGATCTAAGAACATATCCCCCATAATGGTATCAGTACAGGCTTGACTATTCTCATCCAGGGCACAGTAGAAGATCTCCACCAAGGCATCATCAACAATTTTTTGGGCTAGGACACTCCTCAAGCATTTTGTGAACTGCTCCCAATTTGTACTGATCGAGTCACCAGGAAATTGCTCAAAGTTGTTGATTTGATCTTTCAACTTGCACTTCTTCGATCTTGCGAAGTACCTCTCTAAAAAGGCCTTCTGCAATTCAGCTCAACTGGTGATTGAACTCTATGGGAGCTTAGAAATCCCTAGCGCTACATTACTTGTCATAGATAATAGGAAGACACAAAGTCCCACAGCATCCATAGACATATTCTATGTTCCCATCACACTCTTGCAGACAAATGCAACGTTGTGTAGATGACTATGCAGATCCTCTGATGGTAGGCCCATGAACAACCCATGGTTCTGCAACATCTAAAGCAACCCACCGGAGACAATGAACTTTGTGTTAGTCGGTAGTGGTGGTAACACAATAGCTCCAGTAATCTCCATAGCCATAGGGTTCAGCTGATACTGATTCCATGGATAAGCTTCAACAATAAAGCCTTATGGCTGTGGAGCAATACCCTCAAGAGGAGAAGGGTTGTCATTATTTGCATTCTTATTCTCATTCCGATTCAGAGCTGCATTTTTCGCATTCTTTGCATTATCATGGGCCATTCTTCTAAGTCTTATTTGGATCTCTGGGTCAAACATAGTCAAGGGTATGCCTTGACATTGCATGTTAGGCACACACTACACTTACACCCTAAAGTAAAACAAAACTAATAAAATAGGTAAAATAAGGAAAATAAGGATTAATTCCAAAATTACTTGAATTAGACAAGTCTAGCCATATTCCCCGGCAACAGCGCCAAAATCTTGATATTCCCAAGATACACCTCCTTTTATAGGCTAAAGTGGTCGTTGTCAAGATATATAACCTAACCAAGGTTAGGGTTGAATCCCATAGGGAATATGGTAGACTTAGAAGAATTCAATTCCAATTTGAGTTTATTAACCAACCTATCTCCCAAAAGGGAGGGCATTATAATAATTATTAAAAGTAAACCTAAGCTAAGACAAGGATTAAACCAATATGAAGAGAAACTAGGATATTGTGTTTTCCATGATTCCCTAACTTAGTATTACTAGATAATCACATTGTTTCCAGTGTGTAGCATACAGAACGGTAAGTTATGTTCATGAAACCCTCAGGCGAGAGGTGAATGTCACTACGTGATTTGGTCCATCCCTGCAATATGACATTACTAACCCTTACGTATTCTCCACGTACAACCTCTCCTTGGCCCAGTTCGGTTGATTAGAAGAGAAACATCTATTGAATCTTGTTAATTAATCTTTTTTCCTATTCATTACTACCTTGATCAAGTCAGTAACACCAGGGAGGTTTTAATGTTGGCCACCATTAGAATGTATTTAAAACGAAGAGAATTAATTAATACATGCATGTACACTTTTCAAGAATTACGAACTATCTGATTTTACCTTGTTAGTTCTTCATGGTTCCTACAAACCTAGTTATGGATTTAGCTACTCATAATAAGCATAAATGCAAGACATATGAATTTGAATAACATAATTGAGCACTTACACAATAGATTTAACCATAAGAAGTCCAACTCTTTAATATGAATCACAAGATTGAAATTAGAAGATAAAATGATGTTTTACTAATGTTTTTCAAACTCTCCAATGTTTCTTTTCCGTTCTCCCTTCCTCCTCTATTGATTCTCTATGAAAAATAACCTAAAAGCCTATTTATAGTGTTTAAAATAGAAAAACCAAAATTAATTAGGACAAATGGGTCAGCAAGCTCTACGAGGTGCTCTATGGGTCGTATAATAGTTTATGTCTCATAGTCATCCTTTCATGAACTATTACTTCAATTCAGCACTTGTCTTCTATGACACCCCTCTACGACTCGTAAAAGATTTTATGGCCCATAAGGAGTTTTGTTTGATAGAATTTCATAAAGTCCTCATCTTCTCATCCTCAAGGTACGAGACTAAGTCTACAACTCATAATATCTTCTATGGCTCGTCTGCATGTTCGTAGACTCAACTTCAGATATACACCCTTCATTGGAATTGCACATGAAACCTCCTTTACAGCTCGTAGAATACTCTACAGCCATAAAGGGTCTCGTGGATTCTCAACTTCGCAACTTCTGCACATTTTGCCCAAAAATAATATATTACTTCGGAAAAAGCAGAAAAACACATCAAACCTACTAACACGTAAAGACAGGGATATTTTGGGTTGTTTTGGGTAAGGGGCACTAAACCATTGGTTCGGAGACTATCTAGGGAATAGGGTAGAACTTTTTGCCCTATCATCTACTAGGTTAGCTCCTTTATCGTTGGAAGAGGTAGGGCTCAGGATCGAGGTCGGTGAGATGACTAATGTAGAGATCATGGGGACTAGTAGAACTTTTAGCACGGCTCCAAAGGTCCCGCTAAGGGTGATAGAGTTGAGGGAAAAGGTGATGCTCGAGAGGGAGGCCATTAGGGCCATTTTTATGTCATACCAGCACGGGCCGAGGCCGAGGCTTTTGACGAGGCCATCACAGGTATGAATACCCTATACTAGCAACCAGCTTCAGCCTTATTTGATTAAGGTTCTATTTTCTATTATGTGTCAATACACTATGCCTCCTGCAAAGAAGTGACACTCGAGCCTCTTTCCTCCTGGTTTCGAGTATCGATCCCAATGGGGAATTCACTTGTGATAGATTAAGTATGCAGAGGTTTTATGGTTACTCTTTAGATTTTTGATACCCAGGTTGATTTTATACTACTTGATATGCTGGATTTCAACATAATTTTGGGTATGGATTTATCAGCCCCACATCATGCTATATTAGATTTTTATGCCAAGATTGTCACCTTGGCAATACTAGGGATGTCTCTAATGGTTTATAAAGGGTCCGTGAGTTGGGTATTGATGGGTATTATATCGTATATTCAAGCTTAGAGGTAGATATTTGCAAGTTGTTTGGATTGATTAGCTCGTGTGCATGATGTGACATCTAAGACTCCTATTGTGGAGTCAGTACCAGTTGTATGTGAGTTTCTTGAGGTATTTCTAGCATATTTCCCCGAATTGCCATTAGAGCGAGAGGTTGATTTAGCGATAGAGGTTGAGTCGGGCACTAAGCCCATATCTATTCCTCCATATCGGGTGGCTCCTGCAGAGCATAAGGAGCTCAGTACACAACTTTAGAGTTTTCTAGATCTGGGGTTTATACGATCGAGTGTTTCTCTTGGGGGAGCTCCTATCTGGTTCGTGACAAAGAAAGTCGGGACTCTCCGAATGTGTATTGATTATTGATTTTTGAATAAGGTTATCGTAACGAATGGTTATCCTTTGCCACATATCAATACTTTATTGGATTAGTTGAAGGGGGCAGTAGCGGTTTCTAAGGTTGATCTTAGATTAGGGTATCACCAGTTAAGGATCCGAGCAGACGATATTCAGAAGACTGCCTTTCAGACCCATTATGGGCATTATGAGTTCCTAGTCATACCATTTGGGCTGACTAATTCTTGTGCCGCATTTATGGACTTGATGACTCAGGTATCTCAGTCGTACTTGGCCTCTTTCGTTGTGGTTTTCATTGATAATATTATGCTATATTCATAAACTCGTGACGAACATGCCCAACACCTCTGGTTTATGCTATAGACACTTAGGGATCACAAGTTGTATGGCAATTTGGCTTGGGTCTGTGACTGTCTTGGGGTGTGTAGTGTAAAGCGAGGGTATCAATGTTGATTTAGCTAAGGTTAAGGCGATTAATGGCTGGACTAGGCCTACCTCAATATCAGAGATTCGAAGTTTTATCAAGTTAGCAGGGTAATAAAGACAATTTTTTAGGGTTTCTCCACTATTGCCACTCCATTGACTCGGTTGACTCACCAGTGGTTGCCACTTGTATGGTTCGATGAGTGTGAGCCCATCTTTCTGAAGCTAAAGGAGTTGCTGACAACCGCTCCTATTCTAACCTTCTCTGTTGAGGGAGAGACCTTTGTGGTATATTTTGACACCTCCCATATCAGGTTGGGTTGTGTGTTGATGCGGCGAGGCCAAATTATTCCTTATGATTCTCACTGGTTATGAGCCCACGAACGTAACTACCCCACACATGACTTAGATTTGGTAGCAGTAGTATTGCACTCAAGAACTGGAGCATTATCCATATAACATGCATTGTGATATTTATATAGACCACCAGAGCTTCTTAGTACATTATGACTCAGTAGGACTTGAATTCCCACCAGAGACGGTAGACTGAGTTGTTGGTTAACTATGATATTTCCATTTTTATATCATCCAGGGAAGGCAAACGTGGCAATGGATGCCTTGAGTTGGAAGACACTAAGTATGGATAGCCTAACAGACCTGGCAGCAGAGTAGCAACTGTTAGCATTGGACATTAATTCCCTAGCTAATAGCTTGGTACGATTGGATATTTCATACACTAGCTGAGTATTGGCCTTTATTGGGGCTCAGTATTCATTAATTGATTAGTTCGGGGCTTGATAGATCGAGGATGAGTTATTAGTGGGTCTACGAGACAGAGTGTTACAAAGGGTTAGTGGTTAGGCTACAGTTGATTCAGACAAGGTTCTTTGATTTGATGGCAAGTCATGCATTCGTAGAGTGCGGGATTTCATATAGTTGATCCCCCAGAAGGCACATGACTCCCGATATTCTATTCATCCAGGTATAGCTTAGATAATGTTAAGATCTGAGACAGCATTACTGGTGGGATGTTATGAAGTATGATATTGTTGATTATGTATTGTGTTTCCTTAGTTGCCAACAGGTGAAGGACGAGCACCAGCTGATGTGCTGTCAAAATATAACACTTTTGATTGCTTAAAACTTGGAATTTTGTGTGTTCTCAAAGCGATGTTAGTAGATTTGATCCGTTTTTGTGTCTGTTTTTCAGGATTAAAATATTTTCCATGATTTTAGGCTAAGTATGCAGATGTTGACATTTTTGCTGTTTTATGACACCCTTTATGGGCTATGGAAGTTTCCACAAGCCGTAGAGTTGGTTTTGTAGCAAAATCCAGTGAAGAGGTAATTTTCCAAAGTTAATCTATGAACATGCAGACGACCCGTAGAGTGAAGCACGAGTCATAGATAAGGTCTCGTACCATGAGGATCATAAAGTAGGAAGTTGTTGAAAAGTCATGATATGAAATCCTATACAGGCCATAAGTCTAAATACGACCGGTAGAAAGGTCTCATAGAAGATAAACCCAGGATTGAAGATCAAGTCCACGAAGCCCCGGTTACGGGCTGTAGAACTTTACATGTCCTGAAGAGATGCTCGTAGTGCCTGCCAAATTCATTCTCCTATTTTGATTTGGTTTTTTATTTTAAATACTATAAATAGGTTTTTTAGGTTATTTTCATACAACCAATCGAGAACAGTAGAGAACAAGGAACAACATTGTGAAACACTTGGAAAAATATTTTGTGATATTAATTCATACTTTGTGATTTCCATTTAAGAGCTTGGATTTCTTGTTCTTAATTTCATCTTTGTAATTGCTTAATTATGCTATTATATATCATGTTCTTGCATCTACAATTATAATAAGTAGCTAAATCCACAACTAGGGTTGTGGGAACCATGAAGAACTAACAAGGTAAAACTGGATAATTATAATACTGGGAAAGTGTGCATATATGTATTAATTAATTCTCTTTGTGTTGATTACGGTGGCCAATGTTAGAACTCACCTAGTGTTACTGACTGGATCACGATAGTAATGAATAAGAAAAGAGATTAATTAACAAGATTCGATTAATATTTTTTTTGGCTAATCAACCGAACTGGATTAAGGGGAGGTTGTACTAGAACAATAGGTAAGGATTAGTAATGTCACACTGTGGGGATGGATCAAATCACGTAGTGAAATTTACCTCTGTCCTGGATCAAAGCATTTGGTAAACTTAACTTGTCATTCTACATGCTACATACTAGAAAAAAATGTGATTATCTCGTGATACCAAGTTAGAGAATTATTGGGAACATAATGCCCTAGTTACTCTTTTACTAGTTTCACATACTTTTCTTGGTTTAGGATTTCTTTCTGCAAATCTTATAAATGACCCCTCCCCCCCCCCCCACCCCCCACCCCCCGCTTTTTGGGGAGATGAGTAGGTTAATTAACTTGAATTGCTTGAAATTACTCTAATTTTACCATATTCCCTGTGGGATTGGCCCTAACCCTGGTTAGATTATATAGCTTGACAACGACCACTTTAATCTTCAAAAACGAGGTGTAACTTGAGCAACATCAAGATTTTGGCGCAGTTGCTAGGGAATACAACTAGACTTTCTTAATTTGAGTAGTTTGGGAATTAATCCTTATTTTCCTCATTTTATGTTTTTTTTGTTTCAGTGTGCAGGTGTAGTGTATGCACAACACTCAAAGACGATACATTCCCTTGACTTCATTTGACCCAGAGATCCAAAGGACCCTAAGAAGAATGGCATAGGACAAAACGAACAATGCTGCAAATAATGCAGTGAATGCAGCACTGAACTTGAACCAGAATGTGAATGATAATAACCCACCTCCCCTTGAGGATATTGACCTTTTGCCACAAGATTTAATGCCGAAGCTTATACATAAAATCAATATCGTCTTAATCCTATGGTGATGGATGTCATTGAAGCTATTATATTACTACCACTACTAGATGACACAAAGTTCATTGTTTCACGTGGGTTAAATGGTGTAGAATCATGGGTTGTTGGCAGGCCTACCATCAGAGGATCCGCATAGCCATCTACATAACGCTGTATTTATATTTAAGAGCGTGATAATAAACCAAAATTTATATATGGATACCATTGGGCTCCATATCTTTCTATTGTCTATAACAGGGAATGCAACGTTATGGTTATTCGAGCTCCCACAGAATTAGATCACCAGCTGGGCTGAATTATAGAAGGCCTTTCTCTAGAGGTTCATCTCTTGATCGAAGAAGCTGAAGTTGAAAGACCAAATCAACAACTTCAAGTAACTTCCTGGTGATTCGATCAGTACCATGTGGGAGAGGTTCACAAAGCGTCTAAGGAGTTTTCTTGACCACAAGATCGTGCATGATGCCTTAATGGAGATCTTCTATCGAGCCCTGGATGAGAATAGCCAAACATGTGTGTTGATACTATCATAGGAGGCTCATTTCTAGATCAACCATTTTCGATGATTGCTGAGAAGCTGGAAAACGAGAGATAAATCAATGATAAAAAGCTCATGCACAGTCAGTACTAATTTGCCGCAATAAAAAATAAATGAGGATATGATGCAAGAGCTTGCTTAGATTAGTACCAATGTGGAGTTGTTGCTGAAGCAGAACTAAGAACCTGTGATTGCAGTACCTCATCACCCTTCGCGAGCACCCATACACAAGGAGCCTTACTATGAGAAGGATACTTGCTTTGTCACTGATCAGATGGGGAGTTTACAGACCAACGCCCAAGGGCCCAATCAGGACTATTGGCGCCAAGGTCAAGAAAATTAAAATCAGAACTATAACAGGGATGGCGCCTTCAAAGAAAACAATCGAAGAGGTTACTATGACAAAAATAGGGGCCATGATAGAGATGCTAATAGGGGATGCAGAGATGGCTAAAGGAATGGTTCGTATGTGTTACCACATAATCGAG
Source organism: Solanum rostratum (assembly GCA_029948455.1). Classification (NCBI taxonomy): domain Eukaryota; kingdom Viridiplantae; phylum Streptophyta; class Magnoliopsida; order Solanales; family Solanaceae; genus Solanum; species Solanum rostratum. The sequence goes on along the minus strand of CM057055.1, from coordinate 9,301,346 downwards.
ATTCGGGTGCTAGTAGATGAGGAGATGTTCAACCATTTGTTAAAGAAGGCTGACACACAGGATGAGACCTTAAGGGGGATAAAGTCTGACATCTCCAGCATTAATCAGAAGATTAAGTCTTATTTTGTTGCTCTCAAGCAGCTGGAGCAGCAGTTCGGCCAAATATTAACTCAATTGAACTAGTGATAGAAAGGTACATTACCTAGCAACATAGTTCAAAATCCAAAGAATGTGGGGCAGTGTATGAAAATGACCACTCGTGGTGGCAAACAGACCATTGACCCTTCAATACCGGTTGATGATGATGATGTTTGTGAAGAGATAGTTGACGTAAAAAATGTAGAGATTAGACATGATCATGCTCAAGATGGGGTGATTGATGTTGTTGTGATGCCATAAAAGTTAAAGCCATTCCTAGACCTCATCCTCCCTTCCCTTAAAGAATAAAAAAAGGAGGAGAAAGGTAAATTCAAGCAGTTCCTCTCCATGTTTAAACAACTCTCCATCAACATTCTTCTCATTGAAGCATTGGAAGAGATGTCTGGATATGCACAGTTCATGAAGGACTTGGTCACAAAGAAGTGGACTGTGAGTCAAGAGCTCCCCTAAAAGCTTCAACATTGTAGTGCAATTGCTAAGGTCCTTGGTGCAGAAAGGAAAAGATCCCAGAGCATTCACCATACCTTGCACTATAGGAGATGTTGAGTTCATAAGGGCGTTATGTGATCTTGGTGCCAGCGTAAAAATCTGATGCCCCTTGCGGTCTTCAAAAAGTTAAGACTAGGAGCCCCTACTCCTACGAGCATGAGATTGTTGATAGTATATTGAACGATGAAGAAGCTTGTGCGGATATTGTATGACGTCCTTGTCAAAGTAGAGAAATTCATATTTGCCGCAGACTTTGTGATCCTTGATTGTGAAGTCAACGTCGAAGTCCCAATCTTCTTGGGAAGGTCCATCCTAGCCACTGGGCGAGCTCTAACACACCCTAATTCTTTTCAACTATTCTGAGTAGATGCACTGAGAAAAAAGAGAAAATGACTGAGAAAAGTTGCTGAAAGAGAAAACTACGAGGGCCATCTACAGCCCGTAGAGAGATCCATGACCTGTATAAGAGACCTCGTAGAATCTCCAGATGACTTGGTGAAATTTTCTAAGTCTAGAGCCCATGTATGAGATAACATATGGCCTTTAAAATATTCCGCGGCCCATAGATTGCTTTCGTTAGTCGGTGATCGATGAATCAACTTCTCAGTATCTTGAGCTACGAGTTATTAGAAGGCTTGTAGAAGTTTGTACGGCTCGTAGATGTGGTTTCATGGATTTCATGCCAAATTATAGTAACTTAAACTTTTGGATACCTCATCTATGAGACGTCATCTACGACCCATAGAAAGTTCTACGACCCGTAAACAAGGTCTCATAGAACATGTCGACTATTTTTGTCTATTCCTATCTCTTTTAATTAAATTCTTAGACGTTTTAGGCCTAATTAAAGTCCTAAAACAGAACCCTAAGGGTATTTTTAATATTCTTCGCGCTTAGGAATTTCTTGAGAACACCAGTGGCAGGAGAAGAGTGAGGGTTTCTAATTCTACCACAAGGATTGATTGAAGCTTGATTGTTTCTTCTATTTCCAAGTATGTGAGGCTTACTAAAGTGTGGAACTACATTCGTTCACACACCCTTCTCATCTGCTTGAGTCAAAATTGGGAATAAAAGTTGAGATTAGGGAAATTCTATTATCCTAATACTGAAAAATCTGCATTTATTATGAATTCTTGTGGTGATGTATAAGGTACTTGTTGCATTGCATAGCTACTGATATGAAATTGAGGTAAAGTTTTATACTTGATAGCAGGAACCCTAGACTGCATGATTTTTTATAAAATCTACACATGGACTGTGTTGAGGTTTGAGTTTGATTATCTGAGTTGAGTAATTGAGTATAATTGATCATATGAAATATGTTACATTTTATATCACATGTACTTTTATGCATTTTACTTGAATTACATGATTAGACCACTTGAGTAAGTCTAAATGACCGTCTGAGTCTGAATTGAGTCTGATTGTTTTCCTTGATTAATTGAGTTGATGATATACTGAGATGAGCTAAGCTGAGATGACCCAATGAGGTTGAGATTTGAGTTGATTGATTGAGTACTATTGATATGTGAGTTTATTTATGAGTTGATCATGTTTTAATCTAAGGAAAAGTATCAAGCACCGAGATGGAAGCGAGTAAATAACTACTCTAACCAGCAGAACTACGTTGCCAATGTAAGATAGTAGTACAACATGTTCTGTCGACTCATGTCCAAAAAGATGGACATTTACAATGGATCCATGAGACACTTGATCATCCTTTACCTTGGAATGTTTAGGATGAGCATAGAAACGACATTGCCTTTGTTGGGCATCACCAAACAAAAGGTGGTTGGATTGGATATCAGTTAAGAGAAACTCCTAAGCGACCATTGATTGAGCATGATATTTTCAAAAATTAAGTTTATTACAACTGAGTCTATTTGCAAAAGCATGATTTCCATTTAAAACTTACATTCCTATTGAGTTACGTTATGAGTCGTTTGGGTTGAGGTGAGTTAGTTGAGCTTTACTTTCTTGAGCTATTTTACATATCAGTATATTCCATTACTGATGTCCATTTGGACCTGTATCATTTTATGATGCAGATACAGGTGATAGAGAACCTCAACTCGCACATCGTTGAGGACTAGATCAGTGCATTGTCAAAGTTGGTGAGCCTTCCTTGCTTTCTAGAGGAGCTCTTTTATCTTCTTACTTTTATTGAGTAGGTTATTTCTTTGATTTGGGGTTTCCCTGGCTTGTCATGGGACCATCTAGACTATTGAGTAGAGGCTTCATAGACATGACTAGAGGATTATTGAGTAGTTTGTATTTCCAAACCTATCCATTGAAACATTTATTTTGATGTATTTCTTCTACTGTTGAGTTGATATGATGATGAGGTCGTGTGGTTCTCTTGGAAAATCAGCAATGGTACTTCAACTGCCGGCCATGCCAAGGGTACCCTCCCAGGGCGTCACACAAGCACTGGTGGATATGGAAGTCAGCCAATTCACGTTTTGGTTGAATGAAGAAGAAGTTGTCTTCAATATCTTTCAGTCTATGAAGAGACCAGATGACTTAAAGATGGATGTTAGGTGAAGTCTGAGTACCCAAGATGTCTAAATCGTGTCGTGACACTGAATCAGGCGTTGCTGGGAGGCAACCCAAGGTAGAGAATGGCGCTTAGAAGCCCAGGTATGTTTTTTGGCCCCTGTGATTTGTTATTATATTTTGTGCATCGAGGACAATGCAAAGTTTTTCAATGGGGTGTGGGTAGTTATAGGCCTCAGTGAACTCTGAGTAACCTTGGCCTATAACGATCACAAATTTTGAATCCAAGGGGTTTTCTTGCCTGTGCTTTTTTTCCCAAGGATATTTACTTTCCTTTGAACCAACATGTTTAGGATGTGTATGTAGTATTAGTAGAGCATATAATACTAAAGTTTATGGCATATATTAGTTTTTGTGTGAAAAATGATGCCCACCAGATATTTTTGTTAGTTAGTCTTGATAGAAACTATGCATGTTTGGTATTTTAACAGTGTTTGTTTTGATAAGTTAGGTTGAATTGTGATAATAAGCATGATCTAAGAGTCTGTGTTAATAATGTAATCAGTTCCATGTGTGTGAGAGCTTTCTTTGCTAAATTCTTATGTTGTGTTTCAATTCAAAACATGCCCTGTTATTGTGACTTTGACAGTAGGTTAGTTGGTTAGGAAAAAGGATCTTAGGTCATTGTTCATAATAGTCCACTTAGCCTAAATAACTAACCAAATATGTAAAGTATCCCTTGATCCCAATGTTTGAGCTTTGCATGTACCCTTTTCTTTAAAAAACCTAAGTTACCTAACCTTTATGAATATAAACTCCTAAAATTGCCCTTGGTCCTCCCTTGAATATTGTGCACTTTGAGGAGGAAAGAATCTTAAGTTGAGGGTGGCTACCAAATATGGCCTTGGTTTATAAGCTAGATATAGTGAACCTCGACTCATGCCAAAAGCCTAAGTTGAGGGTGGCTGGTGTAAGGGTAATCACATAAAATGGGTGGAAGCTAGTGATAAATGGAAAAAGGGATAAAAGTGTGCTCTGGGTGCAAGAAAAGTGAGTAGATGCCAAATCAATGAGCTAAATAAATGATGTGAAAACAAAAGGGCGATCAGCTAAAAGTAAGAATAAGGCACCAAGAAAAGCTTGGAATAGGAGAAAGGGAGAATGAGTTGAAATATGACAGTATTGATAGGGAAAAAGTGTGGAATAACTTAGTATCAAGGAGGGCCTTTAGTCACTATGTTCCCAAAACATCATACCAAAGCACCATGAGCCTACATTACAGGCCAATAAAATCTTACAGTGATCCTAGTCCAAGTAACCGAAGGTCAAAATCATGAGTATAGGGGCAAGCATATGGAATTGAGCATTGTGTTTTGAATATCTTTTATGAGAGAGTGATTTTCTGTAATCCCAAGCATCAATCTGAAAATATCATTATGTGTGGGATATGGGACTTCTTTTTGTGAGGGCACTTGCATTGCACTATCGATTTTAGACTAATTTCATGATTGTTGCTTATCGTTCATTACCTTGCTCGTCATAGTTGTATTGTTGCATGTATTGAACTACATTGGTTTGTTTGATAGCTATCAGATATGCATTCATGAGTGGTGTCAGTATCTATGCTTGAGTTTGAGATAATATGTGCCATTAGATTGAGGTCTGTGTCTTATTGTAATGCTTATGTAGACTGAGTCTGTTTCTTGAGGACAAGCAACAATTTTATGTTGAGGCTATTGATGTGTTGTCAACATAAAATACTTTAGATGGTTAAAACTTGGAATTTTTTGTGTGTTATTAAAGAGATGTTAGTAGATTCGATATGTTTTGTTGTCTGTTTTTCACAATTACAGGATTTGTCATGGTTTAAGGCTAAGTGTGCAGATTCTGACATTTTTTCCATTCTACGACACCCTTTATGTGCCATGGAAGTTTCCAAGATTCGTAGAGTTAGTTTCGTAGCAAAATCTAGTGAAGGAGTGATTTTCTGAAGTTGAATCTACGAATATGCAGAAGAGCCGTAGAATGAAGCATGAGTCGCAAATAAGGTCTCATACCCTGAGCATCAGAAAGTGGGATTTTTCTGAAAAGTCATCAAACAAAAACCTATATGGGTCATAAGTCTGAATACAGCCTATAAAAAGGTCTCGTACAAGATAAACCCAAATTTGAAGATAAAGTCTATGAAGCCCCAATTACGGACTGTAGAACTTTATACGGCTCGTACAGATGGTCGTATTGCCTACCAAATCTAGTTCTCCTATTTTCATTTGATTTTGCATTTTAAACACTATAAACAGGTTTGTTAGGCTATTTTCTGAGGGGAACCAATAGAGAACAGTAGAGAATGAGAAACAACATTATAGAACATTTGGAAACAATATTTTGTGATCTTAATTCAGACGTTTTGAATTCCATTGAAAAGCGTAGATTTATTGTTCTTAATTTCATCTTTGTAAGTGTTTAATTATGATACTCTATATCATGATTCTTGCATCTACAATGAATATGAGTAGCTAAATCCATAACTAGGGTTGGGGGAACCATGAAGAACTAACAAGGTAAAATCAGATAATTTGTAATCCTTGGAAAGTGTGCATGCATGTATTAATTAATTGTCTTCATTTGATTGTTTTTTAACGGTGGCCAATGTTAGAACTCGCCTAGTGTTACTGACTGGATCAAAGTAGTAATCAATAGGTAAAGAGATTAATTAACAAGATTTGATTGATGTTTTTTCGTCTAATCAACTGAACTGGAACAAGGGAAGGTTGTACTAGAACAATAGGTAAGGGTTAGTAATGTCACACTATGGGGATGGATCAAATCATATAGTGAAATTTACCTCTCCCCTTTGTTCTGCATGCTACACACTAGAAAAGAATGTGATTATCTAGTAAGTTAGGGAATCATGAAAACACAATACCCTAGTTACTCTTCTTACTAGTTTCACATACTTGTCTTAGTTTAGGATTTCTTTCTGCAAATTTTATAAACCCTCCTTTTGGGGAGATAAGTAGGTTAATTAACTCGAATTTCTTGAAATTACTCTAAGTCTACCATATTCCCTATGGGATCGACCTTAACCTCGGTTAGGTTATATGGCTTGACGACGACTGCTTTAACCTTGAAAAAGGAGGTGTAGCTTGGGCGGCACCAACTTTTCAAAGATTACACACCCTTTGTGCAAACTACTTGAGAAGGATGCTATGTTCATGTTTGATGATGCATGCGTGAAAGCTTTTGAAGGGTTGAAGCAAAGGTTTATATCAACACCTATCATAGTTTCTCTTGATTGGTCGAAGTCGTTCGAGATTATGTATAATGCAAACAGGGTTGCACTTGGTGTGGTGTTAGGACAACGTAGATAGAAGATTCTACATCCCATATAATATGCCAGCAAAGCCATAAATGCAGCACAGAAAAACTACACTGTCTTAGAGAAGGAGTTACTTACAGTGGTCTTTGTGTTCGAGAAATTCAGGTCTTATCTTTTGGGAACCAAAGTCAATATACATACTGACCATTCAGCATTGCGGTACTTAATGGAGAATAAGGATGTCAAACCGAGACTAATTTGATGGGTACTTCTTCAAAAGTTTGACTTTGACATGATTGACGGAAAAGGGACTGAAAATTAGGTTGCACACCCCCTATCTAAATTAGAGGACGAGGAGATGGCAAGGTTCGACAGTGGGGTGGAAATTGATGATTTTCTCCCTGATGAGAGATTACTAGAAGCATCTCATGGCTTAATACCATAGTTTGCAGATTATGCAAACAATTTGGTTAGTGATATTGTGCCACCGGACTTGACTACTCACCAGTGTCGTATGTTTATGTTAGATGTGAGGAAGTTTTTCTGGGATGATCCATATTTTTTTCGCGTTTGTGCAGATGGGATTATTCGTCACTGTGTTCCTAAGGTCAAAATAATGATTATCCTAGAGGCATTCCGCTTATCCTTGGTGGGCGAGCATCATAGCGGAATCAGGACAGTACATTAGATCTTGTAGTGAGACTATTTTTGGCCAACCATTCACTAAGATGCCCATGACTACGCCAAGGCTTGTGATAGATGCCAAAGAGAAGGTAGTGTTTCCCGCAAACACGAGCTCCCTCTAAACCCCATTATAGTGATTGAATTGTTCGATATTTGGGGGATAGATTTCATGGGCACATTTGTAAGCTCTCATGGGAACAAGTGTATTCTAGTGGTTGTGGACTATGTATCAACTTGGGTGGTGGCAGTGGTGCTTCCCAATAATGAACGCAAGAGTGTCATAGCAATCCTAAAAAGAAATATCTTCTCAAGGTTTGGTACCCCTTGAGCAATCATTAGCGATGGAGGTTCCCATTTAAGCAATAGGTTGCTCAAAGCTCTTCTTGAAAAATATAGGTCAAAGTATTGGGTGGCAACACCCTACCATCCACTGCCGAATGGGAAAGTTGAGGTGTCCAGCATGGAGATGAAACAGATTCTGTCCAAGACTGTGAATGAAAACCGGACTGACTAGTTGAAAATGCTTGATAACACATTATGGGCATGCCGAACTGCATTCAAGACTCTTATAGATATGGCCTTTTACCAACTTGTCTTTGGAAAAGCTTATCACTTACTGGTAGAGCTCAAGCACAAGGCAATGTGGGCTCTCAAAAAGTTGAATCTAGATTGGAATAATACGCTAACTCAAGGCTGAGCCAACTCAATGAGTAATGAGTTCTGCTTGAAATCATATGAGAGGTCAACCCTGTATACACAAAGAATGAAGCGTACGCATAATCCTCGTATTGAGAATTGCTAATTTGCACCAGGGGATCAGATTTGGTCTTGCTATGCAACTCCAGACTAAAGTTGTTCCCTTGGAAACTCATGTTTAGATGTGTCACGCCCCGGGAGGGTACCCTTGGCGTGGTCGGCACTCGAAGACTATTGCTAGTCCCTAAGAGAACCACTTAGCCTCATCACATCATTCAATCAAATAAACTCTACTGAAGAGCAGAAAATATAAGCAAGTAAATGGGCACATCTCATCTAAAGTCTCAGGTAAATTGATAATAATAATAAAGTCCAGTAGAAAAAACTAGCCCACAATCTCAACATCAATGCTCGACCATCGTCTATGAAGCCTCTATTACTAATCAGGTGGTGCCAATGATAGACTCATGGCTACCCAAATTCAAAATAAAGAAATAGTCAAATCTCTAACTCTAAAGCAAGATGAATAAATCATGGTGGATCCTCTGAAGTAGGGGAGGCTCACCAAATCAGCTGCAAATCTTAGATCTTCAACGGAGCGCCTGTTGACGATCTCTAGTACCTGCCTCGGCATCATAAAATGATGCAGTCTAGAGTGGACATCAGTACTTGGAATGTATTGGTATGTAAAATAGCTGAATGAAATAAAAACCGGTAGAATAGTATGGAAACAATATCAACTCAAAATAAACATCAAATCACATCAAATCGTCAAATGTCCATTTATGAAAGAATAAAGAGTAGACAAGTGACACATCCATAACTCAAACTCATCAATAGTCTTAAACTCATCTCAAAGGAGCTCACCGCATCTCATCACAGAGGAGCTCACCTCCTCTCATCTCATCTTATCTCGGAGGGGATCATCCCCTCTCATCATATCTAGACTCGGAGTACTCAAGGTAAGAAATTTATCGGAGTTTCTCTTATCCGACAACACTCACTTATGAGCCAGTGAATGTACAACAATCACCCTTATGTTGCCACAGTAGTTCCAAACTTGCCCGGTAGGGAACGCTCAAAAACCATATCAGCTCACCCAATATGGAGTAAACTCAATAAGTCCTTAATTGCTTTCAGGGATCGTTACTCTTGAGGGAACCATAATATATGTGATGGTTCCATGGCTTACCTACGTTTGGCGATGTAGTTTGATGAGTTCGAGTCAGAATAAATCTCGCTCTTTTGGTTCTCGATACTCCTCCCATGACTCAATGTTCATAAAACCTCCATCTCAACAAATCTCATGGGGACTCACTCCCCGTTAACAATCGGTATCTCATAGGGGCTTTAACCCTCCCATCAATCAATCTAATCAATGACTTAAGATTTATGACAATCATTAGGAAGCAAGTGAATAGATACATCGGTAGAGTTCATTTATAGGGACTCATAAAAAAATACAAATTCCATCAACTCATCATCACAATCAATAATCTCAACTCAAGGGACTAGACTCAATTCTCAAGTGCATTATGGATTCTTCTCAAATTAGTCATGTAGGGTTATGCAAGTTCTCATGAAAAATGTTCAATTTAAGAAAACAATCAGTATGATGATCATCAAAACAGAAAACCATGTAATTTCAAATATAATTTTAAGAAAAACCATCAAAGATCATGCATGTAAACTCTCCAAATCATCAACTCATCTATGATCTCTATGGGGTACATGAAATAACAATCCCATGTTTTTAGTTTAGCCTTACATACCTGGGATGCAGCTATCAACCAAGCACGTCAAGGATCTCTTCTCGAATCTCTAAACTCAAGCTCTTCTCTTCTCTCCTCAAGCCCTAGCCTTAGTAAAGTATTGGAATAGGACTTAGAATGGGGGTTTTAGACCCTTTTTACGTCAAAACAATCTTATGAGATAGCGTATAGAGTTTAGCAGAGGTGGGGAATTGACCAGAATGGCCCTCGTAATAATTTAGAAATTCTCAACTCAAAAAAGATGCGGACTGGTCACAAACAATGTATTTTTATAAAAGAGTTTTTGAACAAGTTTTTTCCATCCCATCGAAAAAATTTAAAAGAATATAAGTGCTGGTCCACGATGGGTGCGCGACGCGCCTCTGTTGCGTACTAACACTGTTTTGCGCTTCAGATCAAAAATTATCTTTTGATCGGGTCGCACTAAAGATGGATCGAGACTATTTTTCCACTCAATTTTGCATGTTGATCACAAATTCGGCCTCAGATTTTCCATAAAAGCATCAGAGGATGTGTTACACACATACCCTCACTTTAGGGGTATTTTGGCAATTTTAACGAGCATCACATCATCTGCCCCTTAGGATCATTCATCCTCGAATGATGAGTAAAGGTAGATGTTAATGCACGAATAGACTCAAGACTCATCTCCACACTCAACTCAATCAATCAAACTCTTGACTTAAGAATAGAAAGTCACATCAATAATAGATCAATCAATTTAGTGAAGGGTAAGGAATTTACCTTCAACACTCTCATCATTTGGCACAAATAGGTGCGGATATTTGACTTTCATCTCTTCCACAGCTTTCCATGTGGCTTTCCCAATGAATTCATTCCTCCACAAGACTTTGACTAAGGTTTTTCTTTGTTCCTCAACTTACGAATCTAAGGATCAAGGATTTGCACCGGAACCTCTTCGTAAGATAGGCTATCTTTCACTCTGATACTATCAACAAGGCTCACCAAGGCAGGATCTCCCAAGCATTTCTTCAGCATCGACACATAGAATACCAGATGCACTCCATCTAATTCGGAAGGCAACTCTAACTCATAAGAAACTTTCCCAATCCTCTTTACAATCTGATATGGCCCAATAAAGCGTGGACTCAACTTTCCCTTCTTCCCAAATCTTAGGACACCCTTCATAGGTAACACTTTCAAATATACCCAATCAACTACCTCAAACTCTAAGTCTCTTCTCCTCATGTCGGTATAAGATTTTTGGCGACTCTGGGCAGTCTTTAACCTCTCTCTAATGACCTTGACTTTCTCCATCGATTGGTGAACAAGATCAGGCCCAATCAACTCCGCTTCTCAAACCTCATACCACCCAACTGGTGATCTACATCTCCTCCCGTACAAGGCTTCGTAAGGAGCCACTTGAATGCTTGCATGATAACTATTGTTATATGCAAATTCAATCAATGGTAGGTTATTATCCCAATTTCCCTTGAAGTCAAGAACACAAGCTCTCAACATGTCCTCAAGTGTTTGAATTATATGCTTTGCCTGACCATTTGTCCGTAGATGAAAGGCTGTGCTCAGGTTCACCTTAGTACCCAATCCCTTTTAGAATAATCTCCAAAACTAGGAGGTAAATTGAGCTCCTCTGTCCGAGATGATGGACAAGGGAACGCTATGCAACCTCACAATCTCCTGGATGTACAACATGGCGTACTCCTCCGCAGTGTTTGTTTTCTTAACTGCCAAGAAGTGAGCCAATTTAGTCATTCTATCCACGATCACTCATATCAAATCATGTTGCTTTTGAGACTTTGGCATACCAGTAATTAAGTCCATATTAATTATCTCCCACTTCCATTCTAGAATCTCAAAGTTCTGAGCCAGTCCACATGGCCTTTGATGCTTAGCCTTCACTTATTGGTAATTTGGGCTTTTCAAAATAAACTCAGCAATATCCCTCTTCATCCTGCTCCACCAATAGACTTCTCTCAAGTCATGGTACATCTTGGTAGAGCTAAATGGAATATCTAATTATGTGGGCTTCCTCCATGATTCTGTCTCAAATTCCATCAACATTTGGAACACACAACCTACTTAGATACCTCAACACTCCATCTCCACCTTTGGAGAAGATCATCACCTTCTATTTATGGAAAGCCTCCTTCAGTTGGAGTATGACAGGATCTTGGTCTTTCTTTTCTTTCACCTCTGCAGCTAAGGACAAAGCAAACCCATCCTGCACATTAACGCCCCATTCATCATTCTCCTCAAGTTGAACCCCCGATCGAGCCAACCGATGCACTTCTTTTGCTAGATCCTTCCTTCCCTCCTCCACATGGGCTGTACTACCCATTAACAACCTGCTAAGAGAATCAACAACAACGTTAGCTTTACCTGGGTGGTAGTGACTGCTCATGTCATAATCCTTTAGCAGTTCCAACCATCTCCTCTGTCGCAGGTTAAGCTCTTTCTGACTGAAAACATATTGCAAGCTCTTGTGGTGAATGAACACATCCACATGCACTCCATACAAGTAGTGGCGCCATATTTTAGTGCAAACACCATTGCTGCCAACTCAAGATCATGGGTTAGATAGTTCCTTTCATGAACCTTGAGTTGTCTGGAAGCATAGGCTATCACCTTCCATCTCTGCATCAGTACACATCCCAATCCAACCCTCAAAGCATCATAGTAAATCACAAATTCCTTTGTCCCCTTGGGCAAGAAAAGGACTAGTGCAATCGTCAACCTCATTTTCAATTCTTGAAAACTCTTTTCACATTCATCTGACCACTGAAACTAGACCTTTTTCTGAGTCAATTTAGTCAAGGGTGCAGATAGGGAAGAAATCCCCTCCACAAATTTGTGGTAGTAGCCTGCCAAACCTAAGAAACTTCAAATGTCCGTCAGAGTGGTCGATCGGGGCCAGTTCTTAACTGCTTCAATCTTTTGGGCATCCACTCGAATACCATCACCGGAAACAACATGGCCTAGAAAGGCCGCTAACTTAAGCCAGAACTCACACTTTGAGAATTTTGCATCCAACTCATGGTCCTTAAGGGTTCGAAGGACAACTTTGAGGTGGTTAGCATACTCTTCCTCACTTCTCAATACACCAAAATGTGGTCGATGAAAACAATCACAAACATATCAAGATATTGTCTGAATACTCTATTCATCTAGTCTATAAAGGCAACAGGTGCATTCATCAACCCAAAGGACCTAACCAAGAACTCAAAATGGCTATATCTAGTCCTAAAGAGTGTTTTAGGAATGACACATTCCCTCACCTTCAACTAGTGGTAACTAGATCTAAGGTCTATCTTTGAAAAACAAGACGCGCCCTGAAGTTGGTCAAACAAATCATCTATCCTTCGGAAAGGATACTTATTCTTTATCGTGACCTTGTTCAGTTGCCTATAATCAATACACATTCTGAGGGACCTATCTTTCTTTCGCACGAATAGGATAGGAGCACCCCAGGGTGAAACGCTTAGCCTAATGAAGCCTTTCTCTAACAAATATTTCAGTTGCTCTTTCAACTCTTTCAACTCAGCGGGGGCATCCTATAAGGTGGAATAGAAATGGGCTGGGTATCGGGGAGAACAGCAATCCAAAAGTCAATCTCCCTATCGGGAGGAACTACAGACAAATCATCAGAAAAATATTTCTAGAAACTCATCAATAATCGGAACTAACTCAAGGGTTGCGGACTCAACATCATCAGATTTCACTCGCACGAGGTGATAGATACAACCTTTGGAAATCAACTTTCGGGCTCTAAGATATGAGATAAATTTTCCTCTAGGTGCAACAGAATTACCCTTCCACTCTAGAACTGGCTCATTGGGAAATTAGAACTTAACTATTCAGGATCCACAATCCACAGAGGCATAACAGGCATGAAGCCAATCCATTCCAAGGATCAAATCAAAATCAACCATCTCCAACTCAATAAAATCAACAAGAGTATCCCTTTGATGATGGACACTACACAAGTTTTATAAATTCTCTCAGCTTGAATAGACTCACCAACTGGAGTAGAAACATAAAAGGGGTCAAGAAGACTCTCATGGGTTCTTTCAAATCTACCGGCCACATAAGGAGATACAAACGCCAATGTGGCACCCGGATCTATCAAAATATAAAAATCAAACGTAAAGACTTGAATCATACCTGTCATAACATCAGGGGAGTTTTTCTGATCTTGGCGACTACCTATGGCATACAAGCGGTTTGTTGCTTCGCTTGCGCCTAACGTAGTAGCCCTCTGGTTTCATCTAACTGGTGGAGCCGGTGTAGTAGACTAAGCCTGGCTAGCCTGCTTTGGACAATCCTTCTTGTAGTGACCCACCTGACCACATCCATAGCACGCATCATACCCGTTACAGCATCTCCCCAAGTGCATTTTTCCACACTTATCACATGGTGGCTTACCGTACGAACCTTAAGCCACACTAGCTTACAACTGAGATCCATAGGTTCCAGCATTCTGAAACCTTTCATCATACCTGCCTCTAGGTACGGGTGCACTAGCAGATGATGGTGCTGGAAATCGGTTACCATTGCCTTTCCTTCCCACCTCATGGCTAGATGTCTTTGCTTTCTTACACTTGAACTCCTCTTTGTCATGTTGTCTCTATTCATCAGCTTGTTGCATAAATGTCATCAGTTTCCCAATGTAAACTAACAAGCATTACTCCCTACCATCTCTCTTGGGTCCTCTATTAAACCCATCAACATTCATTCCTATCCTTATCCTCACATTAGCAACCATGTCTGGAGCATAGTGAGATAGTTGCGTGAAATTTAACCCATACTCTTGCACTATCATCAAGCCCTATTTTAGATTCAGGAACTCTCTCACCTTAGCTTCCCTTTTCTCTCTCGGGAAGAAATATCCCAAGAAATCTTCCTCAAACACTGCCCAAGTCAAACATGGAGCATCATCCCTTCTACTTTTCTTCCACTGGTCAAACCACAGTCTAGTCACACCCTTGAATTTGTAAGTAGCTAGTTCAACCCTATCAGCATCAGCCACGTGCATCACTTAGAACACCTTCTCAAGTTCCTCCTCGTAGTTCTCAGGATCTTCAATAGATGCAGACCTCGTGAACTCAGGCGGATTCATTCTCAAAAATTCTCATACTCTAGAGTTGTCATGAGAATCTTGTCTACTTGCGCCTTATCTCACAGCAGGTGCTGTGACAGCCTGGGCTAAAGCTCGAATAGCCTGGCGTAGCTCGGCATTGGAGACCTCATCTTTAGGGGGTTTTCCTACAGTGACAGCTTGATCCACAGGCTCCTCGGGTACTTGAGGCTCGGGTAGATTAATAGCTTGCCTGGCAGGACGTCCCCTTCCTCTGACAGCTCTTCTGGGAGGCATATTATCAATTATGCATAGGTAGAGTGCGAATTAGAAGAGATTTTTCATAGATCTTAACTCTATCGCACGAATGGGAATGAGAAGAAAAAGGTAACAATTCCTAATGTCCTATAGCCTCCATATAGTGCGAATTAGAAGAGTTTTCATAGATCTTAACTCTATCGCACGAATGGGAATGAGAAGAAAAGGGTAACAATTCCTAATGTCCTATAGCCTCCATCTTATGAAATATGGTTGCCAACACACCCATAACCATGACTCTACTAGACACGGCTTTATAGACTCCCAAAGACACTTGAACTTTGTCCTCTAATACCAAGTTTGTCACGCCCCAGGAGGGTAGCGTTGCCAGCACTCAAAGACTATTGTAGTCCCCAAACGAACCACTTAGCCTCATCACATCATTCAATCAAATAAACTCTACTAAATAGAGGAAAATATAAGCAAGAAATGTGCACATCTGATCTAAAGTCTCAAGTAAATAGATAATAATAATAAAGGCCGGTAGAAAACACTAGCCCACAATCTCAACATCAACGCTCGACTATCTCCTATGAAGCCTCGATTACTAATCATGTGGTGCCAATGACAGACATATGGCTTCTAATATTCAAAATAAAGAAATAGTCCAATCTCTAAATCTAAAGCAAGATGAATAAATCATGGTGGATCCTTCGAAGTAGGGGAGTCTCACCAAATCAGCTGCAAATGTCAGATGTTCAACGGAGTGTCTGTTGATGATCTCTAGTACCTGTCTCGGCATCATAAAATGATGCAGTCCAAAGTGGACATCAGTACTTGGAATATACTGGTATGTGAAATAGCTTAATGAAATAGAAATAGGTAGAATAGTATGGAAACAACATCAACTCAAAATAAATATCAAATCACATCAAATCGTTAAATGTCCATCTATGAAAGAATAAAGAGTAGAAAAGTGACATATCAATAACTCAAATTCATCAATAGTATGAAACTCATCTCAAAGGAGCTCACCTCCTCTCATCTCATCTCATCTCAGAGGAGCTCACCTCCTCTCATCTCATCTCATCTCAGAAAGGCTCACCCCCTCTCATCTTATCTAGACTCAGAGTACTCAAGGTGAAAAATTTATGCGAGTTTCTCTTATCTGAAAACACTCACTTATGAGCCAGTAAATGCACAACAATCACCCTGATGTTGCCACAGTGGTTCCAAACTTGCCAGGTAGGGAACGCTCAAAAACCATATCAGCTCACCCAATATGGAGTCAACTCAATAGGTCCTCTATTGCTTTCAGGGACTGTTACTCTTAAGGAAACCATAATTTATGTGATGGTTCCATGCCTCACCTATATTTTGTGACGTAGTTTGACAAGTTTGAGTCGGACTAAATTTTGCTCTTTCGGTGCTCGATACTCCTCCCATGACTCAATGCTCATAAAACCTCCATCTCAACCAATCTCATAGGGTCTCACTCCCTGCCAATGACTAGTGTCTCATAGGGGCGTTAACCCTCTCATCAGTCAATCTCATCAATGACTCGAGATTTATAATAATCATTAGGAAGCAAGTGAATAGACACATAGGTTGAGTTCATTTATAGGGACTCATAAAACAATCAAAATTCCATCAACTCATCATTACAGTCAACAATCTAAACTCAAGGCACTAGACTCAATTCTCAAGTGCATTATGCATGCTTCTCAAATCAGTCATGTAGGGTTATGCAAGTTCTCATGAAAAATATTCAGTTCAAGAAAACAATTAGTATGATAATCATAAGCATAGAAACCATGTAATTTCAAATATAATTTTAAGAAAAGCCATCAAAGATCATGTATGTAAACTCTCCAAATCATAAACTCATCTATGACCTCTATGGGGTACATGAGAGAACAATCCCATGTTTTTAGTTTAGCCTTACATACCTGGGACGCAGCTATCAACCAAGCACGTCAAGGATCACTTCTCGAATCTTTCAACTCAAGCTCTTCTCTTCTCTTCTCTTCTCTCCTCAACCCCTAGCCTTAGTAAAGTATTGGAATAGGACTTAGAATGGGGGTTTTAGACCTTTTTTACGTCAAAACGACCTTATTAGATCGTGTATAGAGTTTAGGAGGGGTGGGGAATTGACTGGAATGCCCCTCATAATAATTTAGAAATTCTCAACTCAAAAAAGACACACTCGGTGATGCGAACTGGTCGCGAACAATATATTTTCATAAAAGAGTTTTGGACGAGTTTTCTCCATCCCATCAAAATATTTCAAAAGAATATAAGTGTTTGTCCCCGATGGGTGCACGGTGTGCCCCTCTCGCGTACTACTATTGTTTTGCACTTCGAATGAAAAAATTATCTTTTGATCGGATCACTCTAAAAATTGATTGAGACTATTTTTCACTCAATTTTTCATATTGATCTCAAATCCAACCTTGGATTTTCCATATGAGCATCAGAAGATGCGTTACACGCATACCCTCAGTCTAAGGGTATTTTGATAATTTTACCGGGCGTCACTAGATGGTTTGGGCGTTTCAAAGTATCATATGTTTTCAACCATGGGGAGATTGAGTTAGAAAAGAGAAATGGCATAAAATTCAAAGTAGATAGCCAAAGACTCAAATTGTATCATAGCAATGTTGAAGATGTGCAGGCACTGGAAGCATAGACAGTTGGTGAAGTCTAAGTACCCAAGTAGTCTAAGTCATGCCACGACATTAACTCAGGTGCTTCTTGGGAGGCAACCCAAGGTGGAGACTTGCGTTTTGGCTTCAAGGTACATTCTTTTTGACCCATATGCTTTGATCTAGTCATCTTTTGTTGCATTGAGGATAATGCAAACTTTTTCAATGTGGTGTGGATAGTTATAGACCTCAGTAAAGTCTGAGTAACCATGGCCTATAACTATCCAAATTTTGAGTCTGGGGGGTTTTCTCGCCTTTGTTCTTTCCCTGAAGGAATTTATTTTTTGTTGAACCAGCATGTTTAGGATGTGTATGTAGTATTAGTAGCACATTGTACTAAAGTCTATGGCATATGTAAGTTTTCTTGGAAAAATAATACCCATCAGATTTTGTGTTAGGAATTTTTTATAACAACCATGTGAAATCAATGATTGACAGTGCTTGTTCTGATAAGTGAGGTTCAATTTTGACGAAAAGCATTATCGGAGAGTCTATGTTGATAATGTAGTCAATGCCAAATGTGTGTCGGCTTTATTGCATAATTCTTATACTGTATTTCAATTCAGAATTTTCTTGGTTACTTTGACTAAGACCATAGGTTAGTTGGTTAGGATAGCATCCTAGGCCATTGTTCATATTAGTCCACTAGCCGAAATAGCAAACCAAACGCTTGGTGTATCCCTTGATCCTAATGTTTGAGCATTGTGTATGCCCTTTTCTTTGTAAACACCTAAGTGACCGAGCCTTGTTGAATGTGAAATCCAGAGTTTGGCCCTGGTCCTTCCTTGAATATTGTGCACCTTGACTGAGGCAAAAAGCCTAAGTTAAGGGTGATCAAAAGTGGCCCTGGTTCATAGGTTGGATATTGTGCACCTCAACTCAAGACAAAAGCCTAAGTTGAGGGTGGCTAGTATAAGGGAAATTACACTAAATTGGGTGGAAGCTAGAGATACATGAGAAAAAGGGGAAATGTGTGTAAGGCACCCAAAAAAGTTTGAAATAGGAGAAAGGAAGAATGCGTTGAAAATGACAGTGTTGGTAGGGCAAAAGTGTAGAATAATGCAGTGTCAAAGAGGGTTGTTAGTCACTATGCTCCTTAAACATCATACCAAAGCCCCTTGGGCTTACATTATAAGCTAAGAAATTCATATAGTGATCCTATTCCAAGTAGTCGAAGGTCATAGTTGTGAGTATAGGGGCAAACATATGGTATTGAGCGCAGTGTTTGAACATCTGTTGTGAGTGTGAGTGATTTTGTTTAGTCCCAAGTGTCAAATCTGATAATACTATCATTAGTGGGATGTAGGACTTCCTTTGTGAGCCCACTTGAGTTCTACTGTTGATTCTAGGCTATTTCAATGATTGTTTCTTATCTGTTTACCTTGTTTTTCATAGTTACGATGTCACATATATTGATCTGCTTTGATTTTCTTGATGACTATCTGATATGTATCGATAGTATGGGTATTTGTGCCTGATTTAGCGATAATGTATGTCATTAGATTGAGGTATGTGTGTTGCTATACTGCTTATTTAGATTGAGTCCGTCACTAGGGACAAGCAACAATTTTAAGTTGAGGGTGTTGATGTGCTTTCAAAATACAACACTTTGATGCTTAAAACTTGGAATTTTGTGTGTTCTCAAAGTGATGTTAGTAGGTTTGATGTGTTTTCATGTTTATTTTGTAGGATTATAGGATTTGGCATGATTTTGAGCAAATGTTTGTAGAAGTTAAATTTTTTAGGACTTACGAGATACTCTACGGGCCATGGATACTTCCACGAGTTGTAGGGAGGTTTCGTGGGTGAGATCTAATGAAGGGCCTAGTTTTAGAAGTTGCATCCACGAACGGCGAGATGAGATGTAGAAGTTTTCGTGAGTCATAGATTTGTTTCGTGCCTAGAAGATCAGAGTTTAAAGAGTTTCTGAAGAGCTATCAGATGAAACCCTATACAGGGCCATAAGTCTGAGCATGCCCTATAGAAAGGTCTCGTGGATTAGAAGCCAGTTTTTGGAAAATGCAACGTATGACGCCATATATGGGTCGTGGATATTTTGATGACCCGTTACCCAGTCAGTAGAAGCTATTGAATCCAGTTTTCCTATTATATTTTGGATTTATATTATTAATATTATGAATAGGCTTTTTAGGTCTTTTTGATAGAGAGACGCATGGGAGAACAGAAAAACACTTTTGTGACTTCATATTTTGTTATTTTTACATTAAAGCATTACATTGTGATTTCTTGTGGAGAATTTTGGATTTCTTTTCTTAACTTCGTCATTGTAAGTGTTCACTTATGCTATTCTATTATATGATTCGTTCGTCTACAATAATTATGCATAGCTAAATCCACAACTAGGGTTGTGAGAACTATGAAGAACTAACAAGGTAAAACTGGATTATTCGTAATTCTTTGAAAGTGTCCATGCATGTATTAATTAATTCTCTTCATTATAAATGCTTTGTAATGGTGGCCAACATTAGAAGTTGCCTAATTCTTACCGACTAGATCAAGGTAGTAATGAATAGGAAAAGAGATTAATTAATAGGATTTGATATGATGCCTCTTGTCTAATCAACCAAATTATATCAAGGGGAGATCGTATTGGGATAAAAGGTAAAGATCACTGCAGAGATGGACAAATTATGTAGTGAAATTTACCTCTCGTCTAGATCAAAGGGTTTAGTAAACTTAACTTACCGTTCTACACGCTACACACCAAAAAAGATTACGATTATCTGGTGATACTAAGTTAGGAATTTAAGGAGAACACAATACCTAAGTTACTTCTCTCACTTATTTCACAACACTCGCTTCTAGTTTATGTTTATTTCTTGCAATTAACCCCCCCCCCCGGGAGATAAGTAGGTTAATTCATTCTACTTGCTTTAAATTACTCCAGGTCTAGACTATATTTTCTGTGGTTCGACCCTAACCTTTGTTAAGTTATACATTTTGACAATGACCGCTTATACCATAAAAAATGAGGTGTAGTATAGGCGACATCATGTGACACATCGGGGATATGTGACATCTCATATCTCTATTCTTACATGCACCTATGTTTTAAGACTCATTCTTACATATAAGAAGTTGGTTAGGGTCATAAGGGACCTCTAATACTTAGCCGAGTTCAAAACCTTCCTATAAATTAATTTTCTAGTGTTAGATTATACAAGGGTCAACATTAAATGATCATAAATCTTAACACACAAAGCATTAGATAGCTCACAACCTACCAAATGAAAGGTCTTTGAATTAGCTTCCCAACGCCACTAATTTCACGTCATTTGGAGTTCAGAGTCAAAAGTTATGGTCGTTCTACTGTAGACTCCCAGAGTAGATGTGAGTTACGAGCTGAGTTATGGGTCGTGGGTTGATGTACAGCCCATACTTTTAACTCGTGGAAAAACTTCAGGAAATCTATTTTTGGTTCCAGATTTGACGGACCCATCTACAGGTCGTAGATGCTTTTACGGACCATAGATTGGGGTCATGGAATCAATCCAGAGACCCCAAAACTTTTCCAAAAGTTTACTGATGGGTTTCTACAGGCCGTGGAAGTTTCTATTGGTCGTAGGTGGGCCTGTGGATGACTTTGACAGCTTTTTAAGAAAAGGTATTTTGGTCTTTTTTCACCCTTTGAAAGCCTAAACCTGATGTCTTTACACCTAAATAAATCCCTAAACATATTAGTTCAACCTTTTCATGCTAAAACACCTTCTCTAAATTAGAGCAAGGTTTCATCGGAGAAAAAGGCTAGGGTTTGAACATAATCTTGTGAATTCCCCCAAGCTTCGAAACTTCTTGGTATGTAAGGCTAATTAAAACATAGATTATGTTCTTCCATGTGCCCCATAACCCGAATTGATGAAGTTGTGAATGAATTGAGTCTCCTATGAATATTTCTCTAAAATCCTGATGTATTCCTATATGAACTTGCATGAATTACTATTTTTATGAGTTAAATGCTTGAATTAGGTGATTTTCTTTTCTACATGAACCCTAGCATGAATTCTTATTATTTTTACATATTTAACTTAAATGGGTATGCATGAATTGTTTTTCTGAATGCTATGAGTTAGAATGATGCATGATAGAGTCTTTATGAGTCAAGAGTTGAACCTTAAAAGAATGTAACCAAAGAGTTGATAGTTCATGTGATGAATGAGTTGATAAATGTCCAATGAGACTAGATGAATGAGTTAACCATAGGGTTGATGTCTTACGAGCATGTTGAGTCTTGGGAGGAGTATTGAGCATCGAATTAAGTAAGAGTAAGTCCAACTCGAATTCAATAACTACTTAGCCGATGTAGGAGAGGATTGGACCGTGAAATTAGATGTGTCCAATTGTCCCAAAAAGAGAACTTGATGTTACTAATTTTGGATCCACTAATAGGATGTCCCTTACCCTGGCAAGGTATGGGATGGATGTGAGAATGACATCGCATCTTTATATCATCACCGGCTCATAGGTGATGGTTGTCGATTAGAGAAACTCCCATATAGGTCTTAATAGTACTCTGAGTGGATCAGATTAGATAGTATATGAGTGGTCATTGTCTAAACTGTATTCTTACTTTAGACTTTTGACATGTTGATTGGGTTTCCTACTTCTTGAGTTGAGCTATTTGAGTTGATGTTATTCTTCCTTTACATGTTTCTTTTGGCCATTTTACATACTCGTACATTCCATGTACTGATTTCCATTTGGGCCTGCATCTTTTCACGATGCAGAGACAGGTACTAGTGGTCATCAATAGGTGCCTCGTTGAGGACCTTTTTACAGTCAGTTGATCAATAAGTCCTCCCCTACTTTCGGAGGACATCACGGTTCTATTCTAGCTTTGATTTTAGAATTGTTTTATTCTTTTTAGAGGTAGCCATGGGTCTGTCGTTGGCGCCATTTAGTCAAATGTTGTAGAGGCTTCATAGTCTAGACTGTTGAGTTGTGATTGGATTGTGTTTTTGGCTAGTTTCGTTCATACTAGTCTTACTCAGTTTGATTGTTATATTGTTTCGCCTTTGGTTATCAAATCATTCACCTTCTACTAAGTATTTCTTGATCATCGATGTCTTCGTCTATTAGTTATGATTAAAAATATGTGATGAGGCCAAGTGGTTCACTTGGAGCTAGTAATAGTCTCTGAGTGTCGGCCATGCCAAGGATACCCTCCCGGGGTGTGATTGGATAGAACAAATCACATGATGAAATTTTCCTAGTGCCTAGATCGATGGGCTAGGTGAACATAACTTACAAGTTCTACATGCTACAAACTAGAAAAGGTTACGATTATTTGGCTACACTAAGTTAGGAATTCATGGGGAACACAATATCCTAATTACTTGTTTCAATGAATTTGCAACACTTGGACTATTTGCTATTTAGTTTAGGTTTAATTAATTTTTTAATCAAAACCCCCCTTTTGGGAAATAAGTTTATTAATTCATTCTAATTTCTTTTAATTATTCCAAGTCTAGATCTTATTCCTTGTGGGATTTACTCTAACCATTGTTAGGTTCTATATTAAAACGCGACTGCTTATACCTTAATTGGGAGGTGTAGTTTGGGCGTGATGACTAGTATACATCAGTCATAATTAGGTATGCACGCATCCTTCTACATATCATCCTTGCATATGTGTTCACATGCTAAAGAAAATTGGATGGTCACTACCTGGGGAACCCGGTCCTCCCTATTATACCCCTGATGTGATTCCGACCTAAATTTGGTAGGAACCTCACTCACTCAAACCTGAACGTTCCTCTTTAGATCTCAATCATCGATTTATTGTGTCAATCACAGTCAGTGCACATCACTTCAATCATTTTCCCCCATCATTCACAAATCGACCTCCTATCTTCCAATTCGCTTAAGTATAAAGTCTTCCCTTTTGACACCATACCTTTCACTTTTCAACCTTTTCCCTCTTCTTCTTTTATTTCATCAATGACCATCGATCGCATCATTGAATGCTCTGACTCTGGCATCAATACTAACATAGACACACCCGCAATCCTCCATGCAACCACTTAAGAGGAACTCTTGTCACCTCTTTCCTCCCCCTCGTCCGGTCTCTCCCCATCCCCACGACCTTCGCCGATTTACCAAATGTCTTCACTACCCCCATCTCCTAGTCACCAAATGTCCTCCCCCCCCCCCACCCCAATAGTCCTTGAAACTCAACAGCCCTTCACTCCATCTCCCTTGTTGGCCCTTCCTTTCTCCCCACTACACTCTCCACTTTGGATGTGGAAACCTTATCTTAAGGTCGTCCCCTTATCGATCCCCGACCATTGTATAATTGATGAACCCACACCACTGTCTTCTCCAGATAATCCACTTGTGTCACTCTTCATTACTAACCTTAATCTCTTTCCCCTTTGCACCTCACCTCCTACTTCCCCTCTCCCTCTCACTCTAGTATCTTTTGCCACCTTGTCTCCCCCTCCATTGCCTATGACCACCACCTATCCTGATTCAATGGATAATATCCCCTTGATCCGTATACATCATCATATTCTCAAAATCCCAAGAAAGTCATTGTTGTCAACAGAACTACTCCCAATCGTGCACATGGCCATTTGACATGTAACAAATGGCGGTCATTTGCATCAGGCACTGCTGAGTCAATCTGCAAATGGGCTCGCAAGAGTAAGTCACATGTTCTCCCTCTTCTTCTCTAGTTCAACTAGACTCCTTACTCCGGAACCTGTTTCTGCCACTTCCCCTCTTGCTCCTCCCAAAATGAACAAACATGGAATAATTTTTTGCTATGGGGAAGAACATGTACTTTGGGTCTAAGACTATTCTACGCGGAATTGCAATTCACCGAGAAGTTGGGGATTTTCTATTAATATGGTAGTTGTGACAAAAATTTGCCACACAAGGTTGGTTACATCTATTTTTTTATATTGAGTTGGCAATTCATGAAACTGAGTTAGTGAAATTCTATTTAAACTTGATGGTTCTTGAAGATAATATGGCGACGTTGAAGGTTAAGGGTGTGGAGATCGTCTTTGAAAAAGTGAAGTTAGGAGAAATCTTGAATATCCCTTCGGTAAGGCTGGCTGAGTACATATAGAGGAAGGACAAGGACTATATCCTCATGTCCAAATTCACAAATTGAAGAGTTTTGGATGCCTTTTGCAAGGTTCTGAAAGGTGAAATGCCTCCCTTTTTTAAGTTGTTGTTTGAAATGGTCCACAAGGGAGTTCTTCCGAGGAGGAACGTTATCATGAGGCGACATTTAGGGATGTGGGTTGGTGAATGCTCTGGATTGAGGAACCCATTGACTAGCCTTCTTTGATCATCTGTCATATGGCAACGGTTATTGATCCACTCACTAGTTTGCATAAGCTAGTATTTGGGAATCCTTTTACTCTCATCTTCAATGGTACAGGTTCCTCTTTGTGTGGGATGAGCACTAACTAAGAAAGAAATGATTGACAAGACTATGGTGCTTGAATGTGATTGTATGCCTACTACTCCAATTACTACTCCTGCTCCTCCAAAGACTGCAGAACTAGTTTCTCAGCTTATGCTAGGTTTGCAGGTTATGAAGGATGCTCAAGTGCGACTTCAAACGAGATGATGAGTTGAAGGAGAAACTAGTAGATTCTTAGGCCAAAGTAGGTCAATTGAAGGACCAACTACTCAGGAAACAACTAGATCACAATGCCCAAGTATGTAGATTTGATATTAAAGATTCTTGGATTCCAACCTTCCCCATCTGGCCCTTAGCACCTTTAGGTTCCCCTTTCTTTGCTGGTTGTATATATTGGTTCACCTGGTGGTTGTTCTGCACAAGTGTTTCTTTTTGCTATGTTTATTTTTGTTTTGGACGGATGTATGTTGGATATTATGCGTGCCTAATTAACTTTATTACATTTCTATGCATGTTCCTTACCTTTCTTGCTGATATGCTTGGATGGCTAATATCATTAGTTTGACTAGGTAATATTTTTTTTTGCCTTGGTTCTGTATCATTGCTTAGGGTCTTAAATGTTTGTGCTTTACTTATTCTTTTCTTCTTTTTGTTATTTCAAAAGGGGGGAGGTAGTATGATGGCGTGTGAAGATATCCGTGTACAACATACAAAAGTGCCACAAGCAAAGACAACATATGTTTGTCATCATCAAAAAGTGGAAATTTGTTACACTTGCGCATGGTCTTCTATTGTATTGATAATGTCAAATGAAACCAGGTTCAAGGAACAGGACTAGGTGAAGCAAAGTACATCGAGAGACATAGAGGGCATGGATTCGTTTATCAGGAGTGTAACACTCCCTAATTCTTTCACTTAGCCTGAGTAGATGCACAGAAAAAACTGAGAGAATGGCTGAGAAAAATTTTTCAATGAGAACCCAAAAAGGCCATCTACGGCCCCTAGAGATATCTATGGCCCATAGAAGAGGCTTCGTAAAACCCCCTAGATGACTTGGAGAAATTTTCTAAGTCTGAGGCCTATATGCGAGACAACATACGGCCCATAAATTATTCCACGGCCCATAGATCAATTTTGTGAATTGGTGGTCCAAATACCAACTTTTCAATATCTTGAGTTACGCGTTACCAGATGGCCTGCAAAAGTTTTTACGGCTCGTAGAAGAGGTTTCATGCAAAATTCTAGTAACTCAGCTTTCTGGACCCTTCATTTACGAGCATCTACGGCTCGTAGAATGGTCTACGGTCTGAAGATGGGGTCATGTAGACCCTGCTGGCAGTTTTTAAGAGGGGTATTTTTGTCTATTCCTATCCCTTTTAAATTAAACCCTTGGATGTTTTAGACTTAATAAAGTCCTAAAACAAAATCCTAAGGGTATTTTCACTATTCTTTATGCTTAGGGATTTCTAGAGAGCATAAGAGGAGGGAGAAGATCAAAGGTTCAAACTCATGAGCGAAAATTGGTTGAATTTTGATCATTTCTTCTATTTCCAGGTATGTAAGGCTTATCATAGTGTGGAACTACATTCGTTCACACACCCTTTCCACATGTTTGAGTCGATTGTGAACAAGAGTTGAAATTTTGAAATCCCTGTCATCTAATTATCGAGTTTTAGCATTTATTATGAGTTCTTATAATAATATAGGAGATAATTCACATGTTGCAGGAATACTGATGTGAGACTAACATGAATGTGTTATACTTGGTGGCACGAACCCTAAATTGAATGGTCTTTATAAAACCTATGCATGGATTGAGTTGAGATTTGAGTTGATTGTATGAGTGGAGTGACTTGAACATTATAGAGCATGAGAAGCATGTCGCATTTAGTCATATATCCTACTATATATCTTGTTTACATTACATGATGAATCTCATTAAGTGAGTTTGAATGACTGTTTGAGTCTGAGTTGAGATTGATTGTCTTCATTGATTGGCTGAGTTGATGATAAACTAAGATGAGTTAAGATAAGATAACGTAATAAGGTTGAGATTTGATGTGATTGACTGAGATTGAGGATTGAGTGGATTGATGAGCTAAGCAATTTTTAGTCTTGTGAGGAGTATCGAGCACCGATATGAGAGTGTGTAAATATCTACTCTAACCCACAGAACTACGTTGTTAGTGGAGGATAGTCATACAACACGTTCTTGCTCATGGCCTAAAAGATGGACATTTATTATGGATCAATGAGAGAGTTAATCGTCCTTTACCATGGAAAGTTTATGATGGGTGTGGCGATGACGTCCCCTTTGTTGTCCATCACCAAACTAAAAGTGATGGGATTGGATGTCAGTTAAGATAAACTCTAAAGCAAACACTGATTGAGCATAATATCTGGGTGTGACTTGCTCGTTTGTGACGCCATATGTGGCTAGTAGATTTGAGATCCTTTTTGAGTGCTTGCTTGAACTATTTTCTATTTATACTCCTATTGGTGAGTCCATTCGAGTTGAGAGAATATATAGAAATTGTGTGGTGTCCATCTACCATAGGGATACTCTCGTCGATTTGATTGAGTTAGAGATGGTTGATTTCGATATGATCCTTGGCATGGACTGGCTTTATGCATGTTATGCCTCTATTGATTGTAGAATTGGGACTGTCAGATTCTAGTTTCTGAATGAACCAATTATTGAGTGGAAGGGTGATACTGTTGCACCTAAGGGTAAGTTTATTTCTTACCTCATGGCCCAAAGTCTGATCTCTAAAGGATGTAATTATCACCTCATGCAGAGAAGTTTGATGATGTTGAGCCTCCTTCTCTTGAGTCTATCCTAATTTTGAGTGAGTTCCCTGATATATTTGATGAGGATCTGCTCGAAGTCCCTCTTGATCGGGAGATTGACTTCCGAATTAATGTTCTCCCCGATACCCAACCAACTTTTATTTCAGTATATAGAATAGCCCCTGCAGAGTTGAAAGAGTTGAAGGATCAGTTGAGGGATTTGCTAGAGAAGGGATTTATCAGGCTGAGTGTCTCTCTATGGGGTGCTCTGGTCTTGTTTGTATGAAAAGAATGTGTAATGATTATCACCGGTTGAACAAAGTAACAGTCAAGAATAAGTATCCCCTTTCGAGGATCAATGACTTATTTGACCAACTTCAGGGTGCCACTGTTTTGTCCAAGATAGACTTTAGATTAGGCTATCACCAATTAAAAGTGAGAGAATATGACATATAGAAGACAACTTTTCAAACCTGATATGGTCACTTCGAGTTCTTGGAGATGTCCTTTAGGTTGATAAATGCACCTGCTGTCTTCATAGACCTGATGAACAAAGTATTCGGACAGTATATTGATATGTTTATGATCAGTTTATTGATAATTTTTTTGTGTACTCCAGAGATGAGGACGAGCATGTCAATCACCTCAGAATTGCTTTACAGACACTCAAAGATAATGAGTTATATGCAAAGTTTTTGAAGTGTGAGTTTCGGCTCAAATCTATGGCATTCCTAGGCCATGTAGTTTCAGGAGATGGAATATGAGTAGATACCGAAAAGATTGAGGCGGTTAAGAACTGGCCTAGACCAACCTCTTTGACAGCTATAAGGAGTTTTCTGGGATTGGCCGGCTATTATCGCAGATTTGTTGATGTATTTTCTTCCATATATGCACCATTGACTAGGCTAACTCAGGAGAAGGTTAAGTTTCAATGGCCTGATGAGTGTGAGAGGAGCTTCCAGGAGTTGAATACGAGATTGACTATTGCACCAGTTTTAACCTTGCCTAATGGAATGGATGGATTTGTCATCTACTCAGACGCTCTTAGAGTGGGATTGGGATGTGTGTTGATGTAGAAGAGGAAGGTTGTTGCCTATGCTTCTAGATAGCTTAAGGTGCAAGAGAAGAACTATCCCACTCATGAATAAGAGTTTGAAGAAGTGGTGTTTGCTCTCAAACTATGGCGCCACTATTTGTATGGGGCACATGTTGATGTATTTACAAACCACAAGAGCCTACAATACGTTTTCACCCAGAAGGAGCTTAATCTAAGGCAGAGGATATAGCTTGAGTTACTCAAAGACTATAACATGAGCATCCCCTACCATCCAGGTAAAGCTAATGTAGTTTATTATGCTTTTAGTAGGTTATCTATGGGAAGCACCACCCATGTCGCGGGAGAGGATAAGGAGTTGGATCATGAAGTTCACAGACTGGCACAATTGGGAGTTCAATTAGATGAATCAGACGAAGGAGGAGTCCTTATGCATAAGGGGTCTGCATCATCTCTAGTAGTGAAGGTAAAGGAGAAACTAGATCAAGATCCTATTTTATTATAGTTGAAGGTGGGTGTGCATAAGCAGAAAGTGATGGCTTTCTCCAAAGGGGGAGATGGAAGGTTGAGGTATCAAGAAAGATTGTGTGTCCTAGATGTTGATGGTATTTGAGAGTGGATCATGGCAATGGCCTATAATTCCAAATATTCCATTCACCCGAGATCGACCAAGATGTACCATGACTTGAGAGAAGTCAACTTATGGAGTGGAATGAAGAAAGACATTGTTGAGTTCGTTTCCAAGTGTCCAAAGTGCCCACAAGTGAAGGTTGAGCACCAAAGGTTGTGTGGAGTAGCTTAGAATTTTGAGATTCCAGAGTGTAAATGGGAGATTATCAATATGGACTTCATCAACAATTTACCGAGATCCCATAGATAACATGATTCAATTTGGGTGATAGTTGATCGAATGACAAAATCTGCACACTTTTTAGCAGTAAGGACGACTAACACTACAGCGGATTATGCTCAGTAATACATAAGAGAGATTTTTAGACTGCATGGAGTCCTCTTGTCTATCATCTCAGACAAAGGAGCCCAATTCACTGCTCAGTTTTGGAGATCCTTTCAGAAAGGCTTAGGTTCAAAAGTGAACCTTAGCACTTATTCTAACCCACACACCAATGGACAGGAAGAACACACAATTCAGACTTTGGAGGATATGTTGAGAGCCTGTGTCATTGACTTCGAAGATAATTAGGATGACCAGTTGCCTCTGATTGAGTTTTCCTACAACAATAGCTTCCGTTCGAGTATTTAGATGGCCCCATGTGAGGCACGCTATGGGAGGAGGTGTAGGTCACCGATTAGATGGTTTGAGGTAGGTGAAGTAGAATTAATTGAACTAGACTTTGTACATCAAGCTATGGAGAAAGTCAGGACCATTTAAGAAAGGTTAAGGACTGCACAGAGTCGATAGAAATCCTACACCGATGTTAGAAGGAGAGACTTGAAGTTTAAGGTCAATGATTGGGTATATTCAAAAGTGTCACCCATGAAAGGTGTGGTGACATTTGGAAAGAAAGGAAGTTGAGCCCGAGGTATATTGGCCCATATCAAATCATAAAGAGAGCGTGTAATGTGGCTTATAAGT
The DNA here is from genome assembly GCA_029948455.1 of Solanum rostratum. Taxonomy (NCBI): domain Eukaryota; kingdom Viridiplantae; phylum Streptophyta; class Magnoliopsida; order Solanales; family Solanaceae; genus Solanum; species Solanum rostratum. Next base: position 9,270,878 of record CM057055.1, on the reverse strand, counting down.
TAGAGCTACCATCAGAGTTAGTAGCCATCCACCCAATCTTTCATATTTCTATGCTCAAAAAGTATTTGGGTACCTACAGTTGGTCGTGTGTGTTGAGAGTATTGGAGTTAAGGACAGTTTGAGTTATGAGGAGATCCATGTCCAAGTCTTTGATCGTAAGGTTCGCAAGTTAAGAACCAAAAAATTGCATTTTGTCAAAGTGTTGTGGAGAAACCAATTTGTAGAAGAAGCTACTTAGAAGGCGGAGGAGGACATGAAGACCAGGTACCCTCATTTATTCCTACTTGCTGATGATGAGAGAGTTGACGGTAATGATTTCCTCCAAAAATTCTTGACTTCCTATTCTTAAAGTTTTCCTTTCATTTTGAGTTTGATAGATGATAGAGCTCAAGAGTCTGAGTGAGGATTGACTTGATATGTTGATTGTTTATTTGTTTTACTTCATGAGTTATTGACTGATTGATTGCATGAGCAAGAGGACAGCTACCTGATTGTTAGAGTCCATAGAAAGATTTGTGCCTTGAAAATGGTTCTTAGGTTTCTCTTCATTCGAGGATGAATGTTCCCAGGGGGAGATAATATAACACCCCCTAATTCTTTCCACCTAGCCTGAGTAGATGCACAGAGAAAACTAAGAGAATGACTGAGAAAACCTACTGAAGGAGACACCATGAGGGCCATCTATAGCCTGTAGAGAGATCTAAAACCCATAAAAGAGGCCTCGCAAAAACCTCCCAATGACTTGGTGAAATTTTCTAAGTCTAAGGCCTATATACGAGACAACATATGGCCCGTAAAGTATTCCACGGCCCATAGATCAATTTCATGAATTAGTGTTCCAAATACCAACTTTTCAGTATCTTGAGTTACAAGTTATCAAATGGCCAGTACAAGTTTTTGCGGCTCATAGAAGAGGTTTCATGCCAAATTCCAGTATCTCAGCCTTTTGGACCCCTCATTTACGAGAGGTCATCTACGACTCGTAGAATGGTCTACGGTCCGTGGACGGGGTCTCATAGACCCTATTGATAGTTAAAGAAGGGTATTTTACTCTACTCCTATCCCTTTTACATTAAACCCTTGGATATTTTAGACTTAATTAAAGTCCTAAAACAAAACCCTAAGGGTATTTTCACTATTCGTTATGCTTAGGGATTTCTTGAGAGCACCAGAGGAGGGAGAAGAGCAAGGGTTCAAACTCAAGAAAAAGGATCGGTTGAATTTTGATTATTTCTTCTATTTCCAGGTAGGCAAGGCTTACCAAAGTGTGGAACTACGTTTGTTCATATGCCCCTTTCACCTGTTTGAGTCAAAATTTAGAACAAGAGTTGAATTTTGAAATCCCTGTCATCTAATTATTGAGTTTCGACATTTATTATGAGTTCTTATGATCACATACGAGATACATATCATCTTGCATGACTATTGATGTGAGACTAACATGAATGTTTTATACTTGGTATCACGAACCCTAAATTGAATGATCTTTATAAAACCTATGCATGGATTGAGTTGGGATTTGAATTGATTGTATAAGTTGAGTAACTTGAACATTGTCAAGCATAAGAAACATGTTTCATTTAGTCGCATATCCTACTATATATCTCTCTTGCATTACATGATGAGTCTCATTGAGTGAGTCTGAATGATCATTTGAGTCTGAGTTGAGTTTGATTGTCTTCATTGATTGACTAAGTTGATAAGAAACTAAGATGAGTTGAGATGAAATAACCTAACAAGGTTAAAATTTGATGTGATTGACTGAGCATTGAGGATTGAGTTGATTGATGAGTTGAGCATGTTTTAGTCTTGGGAGGAGTATCCAGCAGCGTGTTGGAGCGAGTAATATCCACTCTAACCCACAGCATTATGTTACCATGTAGGATAGTCATGCGGCAGGTTCTAGTGACTCATGTCCCAAAAGATGGACATTTCTTATGGATCCATGAGAGAGATGATCATTCTTTACCATGGCAAGTTTAGGATGGACGTGGCAACGATGTCACCTTCGTTATGCATCACCAAACTAAAGGCGATGGGATTGGATGTCGGTTAAGAGAAACTCCTAAGAAAACATTGATTGAACATAATATTTCTACACTATGTTTTCTACTGAGTCTATTTTAGAGCATGTTTTTGTAATGACCCGTATGTTGTACAACCTCATCGGAGCTTGAAAATATTTATTTTGAACCAACTTTAGACCAAGGTGACACTTAACGGGAGCTTACGGTCCGTGTGAGGTCACACGACCCATGTAGGGGTCCCTTGAAGTGGCTCTTGGCCTATGGAAGGTTGTTTGGCCCTTGGCTTGGAGTTATAAGCTAAGGCACACCACACTTGGACTCCATATGGGTCGTGTGACACTTCACAGACCGTGTGGAGGACCGTGTGGTGGCTTTGAGCTTTGCACACACCATTTGGGACCAAGGTAGGTGACACCGTCCCTCACACGGCTCATGTGATGTGACACGGGTCGTGAGACCCTTCCGTGGCTTCCGGAGTTTTAATCACCATCTCGGAACTTGTCGTAGAAAATTTTTATTTCTCCAAATATAGTCTCTTGGGCAGTCACACGGACCGTATGATCTCACATGGCTCGTATACCCTCCCTTGAAGTGGTGACGTCCAATTTTTCAACTCGTTTCATTAATTGCGTTTTTGTAAACTTAGATTTATCCTAATGGTCTTTTGTGACCGCCTATGTTATATAAAGACTTCCTAATGACCTAAACTTTATTCCTAACAATCAAAATACATTCCTTACCTTTGGAAAACTCTCTAAAGACCCTCTCAAATAATTCTTGTGGGTGGTGAACTTGGTATTCAAGGAAAGCTCACTCTTTATCAAATTTCTCTTGAAACTTCTTCATTTGTCAAGGTATGTGGGCTTTGATCCTTGGTTCCTTTAAACCAAGGAGACCCAAACTCCTTTTCAAGTAATCTCATGAAATCTAGCTTACTTTAAATTTGGGATTTTATGATTTTGATTTATTAAATTCAGTTGATATATCGGTTATGTTTATTTACTGATTTTAAGTTGATTTAAGCTACAATATGATGAATTACATTGGGTTATGAAGTTATGAAAGTGCATGTCCCCTTTAAAGCTTGATTTGTGTATGGGTAACCTATGTTATGATTTAAATGTGAATTTTACTTATGTCTTTACTTGAATTTCATAATGTATTGTTGATTTAAGTTTTAATCTCAATTACTCATGCTATTCTCATCTCATTTATAGCATATGCATTCATGAGCATTGAGTTTTATGAAAATTATAACGTGAGTTAAGCCCAATTATGATTATGTATATGATTTTTTTATATATTGGCTATGACAAGAATATGATCACATTAATGTCTATTGTTATGACTCTTTGAGCATTTTGGGTGCTTGCACCATCTTGTATATTTGAATGAGTTATTCCTATTAATGAGTAATATGACTACAAGCTATGATTTGGCATTTGAGCCTAAGTATGAATTATTACGAATGATGTTTGGCTTATAAGCCTAAGATTGCACTGAAATATTTTTGAAATGACCATTGCCTCTTTTGGAAGCATATATATATATATATATGTATTCTTGTGGGATGATGACTTAGCACCGATAGATTGAGGATTCCCTCTCTTTCCTCGAACTATGTGCCTAGCATAGGTTATGTGAAAGTCCTATCTGAAATGGGGATGCTCATAAAGAAGGTTGCTTCATACGAAATGGGGATGCCCGTACAGAATGTTGCTTCATACGAAATGGGGATGCCCGTAAGGTGAAGTATGATATGATATGCTATATATGAAAATCATATCCGAAATGGGGATGCCCGTAAAGAAGGCTATTTCATACGAAATAGGGATTCCCGTAAGGTGAAGTATTGTTTACCTTTGGCAAGTAGACCACCTCTTTACCGATGAGGGGATTTTATTGGGATTTAATGTAATAGATCGTTTGGTCTTACTCTTGTTAGTTGAGGACATATCCCCACTATATATGAGCATTTGTGCATGTCATGTATCACTGGTTTCATGGCATATTGTGTAATACTCTTCTTTGATATATTGTCCTCTCTATATTATGTGCCCTTGTCATCTAACATTGAAATGTAGGTTTAGTAAGTCATATGTATTGCATCCCGCATACTTAGTACATTAAAATGTACTAACGCATACTTTTGCCTACATGATCTTACCATACAGGGGCAAAGGACTACATACATCCATCGTTCAACGTCTAGCTTGGATCTCAAGTTTTGCTTATTGTGGTGGGTCCTATCTTCTAAGGAAAACTACCGTTCCTCAACTTATGGTGTATCACTTATTTTGTTCACTTTGAGTGTGAGCTCGAGGTATGTCTTGGCTCCCGAACTATCTTATGATTAGAGGCATTATTGGACATCTTGTAAACTCCTTTACGTTTATATTCTAAGTGTTATGATTGGAGATTATGTTATGGCTTGGTTACCTATTGGATATCATTATGTGATTTGGTTATGAGCTTTATGACATAACTACATGAAATGATATGAAAGATCCTAAGTCCTAGATTACCCCCATAGAGTGAGTCATACTCACTCGTCCCTTAGTCTTTATATGTTTTGTGCAATGTGAATTCATGTTACATCCTCTTCCCTATGACATCCCAATAATGTGAGTCCTATTTTCCCATATCTTAGAATTATGTGTTTTCTATTTGAATATGCTTCCAAATCGATAATATAAATTTGGATACTTTGAGGCTTGTTTGAGAACTTTTGGGTTCCCATTCGCCATGTCACTCCTAGACTATAGGTTCGGGTCGTGATAACTTTATTTTTAACTTGCATATCTACTGAGTTAAGTATGAGTTGTTGAGTTGAGGTGAGCTAGTCCACCTTTACTTTCTTGAGCTATTTTACATACCAGTATATTCCATATACTGACGTCCATTCGGTCATGCATCATTTCATGATGTAGATACAGGTGATAGAGGACTTCAGCCCACGCATCATTGAGGTCTAGCTCAGTGCATCCCCAGAGTTGGTGAGCCCTCCTTGCCTTGCAGAGGAGCCCTTTTCATCTTCTTACTTTTATTGAGTAGTTTATTTCTTTGATTTGGGGTGTCCATGGCTTGTCTTAGCACTATATAGATTGTTGAGTAGAGGCCTCGTAGGCATTGAATAGAGGATTTGTTGAGTATTGTTATTTTCAAACTCACTCATTGGAAACTATCTTTTAGTGGAACTATATCTGTCCATATGATGTCTTTTTATTTGGGTACTTTCTTTCGCTGTCGAGTTAAATGTGACGATGAGGCCAACTGGTTCTCTAACAGAATCAACAATGATTCTTTAAGTGTCGGTCATGCCAAGGGTACCCTCTCGGAGCGTGACAAGGAGGATCTTATCCTCAGGCGAATCGAGACTCCAACAAGGTTAAAACTAGAGGTGCAAGTCATGAAGGCGTCTTCAATTAGGACTCTTCTAGAAGGCAATATAAAAGGAAAAGACAAAACCATAAAAGAGCAGCTTTTGCATCTAAAAATGAATATGTTCCAGTAGCAAAGACAATTGGCACTCAAACTGTAACACCCGGTAGAATTACCAAAATACCTCTTGAGTGAGGGCATGCGTGTAATGCATCTTCCAATGCTTGTATGGAAAATTTGAGACCGAATTTGTGAACAACATGAAAAATTAAGTGGAAAAATGGTCTCGGTCGATTTTTAGAGCGACCCGATCAATAGATAATTTTTCGATTTAAACCGCCAAAATAGTGTTGGTGCGCGACAGGAGCATATCGCCCTTCCATCACGGACCAGCACTTATATTTTTCTGAAAATTTTCGACAGGATTGAGAAAGCTCGTTCAGAAACCTTTTTCTTAAAATACACAGTGCGACCAGTCTGCATCGCAAACTAGGTCTTTTCCAAGTTAAAAATTTCTAAATTATTACGAGGGGCATTTTGGTCTATTCCTCATCCCTCCTAAACTCTATATACGATCTAATAAGGTCATTTTGACGAAAAAAGGGGTCTAAAACCCCCCATTATAAGTCTTATTCAATAATCTAACAAAGCTAAGGCTTGAGAAAAGAGAAGTAGCGGTTGAGTTTGAGAGATTCGAGAAGAAATCCTTGACGTGCTTGATTGGTAGCTGAATCCCAGGTATGTAAGGCTAAACTAAAAGCATGTGATTATTCTCTCATGTGTGCCATAGATGGTCATAGATGAGTTGATGGTTCAGGAGTCTACATGCATGAATTCTTAATGGTTTTTCTTGAAAAGTTGATTTAATTTACATGTTTTCCTATGTTGATGATCATCATAAACTTGTTTCCTTGAATTGAATATTTTTCATGAGAATTTGCGTAACCCTACATGACTAATTTGAAAAGCATGCATAATAAACTCTAGAATTGAGTTTAGAGACTTGAGTTGAGATTCTTGATTTTGATAAGAGAATGGTGATGAGTTGATAGAATTTGACCGTCTTATGAGTCTCTATAAATGAACTCTACTGATGTGTCTATTTCAATTGATTCCTAGGTATTGTTCTACATCTTGAGTCATTGACGAGATTGATTTATGAGAGGGTTAAAGTCCTTATGAGTTGAATGATGATGGGGTTCGAGTCCCTATGAGATATCGGTCGATGACGGGGTTCAAGTCCCTATAAGATTGGTTGGGGTGGAGGTTTTATGAGCATTGGGTCACGGGAGGAGTATTGAACACCGAAATAGGTAAGAGTGAGTCCCACTCAAACTCATTAACTACGTAGCCAAGCGTAGGTGACACTTAGAACCATCACATGCATTATGGTTTCCCTCGAGAGTAACAGTCCCTAAAAGCAATAGCGGACCTATTTAGTATTGACTCCATATTAGGTGATTTGATAAGATTTCGGAGCGTTCCCTACCTGGCAAGTTTGGAACGGTTGTGGCAACATCAGTGAGATTATTGTACATTCACTAGCTCATAAGTGATTGTTGTCAGATAAGAGAAACTCCCATAAATTCCCTATCTTAAGTACTCAGAGTTGAGATGAGAGGAGGTGAGCTCCTCTGAGATGAGATGAGATGAGAGGAGAGGAGGCGAGCTCTTTTGAGATGAGCCTGAGGAGATCCATGAGTTTGAGTTTGAGTTGTTGATGGGTCACTTGTCTACTCTTTATTCTTTCATAGATAGACATTTGATGATTTGATGTTATTTGATGATTACTTTAAGTTGATGTTGTTTCGATATTATTCTATCTGTTTTTGTTTCACTCAGCCATTTTACATACCAGTACATTCCAAGTACTATGTCCCTTTTTGGACTGCATCATTTATGAAGCAGAGGCAGGTATTAGAGATCGTCGACAGGTGCTATATTGAAGATCTGAGATTCGCAGCTGATTTGGTGAGGCTCTAATACTCCAAAGGACCCACCATGATTATTTCCTCTTGCTTTAGAGTTAGACTTTGGACTATTCTTTTATTTTGATTTGGGTAGTTGTGGTCTGTTATTGGCACCACATGATTAGTAGTAGAGGCTTCATAGACGATGCTTGAGCGTTGATGTTGAGATTATGAGCTAGTTCTTTCTACTAGCCTTCATTATTTTATATATTCTCTTGAGACTTTAGATGAGATGTGTCCACTGCTTCCATTTTCTGCTGTTCAGTAGAGTTTTATTTGATTGAATGATGTGATGAGGCTAAGTGGTTCACTTGGAGACTTGCTATAGTCTCAAGGTGCCGGCTACGCCAAGGGCACCCTCTCGGGGCGTGACAAACTTTGTATCAGAGCACAGACAAGTGTCTTAGGGAGTCTATAAAGTCGTGTCTAGTAGAGTCTTGTTTATGGGTGTGTTTTTGACCACATTTCATAAGCAACAGGCTATAGAACATTAGGAATTGTTACACTTTTCTTCTTATCCCAATTCGTGTGATAGAGTTAAACTCTATGAAAGCTCTTTTCTAATTCGTGCTCTACACGTGTAGAATCGATATCATGCCTCCCAAAAGAGCCGTCAGAGGAAGGGGACGTCCTTCCAAGAAAGTTGTTAATCCACCCGAGGAGCTGATGGATCAAGTTGTCCCTGTTGCGTAACCCCCTCAAGATGAGGTCTCCAATGTTGAGCTACACTGGGATATTCAAGCTCTAACCCAGGCTATTGCAGCACTTGCTATGAGACAAGGAGCTGGTAGACCAGATTCTCATGACACCTCTAGAGTCTGAGAATTTTTTAGGATGAATCCGCCTGAGTTCACGGGGTCCGCATCTACTAAAGATCCTGAGAACTATTTGGAGGAACTTGAGAAGGTATTCCAAGTGATGCATATGGGTGATGTTGAACTGGCTGCTTACCAACTCATGGGTATGGCCAGACTGTGGTTGGACCAGTGGAAGAAAGTTAGAAGGGATGATGCTCCATGTTTGACTTGGGAAATGTTCTAGGAAGACTTCTTGGGAGGCTTCTTCCCAAGAAAGAAAAGAGAAGCTAGGAAGAGAGAATTCCTAAATCTAAAATAGGGCTCTATGACCATGCAAAAGTATGGTTTGAAGTCAACGTAACTATCTCGCTATGCTCCGGACATGGTTGCTGACATGAGGGCAAGGATAGGGATGTATATTGGTGGATTAAATAGAGGACCCAAGAGAGATGGGAGAGGAGCCATACTTGTGAGTGATATGGACATTGGGAGATTGATGGCGTTTGTGAAACAAGTTGATGAGGAGAGACAACATGACAAGAATGAGTTCAAGCGCAAGAAAGCTTAGACATCCAGCCATGAGCTTGGAAAGAAAGGCAACGACAATTGATTTCCAATACTATCATCTGCTAGTGCACCTGTGCCTAGAGGCAGATATGACTAAAGGTCTCAGAATGTTGGAACCCATGGACACCAGTCACAAGCTAGTGTGGCTCAAGGTTCGCAGGGTAAACCGCCGTGTGATAAGTGTGGAAAAATGCACTTTGGGCGATGTCATAACGGGAATGTTGTGTGCTATAGATGTGGCCAAGTGGGTCACTATAAGAGGGATTATCCAAAGCAGGCTGACTAGGCTCAGTCTACTACATCATTGCCACTAGTTAGAGGAAAGCAGAGGGCCACTACGTCAGGCACAGGCGGAGCAACAAACCGCTTGTATGCCATGGGTAGTCGCCAAGATCCAAAAAACTCCCCAAATGTTGTAACAGGTATGATTTGAGTCTTTACATTTGCTTGTTATGTTTTGATGGATCCGGGTGACACATTATCGTTTGTATCTCCTAATATAGCCAATAGATTTGATAGAACCCCAGAGAGTCTTCTTGAACCCTTTGATGTTTCTACTCCAGTGGGTGAGTCTATTCGACCTAAGAGAATCTATAGAGCTTGTGTAGTGTTCATCCATCATAGGGATACTCTTGTTGATTTGGTTGAGTTGGACATGGTTGATTTTGATTTGATTCTTGGCATGGATTGGCTTCCCCCTTTTTATGCCTCTCTTGATTGTAGATCCCGAACCGTTAAGTTCTAATTTCCTAATGAACCAGTTCTAGAGTGGAAGGGTGATTTTGTTGCACCTAAAGGAAAGTTTATCTCATATCTTAGAGCCAGAAAGTTGATTTTCAAAGGTTGTATATATCATCTCGTGCGAGTTAAATCAGATGATGTTGAGTCCCCAACTCTTGAGTCAGTCCCGATTGTTAATGATTTTTCGAAAGTATTTCCTGATGATCTTCCTGGAGTCCTTCCTGATAGGGAGATTGACTTTGGGATTGATGTTCTTCCCAATACAAAGCCTATTTAGATTCTATCTTATAGGATGGCCCCCGACGAGTTGAAAGAGTTGAAAGAACAACTGAAAGATTTGCTAGAGAAAAGCTTTATTAGGCCAAGTGTTTCAACTTGGGGTGCTCTTGTCCAATTCATGCGAAAGAAAGATGGGTCCCTCAAAATGTGTATCGACTACAGGCAATTGAACAAGGTCACGATAAAGAAAGAATATCCTCTCCCAAGGATAGATGATTTGTTTGACCAACTCCAGGACACCTCTTGTTTCTCCAAGATATACCTTAGATCTGGACACCACCAGTTGAAGGTGAGGGAATGTGACATTCCAAGGACATCCTTTTGGACTAGATATGGCCATTTTGAGTTCTTGGTCATGTCTTTTGGGTTGATGAATGCACCTGCCACCTTTATGGAGTTGATGAATAGAGTATTCAGATAATATCTAGATATGTTTATGATTGTTTCATCGATGACATTTTAGTATATTCAAGGAGTGAGGAGGAGCATGCTAACCACCTCAGAGTTGTCCTCCAAACTCTTAAGGACCATGCATTGTATGCAAAATTCTCAAAGTGTGAGTTCTGGCTTAAGTCAGCGGCTTTCCTAGGCCATGTTGTTTCTGGTGATGGTATTCGAGTGGATGCCCAAAATATTGAAGCGGTTAAGAATTGTCCCTGACCGACCACTTCAACCGACCTAAGAAGTTTTTTGGGGTTGGCAAGCTACTACCGGAGATTTGTGGAGGGATTTTCTTCCCTATCCGCGCCATTGACTAAATTGACTCAGAAAAAGGTCAAGTTTCAGTGGTTCGAGGAATGTGAGAATAATTTCCAAGAGTTGAAAACGAGGATGACTACTGCACCAGTCCTAACCTTACCCGATGGGACAGATGACTTTGTGATCTATTGTTATGCTTCGAGGATTGGATTGGGATGTCTAGTAATGCAAAGAGGGAAAGTGATTGCCTATGCTTCCAAGAAACTCAAGGTTCATGAAAGGAACTAACCAACCCATGACCTCGAGTTGGCAGCAATGATATTTGCACTTAAAATCTAGCGTCGTTACTTGTATGGCGTGCATATGGATATGTTCACTGGCCACAAGAGCTTGCAGTATGTTTTCAGTTAGAAAGAGCTTAACCTGTGGCAAAGAAGATGGTTGAAGTTGCTCAAGGATTATAACATGAGCATTCACTACCACCTAGGTAAAGCTAACATTGTTGCTGATGCCCTTAGCAGGTTGCCAATGGGGCACAGCCCATGTGGAGGAAGGAAAGAAGGAGTTACCCAAGGAAATGCATCGATTGGCTCGATTGGGAATTCAACTTAAGAAGAGTGATGAAGGAGGAGTTAATGTTCATAATGGGTATGCTTCATCCTTAGTGGCAGAGGTGAAAGAAAAGAAAGACCAAGATCCTATCATACTCCAACTTAGGGAGGTTCTCCACAAACAGAAAGTGATGGTCTTCTCCAAAGGGAGAGATGGAGTGCTGAGTTACCAAAGTAGATTGTGTGTTCCATATGTTGAGGGCATTCGAGACAGAATCATAGCAGAAGCCCAAAACACGAGATACTTTATTCATCCTGGCTCTAACAAGATACACCATGACCTGAGAGAAGTCAATTGGTGGAGTGGAATAAAGAGGGATACTGCTGAGTTCGTTTCAAAATCCAAATTGCCAACAAGTAAAGGTTGAGCATCAAAGGCCATGTGGATTGGCTCAGAACTTTGAGATTCCGAAATGGAAGTGGGAGATGATTAATATGGACTTTATTACTGACCTACCGAGGTCTCGAAAGCAACATGATTTGATATGGGTAATTGTGGATAGGATGACTAAATCGGCTTACTTCTTGTAGTTAAGACAACAAACACTACGAAGGAGTACGCCAAGTTGTACATCTAGGAGATTATGAGGTTACATGCGGTTCCCTTGTCCATCATCTCGGACAGAGGATCTCAATTTACCTCCTAATTTTGGAGATCGTTCCAAAAAGGATTAGGTACTAAAGTGAACCTGAGCACAGCCTTTCATCCACAGAAAGATGGTTAGGCAGAGCGTACAATTCAAACATTAGAGGATATGTTGAGAGCTCGTATTCTTGATTTCAAGGGGAATTGGGATGATCACCTACCATTAATTGAATTTGCATATAGCAATAGTTATCATGCAAGCATTCAAATGGCTCCCTACGAAGCCTTGAATGGGAGAAGATGTAGATCACAAATTGGGTGGTTTGAGGTTAGAGAAGCGGAGTTGATTGGGCCTGATATTGTCTACCAATTGATGGAGAAGGTCAGGTCATTAGAGAGAGGTTAAAGACTTCCCTGAGTCGCCAAAAATCTTATACCGACGTGAGGAGAAGGGACTTAGAGTTCGACGTAGATGATTGGGTATATTTGAAAGTGTCGCCCATGAAGGGTGTCCTAAGATTTGAGAAGAAGGGAAAGTTTATTCCACGCTATGTTGGACCATATCAGATTGTAAAGAGAATTGGGAAGGTCGCTTATGAGTTAGAGTTGCCTTCCGGGTTAGATGGAGTTCATCCGGTATTCCATGTGTCGATGTTGAAGAAATGCTGGGAGTCCTGCCTTAGTAACCCCTGTCAATAGCATTGGAGTGAAAGATAGCCTATCTTACGAAGAGGTTCTAATTCAAATCCTTGATCATCAAATTCGTAATTTAAGGAGCAAAGAGATAGCCGCAGTCAAAGTCCTGTGGAGAAATGAATTCGTTGAGGAAGACACATGGAAAGCTGAGGAAGAGATGAAGGCCAAATATCCACACTTGTTCATGCCAAATGATGAGAGTGTTGAAGGTAAAATCCTTACCCTTCACTAAATTGATCTATCTATTCTTGATGTGACTTTTTATTCATAAAGTCTAAGTAGTATTAATTAAGGTCGAGGAAGAGTCGAGAGTTTGATTGATTGAGTTGAGTGTTGAGATGAGTTTTAAGTCTATTCATGCCTTGATATCCACCTATACTCATCATTCAAGGATGAATGATCCCAAGGGGTAGATAATGTAACGCCCGGTAAAATTACCAAAATACCCCTAGAGGGAGGGTATGCGCGTAACGCATCTTTCAATGCTCATGTGGAAACTTCGAGGTCGTATTTGTGATCAGCACAAAAAGTTGAGTGGAAAAATGGTCTCGGTTGAATTTTAGAGCGACCCAATCAAAAGATAATTTTTTTATCCGAACCGCCAAAACAGTGTTGGTGTGCGACAGGAGTGTGTCACGCCTCCATCGCGGACCAGCACTTATATTTTTCAGAAACTTTTTGACGGGATTGAGAAAACTCGTTCAGAAATGTTTTCTAAAAATACACTGTGCTCGACCAATCCGCGTCGCGGACTAGGTCTTTTTGAAGTTGAAATTTTCTAAGTTATTACGAGGGTCATTCCAGTCAATTTCCCACCCCTCCTAAACTTTGTACACAATCTAATAAGGTTGTTTTGACGTAAAGAGGGTCTAAAACTCCCATTCTAAGTCCTATTCCATAATCTAACAAGGCTAGGGCTTGAGGAAAGAGGAGAAGAGGTTGAGAGATTCGAGAAGAAATCCTTCATGTGCTTGATTGATAGTTGCATCCCAGGTATGTAAGGCTAAACTAAAAGCATAGGATTGTTCTCTCATGTGCCCCATAGATGGTCATAGATGAGTTGATGGTTCAAGAGTCTACATGCATGAATTCTTGATGGTTTTTCTTAAAAAATTGATTCAATTTACATGTTTTTCTATGTTGATGATCATCATAAACTTGTTTCTTAAATTAAACATTTTTCATGAGAATTTGCATAACCCTATGTGACTAATTTGAAAAGCATGCATAATGAACTTGAGAACTGAGTCTAGAGCCTTGAGTTGAGATTCTTGATTTTGATGAGAGAATGATGATGAGTTGATAGAATTTGATAGTCTTATGAGTTTCTATAAATAAACTCTACTGATGTGTCTATTCAATTGAGTCCTAATAATTGTTCTAAATCTTGAGTCACTGATGAGATTAATTGATGAGAGGGTTAAAGTCCCTATGAGTTGAATGACAACAGGGTTTGAGTCCCTATGAGATATCGGTCAAAGACAGGGTTCGAGTCCCTATGAAATTGGTTGAGATGGAGGTTTTATGAGCATTGAGTCACGGGAGGAGTATCGAGCACCGAAATGGGTAAAAGTGAGTCCCACTCAAACTCATTAAGTATGTCACCAAACATAGGTGAGGAACAGAACCATCATAAACATTATGGTTCTCTCGAGAGTAACAATCCTTGAAAGCAATAGCAGACCTGTTGAGTATTGACTCCATATTGGGTGAGCTGATATGATTTCGGAGTGTTCCCTACCTGGCAAGTTTGGAACGGCTGTGGCAACATTAGTGAGATTATTGTACATTCACTGGCTCATAAGTGATTGTTGTCCGATAAGAGAAACTATCATAAATTCCCTATCTTAAGTACTTCGAGTCGAGATGAGATGAGAGGAGGTGAGCTCCTCTGAGATGAGATAAGATGAGGTGAGATGAGAGGAGGTGAGCTCTTTTGAGATGAGTCTGGGAGATTGATGAGTCTGAGTTTGAGTTGTTGATGGGTCACTTATCTATTTTTTATTCTTGCATAGATAGACATTTGATGATTTGATGTTATTTGATGATTACTTTGAGTTGATGTTGATTCTATATTATTCTACTTTTTTCTGTTTCACTCAGCTATTTTACATACCAGTACATTTCAAGTACTGATGTCCCTTTTTGGACTGCATCATTTTATGATGCAGGGGCAGGTACTAGAGATTGTCAATAGGCGCTCCGTTGAAGCCCTGACATTCGCAGCTAATATGGTGAGCCTCCCTACTCTGGAGGACCCACCATGATTATTTCATCTTGCTTTAAAGTTAGACTTTGGACTATTCTTTTATTTTGATTTGGGTAGCCATGGGTCTGTCATTAGCACCACATGATTAATAGTAGAGGTGTCATAGACGATGGTTGAGCGTTGATGTTGAGATTGTGAGCTAGTTCTTTCTACTAGCCTTCATTATTTTATACATTCTCTTGAGACTTTAGAGAAGATGTGTCCACCACTTACTTACATTTTCCGTTGTAGAGATTTATTTGATTTAATGATGTGATGAGGCTAAGTGGTTCGCTTGGGGACTAGCAACAGTCTCTAGGTGCGGGCCACACCAAGGGTACCCTCCCAGGGCGTGACACAAACAGGCAAAGAAGATCTAGAGTTAGATTTTCTTATATGTTCTGATTTGACCAGCTTAGAATTATTGTTGAGTGAGAATCATTGTAAGAGAGGATACTTGGTGAGAAATCTATGTGTAGGAGTGGGTTTGGCTTCCCGTAGAGTTTGTATTGATCATGTCGGTGATATGTGAGTGTGTGAGGTGAGAGCAAATTAAGTGTTACAAAGTTATAATTTTGACATTGCTCTTTTGTAGTGAAGGTGCCGAAATCCAACAAGTTATAGGTAGTGGTTGTTTCTCCCTTGAGTAAGGAGTTTACTCACTCTACATTGTGTGTTCATCTTGTTACATTGTGTGTATGCGCTTAACTAGGATCTGCACAAGAACTTGGTTCTTATAAGTGTTAGGGTACAAAGCTTTTCACTGACCTACCAGTGAATTGGGATAGGTGTCATCACGGCTTGAGGGGTCGGGTCGTGAGAGATTTAACCTACTAAAATTGTCAAAATCGTGTCCTTAAATTTATCTAATTAATGAGTAAATTTTAGTACCTTTTATGTGTCTTTTTAAAAGTTTTATTACGTTAATTAGTGTGCTTATCGTTAAAACTATGAGAAGAAGCTCCATCCCTCCACTTCTTTAAGTTTGAAATAGAGCTTCTTGTCATAGTTTTAATCGTAAGCTCACTAATTAAAAAAATCAAAAATTTTAAGTTAATTAAAGAAAAGCCTAGTTGGCATAATTAATAAAGTTGTTGCTATATGTTAGGATATCATAGTTGGATTACAAAAATTATGATTTTACTATTAGAAAATATAATTATGTGATTTTGATAGAAACCAAATTTAAAATTAAATATCAAATTATGAAATTTAACCTATAAAACAAAAGTCATAACTATATTTCCTTTTATGGAATTTAACCTTTGATGCAATTTGTACAGATAATATACAAATAGGTAACCATATATAATAATCTCAAACTAAATATTTTATCAAATCAAAATTCTTATCTTTTGTTCAAAATTTGTATCCCTTATGATCCCTCCACCCCCACTCTCCTAATTTTTTGCCAGATCAGATTCTATGTGTCTAGCCCATGTCAAGTCAACTTATTTTCGACTATATAAATAGATCACTTACTATGAACTTATAACACATTTCTCTCTATCTCTATTCAGCAAACAAAGGTGTGTAAATGTCTCTCTTATATATCTATTTTCTTTGTTCTTTTTTATTGTTTCTTATATAAATTGAATGCGTAAACAATAAACAAACATATTAACACTTGATTTTTTTATGTTCTTTTTATTATTGTATTTTATTGCATAGAAAGTTAGCAAATAAAAATGACAGATTCTGAGGGGGAAAATGCTGGAGAATCATCATCATCCAAAAAGGCATCAAAAAGGCCAAGGCAACGTCAAAGATACCCCATGGAACAAACTCAACAACTTGAAGCGTAAGATTAATTTTATTTTTTTTAAGGAAATTGAACCTGCATATATGCTCAATTCTTCTTTTATTTTTTGCTTGTTTAGAAATATATGTTATTTTCCTAAGAGGTGCAAGTGATAAAATTAAAATAAACTAGCTATACAATAATTTATTTTCTTTATGTATTTTTTTACATTGATTTATCATTAATTCTTATTGATGTTATGTGTTTTTTTAATTTGATTTTTTCTCTTTAATAATCTGATTGGTATTTAATAAAATATATGTACTTTTGACTTTGCTATTTAATTAATTTGATTGAATTGTTAAAACAGATTTTAAATAGTTTTTTTAGATGACAAGATTTACCATGTATATACATCTTTTATACATGATGCATGATTTTTCTCAATTATTTATTGATAGCTTTAGCAAAAGGTGATGAGTTTGTTTAATTTTAACGTATTTCTTATATTTGCGCATACACAAAAGAAATCTCTTTCTCTTGGTGTTTGATACCCCTTTTTGGGTTTGACATTCAAACCCACTAGGAAACATTTCACTTTAGGGTCCCACTAACTTAAATTTATATTTAATATTCGTGTTTAGGACCTAACTAATATGAAATTGTGTTGGAAAATCCCATTTCAGGATCCGATCAATTCATATTTTTATGGAAAAGTCTCATTTTAGGTGATAAAATGCTCTCAAGCACACATATAGACTCAAATATCAAGTTGTGAATGTGAGGTCTTTGGTTAAGAATACATTTGTACTATCATTCGTTGATGTCCTTAGTCAAATTGGTGCCCCCTTTAGAGTTTGACTAATTCAAATTTACATTGGGAATTAAATCCCATTTTAGGGATAAAATATCCTTCAAAAAATGTTCTTTTTTTGTGTGTTTATTTTTAAAAATTTTTGTCAATTATGATGGGGTCCTTTTGTTAATTTTTTTCATTTGGTATGTAACATTTTATTTATCAAACAGACTTTACAAACATGTGATTTGCCAAGTATGGACAAGTAATTCATCCTTGTTTTTCATCATTCTTCTAACTTAGCTACTCTATGGATGTACATATTTAACATAATATGACTGTTGTTGCTGCTTGAAAATTATATTATTCCGCTCCCTCCACAAGTAATACACTGTTCTAAGTATTGTCATCCTATATATAAGAGCAATGCTACTTCTACCCTTGATGTATCTGTTAGTCCATTCTACTTCAGTTGTATGTACTGGCTACTTCAACTGATGCTTTGGCACACTAGAATTGCTTTACACACTTCAGCAACATATATACATTGAAAGAATAAATGCTCTCAGTTTTCATTTACTTGTAGACAAAATTGACATAGAGGAGATTTTACTAATACCCCATTTAGCCAGTCTATCTTTTAATTTGGTGCAACCTTCCATTCACTACTACACACAAAAACAATAACCATTTAGGTGCTTCCATATTTGTCCACACCAGTGCTCTACATTCCACATTTTCCATTGTACCCCTCATTAGTAGATAGATTTTGTCAATAGAATATTTATCTATGTTCCTTATATTCTCCTCAGCATAACCAGCCTACTGCAGATAATGAGCAGCTTTCATAAGTTTTTGTACCACCTAAAAAGCTTGTTTAGTTTGTATGTTCCATACACCATATTTTTCATTGTAATTATGAATTCAAGCAACCCAAAGTTTATTCTTTTTCTTGCAAAGATTTGATAATAATTATGAATTCAAGGAACTCATATTAGCTGGTACTCACTTATTTTTATTTAATTCTTCATCTTAGGGATAAGTGTTACAACAATACAGTTAATAGGCTGAAACATCTTACCAGATGCAAAGAAGTTCAATACTCCATGAATTATATCTTCCCACCCCCCACCCCCGGTTATGCTCTCTTAAATAATGCAACATTTAATCCATCTTTTCTTAGGGCTTTTATATCACTAATACCCTGCAATACATCCACCACTTCCTCTATTGTTGCTCGTGCTGCTAGCTGAAATCGTTGAGTTCTATGTAGCCTGTTCCAGAAATTTCTGATAGAAATTGAGTGTCGCCTGCTCTATAGCTTTCTGAGTACGTACAGTTATACTTGTTGCAGTGGTATCATGTATTTGCATTACCTATAGGTTTAGGCATTCCACTCTTGATTTTCGCCCATAGCATTTTCTTCTACAAAACTCCACTTCTCTAATTGTTGTCTAAGTTTCCTTTCTTATTTTCTATTTATATAAGTTATAGCTTCTCTCAGATGTGTTGGATCTTGTCTCTTATCAACCTGAACTCAATATTATTGAGTATTTTAATTATACTTTTTCTTTCATGAATTTTCAAATGAAGATTCTTCAAGAAATGTCGACATCCAGATGAGGATCAGCAGAAACAATTGGGAAAAGAAGTAGGGCTTGACCCTAAACAAATCAAGTTTTGGTTTCAAAATAAAAGAAGTCAAACCAAGGTAATTTTAATTGATTAGTCCACCGATGATAAATTTAATTATACTTAATTAGTTGCTCATTATTATTACTATTTACATACAGTCATGAACAAATAATTCTTTTTGCATTAAATTATACAAAAATTTAGAAAAATGACTAGTTAAAAGTGGTGTCAGCTCCAAAGAATCTCTTGCATTAGGGCCAACAATTACTTCTCTAAATTTGGTTAAATGTTTTAACATGTGATCACATACGATAATTTCTTCCTATACTATTAAATTAGTACATTTACTTACCCTCATTTTAAGGAAAAAAAATTCCTTTCGTGTACAATTAATTCTACTATTGACTATTTTACTTTTTGATTTCCAAATAATTTTTTAAATCAGTTATTTAATTTTTCTTATTGAATTGATCATAAGATTTGAAAGTGAATCCTTCGTCTCATTAGTATATGAATTCTAGTTTGAAAATTTAGGTGTTTTCCTTAAAATAATATTTTCATTTGACCTGCAATTTGATTTAGCTGCAACTCATTTAAATCAATTACAGAATCATGTAAAATTATTTAAAATACATTAACTCTGTAACAAGTTCCAAAACATAGTATGGAATTACAAATGGACAAAGTTTTAATTTCCATTAGCATTTAAGAATTTAGTCAAAGTAATTTAATTTTACAACTTGGAACTAATGCTTTTCCTTTTTGGATTCTTTGGTTTTTTGAAAAGGATAAATAACGCAAAAAAAAAGATTGAAAAAGTCTCTCAATAGATTGAAATGCTTTCAATAATTTTATTAAGTATTGAGGGCTTTAAATAGCCAACATAGACATAAAATCTACATAATTTAAAATTTAAAATAACCGAAAATATCTCAAAAACTCAAACAACCTAACTAAAATTCAAAATTTAAATTTATCTTAAACTAAATAACTTTTTTTTCTAAAAACTACTGGTGCAATAACTATAAGCAAATTTCTACACTCCTCCTTTGCTTTAGTTACTGCAATTTCAAAAACTGCTCCTCCTCAATTTCTGTTTTGGTGGTTGGTGCTGAATTATTTTGATTGTTTTTTAACTTGCAAAATTTCTTCTTCTTTCTTTTTCTTCTTTTGGTTTTGTGCATAAAAACCACCATCAATGATCTTCTCTAATTTGAAAGTGTTCTCATTTGGAAGTTGATAGGATTTGCAGAGAATTGTTGTGATGATTTTTCTTCCATCACAATGTCATATACAACATAGGTTTCAAAATGAGATTTTATTATCACTAACCAAAATTGCTTGCTATTTCAAATTAAAAATGGCCTATGCTTTGAAAAAAAATAGGTTAAAAATAGTCCTGACGGGTTAAAACAGGTTGAAAAACAACCCATGCGGGTTAAAAGTAGTCATAATAGGTTAAAAAGGTAGCCTTGATGGGTTAAAAGGGTAGCCCTTAATGGTTAAAAATGATATGATAGCTCTTTGAAAGACTCACAGATCCCGTAAGATCAATGAGGCTCTTGATACCACCATTGATTTTTTTAAAAAGGATGAATGGGGCAGCAAAAAGGGTTGAAAAAGTCTCTTAATAGATTGAAATGCTTTCAATATTTTTATTAAGCATTGAAGGGCCTTAAATAACCAGCATAGACATAAAATCTGCATAAATTAAAAATATAAAATAACCTTAAATATCTCAACAATTCAAACAACCCAACTAAATTTCAAAATTAAAATTTATCTAAAACTAAATAACTTTTTTTGCTAAAAACTACTATAGTAACTAAAAGCAAATTTCAACAATATTAAATTAGATGATCAAACTAAGCCATAAATAAGCGGGTTAACAGATTGTTTGGTCTAAGCTATGCTTAAAATAGACTATAACCCATATTTCCATTAGATTTTGAGAGTTTAGTCAAAGTAATATGATTTTACAACTTGGAACTAATATTTTCCTTTTTGGATTCTTTGATGAATGAAATTTTTTTAGAATCTTAAATGAGAGAATTGAATTAAGTTTAAGCTAGCCAAATAGTTTGAATAAATAAATGAGCAGGTTAACAGATTATTTGGTCTGAGCTACGCTTAAAATGGACTATAACCTAATTTTCAACTAACCAAACTTTTCCTTTCTTATTAACTTGTTTTTTTTTTTTTGTTATTTGTTTAATTACCAAATAAACTAATTCTTTTTACTATGCATATATTTAACGCAAGTTCTTTGATGAACCAATTTGAGCTACACTGTTTTTATATATATTAGTTAATCTTTAAACATGCTATCGATCTTGATTTACGTCAAAATTGATCTCCCTTGAAAATATATCTATCCAAATTCATTCGAATTGGAGCAAGTTGGAATGATTATATTTTAATAGACTAAGTTTTTTATTCATGTAGACATTAATCCTTCAAAATCTATATTCCATAAGAGGAAGAAAATGTATGTTGTTCAAAATTAGAGCGGGAGTTCAATCTTTTAACCAAGGAAGAAGGTAGAAAATTTTCACACATTCTAAAAAAAGATAAATAGAACTTAAAGTCCTTCAATTATTATTAAATTCTAATTTTAATTCTTTTAATATCTAAGTATATATGCTTTTGATTAATTAAAATGTGCACTTTTAATTTTTCTTGCTTGCGAATATTCACAAAATTATTATAATTATTAATCGATCCATCACTTAAATATCTAGGTGTTATCTTAAACTTTTATTGTTACTTCATATTTGATGGTAATATAGTTATGAGAATAATGCATACGACCTTCATTTTATTTAATTAGCTTATGATATATGATTTTATTTATCTATATATTTATGTGATTAATCATGTAATATATTTTTTTTTCAGATAAAAAATGAAAGATCAGACAACCATACTCTTCGAGCAGAAAATGAAAAATTTCTTTATGAGAATATGAGCATGAAAGAGGCAGTAAAACTTATTATGTGCCCTAAATGTGATGGTCCACCCATTACAGAAGAAGAAAGGGCACGTAATTTGGAAAAACTGAAAATAGAAAATCAATGGTTGAGAGAGGAGGTAAACCTTTTATTTATCCTCCTTATTTATTTAATTTTTACATTTTTATTTATTTATTTTCTTTGAAATGAATTTGTCCGTATATAGCGAGAGACAGAGAACTTGATAGATTCATACAAGCTACAAACCTTGACTTGTTATACTTTGAAATGAATAGGTCAGATCGAACATTTGTTAAAACTTTAGCTGGATATTTTAAGGTTATATTTTAGAGAAAAAACATAAAGTCACTATAGAAGTTGGCTCAATTTTTCAAAAGGATACTTTAACTTCGGGGGCATTCTATCGCCCCATGAAAGTATTAAATATTTTTGTAAATATACCATTTTGATCCATTTTCTTCTTATGTTTGTTTTCACGCATCGCAAATGACATGCGTGAATGGTTATTTCAACTTTCAATGACCATTACTGAACTAACATTAATATTAAGATCTAAATATATCAAGCACATGAAATACCAATAGCAGTCGTCATCGTTCGAAACCCATTCTTCTAGCCAATAACTCAATCTCCGGCAGAAGTCCGTTGCATTCCGATCTTTCAGAATCATCATAAGTGCACCAGATTTATCATAAACGGCATAAAATTCATTTCAATTTTGCCCCTGAATAAAGCGGATTGTTAATGCTCTGTTTTGATCTAAAGATGGGCTTGAGAAGTTTCTGGAAGGATCCAGAGATTCTGAAAGTTTTTCTGAAAATCGATTGAGTAGTTTGTTGTTGTGGATCTATTGAAGGTGGAATAAGTACACGACGACCAGGTAAATGAGGTATCGAGAAGAATACCCATGAAATGATAGGTCAGTTGTCTACAAAAAGAGAAATGAAAAGGTTGAGGATTGTTTTGAAATGATTTGGGTCGGGTTAAATCCGTATTTTCAAGTTAAACTCATGTGAGCTTCACATGCTTCTACATATTTGATGGTTGATGAGAAAATGAGCAAAATTGGTATATTTGTAAAGATAGTTAAGGTGTCTTTTTGAAAAAATGAGACAATTTTAGTGGTAATTTTGTGTCTTTTCTCTATATTTTATAAGTAGAATAAATTAAGCATAAAATGAGGCAACATTGACTCCCTTAGTAGTTGTAGTTACTCCATTTTTGCAAATTTTAATTTTCGTTATTATTTGCTAAATGGACTAATATCATTTATTAGGCAATTCTGAAAATCTAAAAAATTTTTGTAACTATTATTTTTTTGTTTTTTTTGGAGAATGGTTCAAAGATAGAGAAAAACTCTATCTTGTTTATTTCTATTATTCCATTTTGTTTATATGTATGAGTTTCCTCGGTCTATATTTGCTTTTTGTGATCTAATCGACATTATATTCCAAAATAAGGCATTGGCCATTGGAAAAATACTTATGATGAGTCACTTTTTGCTCCCTTTTGTAGTTGGTTTGGATTTGCAGAAACACAGGGAGTATTATTTATAGAAAATATTTTTTTTAATTAAAAAAAATAATAACTTTGCATCTCATAATATTTTTTTATTAAAATAATAAGCTAACCACTTTTCATCTTTAAGAACTGCAATTTATTTTTTGCTTTAAGCTACTAAAAAGTGCTTGACCTATCTCTAGCTTCTCCTCTTTATCTGTATCATCGATTTCCTCTTATTCATTTACTTCATATATACATGAGCCATCCAGGTCCACTATTAGATAAAAATATTTTTTTATTTTGAATGAACGTCTCTGGAATCACTTGATTACTGCTAATTATGTCTTCTTGTTTTTTTTAGTACGTATGTTGCTCTCATTATTGAATTTTTTTCTCTTCATTGTTTTTGGCATTGAAATCTGCTTCGTTATTATCATAAAAACTTGTATCCCATTGTTTGTTTGATATCTTTTCAATGTTATCTAAATTGTTATGAGGCTGATCTTTTTTATTTGAAATTTTTTGAGGTGCCTACTAGAATTGGTGGTTGTCATATTTTGCCTTTTCCTTGATGTTTTTCCTTGTTTTATTTCGTTGAAAGTGTTCCCCCTTGTGAATCTCTTGTTCATTTTGCTCATTATTCGACTTTTGACTTGTAATCTATTAATCTTCACTTTTGTAAGTAGTATCCCAATCCCCTTCATATTCATGCTCTTTCCCCTTCTGTATTCCATCATTGTTGATAACATTATTCATACATTTTTCTTGGGCATTGTTCTCCTTTCCTTGTTGTCTTCTTTGGGAACTAGTATCCACACTTTTGTTATTCTTCTTTCCTATATGGGAATACCTTTTTTTAATCGATGTTCATCTTCTCATTGGTGTTACTGCTTGCTCTTATTTCTTATGTCTTATCCCCCTTTACATGTTAACCCAATTACATTGTGAATTAGTCTATATCTAATACTTATGGGTTGCATCGATCCTAGACTAGAGAGGTCATCTTCATCTCACAGTCAATTAATTGAATAAAAATATTTAAGCTATATACACAGACAATAAATTATTTATTCTATCTTTAATTATTAAAGTGTCAAAATCATGTTTATTAATAATAGCTACATCTTATAGAAAGTGGCTTAACTTGACAGTTTTTTCATTTTGCAGTATGCAAGGATATCAAATATCATCTCAAGTTCTCGTGAAAAGTCTTTTGTGACAGGTTCAAATTTAACACCACCAGTTGATGAAAGTTTATTGAGCCAAATTATGTGTGGGTCGTCCATTGGATATCCTCCTCCATTACATCAAGAAAATAATCATGAGATCCATAACAATATTCAAGCAGATTCAATTAATATTGATAATATCCCAATAATATCTTCATCAGTACAACAGCGTTATAGTTTCAATCGTGATTATGGGGAGGCATCAATTATTTTTAAAGTGGTTGATCCTGCTATGAATGAATTGTTTGGACTTTGCCAAATGAATGATCCATTATGGATAAAATCATCAACAGATGAGAGCTTGTGTATTCATCGTGAGAGTTATGATAGAACATTTTCAAATTCAAATCAGCCTTATAAATCATCAACTGCTCGTATTGAATCATCCAAGGATTGGGGAGTTGTGTCAATGACTGCAACTGATCTGATCCAAATTTTTCTTGATCCAGTAAGTTTCTTAAACGTTTTCATATTATAATACTTCAGTTCACAGTGTCATTGTCTGCTTTCAGTTTATACTGGTAACATGACTTTAGAATGTGTTAATATCAGAGTCTAAGTCTTCCTTTGTTATATATATAGCTCTCTCTTGTGTTTTTGTAGAGTGAAAATTGTGTTCAAGCTACTTTTTGGTTAGATTTTTGAGAAGTATCACGTGTTTTAGAATTTGTTGAAAATTGACCACTTTTGATGCAAAAATATATCATGTCAGTGTCATAGATTTCAAATCCGAGAAAATGAGAGATCTAAGTCACTGTTATGTATTCTTGAAATCTAACACACTTAGATCATGGATTCTAAATTGCTTATTTTGAATGACCTTTGAATCTATTAACTATTTTTAATGATTTTTAATTTGTGATTTTTTAATAGGCCATCTTATTTTTTTAATTTTCTTCCATATAATATTAACTAGGATAAATTTAAAAGGAGCATACATGTACGGTGAATATTTACATAGCTAATCCTAATTACATGAAATTATTTATGAGGCATAATTATTATTAATTAAATATTACTCATATACTTAAAAATGATTAATTTTGTATATGCAGATCAAATGGATGAACATGTTTCCTACTATGGTCACAAAAGCTAGGATTCTTGATTTTCTTAATTCTGGGGATATGGGAATTTCTGTACAACTGGTAAAATATTGATCCCTCTTTTATATGTTTCGTTCCTAAAAATTAAATAAATATTACAATTCTTTCATAAATATGATATTTTTTCTTGGTTCTTAAAAACAGATGTATGAAAAATTGCATATTTTATCTCCTCTAGTGGAAGCTAGAGATTTTTTCTTCATACGTTGTTGCAAACAACTTGATCAAAATACATGGATGATGATGGATGTCTCATATGATTTATTCAATGAGATTCAAACTTGTGTACCTTCTTATGCTTGGAAGTTTCCTTCTGGATGTGTTATTCGAGATTTGGGAAATGGCAAAAGTATGGTAAGAATCACTTTCTCTCTCACCATATATATCACTATTTATATATATATATATATATATATATATATATATATATATATATATATATATATATATATATATATATATATATATATATATATATATATATAAGATAGCTTGGTGATTACAAATTTACCTTGTATTTTTATAATAGGTTATTTTCGTAGCTTGAACCTAAAACATATATCACTATTTTCTTGTAACATATTTTTCGAAAAGTATGCTACATAGGTAAAAAAATTTACACGTGCTGATGCCTATCTCATGTTGTCTATTTTTCATAATATGGTAAGCGAACCTATCTTTGTTTTTGGTTTATCTAATATTAGATCCTCATATTATATTGATCACTCTAAATATTCAGCTTTGAACACGTGTCAAGGACTTTTTAGGTGTCCCTATTATTTGTTTTGAAAATGATTATTTTTTCTCCCTGTATAACCTATGACAGTTCTGTCAACATTCTTATAAGTTATATTTAGAATTGTGTTAGATTAAATAACCATCTTTTTGACATATTTTATCAGGATCGTTAAACCTATTACTATCATCAATTTAAAAATATTAAACAGTGACCTGTATTATGTTGTTCGTGCCCCAAATGTTTAAATCTTAATAAGAGAGAATGAATAGTTGTATCCTTGTGTCGTCTTAAACAATCCCTATCTTATAAGATTAGCTGCCAAAAATTACGATTTGCAACATACGTTCCTATTGAAAATGGTTCTAATGATCAATACCTTTTTTTTTTTTTTGCTTTCTTGAATTTTTCCTCTTTTGTAGGTTACATGGATTGAACATGTTCAAGTAAATGAAAAAAATAAGGCTAACCATATCTTTAGAGACTTGTTGTATGATCGTCAAACATATGGAGCTAAAAGATGGATTGTTACACTTCAAAGGATGTCAGAGAGATGTAATTTTCCAATGGATACAACATGTCCTGTTAGGCATGATCTCAATGGAGGTTCGATTTTATATCCCCTTCTTTATATACTTTCAGATTTTTAAATTTAGATTTACCAAGTAACATAGGAATCTATGTCAAATCTTTAGTAACCTCAGAGCAACTTGAAAAGAAAATCTTGATGGGTTCAAATCCTTCCTTTTTCTTTGTTTATTTAAAACATGACGTTCTTTTTAAAAGATTACTTTTTCTTTAAAAGAGTGTTTGACGTGAAAGGTTTTTTTAAAAAAACAAATATTCTAAAAAGATTGTATTAATTATTTTGATGATTGACCAGAGAAATGTTTTCTATCTACATAAGCTGAAAAATGGTCACCTTTTTTTTTTTTCAGAAGTCACTTTTCCTTGCAATTATCACAATGTTTAACTCGAAACATATCTTTCTTATAATTTTATTTTTCTTTAGGAATGTGCTTGGTATGATGACTTCTTTTTTCCAAATAATTAATCACATTTTAGAGAAAATATTTTCCAACCAAAGGAGCAAGAAAAATGATCACTTCTCTTATTTTTTTTTTAAAAAAAAAAAGAAAAGTCATTTTGTCTTCACAAATATCGCAACTTTAACATTATATTAATACTTTAACAACACCCCATCCCCAAACATTACTATCATCTTTAACACTTGAAGATCTCATCAAAACGCTATTGGATTTGCTACTGTTATTATTAGGAATCAATCTTCATTAGTTTTTCTAAAAATACTTTTCTGTAAACAAATTGTTCTCTGAAATATGAGTTCTGTTACACCAAACATATCCTAATTTGATAAGTCAATGTTTATTTTTCATTTTGTTATTTCTTAATTTTCAGTGATTAATGATTTTTCAGAAGTAGCGAAAAATGTTAAGCAGATATCTCAAAGGATGGTGAAGAGTTTTTGTGAAATCCTAAGTATGACAGACAAATTAGATTTTTCAACTTCAGCAGAGTTGAATAATGCATATAGGGTTTCTATAAGAAAAACTGAAGAAGCTACCCAACTGAAAGGCTACATTGCCACTGCTGCTACTTCCATATGGATTCCTCTTTCATTTAAAGATGTTTTTAATTTCCTCAAAGACAACAAGACTAGATATCAGGTATGCATCAAACCTCTTTATGACATGGACTATTCATATATTTTTTGAGTTGTTAAATCTAAATGTTATTATAGAGAACATCTTAATATTGCATAATATT
This sequence comes from Solanum rostratum, assembly GCA_029948455.1. Taxonomy (NCBI): domain Eukaryota; kingdom Viridiplantae; phylum Streptophyta; class Magnoliopsida; order Solanales; family Solanaceae; genus Solanum; species Solanum rostratum. The sequence continues at coordinate 9,242,770 of CM057055.1, read as the reverse complement.
AATATTGGTTTCAAAGAAAGTTAGATGTTATTGTGAAATATTATTGTTATACCTTTAACAGTATGCATTATATTCAATTTTAGTTTTATGAACAAAAATTTCGATCAAAATATTTTTCACATTATCAATTCTTGTATAACTTATGCCTTGATGAAATTATGTTAAATGTATAATTGAATATTAACTATTTTTAATCTTTGTACAAATTTTTTTGTGAAACTCGCAAAAATTTCATTAAATATAAGAATCAAGACTCAAAATTTTGAAAGTAGAATAAGTTTAGTGTTATAAATCTTCAAATTTTGTAAGTTTAAGTCTTTAATTTGAAGGATCTGCTAATATGGGGGTCGTATGGTGTGTTGTCCATATGTTTAGCTCGTGACATTAATTATACAATTTTTTAAAAAAAATTATATAGTCTTACAATAATCACCTCATTAACAACTTTTTTCGATGAAATTATGAATTTGTTTATTTTTTCATTTTGACTTTGTTTCTGATTTTTTATTTTTAGTGGGATGTTTTGGCCAATGGAAATAATGTGACTGAGTTAGCTCGAGTACTAACAGGAATTTTACCCGGAAATGATATCACAATTATTCAGGTATTTATCATATTTATTATTTATACTTTTCTATTTTCTACTTAGATTATCAAGAAATGATAGTTCCCTATCAGTGAAGAATCAAATATAATTATTTGGATTCATCTTGTTTTCACATGTCAAAATATCAAGTTTTCTAACTTACATTGTTTTTTCCCTTTATCTTTTCATCTTTGATTATTAAATAAAAATGCATTTTCTATGGTCCAATTTCACTTTTGTGTTTTTATAAATTAAGCATTGAAACACAAGATCAACATTTGCCATGTTTAATTTATATACACTTTCAACTTGAACTCTTCTTCACATTATCATGATTTAGCCTGTGTTAGCAAGTTGTCATTTGTCTTATTTTCTATATTAATAATTACTTTTGGATATTCTTTTATATATATATATATATATAAACTAAAAAAAGGACAAAAATTAGTTGAAATTTATTGCTAATCTGTTGCTAAATAGGTAATAGATAACAAGATTATTGGCTAATGCGTTCTTAGACAAAGATAATCAATACTCTTTCAAATTTTGTCAATTATTAATTTTTACTTAGTGTGTATATTAATATTTCTTAAATTGTTGTAATATATATGCAGACTGATATGCTAAAAGAGAATGACATGTTAGTTCTTCAAGAGTCAAGCATCGATACAATGGGAGCATTTTTAATTTATGCACCCATTGAGTTATCAATAGTCACTTCAATTGCCAATGGAGGTGATGCCACAAATGTTGTCGTTTTGCCTTTAGGTATCATCATAAGTCCTGACGGTCGGTTGGCCTCTGAAGATGATCATGGAAATGCATTAGAGGGTTCCATCTTGACAGTGGCTTTTCAAAAACTGATTTATGCCAATATTAATTCAGTGTCCCAGGAGCAACTTGCTGAGGCAGTGGCTTCTGTCCATAATCTTTTGGGATCTACATTTTTACAAATCAAAGCAGCATTGGGTTGCTTAGATTAAAAAATACCATGGTTTGGTTTCAAGTTGTTATTTTATGTTTTGGAGATTTAAACTTAGTAAATTTTTGAAGGATGATGTGATCTTTCTATGTGACTATTGATATTATTATTTTATATTGATAGACTAGATTTTGAGACTTTATATTTGTTTGGTTAGTTCATTTTCAGTTTGTTTGGTAAAATTATGAAAATCTGCTTGCATAAAAATGCATGATTTTGGAAAAAAAAATTCCAAAAAGTTGCAGATTTAATAACATAAATTGTTTTGAAAAAAGATATTTCCAAAATGATGCAAATTTAATAACATAGATCATTTTCCACCATACTTTTAATGTTATACATTTATTTTTTTTCAAAATCATCGTCCAGTGTTCCGCATTGACTTACTTTATACAAACCATTGTCTGGTTCTCCTTCTCCTCTTCTCTTCTCCAACTCATTGTCTTTATTGTCCGTTGTTGTTCTTTCTCTGTAGTTTTATTTCCTAGGTTCATACTTCATAGAATGAAAATGACAGCAAATGACACTTATCAAGTTGAAACAGACCCTTAGCTTTTCTCAAAAGATGTTTGAAGGAATGGATGATCAAATTCTGATCGTTACTTCAAGCAAGTTTAATTTAACAAGATGATCTGCTATTGTAGTAGCTAGTGAGTGATTTGAGTTCTATCCTTCTTCATGTAATTATTGATATTATTCACAATTTGCTTAAGATTCAGGTTGAAAGTGTCATCCTTTGTCCCCATGTTGTCTACATTTTTTCTTCTTGAAGAGCCCTATATGAGGGTGAATGCTATAAATAAAAGAAGAATAGTTTTACAAAATATCAGTCTGAAAATAGAAAGAGAATGACAACAATACATAAGATTCCTGTAATTCAGGTCTGTTGCAGATGTGAACAAACCTTAATGTACTACTGAAGAGTGTAGTAACAAGGATGTGAACAATGTATTATTGCCAGGCAAAAGGTTTTTTGTAATTTATTTTGTTGATATTGTGAACAATGTTCTTCTATATTGTCATCTGATTTGCGAATTATGTCTTAAAGAACTTCTAAACTCTAACTTTTTCTATGCTCTTTACTTATGTGGTGGTGTTTCTATTGAGTTTCATCTGATTTTCTATGCTCTTTACTTGTATTGTCTCTAGATTAGTGGTCCTCTTTTTGGAAGATAGAATTCCTTCAAAACATTCCTGGAACGTACCAGCAAAATTAAAAGCTAGATTAGAAAAATAATCTGCTAGACTGTTTTTGTTCGTTTGGACGTGCTAAATTTGAATAATTTTTACTTCTCTTATCATTTTTATTGAGTTGACCTACATTGTCACACTCGACAGGATGTCCCAATATCATGTATGTGAACTGTCTATTCATGCGGTGAAAAAACCCCTCTCTAATAGCAATGCCTCCTGGCCTTGATTCGAAAAGACCTGCTCTAATACCAATTAAAAAGACAATTACCTTATTCCACTAGTGAACCTCGTTCAATTAGCAATACCAAATAATAAGTTCAAAGCACTAAACAAGAAAACCAACTTATAATGGAAAAACTCCTTGCTCAAGGAAGAAACAACCACTACCTACATTAGTAGGATTTCAACAACTCTTTATTAATTCAAACTCGAGCAATTTTAACTTACAACTCACACTTCACACCACAATTATTGAGAGTCAAACCCATTCTCAAACAACAACTCACTCAATGATAAATAATTTCTTACAATATTTGTCTCTAAACAAAAACTCTAAGAAGATTGCCAAACAAACTTGAACAATCAAGAAAACTCAACTCTAGATCTTGCTTGAGTGTTCTCCTTAAGTGCCCATGCTCTTTCTTGAATGCTCTCGCCATATTAGATTGCAGAAGTTGTGTCTTCTAGGGTTGAAAATTGTATTTATATTGAACCCTAGAGACATTCCATGTATGACTCCGATCTTGAGTAGGGCACGACATTTTTTTCCTTATAGGAGTCCTAATCCAGTGCTACTGCCTTTTCTGAGTATTTTCCTGATTTTTTTTTCTTAAGTAACATTCCTCCTTCAACTGGAATTCTGCCTCACGACCTCTGGTACAACACCTGGAACCTGCACCTGTTTGTCATCATCAAAACTGTGTAAGTGCACCTGCCAGATTCTAATAGTATGGCTATGTTAGTTTAAAAATTTACAAAATACATATTTTTGTATAAATAAAATAAAATATAGATTATCTAATGTGAGTCCTGAAATTTACATGGTGAATTATTTTTACTTTCACAAAAATATTACGATTAAATCTGCATGTTACAATTTTTATTGCTTTGAAAATCCACTCTATACGAACCTACAAAAGAAAATATCAATTGAGAAAAATCACAAACAAAAGAATAAAATAAAAAATGAGAAGGCAAAAGGAGAGATCAGGGATTGAGGGGAAAGGAATTGGGGAAGTGGGAATTAATATTTAATTTGGTTTTAAATGTGTTGGGGGAAATATTAGTCTTAAGCAATTATTAGTTTTTGAGAGGAAAGGTTTCAACCTTTTAGAATTTCATTGGACTTAGATAAATATTTTTTTTGGTTATAAGTATTAGGAGTAGTAATAAAAACATAATAAATTCATGATTATTTGTACCAAATATAAGGAACACATACATTTAAAATAATTTGAAAGTTTTCCATTTTAAGTTTGACATAAAAATTCTATAATTGTAGGTTATTTCATAAATCTCAATCTCTTAGTTATAATATATGTATTTCTTAACCAGTTTATTCAAAATAATTTTAAAAAATTATGAATGTTAAAAGACAAACATCAATAGTTTTTCTCCATGACGTTATGACCAAAACTCATTTTTCCTTTTAAAAATTCCTCTTTCAAATTTTTTATGTGTCTAATATTTATGATTGTTATCATAAATAATTTATTATTTTATTTTATACATAATATATATTTTTACAAAATATTATTACACAATATTTGAGTACAACTATTTTAGAAGGATAATTTTACAAATGAGTGAACTACCACAATAGTATCATTGTTGTTATAGGTAGAGTAGCATTATAGAAAAGTAAAATATAACATTAAAAATTGATTCTTGAGAAAATCGGACTGTTATTGTGAAATAATGCTATAACGAATGATAGATATAAAAATACTTGAATGTATGTCTATTGATTTGACATCTAGAATTTGTTTTAAAGTATGTATGGTAAATAAAGTCTAAAAGTAGGATCAAAATTGTATTTAAGTGTTTAACTCATCAACAAAAAATAATTCAAGCCAAAATCATACATAGTAATGTGTTGCTAAATTTTAAAATTGAAATTAGAGTATTAATAGAATAATAATTATGTAGTTCAATAATTGCACAATATAGTAAATGGAAACACAATTATAGTATAATTACAAGTGTACATATTGCATATATGTAATTACAAATTTGAATTACATTTTCAATACAAATTTAATTGACCAAATTAATATAAAGCAATAATATATAAAATAAAATTCTAAAAAATTGATAAACAAAGTAGAGAAATATATTTTGATAGTACATTAATAAATGGAAAAGTATCGCATCATAAACTTACAATCTTCTTAAAATGAAGGAGCACGACATATATTTGTGTCATAGTGTGTATATATATAATTTATTTAATAGATTTCATATATCATAATATATGGATATTTGTGAATATATCATAAATAAAACATACAATTTCTAAAATTAATGAACTTACAAACTTATGGGGGTAGTGATTGCCACAAATTCTACGAAATTGTAGCGATTTAAAAACCTCCTCAATAAAATCGTTGCAAAAAAATTATTTTGTGGGAGTTCTAACAAATGTCACAAAATAAATTATTAGTGGGATTTTTTTAAAAAAACTTCTACAAATAAATCGCTACAAATTGAATCTTTTTTGTATTCCAAAAATGTAACTCAATGCATCAAAGAGTGCATATAATCAAATTTCATTTGAAATTGAGAAAATCTTATCAATAGAAAGAAGAAAATGGACTGCATCATATAAAAGAAGTTGATACTACTACTATCATATATATTTGATTTTTAATGGAGAGGAACCAAAAGGTCCACAATTATTAGGGATAAATGCAATCTTTGGTCTTTCCTTGTAATGACTTTGGAGGTAATTTTTTAGCTTATCTGTGAAAATTACTATTTTGTTATTTCATAAGTTGCTTTGGACCTATTTTGAACTATTTGTGTTGTTGGAATTGAGATCTTGTGTTTTAAAAGTGAAAAATATGAGTTTCGATATTTTTGGAAGCTTAAATTGTTCAAAAAGTGAATTTTTGTACCATTCTAAGTTTCGAGTATTGCTTGATCATTAGGAAGTCCTATTAAAATTTATTGGGAGGATATGCCTATTAGGGTTATCATCCAAAAATAGTGGAATTTCAAGGAAAAAAATAAGATATCGTATTCTTTCGAAATCTTGTTGTGTGACTGCTTTACTAACGAATGTGACAAGCTATGTTGTTTAGATACTTTAAAAACGTTGCAAGGTACATATCGAATTGTTCAAAAATAATGCATTTTTGAATGATCGACACAACTGGTATACAATATTTAGAACATTGTGGTTATTATACCCATTAGATAACTACACTTATGTCACGCCCCGGAAGGGTACCTTAGGCGTGGCCAGCACCCAGAGACTTGCTAGCCCCGAAGCGAACCACTCGATCTCAGAACAGTCACTCAACATCAAGCATAGCCGAATAAAATAACATAAAAGAGGGGAGCTACATCAATCAGTCTACATCAATAAGGAAGGGTCAATAGCCAATAACTCATTCTAGACATCTATGATAAGCGAATAAGAATTTCAAACTCAACCCAAAGAGGGGGAAAAACCCCAACATCAACCTCAACTCATGTCTATGAAGCCTCTAACTCAACTAGACAGTCTAGGAGGGTACCATGACAGGCCATGGCTACTTGACTCAATTAATAAAAATAACTGAGCTCCTCCGGATAGCAAGAAGGACTCATCAATGGCTAAAATCAGAATCTCTGAACCTCAACGATGCATCTGCTGAAGTCCTCTACCTGTTGTATCTGCATCATGAAATGATGCAGCGCCGAGTGGTGTCAGTACATGGAATGTACGGTATGTAAGATGGTTGAATATAACAGTATAGATAGAACAATATAGGGATAACATCAACTCAATGTCATACTCCGTCAGAATGTCAAATGTCTATCTAAAGCGAGATTAAAGAGTAGTCAAATGACCCATCAATATCTCATCTCAACATCATCAATACATTAGACTCATCTCAATGAAACTCAACTCAACTCAACTCGAGGGACTCATGCCGGTCTAGGACAAGGATAAAAAGTAGACAGTGAATCATCAACATCCATCAAGACTCATACCTTCACATCAACATCAGAGTTCTATCAGTAAGGAACCTAACTAGGAGTTTCTCTAACCTACAACTGTCACCTATGAGCCGGTGATGGTACAACAAAGCGATATCGTTGAGGCATCTATCCAGTACCTTGCCAAGGTAAAGGACATGGTTTGGGGATAAAAAATAATAATCTCCAGTTTTCTTTTGGGACAAAGGAAACATCCGTCTTGCGGTTCAATCCTTTCCTACGCTGGCGACGTAGTCAATGAGTTTGAGTGGGACTTACTCTTACCCATTTTTGGTGCTCAATACTTCTCTCAAAACATGACATGCTCATAAAACCTCCATTTCAACCAGTCTCATACGGACTCACTCCCCGTCAACGACTGGTATCTCATAGGGACTTTAAGCCTTTCATCAATCATCTCATTAGGACTTTAGCCCTCTTATCAATTAATCTCATCAATGACTTAAGATTTATAACAATCATTAGGAAGCAAGTGAATAGACACATTGGTAGAGTTCATTCATAGGGACTCATAAAACAATAGGAATTCCATCAACGCATCATCACAATCAACAATTTCACCTCAAGGCTCTAGAATCAATTCTCAAATGCATTATGCATGCTTTTTCAAATTAGTTATGTAGAATTATGCAAGTTCTCATGAAAAAGTTCATTCAAGAAGACAATTAGTATGATGATCATCAACATAAACATAGAAAACATGTAATTTCGAGTCAATTTTTCAAGAAAAACCCTCAAGTATTCATGCATGTAGACTCTTCAACCATCAACTCATTTATGACCTCTATGGGGCATATGAGGGAACAATCCCATATTTTTAGTTTAGCCTTACATACCTGGGATGATTGCCAACAATAATTTCCTCGTAGAATCTCCTCTTGACTCTTCAACCTCAACTCTCCTCAAGCCTTAACTTTGTGAATTTGGAAGAGGATTTTAGAATGGGCTTTGAACCCTTTCTTCACAAATACGACCTATATTAATCATATATGGGTTTTAGAAGATGTTAGGAATGGACTAGAATGCCCCTCGAAATTTCAGAAATTTTCTAGCCATAAAATAACACAATCTGCGACGCGGACTGGTCGTGGCTAGTTCCTTTTTGGAGAAATTTTTCCTGAACGTATTTTCTCAACCCCGTCGAAAACATTTAGGAAAAACATAAGTGCGCCTCCGCGATGGGTCCATGACGCATCTCTGTCACGAACTCTCACTATTTTTCATTTTGGAATGAAAAATTATCTTTTCACTCGATCACTGTAAAAACCGACCGAGACCTTTTCCCCACTCAATTTTTGGTGATGATCACGAATCTGGCCTCGAATTTGCCATTTGAGCATCGGAAGACGTGTTATGCGACATCTCTCCTCTAGGGGTATTTTGATAATTTTATCAGACGTTACATCATCTCCCCTTGGGATCATTCGTCCTCGATGATGAGTGAGAGAGGTATTATGGCACAATAGACTTAAGACTCATCTCGATACTCACTCAACAACTCAAACTCTGAACCCTCCATCAGTCTTAATAGTCTCTATACAAACTCAGGGATATACACATCAAGAACGTAGTTACTTAGATACTCCAATGCATGAGTGAACATCGACTCAAGAGTAGAGAACTCAACTCATTAGAGGGCATCATCATCTGCATCTCATGACTCTCGTCAAGGCCTAAGTCTCGCGGCATATCCTTGCTGAAGTCAAGCTTAAGTCAAAGTGCCTTGGGCTACCTCACAAGTTTGTCACCGTCCTACAACCTATCCCATAAGGTTCTCATTTTATACCTTAGACATCCTTAGTGATAGGCACGCATGAAACATTGGATCGAATCATTCGAACATCACGTCAGTCAATTGTTCGGACTCAAGAAGAAAGTTATCAACTCTAATCGAGAATGGAACCATCAAGATGCATAAGACTCTATGCGTAATCTCCCAACTCCGCACCTCATCACAATTGTGCTCTCCTTCATGGCACTATAACTTATCAATTTAGAACTTATAGCTCATATTCAAATCTCTACCTAACCGCATCCTCTTATTCCGTTCACGCCTAATCCGAAGATGATCATATTCCTATAAAGCTAACCCTCAACTCAAGCCCTATACCTCCTCAAGGACTTTATTTTGGCGAATGCTACTCTCCCTCACTATTCTAATGCATCTACCTGAAACACTCACTCAAAAGTCATCAATATGCTCCTCCAATCACTCATATAATGACATCCACACACCCAAGCCTATCTTTCTAACCAGTTTAACTATATCTGAGAATTATCAAGTCTACTTGTCACTTCTACCTCCACCATTCAATGAGCTCATTTACATGCCAACATACTCTTACCTATCTACTGCGCATCATACGATCTCATCTCTTTCCTCCTCCACATCCGTACCCTTAGTGAAAGAAGAATATCATATTCATCACATCAAAGAATAATCCCCATTACTCATCAATAATGACTCATCTACTATCATCAACATCGCTATCAAGACTAGATGGAAGGATCATTGGAAAAGTTTAGAGTGAAAAGGGTCATCAGCACGATGCATTTTGAGGAAAGTCGATATGAGAGCATCCATAACGTGATACCATCTCATTAACCTTTTAGGACCTATCATGAGTTTTATGGAACCGAACATGATGTGAAGCTCAATTCGTATCTCGTATGACATAAGGTGAGGAACTCTGAGATTTCGCAAGATAATAGTACAACTGTCACTTCTCATCCCCAAAATTCAAAATGAACGCATATTGAAATCAAGTGCATGAGTCCAGGTCATAGGCACGACGCTCATGTGTAAGACAGGAATAAAGCATCAGTTTAACTGAGACGTAAGGAGCGTAAGGGGTAGAAAAGCATTAATGTCTCATCCTGATTCATCTCATCACCATAAAAAATTCAAGACTCATTTCAGTTTATTAACTCCTCATCTCCCCCTTAGTTCAAAGGTCCACTCCCTACTTTTGCGAACCAATCCTCTTTACCAAGCTACAGGTATAACTCCCCACACGATTGGGGCATTACTATCTATAAGAATATCTTACACTCTCATGTTATACTATACTTAAAGATATAAAACCGCTATCAGAACTTTTCTCTGAGATACTACTATCAGCTTCCTCCTAGCCTTACGGCCACCTTTCTATACTTACTACTCTTATATAATGGCTTTCTATAACTCTAGTCATTTAACCTCTTTGTTTTGTCTGCTAACATTCAAATTCTAAGCTCTCATAATTTTAATTGCATAAGAATTAATTTGTCATGGAAAGCTTGTCATCATCTATCTATAAGCCCCACATCAACCACTACTCTCACTATTTAGCTCCCTCCTCTCCTTCGTCGTCCTTCTAGTTCTGGGATAACAACTCTACTTATGGTTTACAAGACCTCAATTCACACACTTAGGTGGTAACATTAAACTTCTAGAGACATAAATTAATCTCTCTCATGGATGACATCAAAGGCAAGCTTCAGATAAGAAAGCCGAGGCTGCCTTTCGATTAGCTCAACTTAGTCAGCCACGATCTTTCTATAGTAGGTTAGCACGAAATAATTTCTATAGACCCTCTCAACTATAATGGTACCACCAATTTGAGTAGATGCACTAGAAGGTTCAGGAAGGCACTTAGGAGTCAAATCAAATCACTAGCCACTTAAGGGGACACAACAGATTGAACAACACTAGGATCTACCAATACAAAACAATCAAGAGTAAGGACGCGATTCATACCTGTCACAATATCATGGAGAAACCTCTTGATCTTGTCGACTACCCATCGCATACAGTCGGTTCATCCCACCTTATGCACCCATAGTAGTACCCTTCTGGTGACTGCTTACTTGGGGTGCTGCAGTAGACTGAGTTTTGTTACTCCCATCATCCCATCTCCTTATAGGGCACTTATTCTTGAAGTGACCAACCTGCCCACATATATAGCAAGCATTTGTGCCCTCATGGGACATACCTAAGTGAAGTTTGCCACACTTGCCACAAGGTGGCTTTTCCCTCGAACCTTAGGTCATGCTTGCTTGGTACTGAGGACCCTGAACTCTGAAATTTTGGTGACCATACGATTTCTAATCATACCTGTTTATTATGGTTATGACAAGAATGTGAAAGCATATATGTCTTATGATTATTGCTCTTTGAGCATTTTGGGTGCTTGTACCATTCTATATATGTAAATGAGTTATTATGTGCATGAGTATTACGATTTGGCATTTGCGCCTAAATGTGCATTGAACGGATTTGAAATGACTATTGCCTCTTTGAAAGCATGTATATAATACGTATATGTATTCTAGTGGGATGTCAACTTAGCATCGATGGATTGAGGGTTCTCTCTCCTTGAACTATGTTCCTGGCATAGGTTATGTGAAAATCTTATCCAAAATGGGGATGCCCGTAAGGAGGGTTGCTTCATATGAAATGGGGATGCCCGTAAGGTGAAGTATGATATGATATGATATGATATGATATGTTATATGTGAAAATTCTATCCAAAATGGGGATGCCCGTGAGGAAGGTTACTTCATACGGAATCGGGGTGCCTGTAAGGTGAAGTATGGTTTACCTTTGGCAAGTAAACGACCTCTTTACCGGTGAGGGGATTTCATCAGGATTCCAAGCAATACCTCGCTTGGTCTTACTTATGTCACTTGAGGTCACATCCCCACTATATATGAGCATCATGGAATTTCATGCATCATGATCTTCATGGCATATTATTTACCACTCTTCTTTAGATATATGAATCTTTCTATATTATGTGCCCTTGCCATCTAACATTGAAATGCAAGTTGATAAGTCATATGCATTGCATGCCCACATACTTAGTACATTCAAACGTACTAATGCATAATTTGCCTACATGATCTCACCATGTAGGGACCGAGGAGTACATCTATCCACCGCATGACATTTAGCCCGTATCTTAAGTTTTGCTTGTCGTGGTGAGTCATATCTTCCAAGGACAAGCCACATATCCTCTACCTATAGTACTTTTGTTTAGGATATTTATATTTGAAGGTGAGCCCAGGGTATGTCGTAGCTCCCGTCCTATCTTATGACTAGAGGCATTGTTGGACATCTTATAAACTCCTTTACGTTTATATGTTAAGTGTCATATCGGAGATTATGTTATAACTTGATTACCCATTGAATATTGTTATGTGTTTTAGATATGAGTCTTATGACTTGATGGTATGATATGATGCAAAAAATCCTAAGTCCCAATTGCCCCCATAGTGTGAGTCATACTTACCCGCCCCTTAGTATTTATATGCTACGTGTTATAAGAATTCATGTTAAACCTTTTTCCTCATGATATCCCCATAGCGTGAGTCCTACTATCCCGTCCCTTAGAACTATGTGTTTATCATTTGAATACACTTCCAAACTGATGATGTGAATTTGGATACTTTGAGTTCTACAATTACAAAGTTTGTCTCTCTGTAATTGTGACTACTGAAATTTGTTGATGATATTGTGGATCCTATGAAAGGGTTGATTAGTACTCCAAACAGAAGGGACTTGGTGCTGAATCCATTTAACTGAAAGCTCAGAATCCATTTCTAGATGTACTCTATTATAACCAAGATGCAAACACCAACTTAAACCAAATATAGTCGCCTCCAATTCAGCTTGGTTGTTGGAACCCACACCTATAGGAGAAGAATAAGCAAAAATTAAGTCACCCTGCTGGTTTCTACAAATACCACCAGCCCCCATGATGCCAGATTGTCTAAAACACTACCATCAATGTTCAACTTGACCTGGTCAGCCTTAGGAGTATGCCAGTGCACTGTAGTAACCTGTATCTCATGAGAGCAGCCCTCAATCATAGGGATTAAATTCTTCCATCTGTAGGGACACTTAATATATGGATAAATAGTAACTAAGAGATTGATACTGTCTTTTAGGATAACATATTTAACTCTAGAAGATTAGAAGATTTCCCACCCTACTCACATGCACACCTATTTTTCCATAGGTTCCAACACACAAAGATAGGAGTTGACTGTAGAATCAGTTTATGAGTTCCATTTTTGCCTTTAAAAGACCACCACCTCATCACGAAATTTCTAAGAGGAGTATAATCCTTATCAATACCATAAAGAACCCCCATATGTTTCTGGCGAAATCTCCAGCCACAAAGATGTGATTATGGTGTCAAGACCAGGAGTATAACAACAAAAACAATCAGAAGGTTGATGTCCAAAAGTAACTAATTTTTCATTGGTTGGGTGCTTGCCCCTCAGAGTCCTCCATAAGTCAAAAGAGCACTTGAAAGGGATTAAATTATTCTAGATATGACAATTAATGAGAGTTCTATCCCTTTTGTGTCTGACAAGGTTCCATGCAGAAGAACATGTAAATATACCATCACAATTGTGTTTCCAGATTGCCTTGTCCAGGCTGTTAGGTTGATGTTGGAACTAGTAAGCAAGCATAGTTGGAATCAGTTGAGGAGGACCAACTTGAGTAATCCTTTCAACATCCCACTGACCATCATTAAGAAAAGTAGAAACTCTAGTGTTGTTGGACCTGGTAATGTCATTTCTGAAATATGCAAGAAAGCCATGTCTCAAGCAATCATCCCCCAGAAGTATGTTGAACCAAACCTGAGTTTCACTGAATACGAGACTCATTTTCAACTTATTTTTCGTCATATACTTCCAGACAAGTGATTGACCAGTGTCCCATTTTTTAACTATGGGATTAGCTCTTTGACAATACTTGGCCATAAGAAAATCATTCCATAAAGTCCTTTTGATTTTAAAAATCCACCAATGTTTGTACCTTAAGGAAGTTGCCACATCAGCTAATTGCCTGACCCCGATCCCACCTTCATCATATGGATAACTCAAGTTCCTCCAAGAAGACCAATGATACTTTTTTCTACCATTTTTTTAGCCCTAAACGAAATCAGCAATCGGGCCATAAATCTGCTTGAGGGTGGTTTTAGGAGGCCAACAGAGGATAGAAGCTGAATAGGAAGTGACTAAAGAACATTATTCACCAACACTACTCTACCACCATAGGAGAGCATTTTAGTTTGCCAACCAGTAATCCTGGCTAACACTTTAGCAACCAGATCAGAATAATAAATTACCTTTTGCCTTCCATTGTGGATAGGACATCCTAAATAAGTTATAGGACTGTTCTTTTGATTAAAACCAATCACATTCTTGATCCTTCTTATGGTAGAAATAAGAGCAGAAGAAGGAACCATGAAATGACTCTTACTCTTGTTGACAAGTTAGCCAGACATATCTTTATAAGTAGCAAGGACATGTATGATGAGCTTAAGAGAACTTCTCTTTCTAGAGGTGAAAATAATCACACCATCAGCAAAGCTGAGGTGATTAACTTGGGGACGATTTGGTTCCATGTAGAAGCCATGATGCTAAGGATGATCAGTTAAGAAACCTGGACAACACCTCAGCCCTAAAAGTGAATAGAGCAGGCGAGAGGGGGTCACCCTGCTTTAAACCCCTCATAGAATAAAAGAAACTATGCCTAACTCCATTGACAATGATAGAATACCAATTGTTGGACATAACTCTCTAAACCATATTAACGAAGGTTTCACCAAAACCCATTATCCTGAGAACCAGACAAGTATAGGACCAAAAAACCCAATCATAAGCTTTAGTCATGTCTAGCTTAATGACAACATTACCTCTTTCATTGGGCTTCCTAATCTGGTGAATGATTTCCTGAGCCCATATGATATTTCAGAAATACTCCTATTTTTCACAAATCCTGATTGGTTAAGAGAAATAAGGTTGGGTAAAATAGGAGCTAATCTGAGACAAAGAAGTTTGGAAATGATCGTACTAGTGAATTACTGAACTTATGGAGTTGAGTGAGTTATTAAATTCTTAGTTTAGTGGAGTTGGGGTTTGATGGTGGATTAGGGTCATATCGTCGGTTGGGATTTGAGGCAAAGGGTAGTAATGGTAAGAGGGGCACGAGCTTACTTAAGTTAAAGTAGAGTCGTGGAATATAGGATCACTTACAGGGAAGTTCATAGAGTTAGAGTCTTAAAAGGAGACAAATTAATATAGCATGTGTTCAGGAGACTATATAGGTAGGTGCCAAAGCTCGGGATGTTGACAGATTTAAATTATGGTACTTTGGTGGTTCTAGGGATAGAAATGGAGTAGGAATCCTAGTAGATCAGGACCTTAGGAAGTATTCGATTGAGGTTAGGAGGATCAATAATAGGATAATGTTTATTAAACTTATGATCGGTAGTCATATAGTGAATGTAATTAGTGTCTATACGCCTCAAGTGGTCCTAGATGAGGAAGTCAAAAAAAGCTCTTTTGGGAGGACTTGGATGAGGTTGTGAAAGGTATACCAAACAAAAGAAAAAATCTTCATTGAGGGAGATTTTAATGGGCATATCAATGCTTCTTCTAGTGGTTTTGACGATGTTCGTGGAGGCTTTAGTTTTGGAGAGAGGATTGGAGGTGGGAGGCCTTTCTTGGAGTTTGATAAAGCCATTGAGTTAATTATTTCTAACTCATGTTTCTCGAAGAGGGATAATCACTTGATTACCTTTCGTAGAGTATGATAGCTAAGACTCAGATTGATTACTTACTCCCCGTAAGGGTGATAGAATCCTTTGTGAGAATCGCAAGGTTATTTCAAGTGAAAATATTTTCATTCAACATATGCTTATAGTGATGGATTTAGAGATTAAGAGGGATAAGGAGAAGTATATTTATGTCCAACCAAGGATTAGATGGGAGGCTTGACTCCTACCTTTCTCAGTTGAGGGGGGAAAGTTGAGTAGTTTAGGGGCTTGGAGTAGTAACAGAGATATGAAGCCATGTGGGACACTACTGCTGATTGCATTAGAAAAATAGATATTGAGGTATTAGGGTATAGAGAGGGACCTTTGGTGGACATCAAGGTGATTAGTAGTGGAATGGAGAAATTTAAGGCAAAGTGAAAGATAAGAAGATTGCATATATAAAGTGGTTGGAGTGCATGAATGAGGATGAAAAATGAAGGCTTAAGGATATCTATAAGATAGTGAAGACAAAATCAAAGACGGCGATCACGACTGCTAAGACAGCAGCGTTTAAACGCTTGTATGTTGAGTTAGGTGAAAAAGATGGGGACAGGAGATTGTATAGCCTCACGAAAGAGAGAGGGAGAGAGAGAAAAAATCACAACTTGGACCAAGTGAAGTGCATCAAGGATGATGAGGGTGAGGTGGTGGTGGATGAGACTCCATTAAGCAAAAGTGTCAAGCCTACTTTTATAAACTCTTAAGTGAAAAGGGGGACATAGATATTGATTTGGGTGATTTGGTGCACTCTAATAGTCATCAGAATTTTGGTTATTGCAGGCATTTCAAAGTTGAGGAGGTTAGACAGGCTATTAGTACGATGAACAGAGAGAGAGCAATTGGACTTGATAAGATTCCGATGATTTTTTGGAAGAGCTCGATCAAGGATGGTATGGAGTGGTTGACTAGGTTGTTTTATGTTATTCTGAAGACTTCTAAGATGCCCAATGAATGAAGGAGAAGTACAATGGTTTCATTGTACAAGAATAAGAGTGATATTCAAAACTACAACAATTACAGCGGTATCAAGTTAATAAGCCACACTATGAAGGTCTGAGAGAGAGTGGTAGAGATGAGGGTGAGAACAAGAGTATTTATATTTGAGAATTAGTTCAGGTTCATGCCGTGGTGGTCGACTACTGAAGCAATTCATCTTGTTCGAAGACTAGTGGAGAAATATATGAAAAAAAGAGACCTTCATATTGTGTTCATTGATCTTGAGAAGGCATACAACATAGTTCTGAGGAATGTCCTATGGAGGTATCTAGAGGTGAAAGGTGTTCCTATGGTGTATATTAGGGTGATAAAGGACATGTATGACAGATCCAAAACTGGGGTAAGAATGGTGAGAGAAGACCTAACGTATTTTCCTGTTGAGATAGGACTTTATCGAGGATCTGTATTGAGCCTTTTTCTTTTTGCCATAATAATGGATGAACTGACACGGTGTATTCAGGAGGAGGTTCCATGGCATATAATATTTTCTAATGACATAGTATTGATTGAAAGGATTCGGGATAAAGTTAATGATAGGTTGGAGGTTTAGAGACATATGCTGGAATTCAAAGGGTTCAAACTGAACAGGACCAAAATAGAATACTTGGAGTGCAAATTCAGCATTGTGAGGGATGAAGTAGACATTGAAGTGAGGCTTGCCACTCAATCTATTTCCAAGAGAGATAACTTTAAATATCTTGGGTTCATCATCCAGAGTAGTGGCGATATTGACAATGATGTAACACATCATATTAGAGCAGCATGGACGAAATGGAGGCTTGCCTCTGGAGTATTTTATGATAAGAAGATACAACCTAAACTTAAAGGAAAGTTTTATAAAATGGTGGTTAGACCGTCTTTACTATATGAGGTGGAGTGCCGGCCAATTAAGAACTCACATGTTTTGAAGATGCAGATTTCGGAGATGAGGATGTTGAGATAGATGTGTGGACATACCAATAGGAATAAGATTAGGAATGAGATTATTCGGGAGAAGTTAAAGGTGTCCTTTGTGGAAAACAAAATGAGAGAAGCGAGACTACATGGTTTGAGCATGTGTAGAGAAAAAGTGTTGACACTCCTGTTAGGAGGTGTGAGAGGCTGGATGTACGGATTAAGCAGAGAGGTAGAGGTAGATTGAAAAAGTATTTGGGGGAGGTAATTACACAAGATATGGCGCAGCTTCATATCACTAAGGACATTATCTTAGATAGAAAGGAATGGAGGTCGCATATTAGGATAGAAGGTTAGACAGCTTGTAGGGGTAGGATGATGTCTGGACTTATGATATAGTAGGTTAGGAGAGGTAGTCGTGCCCTTTTATATTGTGTTGTTTTTGTTCGTCATTCGGTTTGTTACTTTTATTGTCTTTACAATTTATCATTTGCTTTTCAATCTAGTCATTTGGTTTCATATTTAGTATTTTCTACTGTTGGGGATGATATTTTTAAGATGAGGGTCGTTCAGCAACAATCTCTCTATCTCTACGATGTAGGGGTAAGGCTTGTGTACATTTTACCCTCCTCGGACCCCACTTTTGAAATTTCACTAGGTATGTTGTTGTTGTTGTTTATTTTAAATTTTTAAATTGTTAACTATTTCGACTTATAACATATCTTATGCTATTTTTAAATAATATATGTTATTTATTTTATTTCAATTTATGTTGCACATATAAAATTTTGAGAGTCAATCAAAATTTGTATTTATTTTTTAAAGATTTAAAGCAGTTGAAAAAATAATTTATTCGGGATAATATTATAAAAATAAGTAGCTAAAGTAGGGATGTCAATCGGCAGCTACCTTTAAGAAAAATAATTTATTAGGGATAATGTTGTTAATTGGTGGTTGAAGCAGTCAAAGAAATAATTAATAGAAATGATGTAGTAAAATCAAGTAGCTGAAGCAGAGGCGTCAATCGACAGTTGCTGTTAAAAAATAATTAATTTGGGCAATATTGTAAATTCATAGCTATAACAACTGAGGAAATGATTAATAGAAATGATATAGTAAAATCAAGCAGTTGAAGCAGGCACGTCAATGGACGATTACTTAAGTAGACAGCTAAAGCAGGCATGTTGATCACGACGTACCTGCTTCAAGATGCAAATCAAGTTGTTGAAGCAGACACATCAATTGGCAAATGCCTTTCAGAAAAGTGATTTGTTTGGGGTAATATTGTAAGGCATAGTTGAAGTATCTAAAAAAATAATTGACAAGAACGTCGTAATAAAATCAGCAGCTGAAATAGGCACTTTAATCGACAACTGCCTTTAAAAAATAATTAATTAACGGCAATGTTGTAAATTTATAGTTGCAATAGAAATGACATAATAAATCAAACAATTGAAAGATAGTTGAAGCAGGCATATCGACCATGCACGCTTCTATATAGTGTAATAAATGCAGGTATCAAGGCAATGCTTTAGAGCTCCAAAAGAAAAGCCTAAGGGGAACTCCAAGTCACTCTCTATTTTACTCTTTAAATATAAAGAATAGAAAGTATTTTGAGACAAGCAACTCTAACTCAATTCTCTACTTTACTGTCTAAAAAGGAATTTTTTTTTCCTCTTTCCTCACTATTATATTTTTATTATTATTTTCTTATTTCATAATATAAATCCTTTCTTTCTTTTTTTATTCAAATAGTCACCATATTTAATTTTCATCTAATATAAATTTTATTTTTTAAAAATTATTAATATTTAAGATAAACTTAAAAAAAAATTGTAAATAACATAAAATACAAGCAAAATAATATACATATTATGGATAATTCACATAAAAGTGATATCATTAATGAAATAAAATTACGTAAATTTGAAATATTTGACGAAAATTCAAAAAAAAGTTAAATAATATTATTAATCTGGAATGATAGTAGTATATATTAAATAATATATTTTTTAAAATGTTGTATTACATTAAAAAAGAATTACCAATATTAGAGATTTAATTAATGGCATCATATGATTTGTAATATGTTAATTACAAATGTTGTATAATAAAAAGTAGAAAGATAATATAATAATGAAAAAGTATTAAAAAGTAAAATAGAGAGTGTGAATAGTAGCTTTTTAAATTTGGAGAACTATTATTTAACTCTCTATAGTTAGAGTGTAGAGAGGAAAATAGAGGATGATGGGAGTGTTCGTTCTCTATTTTACTCTCCAAATGTAGAGAATAGAGTATAAAATAGAGGTGAGTTGGGGATGGTTTGATGCATTTCTAATTAAAGAGATTGCTGATAACATTTTTGGAGAATTAAGTGTGAAGAGCTAAAGGTCAGCTGGTACGACCTTTAATTCAACGTTTATTATTAATTAAAATATTGTTATTTAATTAGATTTTATTAGTATAGTGATAAAATACTTATCTAACTTGAAGATAGAAGTCTCTTGTCACTCCCTGGAAGGGTACCTTAGGCGTGATCGATACTTGAAGAACTATTTCTGATTCTCCAAGAGAATCACCTAGCATCATCATCACATCGTGCTCGACAGCAGAAGAAATACTCATGGAAATGCATTAAATAGATTAATAAAACTTCTTATATAATAAAGTTTCTAATGAACAAAGTTGGAAAATAAACAACAGTCAGTAATCCTCTACTCAATATCTATAAAGCCTCTACTCCAATCTAGAAGGTGTCAAGACAAGACCCAATCTACCTCAAATAAAATAAATACTACTCAATAAGGATAAAATGAAGGGTTCCTCCGAAAAGCAAGGAGGGCTTATCGATTCTGGAAACTGAAATTCGACGGCACGCCTGTTGAAGTCCTCTATTGCTTGTATCTGCATCTTTAATGATGCAGACCAAAATGGGCATCAGTACGTGGAATATACTAGTATGTACGAATGACTAAAATAAACAAGTAAAGCTCAACTCATCAGCTAATAACTCAACTCAATAGTTATGCAAATTTAAAGTTTAAAACCATGCTTTGAAAATAGACTCAATTTTTATGCAACTTTGTTTTAAAACATGATACGCTCAACCAAGTGTTGCTTGAAAGTTTCTCTAACTAACATAACTCCCACCACAATGAGTTTGATGGTGCACAACGGAGCCGACGTCGTTGCCACGCCAGTCCTAAACTTGTCAAGGTAAAGGACGTCAATCTCTCCCTCTCTCGGATCCGAAGAGAATATCCATCTTTTGGGACATGAGCCGCCAGAGTTAATTGTACAACTATCCTGTGCTGGCAATGTAGTTCTGTGGTACTATCCTCTTACCCAACTTGGTGCTCACTACTCCTTTCAAGAGTAAAATGGACTTATGCAAATCAACTCAAACTCACCTCAGTCAGATCAACTCAATTACTCAGTAGCTCAACAATTTAGAATCACCATTCATGTTAAGCAAATAAAGACTCTACCTCACATCATGCAAGATTCTGACTCATATGATCATTCAATCTCATACCAATCATGTTCAACATATAAATATATTAGATGCTCATCTCATGCATATATGAGAAAAATAAAATATACCTACCCCTCATGGTTAGTCTTGCTCCAGATACTCAACTTAGATTATAGACTCCTATCCTTTATCCAGTCAATGTACAAAAGATTATCGAATAATGAAAATCAAGGTTCGTACGGTCAAGTAAATTACTATTATCTCAGGTTCATATAAATAACAATGTGATACATCAACTTCTTCATATACGATCAGGACGACTCAAAATAAATGCATGAAAACTCAAAAGTTAAAATTATAGGATTTCCAATAATCAATCTTATTCATATGTCGACTCAAGTAGATAATGAGGTGTATGGAGGGACTCAATCCAACGCTTTAAGTATCCTTACATACCTAGAGTTACAAGACTGATCAACTCTCTGACGATCTCTATGCTTGAACTCAAAACCCTCGCTTTTCTCCCTTCTCCGATGCTCTTAAGAATTCCTAAGTGTATATTGAGGAATAATACACTTAGGGGTTGTTTGGTACAAAAATGAATAATATATGGCTTATTTTTTATCAAGTGTTTGGTTCATTGCTTCCAATCTAATCTTGTGCTTGGTTTAAAACTCTATAAAAAGCTTCTTTCCGATTATACCCTTGAATTATTATGGAATTTTCTATTTCATGTAACTAGATCAAAGTAGATTATTTTTTTGTGGCTTCTAACTAGTTAGGAGAACAATAATTTTGTCATTATATTTCTCTTTTTTCACTTGAATTATTTGAGAATAAATAATTGTGATCTTAATAAATTCATTACTAATAAAACGGTAAATTTTAATTTAATAAAGATAAACCATCTATTGTTAAAATCGAAAATATGGTAAACAAATTGTAAAATAAACAATCTATATTTACACATAAAAATTTAGAAGTTGTAGTTTTAATAAAGTTTATATCTTACATGGTCACTCAACTTTGAGAATATATCTAACATCATTGGACTTTGTTTTGTATCAATAAAATCACTCAACTAAATTAATTATTAAAAAATAAAATTCCCATGGCAAAATATTTTTTTATGTAAATATGAAACCACAAATAAAATTTAAAAATCTGAAATAGTAAATTTATTTATGAACCCGCAAATAAATAAATTTTGTAAGATAATTTATTTAAATAAATTTACTAGTACAAAACTACAATATAAATCATAAAATCAAGAAAATAAAATAATATAAAAGAATTTGAGAAATATTTTTGTCTTTATATATAATCTCATAGTATTAAATCCAAGGTATTAGTTAATACCACCAAATGGGAGGTATTAGTTAATACCATGTATGGGGTATTAACTAATACATGGATTAATTCATACATGAGTTCAAATTTCTACCAAACATAGTATTAATTAATACCAATAAATAATCCCTAGATTATTTCCCCTAATACCTCCTACCAAACGGCTCCTTAGGGTTTGATATAGGGTCTAAATTAGGTATAAAATGGCGGAAGCTTTAATTTAAATGAGTGAGAAAGGACGAAAATACCCTTCTTAAAACTGCCGAGTGGAACCACGAGACCCCATCTACGGATAGTGGGTCGTAAGTGAGGGTGTCCAAGAATTCGATTACTGAAAATCGACTTGGACTTACGAAACCTCTTCATATGGGTCGTCTGATGACTCGTGATTTCAAGCTTCAAAAAAATTGGTTTCCGGGAGCTCCAACCTACGAAACCAAACTTACGGGCCGTAGATGGTTTGACAGGCTATCTGCTAACTCATCATTCGATATCCAAAAAAATTGATTTTTAGTCATTAGTCTATGAACCATGATCTACAGGTCGTGGAATAATGTACAGTTGATAGATTATCTCGTATACGGGCCTCAGACTTAGAAGAATTTCACCAAGTTACAAGGGCACCTATGAGGCCTCATCTACGGGCCATATGTAGCCCACTTGGTTTTCCTCCAGTGATTTTCTCAGTTGTCTTCTCAGCTCCTTCTGGGTATTTGTAGCAGGTTAGGTAGAATGAATTTGGAGGTGTTACATCTCCAACTTTTGATATAATATGCTTATTATTTAACAATAATATTTTATCATTTATCTTATCATTTATTAGTAGCTTTATCGTCTATACTACCTTTTTTGATGTTTTATCACTCAAATTGTTAATATATGATATTATGTAACCAAAAAAAAAAAGATAAAATACATCCAAACAGTTTAATCATCAAAATAATACAATATGATAATAATATGATATATTATTAAGCAAGGTGTAACAACCATCCAAACAAAGTGGTACATATTAGTTCTAGATCAAACCAAACAAGAGCCGTAATGACTCGTCATTAGGAAATAAACAGTGTACAAGTTTCAAACGATAACTTCTAGAGATAACGTTGTTACAAAGAGTTACCGAAGTAAATGACCCAGATTTAGGATATAACACAACTAAACAACTCCTTCATACTATCATGTTTCAAATTTCGCCATATACTAAGTCAATGCCCAAACCACCACTCTCAAATTGTGTTAAGAACCAAAGTTATGAACTCGGGCCCTTAACACTTACAAGAGCTATTATTTTAATTTATTTTTGCGATTCGTTCTTGACTCAGCTCACTAAGGTAAATATACCCCCCACCCTCGTCAAATTATTAAGAAAAAGGGCAAAAAGTAAATATAAATTATTTATCTTTCACAATGAAGAGCTCCTTTAATTTTCTGGACAGTGCATGAGATTAGGTTATTGACTGTCTCAACTGATTCCACTGTTAGCCTAGCTGTAGGGAGGCTATTTACCAATATTTGGAAGGCTACGGTCAAGAGGGACCCACTTGCTCTCTTGTCTGGGCGAGGCCCATTAGTAAGACCTTTCACCATATGAGGCCCATCTGGTACAATGGAAAATCCCGAAGGGAGCAGCGCCACGTAAGCAGAATCTCCACCGTTCATTACCAAGTGCATTGCCGGTATGTCAACAGGCGCGTATACTACAAGCGACCCTGATGCGTCTATGCAAGTCTCCTGAAGAATTAACAAGCTGCTTTGGCTCGCGTTCATCGCCTGTTGGAAAAACAACAACTTGGATTTCAGTAGAATTTACACAATATGCCATCTTTACCCCGGATATATTATTGTTGTCGTCATTATTATGTGAGTAGTTATATCATATGCATAAATATTAAAATAAATTATGATTTATGATAACTTTTAGATATTTTGATGGCTGTAATTATTTTATTAATGATTAAAAAAATTTAAATAAAACTATTTATAATAAAATAAGATTTTTTTCAAAAAATGAATAAAAAAGAAAAGGTATAACAGGAAATCTATATTTATATATTATTAAAAGGAGAGGATAAAGCTATCACAGTCAAGTGGCATTCAAAAAATAAGTCACATGTTTTAGGATACACAATTAGTTGGGTTAGTTATTAATAGTTATTATTTTAAGATTTAATTACTTAATCACAAAATAAAATTGTAACACCCCAACTTTTTTTTTAACTAAGATCGAGTCATCCTTCATATGATAGAATCAATTCCTGAGTATTTAAAGTATATTAGATGTGATTTAGAGTTATAAATGATCTTTTACATCAAGTCAAGTCTAAAGAATTTCTAGCGACTAAGTTTTCGTATGAGTTGATGGAAGAGTCAAATTCAAATGACCATATCTCCTAAAGTATAATGAGTTAGGTGACCCATAATATATCAAATTAAAGATCATTGAATTATCTTTCCAACGCATCTTATTTCGCGTTAAACGGAGTTTGGAGTAGAGAGTTATGACCATTTTACTGGAGACCTGCAGAGCTGTCTGAAGGTCCGCGACGGCTCCGCGACGCGGACCTATCGCGAACCCTTTCTGGATAAGCTAACCGACGTTTATTTATTTTATTTTGAGGGTACTTTTACCCTAAAGCCTTTGGGCGTCTATTTAAGGTCCCAAAACGCATAATACGTCAGTTTCATAAATCAAAACCCTCTCTTTCGCTCCTAAACATAAAACGCTCAAGAATCATCAAGAAAGTCATCAAGTTAGAATTAACTTTCAAGATTCTTCATCAAGGTGAGTTATTCTTCATAAGCTTTAAGCTAATTTCTCTATCTATTCATGAATCCCTAATAGAATCTTAAATTATAACCTAGGGTTTCAAGAAAGCGAATTCAAGAATCCCAAGAAAGGATTCCTTGATTCTTCTTTCCATGAATTAGGGTTCTTCATCAAGAAACTCTAAAGATTCTAAGTCAAGAATTCAAGAATCAAAGAGAAGCCTTCAAATAAAGTCTTTCCAAGTTCTTCCATTCTAAAAGAACTAACAAGATCGAGGATTTTCTCCAAGAAACGAGTATTCATCAAATTTTGATTGTAATATCAAATTTCCAGGTATGTAAGGCTAAACTAAAAGCATGAGTTTGTTCTCTCATGTGCCCCATAGAGGTCAAAGATGAGTTGATGGTTGAAGAGTATGTGTGCATGAATACTTGAGAGTTTTTCCTTGAAAAATTGATTTGAAATTACATGTTTTCTACGTTGATGATCATCATACTACTTGTTTTCTTAAAGTTAACATTTTTCATGAGATTTTGCATAACCTTACATGATTATTTGAAAAACATGCATAATGAACTTAGGGGATGAGTCTAGAGCCTTGACAATGATGATGTTGTGATGTTGTGATTGTGTTTCACATTTGATGAGAGTCTTGATGATGATGTTGATGAGAATGATGTTTTATGATGTCTTAAAATTGGAAGTTTAATCTCTAAAAGAGTATTTTGAGTCCATGATGTTGATGTTGATGTTATGTGGTGAGGTACTATGTCCCTCTGGGACCGATGTTGATGTTGAGGTTTTATAATATGTCCCCATGGGACTGATGTTGATGTTGAGATGGTGTACTATGTCCCTCTAGGACCGATGTTGATGTTGAGGTATTATATCATGTCCTTATGTGACTGATGATGATGTACTATGTCCCCATGGGACTGATGATGATGATGATGTTTTATGAGCATGTCGAGTTATGGGAGGAGTATTGAGCACCGAAATGGGTAGAGAGTGAGTCCCACTCAAACCCATTAACTACGTGGCCCGCGTAGGAAGAGGGGATTGAACCGCAATGCGGATGGCTCCTTTCTTGTCCCAAATGAGGACTGATGTTTTTTTTCTGATGTGATGTCCTTTACCCCGGGCAGGGTATTGGATGGATGTGGCAACGGCATCGCTTCGTTGTATCATCACTGGCTCATAAGTGATGGTTGTCGGTTAGAGAAACTCCCAGTTAGGTTCCTTTTGATAAGACTCTGATGTTGATGTTGATGTGATATTTTGAGTCGAGTTCCCTGAGTTGAGTTGATGTTGATGTTCCTTGAGTTGAGTGAAGTCGAGTTTCCTTGAGTTGAGTTGAGTCGAGTCGAGTTGAGTTGAGTTGAGTCCAGTCGAGTCGAGTTGAGTTGAGTTGAGTTGAGGTGAGTATGATGTATTGATGATGCATTGATGAGGTATTGAGGGGTCATTTGTCTACTCTTTATTCTTTCTTTAGATAGACATTTGACATTCTGCTGGAGTATGATGTTGAGTTGATGATTATTCCTATATTATTCTACTTGTTTCTGTTTCACTCAGCTATTTTACATACCAGTACATTCCAAGTACTGATGTCCCTTTCTGGGACTGCATCGTTTTATGATGCAGAGGCAGGTATTAGAGATCATTGACAGACACTTCGTTAAGGATATATTCGCATTCAGCTGATTGGTGAGACCTCCTTGTTTTCGGAGGATTTCCATATTTTTATCATCTAGCTTGAGTTGTACTTTATTTTCCTTGAGTTGGGTAACCATGGCCTGTCATGGTACCATTGAGATGTTTGAGTTAGAGGCTTCATAGACACTGAGTAGAGGATGTGATGTATTGTTTTTCCAACTATTCTTTGTTGGAAATTAACATTTTGTATAAAGACTTGATTATTTTAATTATATTAAAGTCTTTTCCTTGAGGATGTTTCTTCCGCTGTTGAGTATGATGTGACGATGAGTCCAAGTGGTTCGCTTGGGGACTAGCAATAGTCTCTGAGTGCCGGCCACGCCTAGGGTACCCTCCCAGAGCGTGACAAAAATATTAAAAATTGTAATATCATCGATAAAGAGAAAATAGGATAGGTGTTTTAAATATTTTTTTTCATTCTTATGTAATCAAATTGTGCACCATTACTACCCAGAGTGAGACACAATTCTTTTTAAAATATTAATATACAGAAAATTCAGAATTAAAAAAAATCAATTGTATCCCACATTGACTTATATTTAAAAAGAAAACAATAAAAAAAAATTATATCGATCTATATATAATAAGAGATACAAAAAATATCACAGTATAATACAATGAAAATACTTGGTTTTTTTAAAAAAAAGTTAATTTATATTTTACAAAAATTACTACAAAGGTAGCATAAAAAGTTAAATTTGTAAGTTTTCTAAAATAACTTTAAATTATTTAAATTTTTATTTTATAGCCAACTTGACACATGCTATCACCACAAAAATTAAGAATATCAATTGACAAAAAGTCAAAAACTGTAACACCCCAACTTTTTTTTAACTAAGATTGAGCCATCCTTCATATGATAGAATCAATTCCTGAGTATTTAAAGTATATTAGATGTGAATTAGAGTTATAAATGATCTTTTACATCAAGTCAAGTCTAAAGAATTTCTAGAGACTAAGTTTTCATATGAGTTGATGGAAGGGTCAACTTCAAATGACCATATCTCCTAAAGTATAATGAGTTAGGTGACCCATAATATATCAAATTAAAGATCTTTGAGTTAGCTTTCCAACGCATCTTATTTCGCGTTAAACGGAGTTTGGAGTAGAGAGTTATGACCATTTTACTGAAGACCTGCAGAGCTGTCTGAAGGTCCGCGACGTCTCCGCGACGCGGACCTATCGCGAACCCTTTCTGGATAAGCTAACCGACGTTTCTTTATTTTATTTTAAGGGTACTTTACCCTAAAGCCTTTGGGCGTCTATTTAAGGTCCCAAAACGCATTATACGTCAGTTTCATAAGTCAAAACCCTCTCTTTCACTCCTAAACATAAAACGCTCAAGAATCATCAAGAAAGTCATCAAGTTAGGATTAACTTTCAAGATTCTTCATCAAGGTGAGTTACTCTTCATAAGCTTTAAGCTATTTTCTCTATCTATTCATGAAATCCCTAATAGAATCTTAAATCCTAACCTAGGGTTTCAAGAAAGCGAAATCAAGAATCCCAACAAAGGATTCCTTGATTCTTCTTTCCATGAATTAGGGTTCTTCATCAAGAAACTCTAAAGATTCTGAGTCAAAAAGTCAAGAATCAAAAAGAAGCTCTTCAAACGATGTCTTTCCAAGTTCTTTCATTCTAAAAGAACAACGAGATTGAGGATTTTCTCCAAGAAACGAGTATTCATCAAATTTTGATTGTAATATCAAATTTCCAGGTATGTAAGGCTAAACTAAAAGCATGAGTTTGTTCTCTCATGTGCCCCATAGAGGTCAAAGATGAGTTGATGGTTGAAGAGTATGTGTGCATGAATATTTGAGAGTTTTTCATTGAAAAATTGATTTGAAATTACATGTTTTCTAAGTTGATGATCATCATACTATTTGTCTTCTTGAAGTTAACATTTTTCATGAGATTTTGCATAACCTTACATGATTATTTGAAAAGCATGCATAATGAACTTAGGGATGAGTCTAGAGCCTTGACGATGATGATGTTGTGATGTTGTGATTGTGTTTCACATTTGATGAGAGTCTTGATGATGATGTTGATGAGAATGACGTTTTATGATGTCTTAAAATGGGAAGTTTAATTTCTAAAAGAGTATCTTGAGTCTATGATGTTGATGTTGATGTTATGAGGTGAGGTACTATGTCCCTCTGGGACCGATGTTGATGTTGAGGTTTTATAATATGTCCCCATGGGACTGATGTTGATGTTGAGATGATGTACTATGTCCCTTTGGGACCGATGTTGATGTTGAGGTATTACATCATGTCCTTATGTGACTGATGATGATGTATTATGTCCCTATGGGACTGATGATGATGATGTTTTATGAGCATGTCGAGTTCTGGGAGGAGTATTGAGCACCGAAATGGGTAGAGAGTGAGTCCCACTCAAACCCATTAACTACGTGGCCCGCGTAGGAAGAGAGGATTGAACCGCAATGCGGATGGCTCCTATCTTGTCCCAAAAGAGGACTGATGTTTGATGTTTTTGTGGATCCACTGATGTGATGTCCTTTACCCCGGGCAGGGTATTGGATGGATGTGACAACGGCATCGCTTCGTTGTATCATCACTGGCTCATAAGTGATGGTTGTCGGTTAGAGAAACTCCCAGTTAGGTTCCTTTTGATAGGACTCTGATGTTGATGTTGATGTGATGTTTGAGTCGAGTTCCCTGAGTTGAGTTGATGTCGATGTTCCCTGAGATGAGTTGATGTTGATGTTCCTTGAGTTGAGTTGATGTCGATGTTCCTGAGTTGAGTTGATGTTGATGTTCTTTGAGTTGAGTTGAGTTGAGTCGAGTCGAGTTGAGTTGAGTTGAGTCGAGTCGAGTTTCCTTGAGGTGAGTCTGATGTATTGATGATGTATTGATGAGATGTTGATGGGTCATTGTCTACTCTTTATTCTTTCTTTAGATAGACATTTGACATTCTGATGGAGTATGATGTTGAGTTGATGTTATTCCTATATTATTCTACTTGTTTCTGTTTCACTCAGCTATTTTACATACCAGTACATTCCAAGTACTGATGTCCCCTTCTGGGACTGCATCGTTTTATGATGCAGAGGCAGGTATTAGAGATCATTAACAGGCGCTTCGTTGAGGATCTATTCGCATTCAGCTGATTGGTGAGACCTCCTTGTTTTTGGAGGATTTCCATATTTTTATCATCTAGCTTGAGTTGTACTTTATTTTCCTTGAGTTGGGTAACCATGGCCTGTCATGGTACCATCGAGATGTTTGAGTTAGAGGCTTCATAGACACTGAGTAGAGGATGTGATGTATTGTTTTTCCAACTATTCTTTGTTGGAAATTAACATTTTGTATAAAGGCTTGATTATTTTAATTATATTAAGGTCTTTTCCTTGAGGATGTTTCTTCCGCTGTTGAGTATGATGTGACGATGAGTCCAAGTGGTTCGCTTGGGGACTAGCAATAGTCTCTGAGTGCCGGCCACGCCTAGGGTACCCTCCCGGGGCGTGACAAACTTGGTATCAGAGCACAGAGTTCAAGTGTCCTAGGGAGTCTATGAAGCCGTGTCTAGTAGAGTCCTTATTATTGGTGTGAAGCGCGCCACATCCATAATGGGGAGGCTATAGGACATTTAGGATAAGTTTCCCTTCTTTCAGATTCTGATCGTGCGATAGAGCTCTTTCCTAAGAAATCTGCGATGATTCGTGCGTTGCTCTAAATCTTTCGACGATGCCTCGTCCATGAGGTGATAGCGACAGTAATTTTCTGACTCTTACAGATGAGATCCTTTGAGATAAAGTAATCGGAATGGTCGAAAGACTGTCTAGGCTTAAGAGAAGCCGACTGAGATGCGAAGTTGATTGACTAAGAAGAGTGCACTATTAATCATATGAATCGTGCATTTGAGTTATTTCTAGATGTACCTAGACCCATTTGTTTTTCAAAACTTGCTTCCGATGTGACCCATGAAAGGAGAACCTATGTCTCTAAAGAGTTTGATGTTACCACCTAAGAGTGAGATATGAGGTCTTATAAATCCTGAGTAGAATTGAATCATCCCAGAGTTAGAAGGATGATGATGGAAAGAAAGGGACGAGATGACAAGAGTGATGGCTGGGTGAGGCTTGCAGTTAGAGTTAAGTATTCATTAGGTAAGTAATGATGTGCTGAGTTGATTGCCATAAGATTGATTAAAGAGTCATAAGTACTCTAGTGATTTTCATGATGAGGTATAGAGGAAGAGTTGTTGTTAGAATGTGGTAGGGCGTGCTCAGACTAGTAGGAAGTTATGTTGATATGTTGTAGTATTCATACTATTGATGGTGAAGTGTAGATGTTGAATAGAGGAAAAAGAGTGCTTTCAATGTGATAGATCTAAATTAGGCTTATGATTTTTAAGTGTGAGTTCATGAGACTCACCGAGTTATGAGGTTAGACAGATAAGAAGAGGCTTAAGATATGTATCCATGATTGTGTAAAGATGTGTGAAACTCTAAGTTATGACTGCTATAAGAATCTAGATAGTATATTTGAGTTATCGATGTAAAGTAGGCTGATGTAAGTAATCTTAATCATCATGAGTAACTAAGTTGATTTGGGGCTTATCAATAGATGATGACGAGTTTCCATGGTAGACTAATTCTCATGCAATTAAATTTATGGGAGCACAGAAGTTGAGTGCCAGCAGGCAAAAGAAGAGGTTAGATTGTGAGAGTTGTGGGAAGTGGTTATGTACGCCATAAGAATAGCAACATAGAGAGATTTCCATAGAGACTGGAAGAAGCTAAGAGTAATAGCGTTGAAAAAAGTCTGAGTGGCTAGCTATATGTATGCGACTATAGCATAACAGAAGAGTTTAAGATATTCTTGTGGATAGTGATTCCTTGACCATGTGGAGGTATATGCTTATAGCCTAGTAGAGGAAATTGATTTATAAACTTAGAGAGAGGACCTTGAGAGCTAAGGAAGAGTTGATGTAAGGCTTGGTAAAATTACCAAAGTACCCCTAGAGGAGAGATGTGCGCATAACACGTCTTCTGATGCTCGGGTAGCGAATTCGAGGCCGGATTTGTGATCAGCACAAAAAAATTGAGTGGGGGAAGGGCCTCGGTCGATTTTTAGAGTGACCGAGTGAAAAGATAATTTTTCGATCCAAACACCGAAACAGTGTCGGTGCGCGACAGAGGCGCGTCGCGCACCTGTAGCGGAGTGACACTTGCGTTTTTTCAAAATTTTTCGACGGGATTGAGAAAACTCGTTCAGAAAATTTTTGAAGAAAATGTACTGTTCGCGACCAGTCCGCGTCGCGGACTGAGTCACTTCGAGGCTGGAAATTTCTAAAATTGTTGAGGGGCATTCTGGTCCATTCCTAACACCTTATAAATTCCCTATACGACTAATATAAGTAGTTTCGACATGAAAAGAGTCTAAAATCCCATTCTAAGTCCTTTTCTAACAATTGAATAGGACTAGAGCTTGAGAGAAGAGGAGAAGAGCTTGAGGTAGACGAATTCAAGAGTGAATAAGAGTTCTTAATTCTGATGATGATGTGATGCCATTTCCTTTTAAGGTTATAGATGAGGAGGAGCAGTTAGAGAAATCGTGAGGAGTCTAACAGATAGGTAAAATCATATTAGTAATTCCCGAGGTAAGAGTTCATGTAATCGAGGGTGTAAGCTGCTATGGTAGGCTTAAATGTGTGGATGTTATTATGCGAGTGTATTAGAGTGATGAGGACGAGCATTATTCTCTAAGTACAAGTTACTATTGAGTGAGGGTTCTTGATTCTGATGTCATCTTACACATGCACTAACCTTCGGCTTATTATGCCATTATTGATGATATGATGTAGAGTATCAAATTTTAGAGGTATAATCATGCTTATGCTGCATGGAGAGGTGGTAGTTTGGGGGTTTCGTCAAAGGGGGAGATGATGAGTTCCTCCACGTCCAAATAATGATGCTGATAATAGTAGACTGAGAGTGAGGGTAGATGAGAAGGACTGAAAGTATCCTCATTGTGATATCGGTATTAAACTTGTGTCATAAAAGGATAGAGATAGGGATGAGGAAAGAGATGAGATCATATGATGCGCAATTGATAGGTAAGAGTATGTTGATGGGACTTTGAGTGAGAGTTCATGGAATAGTGGAGGTAGAAGTGACAAGTAGGCTTGAAAAATTCTGAGACATAATTAAAGTGGTTGTTATTCTGCGAGTATGAATGATAGACTATTGAAGACTTATCATAAGTATTTCGAGTATAGAGCTGAGTATTGAGGATTAGCTTTGTATGAATATGATCACCTTAAGAATAACACCTTGGGGCTTAGAACTAGGCCTGAATGGAAGAAGAAGAAATAGCTAGGTGGAGGTTTGAATAAGAGCTATGAGTTTGTATTGATGGAGTAGAGTGCCATGAAAAAAAAAGGCACAATTGAGGTGGGGACTTGAGCATGAGAGTGTCCTCAGAGTCTTGTTTATACGATGTTCCTATTCTCGATTTGAGTTGATGGCTTCCTTCTTGAGTTCAAAAAACTGATTGACAAGGTGTCTAAATGATTCAAATTGATTGAGTTTCGATGTTCCATTCGTGCTTGATGAAGAGAATGTAAGATGTAATTTCCTTACTCATGATTTAAATTGAGTTTTCTATTTCTGAGTTGATGTGTCCATTCCTGAGTCTGAATGGAGATGGTTTGAGACTGATGACGAGTTAGAGTTTGATTGATTAAGTGAGTTTTGAGAAGAGTTCTTATTCTTATTCGTGCCTTGATGTCTACCTTTACTCATCATTCGAGGACGAATGATCCCAAGGGGGAGATAATGTAACACCCCAACTTTTTTTTAACTAAGATTGAGCCATCCTTCATATTATAGAATCAATTCCTGAGTATTTAAAGTATATTAGATGTGATTTAGAGTTATAAATGATCTTTTACATCAAGTCAAGTCTAAAGAATTTCTAGAGACTAAGTTTTCATATGAGTTGATGGAAGGGTCAACTTCAAATGACCATATCTCCTAAGTATAATGAGTTAGGTGACCCATAATATATCAAATTAAAGATCTTTGAGTTAGCTTTCCAACGCATCTTATTTCGCGTTAAACGGAGTTTGGAGTAGAGAGTTATGACCATTTTACTGAAGACCTGCAGAGCTGTCTGAAGGTCCGCGACGTCTCCGCGACGCGGACCTATCGCGAACCCTTTCTGGATAAGCTAACCGACGTTTCTTTATTTTATTTTAAGGGTACTTTACCCTAAAGCCTTTGGGCGTCTATTCAAGGTCCCAAAACGCATTATACGTCAGTTTCATAAGTCAAAACCCTCTCTTTCACTCCTAAACATAAAACGCTCAAGAATCATCAAGAAAGTCATCAAGTTAGGATTAACTTTCAAGATTCTTCATCAAGGTGAGTTACTCTTCATAAGCTTTAAGCTATTTTCTCTATCTATTCATGAAATCCCTAATAGAATCTTAAATCCTAACCTAGGGTTTCAAGAAAGCGAAATCAAGAATCCCAACAAAGGATTCCTTGATTCTTCTTTCCATGAATTAGGGTTCTTCATCAAGAAACTCTAAAGATTCTGAGTCAAAAAGTCAAGAATCAAAAAGAAGCTCTTCAAACGATGTCTTTCCAAGTTCTTTCATTCTAAAAGAACAACGAGATTGAGGATTTTCTCCAAGAAACGAGTATTCATCAAATTTTGATTGTAATATCAAATTTCCAGGTATGTAAGGCTAAACTAAAAGCATGAGTTTGTTCTCTCATGTGCCCCATAGAGGTCAAAGATGAGTTGATGGTTGAAGAGTATGTGTGCATGAATATTTGAGAGTTTTTCATTGAAAAATTGATTTGAAATTACATGTTTTCTAAGTTGATGATCATCATACTATTTGTCTTCTTGAAGTTAACATTTTTCATGAGATTTTGCATAACCTTACATGATTATTTGAAAAGCATGCATAATGAACTTAGGGATGAGTCTAGAGCCTTGACGATGATGATGTTGTGATGTTGTGATTGTGTTTCACATTTGATGAGAGTCTTGATGATGATGTTGATGAGAATGACGTTTTATGATGTCTTAAAATGGGAAGTTTAATTTCTAAAAGAGTATCTTGAGTCTATGATGTTGATGTTGATGTTATGAGGTGAGGTACTATGTCCCTCTGGGACCGATGTTGATGTTGAGGTTTTATAATATGTCCCCATGGGACTGATGTTGATGTTGAGATGATGTACTATGTCCCTTTGGGACCGATGTTGATGTTGAGGTATTACATCATGTCCTTATGTGACTGATGATGATGTATTATGTCCCTATGGGACTGATGATGATGATGTTTTATGAGCATGTCGAGTTCTGGGAGGAGTATTGAGCACCGAAATGGGTAGAGAGTGAGTCCCACTCAAACCCATTAACTACGTGGCCCGCGTAGGAAGAGAGGATTGAACCGCAATGCGGATGGCTCCTATCTTGTCCCAAAAGAGGACTGATGTTTGATGTTTTTGTGGATCCACTGATGTGATGTCCTTTACCCCGGGCAGGGTATTGGATGGATGTGGCAACGGCATCGCTTCGTTGTATCATCACTGGCTCATAAGTGATGGTTGTCGGTTAGAGAAACTCCCAGTTAGGTTCCTTTTGATAGGACTCTGATGTTGATGTTGATGTGATGTTTGAGTCGAGTTCCCTGAGTTGAGTTGATGTCGATGTTCCCTGAGATGAGTTGATGTTGATGTTCCTTGAGTTGAGTTGATGTCGATGTTCCTGAGTTGAGTTGATGTTGATGTTCTTTGAGTTGAGTTGAGTTGAGTCGAGTCGAGTTGAGTTGAGTTGAGTCGAGTCGAGTTTCCTTGAGGTGCTTCTGATGTATTGATGATGTATTGATGAGATGTTGATGGGTCATTGTCTACTCTTTATTCTTTCTTTAGATAGACATTTGACATTCTGATGGAGTATGATGTTGAGTTGATGTTATTCCTATATTATTCTACTTGTTTCTGTTTCACTCAGCTATTTTACATACCAGTACATTCCAAGTACTGATGTCCCCTTCTGGGACTGCATCGTTTTATGATGCAGAGGCAGGTATTAGAGATCATTAACAGGCGCTTCGTTGAGGATCTATTCGCATTCAGCTGATTGGTGAGACCTCCTTGTTTTTGGAGGATTTCCATATTTTTATCATCTAGCTTGAGTTGTACTTTATTTTCCTTGAGTTGGGTAACCATGGCCTGTCATGGTACCATCGAGATGTTTGAGTTAGAGGCTTCATAGACACTGAGTAGAGGATGTGATGTATTGTTTTTCCAACTATTCTTTGTTGGAAATTAACATTTTGTATAAAGGCTTGATTATTTTAATTATATTAAGGTCTTTTCCTTGAGGATATTTCTTCCGCTGTTGAGTATGATGTGACGATGAGTCCAAGTGGTTCGCTTGGGGACTAGCAATAGTCTCTGAGTGCCGGCCACGCCTAGGATACCCTCCCGGGGCGTGACAAAAACAATCTAAAATGTGATTAAAAAAAAAACAGATTAGTGAAAGATCAATTAAAATAAAACCAATAAAAAAAAGGATAAAGACCCCCCAAAAAATCAACCACCCAAAACCACTCCTAAAATTCCTCATCCACCTGCTAACTTCTTTTCCAAAAACTCAACTACCGTATTTTCCAATAAATTAAACAATGCATTATTTACACAAAAGATAAAAAGAAAATTTCTCTACAGAAATAACTTCTCATATCTTCATCTTTTTGTAAGTTTTTTAAATGGATTATCAAGGCTGCATTTATTCTTACAACTTATGAAAAGGTAAATTCTTTCTATATTTAATTTCACTATTATTCTTCTTTTTTTCCGGATGAAAATGCATTAACTATTTAACATTATGCATTGTTCTACAGGACAATTTATATAGTCGAAGAAAGAGAAACCCTCAAATTATATCTAACTACTACAACAATGATGTGATTTTTTAAAAAAAATTATCTTATTTTTTATTTCAAAATCAAATTGTGTTGAATATATTTACGTATAATTAATTATTGTTTAGTATAGTTGTCGTAGTTCTTTTAGTAAGACATATAACATAAAAAAATTACTACAAAGTGTATTAGTATGTCACGTGTATATTGTTGTATACATAACTTACCTCCTTAATAAATATTCTTTGATCATCTTCTACTAAATTCAATAGTACATATATATAGACTTAATGATACATATAATGACTAATGAATAATTATATAAATTAATTCCATGATTAAGATTATCCTTTTGATATAAATATAAGAATACGATACATTTAGTTCAATATTAGTACAGTATTTACGCTTATTCATGACATAATACATCAATTACAAATAACATAATAAAGTATTTTAGAGATTAAAAAATAAAAATTGTAATCTGATTAACTGAAATAAGGAAAAATTAAAAATGACAACTGAATTTTTCCCTCCGTAAAAATATAAACGAAAAAATAATGAAGAATTTTCAACGGCTTTTATTTTCATTCTAATGCTCCAATTTTCTCTGCATTTTTTCATTTTAACAATTAAATTATTTCAAATATTTTGATTAAGATTATTAGCTACAATGTCGAACTATATATATCTACAACAATATAATTAGAGAATAATTGCTTTGAAATTTGTAAAATAGATTATTCTTCTTCAATATTTATTTATTTATATATCAAACTCATAAAAACACACACATTCATTATTTATTATTTAAATTAAAATTAATCCAAACATTATTCACTCTTATTAAATTGCTATGTGTTGGCACAAAAGAAAATATTTATCATTGCACTAACAATATCTGAAAATAAAAATTAAAAATACAAACACACATAAAAAAAACTGAAAAGTGGTGTCGTTAATACATTTATTTCAGTCAAAAAATGAAAATAAATAAATTAACACCACAATAACCTCTTTGCACTTTCCACTCCCCATTACCCATTTTCCCATATTTTTTTTGAAAAGTTGAAATTAAATTTCCACTTTTAAAACTGCTTAAACCTTACGTGTATTTAGAATTTCTATTATGAAAAAGAAGAATATTATTTATTTTTTTTAAAAAAAGTACACAGTAAAAAAAACTGTATACTGTTGACACCCAATTTTGACCCTCCACAGTATAAACTAATCATCGAGCTTTTAATTTTAACAATTTGAAATAATTAGCTTTCAAAGATGCAAAAATATTTTTCAAGTGATTTTTAGGTTTAAAGCTTTAAATTTTAATTATGCTTAAATATTTGCGTATTATATATATATATATATATATATATATATATATATATATATATATATATATATATATATATATATATATATATATATATATATATATATATATATATATATATATATATATATATATATATATATATATATATATATATATATATATATATAATACATATTATATATATTTCAAGTATTAATAGTTAAGTATTATATTTTCGTTAATTTTTCAAAATTCTCAAATAGATTTTATTCTTAATCACCTTTACTTTAATCATTTTTAGAATTAATTACCCCATAGTTAATCTAATTATTTTAAGTTGTTAATATTAAAAAGCTCTTTGATTAATTTATATTAATTTATCTCGTGGTCGAATTGATCAATTGATTTCAAATCGATTGCATTTTAATTGGTCATATTTGTAAGTGGCTAATTTTTAAATCATTTTTTCTTAAATCCTAAATCTAAAACCCAATTCCAATAAATTCTCCCCTAGCCCAATTCTAATATCCCCAAACCCTTTTTTCAGATTTCTTTTAGCCTATTTTGGGCCAATTTCTTGGCCCAAACTATATTAAACCCAATTCTTTTTAATTTCCAATTCCCTACCCAATTTTTCCTTGGCCCAAATTCTATTTTTTAAAAGTGTAATTTTTAGGAATCACATTCAGATTTTAAAAAATTCTTAAAAATTCCGATTCTTTCTCTAATTACGAAAAATATTGACTTTTTCTGTGTTTTTGATACCTGGAGGCGTCACCTTGATACTTACGAATCTGTAACCGAAATTAAAGCTGTTGCGCTTAATAAGGAAAAAGAATTTCTGCCAACTATGTAGATCCCTTGATTGACGCCTTAACTGTTACAAATGTTTAACATGGTAACTGTAAGAGAGAGAAAATATTAAAATAAAAAATAAATTTAAAAACGGCTCTAAAAATGGAAAAAATTATAATTTAAATAGTTATTGACATTAATTAGACTTCTACACCAAAAAAATTGTACTAATTATATCTTTTAATAAAAATATAGATTCTTTAAGTATAAAAAATAAATGGATAATGATAAAAAATTAGGATTTTTGTAATTTTTAAAAAAGGTAGGGAATATTGAAGATTTGGATAAAAAAAGTTGTGTTATTGGTATTTTAATGTATCCGCTGTTAATTTATAACAATGTTAAGAGTGTTTATTTGAGGTATCAGTAATATGATATTTTGATATTATTTCGAAAATAAAATATGTTTATGGAAAGATGACTATTTATTCCAAGTAAATAGTTAGATACAATATTCACTGTGTAATATGGTGTTTGGAAAAATGAGGTTTCAAGATGTATTGATTTATGTTTATCGGTGTGAAATTTATTGTGCAAATGGTGTAGAATACGACTAAGTTTTAGATAATAATAACAAAGTATTTGTTCTGTAACATGATATATGATTTTATGAGTCCATACAATTATAAATTAGATATTGGAATCTAATGATATAAAAAATAAATTAAATGTTTGCAGGAAAAAAAATTATAACAATTCAGTTCATGGAGGAAAAAATAGTGCCAAAACACTGTTTTAATACAAAAAAAAAACATATACTGTTGTCAGGTATCAAAAATAAACATATACTAAACCTTAATACTGTTGACAGGTATCAATAAATAAAAAAATAAAATATCCTAAAGCAACATAAGACATATTACAAAAAGCTAAGACATCAAAGTGGCCAAAGAATGTCAAGAAAGTGGCCAAAGATAGTTTCCCGAAACTTGGCAACAACATCGTCGCCAATAGAGAACTTAATATCATCTGCGAAGTTGCAATTGTATGAAGATCCAAACTTCAAAGGGTGTTTTGGGATGCTTTTTATTACATAACTCATACCGTGAAAAACAAGTATCAATATGCAAATATCAGAATAAAAAAAAGAGTCTTCCTGAAACATAGGACCATCCTAAAAAATTGGCGGCAGTCGTCTACAGACAATTATTTTGTATCAAACAATAAATCAACATACAAAACAGGTTTCAATAAGCAGATATCAACATCAAACAATGAGACTTTATGAAACATAGAACCATCCACCAAAATGGGAGGCAGCCATCCACAGACAACAATTATAATGTATCAAACACTAAATCAATATAAAAAATCAAGTATCAATATAGTGTATCAAACATAAAAAGCATGTATCACTAGAAAGATATCAAACATCACAAGTCAAAATAAAACACTAAATCAAAATAAAAAACAAGTATCACAAGTCAGATATCAAAACATCAAAAAAAGAGTTTTTTTTTGAAAAAATTGAACATCATAAAAATAGGAAAATAAGACATCTACCCACTATTATATTGTATCAAATAATTAATCAACATAAAATCAAGTATCTCAAGATATGAAATAATATCAAAAATGGAATCAGGCAGATACACATATATATGGAGTATCAGACATTGCATCAATAGAAAAAATAGGTATCCACATAAGCTTTCAAAACCCCCAAAAATTAGGTATCAATTTGACCAACCAACCAGTGTAAATATGAGTCAGTAATACTGCAACAATGAGGAATCGACATTCTCATAGTTTGTCAAAAGTTGTTTGAATCAATAACTCCTAAAATCGACTAATATGTGTATTTGCGGATTTGGGAGAATAAAATTGATTTACCTTGGGCAATGGTGGTCGGGCAGAAGAATGTGTTTTACTGATCCGATTTGCATGTCGTTTCCGACCTGGGGATCTTGATGTGGACGCTACATCCTTGACTTTTTTACCTTTTGCATGAAATATTGTCGGCCTCCTCGCCGGAATTGTTGTGGTGGTCGACCTTGGCAGTGTCGGCTTCTTCACCACTTTCAAACGCTTCTTGTGTAAGGCCAAGACTAAACGAAGGGATGGGTTCCATTGTTGATTGAAAGCAAAGATGATGAAGTTTATGCTAATGATGATCGGGAAAAAGATGGTGGAAGAAGAGAGAAACGTTCAAAATAGAGAGGGAGAAGTTCAAAACTGAAAAAGAAAAAATTTAAATCCTTAGATGGTAACCGTAAAGAGAGAAAAAGTAATTAAAAATAAAAAAATAAAAAACTGCTTTAAAAATGGAAAAATTATAATTTGAAAAGTGATTGACATTAATTAGACATCTACACCAAAAAAAAAAATTCCAATTATAACTCTTAATAAAAATATATATTCTTTAAGTATAAAAAATTAGTGAAAAATAATAAAAAGATGAGATTTATGTAATTTTTGAAAAATGTTGGGACTATTTAAGATTTGAACAAAAAAAGATTATGTAATTTTATAAATTTTACTTTTTAAAAACCCCAACCCAAATCCCTCTAACCCGGCCCGAACCCCTCTCTAATTAACTCCCCCATGTACGCCTCCCCCACCCTGCTTCCCCCTTTTTCTTCTGCACTAGTTGACGCAGAAAAACCAGGGAGGGACAGTTGGCAACAATGCCCATTTCGGGCAAAACGATAAGCAACGGTACCAGTGTATCCCCTCTCCCCTTCTTCTTGTCCTATTTTGATTTTGGAATTCAAATTTCAAATTCAAATCCGACCCCGAAATCCCGAAATTAACCCTGCGATTTCCCCCATTTCGAACCCTAATTTCATCCTATAAATACTCTCCTTTCTCCATTGTTTTGAGAGGCCGAAAAAGAAGAAAAAAGCACCCCAAAAATCCCCATTTGCTCACTGTTAAGGATGGCCGCGGGGCCGAAATCGAACCCGAAATTCCTCCATTTTGCTTACTGTGAGAACGTCATTGAAGGGTGCCGAAATTCGTCATTAAAGTTCGTTTCCCACTTCCTGCTCCCGAAGAGGTAACATCCTCATCACGTCTTTTGTTTTTTTACGGCTACATATTCTATATTGGATTTTGTTAAAAGCATATAATATTTTGAAATCGTTGTCTACTGGAGTATTGTCGTATCCGTTTATATATATATATATATGTAACTCGAAGGTTGTTTTGTTATGTTGTTGTACTGCTGTATCTTGTATATATACCTATATATATCCATCTAAATGCATATATATATATGTGTGTGTGTGTGTGTGTGTATAGCTTGAGGATGGTTTGGTTATAATGTTGTGTTGTAGTATCTATGTATCTAAATATATGTCATGCATTTTGTTAAAATCATAAGAAAACTACATGCCTTCTATGTGTTTGATGAAATGTCTCCTATGAATTTTGAACATTGTAGTTAATTTGTTCACCCCTGGATATTTTAATTTCTTGTTGTATGTTGTTTGGGATGAAGAGGGAGTGTTATTTTGTTAAAATCATGAGTAAACAACACGCCCTCCATGTGTTCGATGAAATGTCTCTTTCGAATTTTTGAATGTTATGGTTGATTTGTCTATCTTTGGGTATTTTAATCTCCTATACATGTTGTTGGGGAATGAATGAGGGTGTTCTTTTTTGTTAAAATCATGATTTAATGGTATGCCTTCCACATGTTCGATGAAACACCCCTTTGAATTTCGAATATAATAAGGTGGTGGTAATGATGCAAGTTAACGGGTTTATATGCTTGTTTAGTTTCAAATTGATGAGTTTTATATATTGATTTTTATTAGTTTTGAATTATGGGTGGATATCTTGATTTTTGGTTTCAAGTTATTGAGTTGTGAATTTGAATAATTTTTGGGATCCCTAATCCATATTTCTTTTATTTCCTACGCATTTGTCCGAGTCTTCCGGGACACCCACCTTGCATTTCTCGGGGTTGCGAAGGCTTAAGAAGGTTTTAGGGAGATGATTTCAAATTTTCGGAGGCTGGAGACGACTGTTATACACTGATATACAGTGTATATACAGTCATTGTATATCACAGAAAATAAAGGGGCTGGATGGCCCAAGGCAAAATCGCAGCAGCCCAATTAGGTGGAAAATGAGCCCAAAGACCCTTTGGATAGCAGCAGCCATTTTTGAGTCGTACTTGGGCCTGCCAAAGCCCAATTTCACTTTATCCTCTTGTTTATTTTATATATTTTGTTTGTGATAATTGTTGTTTGGTTTTAACACTAACTTTAATTTAATTTTATTTTATATGTTTTAATCTAATTAAATTTCCCCAAAGTTAGCCATTTATGTTATTCTTACGTCTTTGAATTTGGTGTCAAAAACCTTTTTTAGAAAAATTAGATTTCGTAGATTATCTTCAAAATACTCCAAACATTTTCTTTAAAATAATTCATGAACACTTAGATATTTTAGGGGATCTTCAAAATTATAGTCATCTAGCCTATTTCACCAACTTCTTTAATTTAATAAAATTTGGTTAGATTTTAATATTATGTTTT
Source organism: Solanum rostratum (assembly GCA_029948455.1). NCBI lineage: Eukaryota > Viridiplantae > Streptophyta > Magnoliopsida > Solanales > Solanaceae > Solanum > Solanum rostratum. The sequence continues at coordinate 9,199,426 of CM057055.1, read as the reverse complement.
CTTGATTATTTTTTAAGTAGTTCACCTAAATTAATATTAATTGAATAAAATGTTATTAAGATTTTAAATGTTCTATTTTTCCTAATCTTTAAATATTTACTTAAACTTTTTTTTCTATTATTTAATCGTCGGATAACCGTGTGTTAGCGGCCATTTCGAGTGCATAAAACCTTCTCGAAATGGAAATGTGAACCCGAACCCTTTTCTTTGGATTTTAAAAGATTTTTTCTGTTTGAGTCTTTTAAAATAATTTAATTGGTTTTCTTAATTTTTCCTAAAAAAAATTAAGTGGCGACTCTAAATTTTGAAGATTCGGTTTTACTTGTATTAATTAAGTAACAAATCGAATTTTCGAAACTCAAAGTCAATTTTCGATATAACAGAAATGGCGGCTCTGCTGGGGATTTTAATTAGGTTCTAACCACTAGATTAAATTTTTTTGACTAACGTTAATAATTGTTTTCATTTCGTTATTTGTTTGTTTGTTTTATTTGTTAAATTTTAATTATAATTATTAAACTGTCATTGCATGCATAGCATATTCCGCCACTCGACAACTTTATTTTTATTTTCACTAAAACGACGGTTATGCGGGTCGCAGTCGTTTGGTCTAAATTTTCCATCGGGGTACCCTGACGAAATGAGTCGATCTTGCGGGGTCAACGGTCGTTAATTTCCCCAGCCCGGGTTGTCCGCTCGGGTCACCTTTTCACAGTCAAAATAAACCCACTCTTAGACATCTAAGGTAGAACGAAACCAAAAATCCTGTAGGTGCATTGGCCTAGGTCGACCTGATACCCTAGGGGTATCGGGCCCATTAGTAGCCCGCCTTGAGTCCAAAGTGGCCTTCGGCCCAATTGGACGATCATATTGTTTGTTTAATTTGAAGGATGTATATGTCTTTTAAATAAATCATCGTTCGGGGGGCTTTCTAACACATTTTGTTTTGTAGGTGGGTAATCAATGAGCTCACTTGTTTCAACAAACGTCATTACTCGGTCCAACCTTGTTAACAGTATCGACACCACATCCGGAGAAGGGATGGAGAAAGCCGGAAATGAAGTAGGATCTTCGTCTAGTTAATTTAGCCCCTGCGTGGGAATATTTTTCATTGTATTTACATTTTTCCCTTTCCCTAAAAATGTATCCCTTGTTATTGATGCTTTATAATATATTTTACTTATTTATAAAATTTGCTTTTCGGGGAACGATGAAATATATAAAAAGACAAGATACATCCTTCAAATCGATAGGCCAACCCTTAGTACAAAAGGGTCACTTATTTTTTCAGGACGCGCAATAACTGTTACTGTACTAGCTGCTATAACTGTTTATGTGATTATGTTGCTTTGTTCGGAGATATTCTAACCCATTCTTTTCAAAAAAAAAACAACAACAACAACGAACAAATTTTTTTTTAAAGCCTCCTAAGCATAAAATCCCAGTCACTATCAAAAGTCCGTCCAAAATACTCTTTGAGTCTTGAGTCTCTCAACAAGATTCAAATTTCACTCCAAAATTCTAAATTTTGTTCTCTTATCTAACAAGAGATGAATCTTCCATTCGAATACCCGAGTTGGTCGAACTACGTCGGACCTGATTTCTTCTTTGTGAGATACGTAGGCAGCCTGCCAAGGCTCGGTCCCGCATTACAGAAAAGCTTAGTTTTCCTCCTTCTTTCTTACAAAAAGAATCACAAATTTTAGAATATTCAAGATATTCTGACAAAATGTCGCCCTGATTCAAACATATCAAATTAAACAGGCAACATTCGGCCTATTTAGCCATATCTATGGGTTAGTATGTCTTCGAATAATACAACTATTATGTGTTTACCTTTCCATGTGATACTTTGCATTGTTTGTTATGAACAAGGACTAACACGTTATCTTTTGAGTTATTTTTCACTCGACAGATACTTAGAATTGATCTGTGTTGAGAAAATGACTGGACATTCTTACTTTATGAGGTCTAAGAATTCTAAAAATTCCTTCCCCGACCAAAGTCTGTCAAAAGGGAAAGAAAAAATGACTGAGAACAATGAGGGCAATGATTTAACCAAAGTTACCGTGACGGACCCTGCAATTGCTGAACAAAACAAGTTGATTGCACAGCTACTGCAACAAATTTTTGAAATGAGAGTTGAGATGCAAAAGAATCAAGATTCGGCAAACCTAGCCATCGCCACTAAGACTCATGCTCCAGACGATGAAAGGCCTCCGCTTCATTTTCCTCCTCCGAATTCCACCACCGGACATGCTCTACAAAATCCAATTGCTATTCCTCTCCAAAAAATGCCCATCATTGACTTAACCACTCCTAACTTTCATCATGCCTGCACATCACACCAAACACCACCTCCTCTTCAAAGCCTAAATTCTAACAACTCTCAAGCATATCCATTCACATATCAGAACCCTGATCCAAACATTCAAAATCCACCAACTACTCAACCTACACCCCTAAAAGCCACTCTTTATACCCCGACAGTACCAGAAGAAATATACCTTCCCTTCATCATATATTCCGAACCCGACCCTTATAAGGAGAAGGGAAAAGAGTGGAGGTCCCAAGAGGAGATAATTGAGTCAGGCATGAGAAAAGAGACTACAAAAGCAATCCAGGGGTTGTACCACGTGCTGAGCACTGCAGGATTGGATTATGAAGATCTGAACACTCGTTTGGATTTGGACATCCCAGAAGGGTTCAAAGTATCGGAATTTGACACTTTTAGTGGAGACGACAATCCCCTAGTTCACTTGAGAGTCTACCGCGACCAACTCGTGGGGGTTGAGAAAAATGAAGCTATGTTGATACGGCTTTTCAGCCAAAGTCTGAGTGGGGAAGCTTTAGATTGGTTTGCTTCTCAAGGAATGAAACGGTGGTCCAGTTGGAATGCTTTGGCCAATGCCTTTATTGAAAGATTTTCTTACAACATCAAATTGTTCCTGATCGATATTCTTTGGAGAAAATTAAACAGAAGTCTACTGAAAGCTATCAAGAATATGCCTACCGTTGGAGGAAAGAGGCCACAAAGGTTAGACCTCCTATGACCGAGCAAGAGATTAGCGAAGCCTTCTTGCGCATTCAAGAGCCGGATTACTTTGATAAGATGTTACCTCTCATCGGAGCAAAGTTTATCGAGATAGTTAAAGTTGGCGAGGCTATCGAATATGGTCTTGAGACAGGAAAAAATCGCCCGAATAGCTACTCGAACAAAGCCTTCAGTTCCACTGAGGAGGAAGAGAAAAGATTTTTCTTCTATTTCATCCGAACTAAATCAAAACATGTCAAATTCAACAATCCTTCGCACTCACTATCCAATGCCTACCCCAAAGCTCCACAAAATCCGTACCCAATTTTTCCCGTCCAATCAAATTTTCAGGCTTCAAATTATCAAAATATCCCTTCAATTTATCTAGCTCCATGGCCAAATTACCAAAACATCTCCCCAAATGTCCAAGCTCCATGGCAAAATTACCAAAATATCCCTCCAAGTTACCAAACTCCATTGCTAAATTATCAAAATATCCCTCCAAGCTACCAAGCTCCACAATATCCAAAATTCCAAATGCCAGCACCTACTTTCCAAAATCCTCCAAACTACTGTCAAATTCCTTTGTCTTCAAGAGGTAATTGCAACATTTCTCGTCTAAATCTTGTGAAGAGAACTCCCCGAGTCTTTACTCCTCTGGTTGAAAGTCGAACTCAACTTTATGAGAGATTGGAAGCCGCAGGTGTGCTCCATCCTATAGAAGGAAGACCAGCCAATCCTTTGGGAAAATTTTATAAAGCAGACCAAAAATGTGCTTATCATTCCGGAGCCATTGGGCATACCACTGAAAATTGCATCAACTTGAAGCACAAGATTCAGGACTTAATTGATCAAAAGGTGGTCACTCTTCAGGCTGTTACTCCTAGTGTCCATAGTAATCCCCTGACCCTTCGTCAGCAGGTGACGTCTGAATTTGCGGTCATGATACCTCACCAACTTCTGCTTTGATGATTGAGAAGAGGAATGAGGTCGATCGCACGTTATCAAAATCGTTGCCTCACTTGCCCCAGTCTTTGCCAGTGCAAAATCACGACGAGGACAATGGTCTAGGGAAAGGAATCTAGAATTTGTTCGAAGGAGATGATGCTGCGGTGACCGTGAAGCTAAGCACGAGACGTCAAGTCGGAGGAGCAAATGATGACTGGACATCTACTCTGCTCCTGATTCTCTTGATAGACAAAGAAATGTTTTATGTTATTTCTAAAATCAGTGGTAGCCCAAATAGACTCGAGGCCCACCTTTTATATTATTTTACTCTGTTATGCTTTGATTTCTCTTGTGATACTTTGGAAAAAAGGGAAAGTTGTCCTCTGGCTATGCCAAAGCTTCTAAGTTTTCTTTCTCTTAAACGAAAGTTTCTTTTATCAGGGAAATTTTTTACTCGCTTCAATTTTTTCCCATCTAATGATGTTTGTTTATGAATTTAGTAAAAAGAACTTCAAAACTTGTCATATTATGTCACGTCATAAGCTGAGTGAACAAAATGAGGTGAATGTTGACAAAGGGTTCAAAGAGTATGATGAAAACACCGTGATATCCGAGCCATTTGTCAAAATCGGAATAACTCAATCCAAGCTCGAAACTGGGAATTTGAGAGAAGACAAAAACACCAGAGTTTGGAATCAGTATCCATTTGATAGAGACGGGGAGGAGAGAGCTCATCGACATGTCGAAAGAATGCGAAAACATATTCATCTGGTCATGCGACAATGTGTAGAGATTCAGCACAAACATCACCTACTACAACTTGACGACCGACTTATACGCTATCAAGAGACATTACGTCTGGAGGTTCATGACTTTCTTTTAATCTTTTTCCGTGACAATGCTTGTAATCATTTCTATGTTTGTTATCGGATTATCTCCCCTTGTAACGAACTACGTTTGACCTGAATTCTCAAGATTGAGATACGTAGGCGGCCTATGTCGGCCTCGGTCATCCCTTCATCCCTTTTTATTATCCTCTCTTTGTAACGAACTACGTTTGACCTGAATTCTCAAGAATGAGATACGTAGGCGGCCTATGTCGGCCTCGGTCATCCGCTTATCCCTTTTATTATCCTCTTTGTTTTGAACTACGTTTGACCTGAATTCTCAAGAATGAGATACGTAGGCGGCCTATGTCGGCCTCGGTCATTTTCTTATTTAAATTTATATTTTTCTCTATCTCCCAAGAGGGGAACTATGTTTGACCTGATTCCTTCCTCAACGGGATACATAAGCGCCATAACGGCTCGGTCATATTCCCATAAAGGAAATTGGGATAGAATTTTTGAGAGGAACTCAAAAATTCTGAACAAGAAGACACCTCCAACAAGTCAGAATTTTAAGCATTAGGAACTTCAACTAGGACAGAATTTTTTGAGGAGATCTCAAAAAATTCTCAGGATTTTTCTAAAAAAGCTAGTGATTTAGTATGGCATTTCAACTGGGACAGAACTTTTTGAGAAGATCTCAAAAATTCTCGGAGGTCTACCAAGTTATTAATTCATTACGACATTTAACTGGGACATAAATTTTTGAGGTCGCTTTCAAAAATTTCATCAAGTGTCGTTAAAAGCCCTGAAGATCCTCAGCCTGATCAGAAAATTCAAAGACAATTGTGATGCGTCAAAGAAACCATGTCAGAAATCGAATGTGTTCATCTAAAGCTTTTCGTGACATGACAGTTGGCAGTGACCTTTCCTTCAAAAATTTCTTTCTAAATTTACCTATTTTTCAAAGTTTTGCATGTCAAATATCTTGTCAAATGTATATTTTATATTCTGTCTATCAAGAGGTGAGAGATCAGAGCAGTCCACCAAAGACGGGATAAGGAGCAGACGACCGAAGAATCAACACAGATCAATTCACTTTGAAACTAAGGAATTTTCTGTGAATGCAGGGAAATATTTACAGGACTTGTCTGTGAGGAAACTACCGAGGCGTAAACAGTTTGTGCCACTCAAATCTCCAGCCGTTCATCACGTTTTCATTATCAAGTTGCCAAGAAGACGTTTACATCTTCAAGTCGCCGAGAGGGCCATTGCATGTTCAAGTTGCTGAGAGGGCCATTGCATGCACAAGTTGCCGAGAGGGCCATCTCATCACTCATCGCCGAGAGGGCCATTGCATGTTCGAGTTGCCGAGAGGGCCATCGCATGTGCAAGTTGCCGAGAGGGTCATTTCATCACTCATCGCCAAGAGGGCCACTGCATGTTCAATTCGCCGAGGGGGCCATTTCATCTTCAATCTGCCGAGAAGGCACTTACATTTTCAAACTGCCCAGAGGGCCATTTTATCTTCAAGTTGCCGAGAGGGCCATTGCATGGCCGAGAAGACATTTACATTTTTCAAGCTGCCGAGAGGGCCATTGCATGTTCAAGCTGCCGAGGGGACCATTGCATCATTCATCGCCGAGAGGGCCATTTCATCTTCAATCTGCCGAGAAGGCACTTACATTTTCAAGCTGCCAAGAGGGCCATTTTATCTTCAAGCTGCCGAGAGGGCCATTTCATTGCCGAGAAGACATTTACATTTTCAAGCTGCCGAGAGGGCCATTGCATGTTCAAGCTGCCGAGAGGGCCATTCCATCATTCATCGCCGAGAGGGCCATTACATTTTCAATTGCCGAGAAGACGTTTATATTTTCAAGTTGCCGAGAGGGCCATCACATGTTCAATTTGCCGAGAGGGCCATTTCATCAGTCATCGCCGCGAGGGCCATCGCATTTTCAGGTCACCGAAAGGGTCATCATTCAAGTTGCCGAGAGGGCCATTTACATTTTCAAATTTGCCAAGAGGGCCATCACATCTTCAAATCGCCAAGAGGACCATTACATGTTCATTGCCGAAGGGGCCATCACATTCATCACGTATTCAAGAAAGACATCATTATTCATTGCCGAGAGAGCCATCATGATATCGTATCATATCAACTCATTGTTTATTACATCAAAAGAAGAATATATGTGGAATATGGTAAAAGATATCATCCTCATACTTCAGTTGTGATTTCTACTACTAATCTTTGTATTAATTATGTCGAGAGCATCCGAAAGGATGAATTCTCAAAGCAAACCATAGGTGTGGACGTCATCAAATAGGATGCAGCACAACGTGGAACTCTTTCTTAGCAGCAAACTGGGACATAGTCTGAAGAGGAATGTCAAACTCTTCGGACGCGAGCTGAGGAACGACTCCCACCACAATCTAACCACACCCCTGTTAGAAGGTGTGTGGGTATTTCTTTGAGTTCGTTAGTTTTCAATTTCGCATCCAGGTGATCTCAATTCTCATCGGAAGCAGTCTTTTCCAATCCGAGTGACAATGTACCAAGGATTTGGGAAATTATGTCCGAGTAAGTTCTTAATTATGGGTGTGAAGTGCACCACATTTATGGTTAAGAGGTTGCAAGCCTCTTTTTCATAATTCGTTTTGTTTGTCACTCCTCCTGAACCAAGGGTTATCTCAGAATAAGAGATTTCCTTTTCAACCGATAGAATCGAACTACAAGCAGCCTGATTCCTAAGTCCAAGGATATGTAGGCGGACTCAACTTTGAAAACTCGGCTGTATTCTAACATTTACCCTCAAAATCTCATCCCAAGCATTCCAATTTCTCCAATAATTCGATATTGGATAACTTTTGAATTTTTCAAAATCGTGCGTAAAATCAAGCGTTTTGAACTACAAGTGGCCTGAATTCTCATGTAACCTGAGATATGTAGGAACCCCAAAGCCAGGGTCCGGCCACAATTTTCCAAAGCCCGTACCAAGACCCTTCCATGAGATGGATATGTGGTTAGCTCAAAATTGGATTGGTCAATTTTCTTTGTCCACGATCTCTTTCATCGATCATACCCAAAGAAAGGGACAGCTGTTGACACCCAATTTTGACCCTCCACAGTATAAACTAATCATCGAGCTTTTAATTTTAACAATTTGAAATAATTAGCTTTCAAAGATGTAAAAATATTTTTCAAGTGATTTTTAAGTTTAAAGCTTTAAATTTTAATTATGCTTAAATATTTGCGTATTATATATATATACATACATATATATATATATATATATATATATATATATATATATATATATATATATATATTTATATAAAATACATATTATATATATTTCAAGTATTAATAGTTAAATATTATATTTTCGTTAATTTTTCAAAATTCTCAAATAGATTTTATTCTTAATCACCTTTACTTTAATAATTTTAGAATTAATTACCCCATAGTTAATCTAATTATATTAAGTTGTTAATATTAAAAAGCTCTTTGATTAATTTATATTAATTTATTTCGTGGTCGAATTAATCAATTGATTTCAAATCGATTGCATTTTAATTGGTCATGTTTGCAAGTGGCTAATTTTTAAATTATTTTTCTTAAATCCTAAATCTAAAACCAATTCCGATAAATTCTCCCCTAGCCCAATTCCAATATCCCCAAACCCTTTTTTCAGATTTCTTTTAGCCTATTTTGGGCCAATTTCTTGGCCCAAACTATACTAAACCCAATTCTTTTTAATTTCCAATTCCCTACCCAATTTTCCCATGGCCCAAATTCTATTTTTTTAAAAACCCAACCCAAATCCCTCCGACCCAGCCCGAACCCCTCTCTAATTAACTCCCCCCTGTACGCCTCCCCCACCCCGCTTCCCCCTTTTTCTTCTGCACCAGTCGACGCCAGAAAAACTACGGAAGGATAGCCGGGCACAGTGCCCATTTCGGGCAAAACGACAAACAACGGTACCAGTGCATCCACTCTCCCCTTCTTCTTGTCCTATTTTGATTTTGGAATTCAAATTTCAAATTCAAATCCGACCCCGAAATCCCGAAATTAACCCTGCGGTTTCCCCCCATTTCGAACCCTAATTTCATCCTATAAATATTCCCCTTTCTCCATTGTTTTGAGAGGCCGAAAAAGAAGAAAAAAGCACCCCCAAAAAATCCCCATTTGCTCACTGTTTAGGAGGGCCGCGGGGTCGAAATCGAACCCGAAATTCCTCCATTTTGCTTACTATGAGAACGTCATTGAAGGGTGTCGAAATTCGTCATTAAAGTTCATTTCCCAGTTCCTGCTCCCAAAGAGGTAACCTCCTCATCACGTCTTTTTTTTTTTACGGCTACATATTCTATATTGGATTTTGTTAAAAGCATATAATATTTTGGAATCGTTGTCTACTGTAGTATTGTCGTATCCGTTTATATATATATATATATATATATATATATATGGAACTCGAAGGTTGTTTTGTTATGTTATTGTACTGACGTATCTTGTATATATACCTATATATATATATATATATATATATATATATATATATATATATATATATATATATATATATATATATATATATATATATATATATATATATATATATATATATATATATATATATATATATAGCTTGAGGGTGGTTTGGTTATAATGTTGTGTTGTAGTATCTATGTATCTAAATATATGTCATGCATTTTGTTAAAATCATAAGAAAACTACATGCCTTCTATGTGTTTGATGAAATGTCTCCTATGAATTTTGAACATTGTAGTTAATTTGTTCACCCCTGGATATTTTAATTTCTTGTTGTATGTCGTTTGGAATGAAGATGGAGTGTTATTTTGTTAAAATCATGAGTAAACAACACGCCCTCCATGTGTTCGATAAAATGCCTCTTTCGAATTTTTGAATGTTATGGTTGATTTGTCTATCTTTGGGTATTTTAATCTCCTATACATGTTGTTGGGGAATGAATGAGGGTGTTCTTTTTTGTTAAAATCATGATTTAATGGTATGCCTTCCACGTGTTCGTTGAAACGCCCCTTTGAATTTCGAATATAATAAGGTGGTGGTAAAGATGCAAGTTAATGGGTTTATATGCTTGTTTAGTTTCAAATTGATGAGTTTTATATATTGAATTTTATTAGTTTTGAATTATGGGTGGATATCTTGATTTTTGGTTTCAAGTTATTGAGTTGTGAATTTGAATAATTTTTGGGATCCCTAATCCATATTTCTTTTATTTCCTACGCATTTGTCCGAGTCTTTCGGGACACCCACCTTGCATTTCTCGGGGTTGCGAAGGCTTAAGCAGGTCTTAGGGAGATGATCTCAAATTTTCAGAGGCTGGAGACGACTGTATATACAGTCATTGTATATCACAGAAAATAAAGGGGCTGGATGGCCCAAGGCAAAATTGCAGCAGCCCAATTAGGTGGAAAATGAGCCCAAAGACCCTTTGGATAGTAGCAGCCATTTTTGAGTCGTACTTGGGCCTGCCAAAGCCCAATTTCACTTTATCCTCTTGTTTATTTTATATATGTTTGTTTGTGATAATTGTTGTTTGGTTTTAACACTAACTTTAATTTAATTTTATTTTATATGTTTTAATCTAATTAAATTTCCCCAAAGTTAGCCATTTATGTTATTCTTACATCTTTGAATTTTGGTGTCAAAAATCTTTTTTTAGAAAAAATAGATTTCATAGATTATCTTCAAAATACTCCAAATATTTTCTTTAAAATAATTTATGAACACTTAGATATTTTAGGGGATCTTCAAAATTATAGTCATCTAGCCTATTTCACCAACTTCTTTAATTTAATAAAATTTGGTTAGATTTTAATATTATTTTTTCTTGATTATTTTTTAAGTAGTTCACCTAAATTAATATTAATTGAATGAAATGTGATTAAGATTTTAAATGTTCTATTTTCCTAATCTTTAAATATTTACTTAAACTTTTTTTCTATTGAACGATATAAATTAATATTTTTAAAGTTAGTTAAAATTATTTAATCGTCGGATAACCGCGTGTTAGCGGCTATTTCGAGTCTGTAAAACCTTCTCGAAATGGAAATGTGAACCCGAACTCTTTTCTTTGGATTTTAAAAGATTTTTTCTGTTTGAGTCTTTTAAAATAATTTAATTGGTTTTCTTAATTTTTCCTAAAAAAATTAAGTGGCGACTCTAAATTTTGAAGATTCGATTTTACTTGAATTAATTAAGTAACAAATCGAATTTTCGAAACTCAAAGTCAATTTTCAATACAACATATACCCAATAAATATGGATTTTAAAAACTTCTCATTAATAAACAAATGATTTTTTTTTAAAATTTATAAAGTTAAGAATTAAAAAGTTAAATTTTTTATAAGAGAATTTATCTTTATTGTTTCTAAAAAAATTTATATCCATGTAAATAGAAGTTTGTACAACTTTCTATTGAACTCCTACTAATTACTCTGACATTGAAACTATTTTTACTTTTTCAAATTAAAATTTTATTCTAACGATTAATTACATTTAGTTATTATTTTTAAATTATAAAACTGAATGAAAAACAAATTAAAATTAAAAAAAAATGAATTTTAAAATTGATTGCCAAAAAAATTAAATAATAAATATGTTGTTTAAAAAAATGAATACATCTTATATCCCTATTTAACACGTTGAAAAGAATTAATTATGAAATACTTACAAATTAATATTTTTTTTTAAAACTGCTAATTTTGAAAAATACAAGTATTTTAAAACTTATTGCCGAAAAAATTTAAATAATAAATGTTATGTTTTAAATAAATGCATCCAACTATTTTCCCTAGACAAGTTTATCTTTAATATTAATTTTAATAATCAACGTGTATCCAATTAAATAGGAGTTTTACAACTTCCATAGCACTTCTAATTATAAATAAACTTAAAAAGTTTTAAGTTAAAAATAATTCCTTAAAAAAATACATACTAAATAAATTGTTACGTTTAAGACATAAATTAATTTTGTAAGTATCCAAGTAACTATTTCTTATTTGTTTTAATTTTTTCACATTAAATTTTTGATTTGATAGTAAATTAGATAACTTTGTTATTGCTTTTAAATTAAAAAAAAAACTGAAAGATAAACAAATTAAAATTAAAAATATTAAGTGAAACAAATATATGAATACATCTTTTTCCCCACTTTTACATGTTACTAGGAATTAATTATGAATTCATCTTTTTAAAAATAAGGATATGTCCAAGTAAATAGAAGTTTTAAAACTTCCCATAATAGTCCTACTAGCCATGAATTATGGAACTACAATAAATTTATTGGTTTTAATTTTATTTTTTATTTAAATTTACCATCAAAAAATTTAAATTACTATTACTACACTAACTTAAAAGACCAACCATTAATGCTTAAATAAAACAAATTGAATGTTTAAATTAATACATAAACCAAACAACCCTTTGACCTTAAATATCTCAATAAATTAGCCACATTAATTTTTGATAAATGATCTCCATCCATTACTATTATCTTTTATTCCTAATTATATGTAAATCTTTTAAAATTTAAACACAAGCAATCACTTTCACCATTATACATTTTCATTAAAATTTAATACCTTGGATAAGATTACAAATTAAAAGTAAAACTTTTCACTTCTACATGCTGATAATTTATGCTTACAGATTTTTTTTCAACGTATATTTTATATTTTTTAATATAAAAGTTTGTTTATGTTTTGTTAAATTATAATAATGGTAAAAATATAGAATGATTCTCTTTTTGAGATATTTTTTAGTTTTTGAAAAATGGTCTTTTTTAGATTGATGAAGAGTAACCACAGGAATATTTTTTTCGTTATATTTTACCTTGAAAATTATTTTGTACAATTCATCTTCTATAAATTATTATAACATGAAAGATAAAATTCTCTTTATTCATTTGATGTTTTACAAATAAATACTTATATTTTTTAATTTATACTTACTAAAAAAATCATATGAAACTATTCATTTGTATATTAAGTATTCTTCAGTATAGTTATTTTTAACTTTTCTCTTTGTTAGTTTAGTAGTGTATATATATATATATATATATATATATATAGTGACCTTTGATTCCTTAGAAAGACTTAATTTACATTTGCAATAATGAGATGTTGCAAAACATTAATAAATTAATATTGTGATCAATGTAAAATATATTAGTTAATTGTTATTTCAAGTGTACAAGCAAAAGAGAGAGATGGCTAAGCATAAGAATTTACATTGTTAGTTATTTTATTCTTTTGTTAAATAATTATGCATATATTATTTTGACTTTATAGAAGCAATGATAATATGTCAAACTATATCAGGATAGAATATATCAAATTATTCATTACAATGTTCGAGTTTTTGATGGACTTTTTTTAATTTAAAAATATCCGCGCAACGCGCGGCACACATACTAGTATTATTAAAAGGAGAGGACAAAGCCACCATATTAAGCCAAATGGCAGCCTATAAATAAGCCAAGTGGCATCTTAGGAAAAAACAAATAGTTAGATTAGTTATTAGTTAATTTAAATAATAAATTCAATTATAAAAACAACATATATAAATATAAAATATTTTCTACAACTACATTAAATTCAATTATATAAACAAAATATATAAATATATAAAAAAAATTTACAATTAAATCAAATTCAATTATAAAAAAATATATATAAATATAAAATATTTTCTACAATTAAATTAAAATAACTTTAAAAATCTATATTTAACTAACTTTAAACAAGTATTAAATCAATATATTAACTAACTTTAAATAAGTATTTTTAAGCAATAATCAAAATCTTAAAAAGAACAAATCAATTTTTTAAAATTGATGTGAAACCTTAACTAAAACATTATTATATATTAATTGATATTAGTATTAATTATTAAATATACATATTTAAAACTACTGAAAATTTCATTTAACGGATTACACATTATATATATTTTTTTAGGCCTTTAGTCTAATATTTTGCCATAATACCCATGTAACACCCCAATTTTTTTTTAACTAAGATTGAGCCATACTTCATATGATAGGATCAATTCCTAAGTATTTAAAGTATATTAGATGTGATTTAGAGTTATAATTGATCTTTTACAGCAAGCCAAGTCCAAAGAATTGCTAGCGACTAAGTTTTCATATGAGTTGATGGAAGGGTCAACTTCAAATGATCATATCTCCTAAAGTATAATGAGTTAGGTGACCCATAATATATCAAATTAAAGATCTTTGAATTATCTTCCAACGCATCTTATTTCGCATTAACCAGAGTTCGGATTAGAGAGTTATGACCATTTTACTGGAGACCTGCAAAGCTATCTGAAGGTCCGCAACGCGGACCTATCGCGAACCCTTTCTGGATAAGCTAAGCGACGTTTCTTTATTTTATTTTGAGGGTACTTTTACCCTAAAGCCTTTGGGGGTCTATTTAAGGTCCCAAAACGCATAATACGTCAGTTTCATGAGTCAAAACCCTCTCTTTCACTTCTAAACATAAAACGCTCAAGAATCATCGAGAAAGTCATCAAGTTAGGATTAACTTTCAAGATTGTTCATCAAGGTGAGTTAATCTTCATAAGCTTTAAGCTAATTTCTCTATCTATTTATGAATCCCTAATAGAATCTTAAATCCTAACCTAGGGCTTCAAGAAACGAATTCAAGAATCTCAAGAAAGGATTCCTTGATTCTTCTTTGTCAAAAATTAGGGTTCTTCATCAAGAACTCTAAGGATTCTAAGACAAGAAGTCAAGAATCAAAAAGAGGTTCTTCAAACGATGTTTTTCCAAGTTCTTCCATTCTAAAAGAACTATCGAGGTTGAGGATTTTCTCCAAGAAACGAGTATTCATCAAATTTTGATTGTAATATCAAATTTTCAGGCATATAAGGCTAAACTAAAAGCATGAGTTTGTTCTCTCATGTGCCCATAGAGGTCAAAGATGAGTTGATGGTTGAAGAGTATATGTGCATGAATACTTGAGAGTTTTACATTGAAAAATTGATTTAAAATTACATGTTTTTCTATGTTGATGATCATCATACTACTTGTTTTCTTGAAGTTAACATTTTTTTCATGAGATTTTGCATAACCTTACATGATTATTTGAAAAACATGCATAATGAACTTAGGGGATGAGTCTAGAGCCTTGATGATGATGATGTTGTGATGTTGTGATTTTGTTTCACATTTGATGAGAGTCTTGATGATGATGTTGATGAGAATGATGTTTTATGATGTCTTAAAATTGGAAGTTTAATTTCTAAAAGAGTATCTTGAGTCCATGATGTTGATGTTGATGTTATGAATTGAGGTACTATGTCCCTCTGGGACCGATGTTGATGTTGAGGTTTTATAATATGTCCCCATAGGACTGATGTTGATGTTGAGGTTTTATACTATGTCCCTCTAGGACCGATGTTGATGTTGAGGTATTATATCATGTCCTTATGTGACTGATGATGATGTATTATGTCCCTATGGGACTGATGATGATGATGTTTTATGAGCATGTCGAGTTCTGGGAGGAGTATTGAGCACCGAAATGGGTAGAGAGTGAGTCCCACTCAAACCCATTAACTACGTGGCCCGCGTAGGAAGAGAGGATTGAACCGCAATGCGGATGGCTCCTATCTTGTACCAAAAGGGGACTGATATTTGATGTTTTCTTGTGGATCCATTGATGTGATGTCCTTTACCCCGGGCAGGATATTGGATGGATGTGGCAACAGCATCGCTTCGTTGTATCATCACTGGCTCATAAGTGATGGTTGTCGGTTAGAGAAACTCCAAGTTAGATTCCATTTTTATAGAACTCTGATGTTGATGTTGATGTTGATGTGATGTTTTGAGTCGAGTTCCCTGAGTTGAGTTGAGGTCGATGTTCCCTGAGTTGAGTTTATGTCGATGTTCCCTGAGCTGAGTTGATGTTGATGTTCCTTGAGTTGAGTTGAGTCGAGTTTCCTTGAGTCGAGTTGAGTCGAGTTGAGTTGAGTCGAGTCGAGTTGAATCGAGTCGAGTTGAGTCTCCTTGAGGTGAGTCTGATGTATTGATGATATATTGATGAGATGTTGATGGGTCATTGTCTACTCTTTATTCTTTCTTTAGATAGACATTTGACAAATTGATGGAGTATGATGTTGAGTTGATGTTATTCCTATATTATTCTACTTGTTTCTGTTTCACTCAGCTATTTTACATACCAGTACATTCCAAGTACTGATGTCCCCTTCTGGGACTGCATCGTTTTATGATGCAGAGGCAGGTATTAGAGATCAGTGACAGGCGCTTCGTTGAGGATCTATTCGCATTCAGCTGATTGGTGAGACCTCCTTGTTTTCGGAGGATTTCCATATTATTATCATCTAGCTTGAGTAGTACTTTATTTTCCATGAGTTGGGTAACCATGGTGTAACACCCCAATTTTTTTCTAAGCTAAGACCGAGTCATCCTTCATATGATATAAGATTTAATTGATGATTCTTAATTGAGCATAGATGTTAAAGTTAATTTCCTAGAGTGAGAATAAAATTGGAGTTGATAAATGATCTTTTACATCAAGTCGAGTCCAAAGAATTTCTACCGACTAAGTTTTTGTGTGAGTTGATAGAAGGGTCAACTTCAAATGACCATATCTCTTAAAGTATAATGAGTTACGTGACCCATAATATACCAAATTAAAGATCTTTGAATTAGCTTTCCAACGCATCTTATTTTGCCTTAATCAGAGTTTGGAGTAGAGAGTTATGACCATTTTACTGAAGACCTGCAGAGCTGTCTGAGATCCGCGACCGCTCCGCGTCGCGGACATATCGCGGACCCTCTCTGGATAAGCTAAACGAGGTCCTTTTATTTTATTTTGAGGGTACTTTTATCCTAAACCCTTTGGGGGTCTATTTAAGGTCTAAAAACGCATAAAATGTCAGTTTTCATAATTAAAACCCTCTCCTTCAATCCTAAACATAATTGCTCAAGAATCATCAAGAAAATCATCAAGTTAAGGATAGCTTCCAAGATTCATCATCTAGGTAAGCTACTATTCATGAATTTCAATCTATCCAATTCAAATTTCTTCATTTATTCATGAATCCCTAATAGAATCTCAAATCATAACCTAGGGTTTCAAGAAAACGAATTCAAGAATCCTAAGAGAGGATTCATTGATTCTTCTTTTTCAAGAATTAGGGTTCTTCATCAAGAACTCTAAAGATTCTAAGTGAAGAATCCAAGAATCAAAGATGATCCCTTCAAGCAATGTCTTTCCAAGCTCTTCCACTCTAAAAGAACTACCAAGATCGAGGATTTTCTCCAAGAAACGAGTATTCATCAAGTTTTGATTTGTAATATCAAATTTCCAGGTATGTAAGGCTAAACTAAAACATGGGATTGTTCTCTCATGTGCCCCATAGAGGTCATAGTTGAATTGATGATTGAAGAGTCTACATGCATGATTTCTTTGATGGACTTTCTTGAAAATTATATTTGAAATTTCATGTTTTCTATGTTGATGATCATCATACTATTTGTTTTCTTAAATTGAATACTTTCATGGAATTTGCATAACCCTTCATGACTAATTTGCAAAGCATGCACATTGCACTTGAGACTTGAGTCTAGAGCCTTGAATTGAGATTGTTGATTGTAATGATGAGTTGATGGAATCTTGATGACTAATTTGAAAATGCATGCGTAATGCACTTGAGACTTGAGTCTAGAGCCTTGAGCTGAGATTGTTGATTGTGATGATGAGTTGATGAAATTTTGATTGTTTTATGAGTTTCCATAAATGAACTCTACCGATGTGTTTATTCACTTGTTTCCTAATGATTGTTATACAATCTTGAGTCATTGATGAGATGTTGATGATAGGGTTAAAGTCCCTATGAGATATTGATAATAGGGTTAAAATCCCTATGAGATGTTTGATGATAGGGTGAAAGTCCCTATGAGATAATTGATGAAAGGGCCAAGGTCCCGGTGAAATATCAGTCGTGGACGGGGAGTGGGTCCCTATGAGACTGGCAGTCGTTGACGGGGAGTGAATCCCTATGAGACTGGTTGAGGTTGATTTTATGAGCACTGAGTCGGGAGGAGTATCGAGCACCGAAATGAGCAGGAGTGAGTCCCACTCGAACTCATTAACTACGTCGCCAAACGTAGGAGAGGCTTAAACCATCACATACATATATATGGTTTCCCTCAAGGTTTAACAGTCCCTGAAAGCAATAGAGGATCTGTTCGGTTTGATTCCATGTCGGGTATATTGATATGGGATCCAGTGTTCCTTACCTGGCAAGTTTGGGACCACTGTGGCAACATCAGGGTGATTGTTGTACATTCACTGGCTCATAAGTGAGTGTTGTCGGTTAAGAGAAACTCCTGGGAAAATTCTTACCGTACTCCGAGTCTAGATGAGATGAGAGGGGGTGAGCTCCTCTGGGTTGAGTCTTGAGATGAGATGAGAGGGGGTGAGCTCCTCTGAGATGATCCATGAGATGAGTTGAGACTAATGATGAGTCTGAGTTAATGATGTGTCACTTGTCTACTCTTTATTCTTTCATAGATAGACAATTGACTGTTTTGATGTGATTATGATATTTATTTTGAGTTGATGTTGTTTTCCATATTATTCTACCTGTTTCGGTTTCATTCAGCTATTTTACATACCAGTACATTCCAAGTACTGACGTCCACTCTGGACTGCATCGTTTTATGATGTAGAGGCAGGTACTAGAGATCATCGACATGCGCTCCGTTGAAGATCTGAGATTCGAAGCTGATTTGGTGAGCCTCCCCTACTCCGGAGGATCCACTACTTTTATTTCATCATGCTTTAGAGTTAGATTGGATTATTACTTTTATTTTTATTTGGGTAGCCATGGATTTGTCATTGGCACCACATAATTAGTAATAGAGGCTTCATAGACGATGGTCGAGTGTTGATGTTGAGATTGTGAGCTAGTTCTTTCTACTAGCCTTCGTTGTATTATATATATTCTTTTGAGACTTTAGATGAGATATGTCCATTACATACTTATATTTTCCGCTGTTCAGTAGAGTTTATTTGATTGAATGATGTGTTAAGGCTAAGTGGTTCGCTTGGGGACTAGCAATAGTCTCTGAGTGCCGGCCACGCCAAGGGTACCCTCCCGGGGCGTGACACATGGCCTGTCATGGTACTATCTAGATGTTTGAGTTAGAGGCTTCATAGATACTGAGTAGAGGATGTGATGTATTGTTTTTTTTTCCAACTATTCTTTGTTGGAAATTAACATTTTGTATAAAGACTTGATTATTTTAATTATATTAAAGTCTTTTTCTTGAGGATGTTTCTTCCGCTGTTGAGTATGATGTGACGATGAGTCCAAGTGGTTCGCTTAGGGACTAGCAATAGTCTCTGAGTGCCGGCCACGCCTAGGGTACCCTCCCGGGGCGTGACAACCCAATTACTAAATAATATACAATACTCACATGCTAAATAGTAAACATTTTGAAAATAAAGAAATATTATTATTACATATTTAAAATATCATATTTCATAAAATCTTAGTACAATTTTTAATTATAAGTCAATTTAATAATTTTAATCTAAATCAAAACATAAAACAATATTATGAATATATTTACTTTCTATAACTATATTTTATATTTTATATCTATCTATATATAATAGGAGAAGCTAAAAGTACCACATGTGAGCACTACAAAAAAAAAAATTTAAATATTATATTTTGTTCATTTTTAATTTTTTTTTAAAGTACGTTATTTTCCTTTTTTTCCAAAGTTACCGTACTTTTAGTACTAATTTTAGTAATAATTATTTAAAACTTATTTAACTATTTCCCCATAACTTCTCCTTATTTATAGCAAAAAAAAATACACATTTTTTCATTATTTTTATTAAATTTAAAACTGTAATAAGCCCGTAATTCTCAGCTACTTTTTTACATCATATTTTTTAATTAGTTGCTTATATTAATTGTTTACATTTTGAATTCACAGTTTTAAAAGTGGTTATAACTACTCCTGTTTTATCTCACTTATCTTAATTATTATATGAGTTTTCAAATTTAATATACCTTATTACATTGTACATCTTCTGGCTTCACTAATTTATTGTCTTTCATGAATATGCTTATTTCCCTTACTTTGCTTTTGCAGATTTATTTTTAAGGATTGTTTTACGTTCATTACGCAGTTTGTCGAATTCCTTTGTAAGTACACTTAGCTTTTTTTAAAACTCACTTTGAATTTATTTGGATGATTTTATTTTTTTCTTTGTTGTTTATTTACGTAATTCATGGACAAATCTTAATTTTTACAACGTCTTTCTCTTAGATTGCGATAATATGAAGAAAAAAAAATTGACTTTGTAATATTCTTTTTTCATGTAATGTTAATTCCTAACAATTTTTTTTCTCATCATCCTTCTGAAGGTGTACCTTTGGCGAGAGGAAGATTAAATGCCAAAAGCATTTACTTTATCAAACCTCTTTTTTCTTTATCTTTCTTCATAAATTTTGTAATTTTGTTTTATAATTTTTGTTTGTGTCAATTACTTGACGAATTAGCTGCACGATGTTATAAATTTAGCATCGACCTTTCTTCTCAAAAGTATTTTAAGGAAATTCACTTCCTTTTTGTGAAGAAATTACTGCTGCAAAAAAAGTCAAAGAAATCTTTAGACTCCTACAAAGGTATTATAGTCAAAATTTAATCATTACTGCATAAATCTTTTAGTATTAATTTATACACTACTCTTTCTTATTTATAAAAAATAACAATAATCGATATTCTCAAACTAATTTAAATTTTAAAATTTTCAAATCTTGCTATATATCTGATATTATTTAATTTGAGAAGTTAAAGCCTTCGTTAAGCTAAGTAGCACCCAAAGAATAATCTGCTTATTATATTAGCACAAAGAATATTTAATACACAATTGTTACACTATATTTTTACTGTTTTTTCAAAAATACTAAATTTAAAGTTGATTGTCACTAAATAAAAAGCTATACCTTTTTAAATTTAAATATTGATTTTTCATAATGAAAATCTATTTCTATATTTATAGTTATATATGATGGGAGTGGTAAGAAAAAATCACGTGTCTGCACCACAAAAAAATAATATGTGACGCCCGGTAAAATTACCAAAATACCCCTGGAGTGCGGGTATGCGCGTAACGCATCTTCCGATGCTCGTATGGCGAATCCGAGGCCGGATTCGTGATCAGCATGGAAAATGGAGTGAGGAAATGGTCTCGGTCGAATTTTAGAGCGACCCGATCGAAAGATAAATTTTCGGATCAAGTCACAAAACAGTGGCTGTCCGCGACGGAGGCGCGTCGCGGACCTGACGCGGAGTGACACTTGGATGTTATCCAAAATTTTCGACGGGATGGAGAGAACTCGTACAAAAGCACTTTTTCCGAAATTACACAGTACGCGATAGGTCCGCGTCGCGGACCGTGTGTTTTCCGAACTGGAAATTTCTAATTTATTTCGAGGGGCATTCCGGTCAATCCCTAACCCCTCCTAAACACTAATACACGGCTAGTGAGGTCGTTCCTATACGAAAAGAGCCTAACAAAACCTATTCTAAGTCCTATTCTAAATTCTAACAAGGCTAGGGCTTGAGGAGAGGAGAGAAAGGCTTGGGTGAGGAATACGAGAAGAGAATCCTCGACATCACCCGGTTGAACAGTGCATCACAGGTATGTAAGGCTAAACAAAAACATGGGATTGTTCTCTCATGTGCCCCATAGAGGTCATAGTTGAATTGATGATTGAAGAGTCTACATGCATGATTTCTTTGATGGATTTTCTTGAAAATTATGTTTGAAACTACATGTTCTCTATGTTGATGATCATCATACTATTTGTTTTCTTAAATTGAATACTTTCATGGAATTTGCATAACCCTTCATGACTAATTTCCAAAGCATGTACATTGCACTTGAGACTTGAGTCTAGAGCCTTGAATTGAGATTGTTGGTTGTAATGATGAGTTGATGGAATCTTGATTGTTGTATGAGTCTCTATAAATGAACTCTACCGGTGTGTTTATTCACTTGCTTCCTAATGACTGTTATATAATTTTGGGTCATTGAGAAGGTGTTAATGATAGGGTTAAGGTCCCTATGAGATATTGATGATAGGGTGAAAGTCCCTATGAGATAATTGATGAAAGGGGCCAAGGTCCCGGTGAATTATCAGTCGTGGACGGGGAGTGGGTCCCTATGAGACTGGCAGTCGTGGACGGGGAGAGAATCCCTATGAGACTGGTTGAGGTTGATTTTATGAGCACTGAGTCGGGAGGAGTATCGAGCACCGAAATGAGCAGGAGTGAGTCCCACTCGAACTCATTAACTACGTCGCCAAACGTAGGAGAGGCTTAAACCATCACATACATTCATATGGTTTCCCTCGAGGTTTAACAGTCCCTGAAAGCAATAGAGGATCTGTTCAGTTTGATTCCATGTCGGGTATATTGATATGGGATCCAGTGTTCCTTACCTGGCAAGTTTGGGACCACTGTGGCAACATCAGGGTGATTGTTGTACATTCACTGGCTCATAAGTGAGTGTTGTCGGTTATGAGAAACTCCCGGGAAAATTCGTACTTTACTCTGAGTCTAGATGAGATGTGATGAGAGGGGGTGAACTCCTCTGAGATGATCCCTGAGATGAGCTGAGACTAATGATGAGTCTGAGATATTGATGTGTCACTTGTCTACGCTTTACTCTTTCATAGATAGACAAGCTGACGGTTTGATGTGATTATGATGTTTACCTTGACTTGATGTTGTTTTCCATATTTTCTACCGGTTTCTGTTTCATTCAGCTATTTTACATACCAGTACATTCCAAGTACTGACGTCCACTCTGGACTGCATCGTTTTATGATGTAGAGGCAGGTACTAGAGATCATCAACAGGCGCTCCGTTGAAGATCAGAGAATCCGAAGTTGATTTGGTGAGCCTCCCGTACTCCGGAGGAACCGTTATATTATTTCATCATGCTTTAGAGTTAGGATTGGAATATTATCTTATTTTGTTTTTGGGTAGCCATGGGTCTGTCATTGGCACCACATGATTTAGTGATAGAGGCTTCATAGATTGGTGTCGAGCATTGTTATTGAATTTGTGAGCTAGTTCTTTCTACTAGCCTTCGTTATTTTACTTTAGATGAACTGCATCCACTGCTGGCATATACTTTCCGCTGATCCGTAGAGTTTATTTGATTGAATGAAGTGATGAGGCTAAGTGGTTCGCTTGGGGACTAGCAATAGTCCCTGAGTGCCGGCCACGCCAAGGGTACCCTCCCGGGGCGTGACAAACTTGGTATCAGAGCACAGAGTTCAAGTGTCCTAGGGAGTCTATGAAGCCGTGTCTAGTAGAGTCTTGTTTATGGGTGTGTTGTCGACCACACTTCATAAACAGGAGGCTATGGGACATTAGGAATGGTTACACTTCTTTCTTACTCTAAATCGTGCGATGGAGTTGAACTCTATGAAAACTATCCTCTAACTCGTGCGTTACACGTGCAGAATCGATAACATGCCTCCCAGAAGAGCTGTCAGAGGAAGGGGACGTCCTGCCAGGCGAGCTGTTAACCCACCTGAGCCCCAAGTACCCGAGGGGCCCGTGGATCCAGCTGTCCCTGTTGGGCAACCTCCTCAAGCTGAGATCTCGAATGCTGAGCTACGCCAAGCTATTCAAACTTTGGCCCAGGCTGTTGCAGCACCTGCTGTGAGGCAAGGTGCGGGTGGGACAGACTCTCATGGCACCTCTAGAGTCCGAGAATTTCTGAGGATGAACCCGCCCGAGTTCACGGGGTCGACATCTACTGAAGACCCCGAGAACTATATAGAGGAACTTGGGAAGGTGTTCCAAGTGATGCACGTGGCTGATGTTGATAAAGTTGAGTTGGCTGCCTATCAACTCAAAGGGGTGGCCAGGCTGTGGTTCGACCAATGGAAGAGGGGCCGAGTGGGTGATGATTCGTGTGTGACCTGGGCAGTGTTTGAGGATGCCTTCTTGGG
The DNA here is from genome assembly GCA_029948455.1 of Solanum rostratum. Classification (NCBI taxonomy): domain Eukaryota; kingdom Viridiplantae; phylum Streptophyta; class Magnoliopsida; order Solanales; family Solanaceae; genus Solanum; species Solanum rostratum. The sequence continues at coordinate 9,175,518 of CM057055.1, read as the reverse complement.
ACGCTTCTTCCCAAGGGAGAAAAGAGAGGCCAAGGTGAGGGAGTTTCTGAATCTAAAACAGGGCTCCATGACCGTGCAGGAGTATGGCCTGAAGTTCACACAGCTATCTCGCTATGCTCCAGATATGATTGCCGACATGAGGGGGAGAATGGGAATGTATGTCGATGGGTTGAATAGAGGGCCCAAAAGGGATGGCAGAGGGGCAATGCTGGTGAGTGATATGGACATTGGGCGATTGATGACATTTGTGCAGCAAGCTGACGAAGAAAGACAACAGGACAGGGAAGAGTTCAAGCGCAAGAGAGCTAAGACATCCAGCCACGAAGGTGGAAGGAGGGGTAATGGGAATCGATTTCCAGCACCCTCAGCTGCTAGCGCACCTGTGCCTAAAGGCACGTATGATCAGAGGTTCCGGAATACGGGGAACCATGGACCTCAGTCCCAAGCTAGTGTGGCTCAAGGTTCCCAGAGTAGACCACAGTGTGATAACTGTGGGAAGGCGCATTGGGGGAGATGTCGTGATAAGAATGACGCATGCTTCGGGTGTGGCCAAGTAGGCCACTACAAGAAGGATTGTCCAAAACGGGCTAGCCAGGCTCAGTCCGCGGCGTCGGCCCCACCGGTTAGAGGGAACCCAAGGGCCACTACGTCAGGTGCAGGCGGGGCCACAAACCGCTTGTATAATATGGGGAGTCGCCAAGATCAGGAGAATTCTCCAGATGTCGTGACGGGTATGATCCGAGTCTTTACTCTTGATTGTTATGTTTTGATGGACCCTGGTGCCACACTGTCATTTGTAACTCCCTATGTGGCCAGTAAATTTGATAAAACCCCCGAGAGTCTTCTCGAACCCTTTGATGTTTCTACCCCAGTGGGTGAGTCGATTCGAGCTGAAAGAGTCTATAGAGCTTGTGTAGTGTCTATCCATCATAGGGACACCATTGTTGATTTGATCGAGTTAAAAATGGTTGACTTTGATTTGATCCTCGGCATGGATTGGCTTCACGCCTGTTATGCCTCTGTGGATTGTGGATCCCGAACGGTTCAGTTCCAATTTCCAAATGAACCAGTTCTAGAGTGGAAGGGTGACTCAGTGACACCTAGGGGGAGGTTTATCTCATATCTTAAAGCTCGGAAGTTAATTTCCAAAGGCTGTATCTATCACTTGGTGAGAGTGAAATCTGATGATGTTGAGTCCCCAACTCTTGAGTCAGTTCCGATTGTCAACGAGTTTCCAGAAGTCTTTCCTGATGGTCTGCCCGGAGTCCCTCCTGATAGGGAGATTGACTTCGGGATTGACATTCTTCCTGATACCCACCCCATTTCGATTCCACCTTACAGGATGGCCCCCGCTGAGTTGAAAGAATTGAAAGAGCAACTAAAAGATTTGCTAGAGAAGGGCTTCATTAGGCCAAGTGTTTCACCATGGGGTGCTCCTGTCCTATTCGTGCGAAAGAAAGATGGGTCTCTCAGAATGTGTGTTGATTATAGGCAACTGAACAAGGTCACGGTGAAGAACAAATATCCTCTCCCAAGGATAGATGATTTGTTTGACCAACTTCAGGGCGCCTCTTGTTTCTCTAAGATAGACCTAAGATCTGGCTACCATCAGCTGAAGGTGAGAGAGTGCGACATTCCAAAGACAGCCTTTAGGACTAGATATGGCCATTTTGAATTCCTGGTCATGTCCTTTGGGTTGACGAATGCACCTGCCGCCTTTATGGACTTGATGAACAGGGTGTTCAAACCGTATCTTGACTTGTTTGTGATTGTATTCATCGATGATATTCTGATATATTCAAGGAGTGAGGAGGAGCATGCTGATCACCTCAGAGTTGTCCTCCAAACTCTTAGGGACCATGAGTTGTATGCAAAGTTTTCAAAGTGTGAGTTCTGGCTTAAGTCAGCAGCCTTTCTGGGCCATGTTGTTTCCGGTGATGGTATTCAGGTGGACGCCCAGAAGATTGAAGCGGTTAAGAACTGGCCACGACCGACCACCCCGACCGATATTAGAAGTTTCTTGGGGTTGGCGGGCTACTACCGCAGGTTTGTAGAAGGATTTTCTTCCTTATCCGCACCATTGACCAAGTTGACCCAGAAAAAGGTCAAGTTTCAGTGGTCCGAGGAATGTGAGAAGAGTTTCCAGGAATTGAAAACGAGATTGACTACTGCACCAGTCTTAACTTTACCCGAGGGAAACGAGGACTTTGTGATTTATTGTGATGCCTCAAGGGTCGGACTGGGATGTGTACTAATGCAAAGGGGGAAGGTGATAGCCTATGCCTCCAGGCAACTCAAGGTCCATGAAAGGAATTACCCAACCCATGACCTCGAGTTGGCAGCGGTAGTGTTCGCACTTAAGATCTGGCGTCACTACTTGTATGGGGTGCACGTGGATGTATTCACAGACCACAAGAGCTTGCAGTATGTTTTCAGTCAGAAGGAGCTTAACTTGCGACAGAGGAGATGGTTGGAATTGCTTAAGGATTACGACATGAGCATTCACTATCATCCAGGTAAAGCTAACGTTGTTGCTGATGCTCTTAGCAGGTTATCAATGGGTAGCACAGCCCATGTGGAGGAAGGAAAGAGGGAATTAGCCAAGGACGTACACCGGTTGGCTCGATTAGGGGTTCGACTTGGGGAGAACAATGAAGGAGGAGTTAATGTGGAGAACGGGTCTGCTTCCTCGCTAGTGATAGAAGTGAAAGAAAAGCAAGACCAAGACCCAGTTATACTCCAATTGAAGGAGGATGTCCACAATCAGAAGGTGACGGTCTTCTCCAAAGGGGGAGATGGTGTACTGAGATATCAAAGTCGATTGTGTGTTCCAAATGTTGATGGCATACGGGACAGAATTATGGCAGAAGCTCATAACACTAAATATTCCATTCACCCTGGCTCCACCAAAATGTACCACGACTTAAGGGAAATCTATTGGTGGAATGGGATGAAGAGGGATGTTGCAGAGTTTGTCTCAAAATGCCCAAATTGCCAACAAGTGAAGGTTGAGCATCAAAGGCCATGTGGATTGGCTCAGAACTTTGAAATTCCGGAGTGGAAATGGGAGATGATCAACATGGACTTTATCACTGGCCTGCCGAAATCTCGAAAGCAACATGATTCGATATGGGTGATCGTGGATAGGATGACAAAGTCGGCTCACTTCTTGGCAGTAAAGACAACAAATACTGCGGAAGAGTATGCCAGATTGTACGTCCAGGAGATTGTGAGGTTGCATGGGGTTCCTTTGGCTATTATATCAGACAGAGGGGCTCAATTTACCTCCCAGTTCTGGAGATCGTTTCAGAAAGGTTTGGGTACTAAGGTGAATCTGAGTACAGCTTTTCACCCGCAGACGGATGGTCAGGCAGAGCGTACGATTCAAACACTCGAGGATATGTTGAGAGCTTGTGTACTTGACTTCAAAGGAAATTGGGATGATCATCTACCCTTGATCGAATTCGCATATAACAATAGTTATCATGCGAGCATTCAGATGGCTCCTTATGAGGCCCTGTACGGAAGAAGATGTAGATCGCCGATTGGGTGGTTTGAGGTTGGAGAAGCAGGGCTGATTGGACCTGACCTTGTTCATCAGTCGATGGAAAAAGTCAAGATCATTAGAGAGAGGCTAAAGACTGCCCAGAGTCGCCAAAAATCCTACACCGACGTAAGGAGAAGGGACTTAGAGTTTGAGATAAATGATTGGGTGTATTTGAAGGTATCACCTATGAAGGGTGTCCTAAGGTTTGGGAAGAAGGGAAAGTTGAGTCCACGTTATGTTGGACCCTATCAAATCGTAAGGAGAATTGGGAAGGTGGCCTACGAGCTAGAGTTGCCTTCCGAGCTAGATGGGGTACACCCGGTGTTCCATGTGTCTATGCTAAAGAAATGCTTGGGAAACCCGGCATTGGTGATCCCTGTTGATAGAATTGAGGTGAAGGATAACCTATCTTACGAAGAGGTTCCGGTTCAAATTCTTGATCGTCAGATTCGTAAACTAAGGAACAAAGAAATAGCCTCAGTCAAAGTCCTGTGGAGGAATCAATTCGTTGAAGAAGCCACATGGGAAGCTGAGGAGGAGATGAAAACAAAGTATCCGCACCTATTCGTGCCAATTGATGGTGAAAGCACTGAAGGTAACTCCTTGCTCTTCACTAAGCTAAGTGTCCTATTCTTGTATCTGACTTGCTATTATTGAATTGAGTGTGGGAATGAGTCGTAAGTCTATTCGTGCCTTAAAGCCCACCTCCACTCCTCATTCGGGGACGAATGATCCCAAGGGGGAGATGATGTGACGCCCGGTAAAATTACCAAAATACCCCTGGAGTGCGGGTATGCGCGTAACGCATCTTCCGATGCTCGTATGGCGAATCCGAGGCCGGATTCGTGATCAGCATGGAAAATGGAGTGAGGAAATGGTCTCGGTCGAATTTTAGAGCGACCCGATCGAAAGATAAATTTTCGGATCAAGTCACAAAACAGTGGCTGTCCGCGACGGAGGCGCGTCGCGGACCTGACGCGGAGTGACACTTGGATGTTATCCAAAATTTTCGACGGGATGGAGAGAACTCGTACAAAAGCACTTTTTCCGAAATTACACAGTACGCGATAGGTCCGCGTCGCGGACCGTGTGTTTTCCGAACTGGAAATTTCTAATTTATTTCGAGGGGCATTCCGGTCAATCCCTAACCCCTCCTAAACACTAATACACGGCTAGTGAGGTCGTTCCTATACGAAAAGAGCCTAACAAAACCTATTCTAAGTCCTATTCTAAATTCTAACAAGGCTAGGGCTTGAGGAGAGGAGAGAAAGGCTTGGGTGAGGAATACGAGAAGAGAATCCTCGACATCACCCGGTTGAACAGTGCATCACAGGTATGTAAGGCTAAACAAAAACATGGGATTGTTCTCTCATGTGCCCCATAGAGGTCATAGTTGAATTGATGATTGAAGAGTCTACATGCATGATTTCTTTGATGGATTTTCTTGAAAATTATGTTTGAAACTACATGTTCTCTATTTTGATGATCATCATACTATTTGTTTTCTTAAATTGAATACTTTCATGGAATTTGCATAACCCTTCATGACTAATTTCCAAAGCATGTACATTGCACTTGAGACTTGAGTCTAGAGCCTTGAATTGAGATTGTTGGTTGTAATGATGAGTTGATGGAATCTTGATTGTTGTATGAGTCTCTATAAATGAACTCTACCGGTGTGTTTATTCACTTGCTTCCTAATGACTGTTATATAATTTTGGGTCATTGAGAAGGTGTTAATGATAGGGTTAAGGTCCCTATGAGATATTGATGATAGGGTGAAAGTCCCTATGAGATAATTGATGAAAGGGGCCAAGGTCCCGGTGAATTATCAGTCGTGGACGGGGAGTGGGTCCCTATGAGACTGGCAGTCGTGGACGGGGAGAGAATCCCTATGAGACTGGTTGAGGTTGATTTTATGAGCACTGAGTCGGGAGGAGTATCGAGCACCGAAATGAGCAGGAGTGAGTCCCACTCGAACTCATTAACTACGTCGCCAAACGTAGGAGAGGCTTAAACCATCACATACATTCATATGGTTTCCCTCGAGGTTTAACAGTCCCTGAAAGCAATAGAGGATCTGTTCAGTTTGATTCCATGTCGGGTATATTGATATGGGATCCAGTGTTCCTTACCTGGCAAGTTTGGGACCACTGTGGCAACATCAGGGTGATTGTTGTACATTCACTGGCTCATAAGTGAGTGTTGTCGGTTATGAGAAACTCCCGGGAAAATTCGTACTTTACTCTGAGTCTAGATGAGATGTGATGAGAGGGGGTGAACTCCTCTGAGATGATCCCTGAGATGAGCTGAGACTAATGATGAGTCTGAGATATTGATGTGTCACTTGTCTACGCTTTACTCTTTCATAGATAGACAAGCTGACGGTTTGATGTGATTATGATGTTTACCTTGACTTGATGTTGTTTTCCATATTTTCTACCGGTTTCTGTTTCATTCAGCTATTTTACATACCAGTACATTCCAAGTACTGACGTCCACTCTGGACTGCATCGTTTTATGATGTAGAGGCAGGTACTAGAGATCATCAACAGGCGCTCCGTTGAAGATCAGAGAATCCGAAGTTGATTTGGTGAGCCTCCCGTACTCCGGAGGAACCGTTATATTATTTCATCATGCTTTAGAGTTAGGATTGGAATATTATCTTATTTTGTTTTTGGGTAGCCATGGGTCTGTCATTGGCACCACATGATTTAGTGATAGAGGCTTCATAGATTGGTGTCGAGCATTGTTATTGAATTTGTGAGCTAGTTCTTTCTACTAGCCTTCGTTATTTTACTTTAGATGAACTGCGTCCACTGCTGGCATATACTTTCCGCTGATCCGTAGAGTTTATTTGATTGAATGAAGTGATGAGGCTAAGTGGTTCGCTTGGGGACTAGCAATAGTCCCTGAGTGCCGGCCACGCCAAGGGTACCCTCCCGGGGCGTGACATAATATTTATTACTAACATTGCAATTAGTATACGTATATACGCTATTTTAAAATATAAAATTCGAAAAAACATTTACCAAAAAAAACTGCCAAGTATCACAATGGCTAAATAAATTAATTTAAAACCAAAAATATGAATTTAAAAAATATAATTAACTAATCTTATCCCTATAAAGCTGTAATACCCGGTAAATTACAAAAATACCCCTAGGGAAGAGGTGTGCGGAAAACACGTCTTCCGATGCTCGAATTGAAAATCCGAGAGTGGATTCATGATCAGCACTGAAAATGGAGTGGGAAGAGGGTCTCGGTCGATTTTTAGAGCGATCGAGTCGGAAGATAATTTTCGTTCCAAAATGAAAAACAGTGTGCCTGCGCGATAGGACTGCGTCGCGGACCGATCGCGGAGCCACACTTATGTTTTCTGTAAATTTTTTGACGAAGTTTAATTTTCCGAAAATACACTATCCGCGACAGGTCCGCGTCGCGGACTGTGTTATTTCAGGATGGGGATAAATTCTTTTAAATTACGAAGGGCAATTTGGTCCATTTCTAACTATCTTAAACGTTTCCTTACGACTAATAAATATTGGTTTCTAAGAAAGGGTTTCAAAAACCCAAATTTCTAAAGCGTATTATCTCTAAAGGTTACCAAAGTTAGGGCTTGAAGGGAGTTGAGGTTGAAGAGATCAAGAGGAGGTGTTGCATAATTTTGTTAGCAAAACATTCCAGGTATGTAAGGCTAACCTAAAGCATGGGAATGTCCTCCCATGTGCCCTCCTAGATGTTGAATATCATATCTTGATGTGACAAAGTTAATATGAAGAGTTGATGCATGAGAAAAAAATGTACTTTCCCTACATAAACTGATGATCATCACTATTTTGCTTTATATTATAATTCATTTTATGAGTGCATTTTAAAACCCTATAATTGTTGTATTTGAAAAGAGCATGCATAATGAAGTTAGGGAATATGTCTAGAGCCTTGACGATGATGATGTTATGATGAGGTATTAATGATGATATGATGATGTTGATGAGCATGATGCTTTATGATGTCTTAGCATTAGAATATAATTGCTAAATGATGCCCCTTGAGTTTTGATGTTGATGTCGATGTTATGAGATGAGGTATTATGTCCCTCTGGGACCGATGTTGATGTTGAGGTATTATGACATGTCCTTATGTGACTGATGTTGATGATGATGTACTATGTCCCCCTGGGACCGATGTTGATGTTGAGGTATTATGTCATGTCCTTATGTGACTGATGATGATGTACTATGTCCCTATGGGACTGATGATGATGATGATGATGTTTTATGAGCATGTCGAGTTCTGGGAGGAGTATTGAGCACCAAAATGGGTAGAGAGTGAGTCCCACTCAAACCCATTAACTACGTGGCCTGTGTAGGAAGAGAGGATTGAACCGCAATGCGGATGGCTCCTATCTTGTCCCAAAAAAGGACTGATGTTTGATGTTTTCTTATGGATCCACTGATGTGATGTCCTTTACCCCGGGCAGGGTATTGGATGGATGTGGCAACGACATCGCTTCGTTGTATCATCACTGGCTCATAAGTGATGGTTGTCGGTTAGAGAAACTCCCAGTTAGGTTCCTTTGATAGAACTCTGATGTTGATGTTGACGTGATGTTCGAGTCGATGCGATGTTTCCTTGAGTCGATGTGATGTTTCCTTGAATCGAGGTGATGATCCCTGAGTCGATGTGATGTTCTTTTGATGTGAGTTGATGTTGAGGTTCCTTGAGATGAGCTTGCCATGATGTTGATGATTGATGAGAGGTTGATGAGTCAATTGTCTAATCTAATCTCTTGCCTTAGATAGACTTTTGATATTTCTGATGGAGTATGATGTGGAGTCGATGTTTCTTTATTGTTGTGTACTTACCCTGTTATTCAGCTATTTTACATGCCATACATTCCACGTACTGACGCCATTTGGCGCTGCATCGTTTTATGATGCAGATACAGGAGTTCGAAGAGTTCAATAGGCGCACTGTTGAAGTCCAAAGTTTCGAGTTCAAATTTTGGTGAGCCTCCTTGCTATCCGAAGGAGACCCTTCTATGTTATTTTCCTTTATTTCATTGAGTCGGTAGCCATGGCATGTCATGGCACCCCTCTTAGACAGTTGAGTCAGGTTAGAGGCTTCATAGACACGATGTTGAAGTTGATGTGGATGTTTTCCTTATAAACTGAGGAGTATTTTTACTTACTCATTTGACGTTAAGATTGATGATTGGCCTTTTGGCCCTTTCCTGAGTTCCTATTATTATAATGTTTTTCCGCTATATTGATGTTGAGTGATGTGACGAGGCTAAGTGGTTCGCTCAGGGGCTAGCAATAGTCTCTAGGTGCCGGCCACGCCTAGGGTACCCTCCCGGGGCGTGACAAAAGCATCTCACCCATAATTCATGATCTGAAAAATTACTTACAACCAAATTTAAAATATAAATTTGAATTAGTATAATGCTTTAAATTTTACAATAAAAAAAATTTAAAAATATATACATAAACAAAATAATTTAAATTTTATTTCTTAAATTAAAATTCTAATAATTTTTAGAATAGGAATAAAATAAATTGAAAAGAACAAAAAATAAATTTTTAATATAAATAACTGAAATAGCAAAACAAAAGAACATGCATTATTCTTCAAAATTAGTAAACAGAAGAATCAAATCACATTTACTTATTTTAAACAATTAATAGAATAAAATAAGGGGTAATTGGGTACTCATTTTAATTAATAGTATATATATAGAAAAACTAACGTATTGCATTGACTAAAACTTCATTCCAATTAAAAAGGAGTTTTAATTAGCATAAAATTTATCTTATAAATAAAATGAATTTTTTTTAAATTTGAATTATTAATTTAAAAGATTTGCATACTAAATAAATTATTACATTAGGACCTCAACTAATTTATAAGAATCTAAGTAATTATCTTTAATTGTTTTTATTTTACAAAAATAAATATTGACAGATAATCAATAAGATAACTTTGTTAATGTATAAAACTAACTGACCAAAATATTATAATTAAAAATTATAATATATGAAATTAAAAATATAATAAATATAATAGTCACTATTTTAAAAGTTTAAATTGATCTTTACCCACAATATCACTTTTAACTGCAATAGTAATTTCTTGCACGTATCCTTACCCATTAACTCACAAGCACACATGCACGTTTATAAACTGTGGATCAATTTATTAAAAACACTGAACACATTAAATATCTCTTTTTTTAACAAAATATTAGTTTTCTCTTTATTTGTAGCAACTAAATATTTTTTATTATTTTAATTTAAGAAAATTATAATAATATATACTAATTAAAAATTACATCTTATTTCTTAAATTTAATTTCTAATAATTTTAGACCAGGACTACAATAAATTTAAAAGAATGAAAAAATAATTTTTGATATAAATAAATGAAATAACTAAATATATGTGGTTGCACGCCACTTTCCCATATCCCCACTAACTAACAAACATACACATGAATATCTAGGCAATTTATTTATATAATAACATAAAGTTACAAATAATTAATAAAATAGTAAATAAAAACCTTTAACAATTCGCAATATCACTTTTTACTGGTAGTTTCTTGCACGTATCTTTACCCACTAACTCAAAAGAACACACATTTATTAACTTAAACTATTGAACAGTTTATTAAAAACACTGAACATATTAAATATCTCTTTTTTTTAACAATATCATTTTACTCCTAGCAACTAAATATTTTTAATTATTTTAATTTAAAATTTATAATAATATATACTTATTAAATATTACATGTTAATTTCCTAAATTAACACTAAACATAGTAAATATCTCCTTTTCTCCTTATTTGTAGCAACTAAATATTATTTATTATTTTAATTTAAAAAATTTATAATAATATATACTAATTAAAAATTACATGTTATTTCTTAAAATAAAATTCTAATAATTTTAGACCAGGACTACAATACATTTAAAAGAATGAAAAAATAATCATTGATATAAATAAATGTAATAACTAAATAAAATAACTAAATATATGTTGTTGCCCGCCACTTTCCCATATCCCCTGTCACGCCCCGGGAGGGTACCCTTGGCGTGGCCGGCACTCAGAGACTATTGCTAGTCTCCAAGCGAACCACTTAGCCTCATCACATCATTCAATCAAATAACTTTACTGAACAACGGAAAATATAATTAGGTAATGGACACATCTCATCTAAAGTCTCAAAAGAGTATATAAAATAATGAAGGCTAGTAGAAAGAACTAGCTCACAATCTCAACATCAATACTCGACCCTCGTCTATGAAGCCTCTATCATAAATCATGTGGTGCCAATGACAAATCCATGGCTACCCAAATCAAAACAAAATCAATAGTCCAATCTAACTCTAAAGCATGATGAAATAAAAGTAGTGAATCCTCCGGAGTAGGGGAGGCTCACCAAATCAGCTTCGAATCTCGGACCTTCAACGGAGCGCCTGCTGATGATCTCTAGTACCTGCCTCTACATCATAAAACGATGCAGTCCAGAGTGGACGTCAGTACTTGGAATGTACTGGTATGTAAAATAGCTGAATAAAACAGAAACCGGTAGAATAATATGGAAAGAACAACAACTTAAAATACATATCAAATCACATCAGTAGTCAAATGTCTGTCTATGCAAGAATAAAGAGTAGACAAGTGACCTATCATCAACTCAAACCTCAGCTATCATCTCAGACTCATCTCAAAGGAGCTCACCTCCTCTTATCCCATCACATTTCATTTCATATCATCTCATCTCAGTGGAGCTCACCTCCTCTCATCTCTTTCCAACTCAGAATATGGTAAGAAGTTTATGGGAATTTCACTTAACCGACAACAATCACGTATGAGCCAGTGATTGTAAAACAATCCCGCTGGTGTTGCCACGGCCGTCCCGTACTTGCCAGGTAGAGACGAATCGAAACCATAATGGATAAATCCAAGATGGAGACAGAAAAATCAACAAAGTCCGCTATTGATTTCAGGGACATAAACTCAAGAGGAAAACCTCTTCTATGCTTGGCAACATAGTTTAATGGGTTCGAGTGGGACTCACTCTTTTCCATTTCGGTGCTCGATACTCCTCCCGACTCAATGCTCATAAAATCATCAATCCAATCAAACCAATCTCGTAGGGACTTTAACCCCGTCAACGATCGGTATCTCATAGGGACTTTAACCCTATCATCAATCAAGCTCATAGGGACTTTAACCCTCTCATCAATCATTCTCATAGGGACTTTAACCCTCTCATCAATCAATCTCATCAATGACTCAAGGTTTAGATCAATCATTAGGAATCAAGTGAATAGACACATCGGTAGAGTTCATTTTTAGAGACTCATAAGACAATCAAACTCTATCAACTCATCATCATTCTCTCATCACAATCACAATCACAATCAACAATCACAATCTTATCTCAAGGCTCTAGAATCATCATTCTCTCATCACAATCACAATCACAATCAACAATCACAATCTTAACTCAAGGCTCTAGACTCATCATTCTCTCATCACAATCACAATCACAATCCAAGGCTCTAGACTCAATCCTCAAGTTCATTATGCATGCTTTTCAAAATAGTCATGTAGGGTTATGCAAATTCTCATGGAAAATATTCAATTTAAGAAAACAAATAGTATGATGATCATCAACATAGAAAACATGTAATTTCAAATATAATTTTCAAGAAAAGCCATCAAAGAACTCATGCATGTAGACTCTTCAATCATCAACTCATCTATGACCTCTATGGGGCACATGAGAGAACAATCCCATGTTTTAGTTTAGCCTTACATACCTTTGATGCCGTTAGCAATCGAGTACTTTCGGGGTCTCCGCTCGAATTCTTCCCACAAGCTCTTCTCTCTTCTCCTCAAGCCCTAGCCTTGTTAGTTTCTAAGGGATAGGACTTAGAATGAGGTTTTAGACCCTTTTCTGGTTGAAAACGACTTAATTAGTCGTGTACCAGTGTTTAAGAGGGACTAGGGATTGAGTAGAATGCCCCTAGAATTAAATTAGGAATTTGCAGTTCAGAAAACACACGGTCCGCGACGCGGACCTATCGCGTACTGTGTAATTTTGGAAAAAGTGCTTTTGTACGAGTTCTCTCCATCCCGTCGAAAATTTTGGAAAACACACAAGTGCCACTCTGCGTCAGGTCCGCGACGCGCCTCCGTCGCGGACAGCCACTGTTTTGTGACTTGATCCGAAAATTTATCTTTCGATCGGGTTGCTCTAAAATTCGACCGAGACCATTTTCCCACTCCATTTTCCATGCTGATCACAAATCCGGTCTCGAATTCGCCATACGAGCATCGAAAGATGCGTTACGCGCATACCCTCACTCCAGGGGTATTTTGGTAATTTTACCGGACGTTACATCATCTCCCCCTTGGGATCATTCGTCCTCGAATGATGAGTAGAGGTGGGGACTAAAGCACAAATAGACTCGAGACTCATCTTCCACTCAGTTCAATCAATCCATCCTCGACTAGGCAATAGGAAGTCGCATCAAAATAAAACAATCAGTTTAGTAAAGAGCAAGGATTTTTACCTTCAATGTTTCCATCATCCGTTGGCACGAATAGGTGGGGTATTTGGCCCTCATCTCCTCCTCAGCTTCCCATGTGGCTTCTTCAACGAATTGATTCCTCCACAGGACTTTGACTGAGGCTATCTCTTTGTTCCTCAACCTGCGAATCTGACGATCAAGAATCTGAACCGGGACCTCTTCATAAGATAGGCTATCTTTCACTCCAAGGCCATCAATAGGAATCACCACGGCGGGATCTCCCAAGCATTTCTTCAGCATCGACACATGGAATACCGGATGAACTCCCTCTAACTCGGAAGGTAACTCCAACTCGTAAGCAACCTTCCCAATCCTTTTTACGATCTGATATGGCCCAACATATCGTGGGCTTAGCTTTCCCTTCTTTCCAAACCTTAGGACACCCTTCATAGGTGATACCTTCAAATACACCCAATCATCTATCTCAAACTCTAAGTCCCTCCTCCCTACGTCGGTGTAGGACTTTTGGCGACTCTGGGCAGTCTTTAGCCTCTCTCTAATGATCTTGACTTTTTCCATCGACTGGTGAACAAGGTCAGGTCCAATCAGCCCTGCTTCTCCAACCTCAAACCACCCAATCGACGATCTACATCTTCTCCCGTACAGGGCCTCATAAGGAGCCATCTGAATGCTCGCATGATAACTATTGTTATATGCGAATTCGATCAAGGGTAGATGATCATCCCAATTTCCTTTGAAGTCAAGTACACAAGCTCTCAACATATCCTCGAGTGTTTGAATCGTACGCTTTGCCTGACCATCCGTCTGCGGGTGAAAAGCTGTACTCAGATTCACCTTAGTACCCAAACCTTTCTGAAACGATCTCCAAAACTGGGAGGTAAATTGAGCCCCTCTATCCGAGATGATAGACAAAGGAACCCCATGCAACCTCACGATCTCCTGGACGTACAATCTGGCATACTCTTCCGCAGTGTTTGTTGTCTTTACTGCGAAGAAGTGAGCCGACTTTGTCATCCTATCCACGATCACCCATATCGAATCATGTTGCTTTCGAGATTTCGGCAGGCCAGTGATAAAGTCCATGTTGATCATCTCCCATTTCCACTCCGGAATTTCAAAGTTCTGAGCCAATCCACATGGCCTTTGATGCTCAACCTTCACTTGTTGGCAATTTGGGCATTTCGAGACAAACTCTGCAACATCCCTCTTCATCCCATTCCACCAATAGACTTCCCTTAAGTCGTGGTACATTTTGGTGGAGCCAGGGTGAATGGAATATCTCGTGTTATGAGCTTCTGCCATGATTCTGTCCCGTATGCCATCAACATTTGGAACACACAATCGACTTTGATATCTCAGTACACCATCTCCCCCTTTGGAGAAGACCGTCACCTTCTGATTGTGGACATCCTCCTTCAATTGGAGTATGACTGGGTCTTGGTCTTGTTTTCCTTTCACTTCTATCACTAGCGAGGAAGCAGACCCGTTCTCCACATTAACTCCTCCTTCATTGTTCTCTTCAAGTCGGACCCCTAATCGAGCCAACTGGTGTACGTCCTTGGCTAATTCCCTCTTTCCTTCCTCCACATGGGCTGTGCTACCCATTGATAACCTGCTAAGAGCATCAGCAACAACGTTAGCTTTACCTGGATGATAGTGAATGCTCATGTCGTAATCCTTGAGCAATTCCAACCATCTCCTCTGTCGCAAGTTAAGCTCCTTCTGACTGAAAACATACTGCAAGCTCTTGTGGTCTGTGAACACATCCACGTGTACCCCATACAAGTAGTGACGCCAGATCTTTAAGTGCGAACACTACCGCTGCCAACTCGAGGTCATGGGTTGGGTAATTCCTCTCATGGACCTTGAGTTGCCTGGAGGCATAGGCTATCACCTTCCCCCTTTGCATTAGTACACATCCCAGTCCGACCCTTGAGGTATCACAATAAATCACAAAGCCCTCATTTCCCTCGGGTAAAGTTAAGACTGGTACAGTAGTCAATCTCGGTCTCAATTCCTGGAAACTCTTCTCACATTCCTCGGACCACTGAAACTTGATCTTTTTCTGGGTCAACTTGGTCAATGGTGCGGATAAGGAAGAAAATCCTTCTACAAACCTGCGGTAGTAGCCCGCCAACCCCAAGAAACTTCTAATGTCGGTCGGAGTGGTCGGTCGTGGCCAGTTCTTAACCGCTTCAATCTTCTGGGCGTCCACCTGAATACCGTCACCGGAAACAACGTGGCCCAGGAAGGCTGCTGACTTAAGCCAGAACTCACACTTTGAAAATTTTGCATACAACTCATGGTCCCTAAGAGTTTGGAGGACAACTCTGAGGTGATTGGCATGCTCCTCCTCACTCCTTGAATATATCAGAATATCATCGATGAATACAATCACAAACAAGTCAAGATACGGTTTGAACACCCTGTTCATCAAGTCCATAAAGGCGGCAGGTGCATTCATCAACCCAAAGGACATGACCAGGAATTCAAAATGGCCATATCTAGTCCTAAAGGCTGTCTTTGGAATGTTGCACTCTCTCACCTTCAGCTGATGGTAGCCAGATCTGAGGTCTATCTTAGAGAAACAAGAGGCGCCCTGAAGTTGGTCAAACAAATCATCTATCCTTGGGAGAGGACATTTGTTCTTCACCGTGACCTTGTTCAGTTGCCTATAATCAACACACATTCTGAGAGACCCATCTTTCTTTCACACGAATAGGACAGGAGCACCCCATGGTGAAACACTTGGCCTAATGAAGCCCTTCTCTAGCAAATCTTTTAGTTGCTCTTTCAATTCTTTCAACTCGGCGGGGGCCATCCTGTAAGGTGGAATCGAAATGGGTTGGGTATCAGGAAGAATGTCAATCCCGAAGTCAATCTCCCTATCAGGAGGGACTCCAGGCAGATCATCAGGAAACACTTCCGGATACTCACTAACAATCGGAACTGACTCAAGAGTTGGGGACTCAACCTCGTCTGATTTCACTCGTACTAGGTGATAGATACAACCTTTGGAAATTAACTTCTGGACTTTAAGATATGAGATAAACCTCCCCCTCGGTGTCACTGAGTCACCCTTCCACTCTAGAACTGGTTCATTTGGAAATTGGAACTTAACAATTCGGGATCTACAATCAACAGAGGCATAACAGGCGTGGAGCCAATCCATGCCAAGGATCAAGTCAAAATCAATCATCTCCAGCTCAATCAAATCAACAAGAGTGTCCCTATGATAGATGGACACTACGCAAGTCCTATAAACTCTCTCAGCTCGAATAGACTCACCCACTGGAGTAGAAACATCAAAAGGTTCAAGGAGACTCTCAGGGGTCATATCAAATTTACTGGCCACATAAGGAGATACAAATGACAGTGTGGCACCAGGGTCCATCAAGACATAACAATCAAAAGTAAAGACACGAATCATACCCGTCACAACATCTGGGGAGTTCTCCTGATCTTGGCGACTACCCATGGCGTACAAGCGGTTGGTTGCTCCGCCTGTTCCTGACATAGTGGCCCTCTGGTTCCCTCCTACTGGTGGGGCTGATGCAGTGGATTGAGCTCGGCTAGCCCATCGAGGACAGTCTCTCTGATAGTGACCCACTTGGCCACATTTTTAGCACCCATCATTTCCCTCACGACATCTTCCCAGGTGCAACTTGCCACACTTTTTACACGGCGGTTGACCCCGCGATCCTTGAGCCACACTAGCTTGTGACTGGGACCCATGGGCTCTAGTATTCTGGGACCTTTGATCATCCCTGATCCTGGGCGTGGGCGCACTAGCAGATGATGGTGTCGGAAATCGATGACCATTGCCTCTCCTTCCCGTCTCATAGCTAGACGTTTTGGCTTTCTTGCGCCTGAATTCCTCCTTGTCATGCTGCCTCTCCTCATCAGCTTGTTGTACAAATGTCATCAATCGCCCAATGTCCATATCACTCACCAGCATTGCCCCTCTGCCATCCCTTTTGGGCCCTCTATTCAACCCATCGACATACATTCCCATTCTCTCCCTCATGTCGGCAATCATATCTGGAGCATAGCAAGATAGCTGTGTGAACTTCAGGCCATACTCCTGTATGGTCATGGAGCCCTGTTTTAGATTCAGAAACTCCCTCACCTTAGCCTCTCTTTTCTCCCTTGGGAAGAAGCGTCCCAAGAAGGCCTCCTCAAACACTGCCCAGGTCACACATGAATCACCATCCACTCAGCCATTCTTCCATTGGTCGAACCACAGCCTGGCCACCCCTTTGAGTTGGTAGGCGGCCAATTCAACTCTATCCACATCCGCCACATGCATCACTTGGAACACCTTCTCAAGCTCCTCAATATAGCTCTCGGGGTCTTCAGTAGCTGCCGACCCCGTGAACTCAGGCGGGTTCATCCTCAGAAATTCCCGGACTCTGGAGGTGTCATGAGTGTCCAGTCTGCCCGCTCCCTGTCTCACAGGAGGTGCCGCAAAAGCCTGGGCTAGAGCCCGAATAGCTTGGCGTAACTCGGCATTGGAGACCTCATCCTGAGGGGGTTGTTCGACAGGAACCGCTGGATCCACGGGCCCCTCGGGTACTTGGGGTTCAGGTGGGTTAACAGCTTGCCTGGCAGGACGTCCCCTTCCTCTGACAGCTCTTCTGGGAGGCATGTTATCGATTCTGCACATGTAACGCACGAATTAGAGGATAGTTTTCATATAGTTCAACTCCATCGCACGATTTAGAGTAAGAAAGAAGTGTAACCATTCCTAATGTCCCATAGCCTCCTGCTTATGAAGTGTGGTCGACAACACACCCATAAACAAGACTCTACTAGACACGGCTTCATAGACTCCCTAGGACACTTGAACTCTGTGCTCTTATACCAAGTTTGTCACGCCCCGGGAGGGTACCCTTGGCGTGGCCGGCACTCAGAGACTATTGCTAGTCTCCAAGCGAACCACTTAGCCTCATCACATCATTCAATCAAATAACTTTACTGAACAGCGGAAAATATAATTAGGTAATGGACACATCTCATCTAAAGTCTCAAAAGAGTATATAAAATAATGAAGGCTAGTAGAAAGAACTAGCTCACAATCTCAACATCAATACTCGACCCTCGTCTATGAAGCCTCTATCATAAATCATGTGGTGCCAATGACAAATCCATGGCTACCCAAATCAAAACAAAATCAATAGTCCAATCTAACTCTAAAGCATGATGAAATAAAAGTAGTGAATCCTCCGGAGTAGGGGAGGCTCACCAAATCAGCTTCGAATCTCAGACCTTCAACGGAGCGCCTGTTGATGATCTCTAGTACCTGCCTCTACATCATAAAACGATGCAGTCCAGAGTGGACGTCAGTACTTGGAATGTACTAGTATGTAAAATAGCTGAATGAAACAGAAACCGGTAGAATAATATGGAAAGAACAACAACTTAAAATACATATCAAATCACATCAGTAGTCAAATGTCTGTCTATGCAAGAATAAAGAGTAGACAAGTGACCTATCATCAACTCAAACCTCAGCAATCATCTCAGACTCATCTCAAAGGAGCTCACCTCCTCTTATCTCATCACATTTCATTTCATCTCATCTCATCTCAGTGGAGCTCACCTGCTCTCATCTCTTTCCGACTCAGAATAGGGTAAGAAGTTTATGGGAGTTTCTCTTACAGCTTGTTTGGATGGTGGTTTTCCGTGGTATGGTATGGTATGGTATGGTTATTAAGAGAACCACGTTTGTTTTGATTGTTTCATTAATTATATGGTATGGTATGGTTTTGTTTCATGGTTCTGTAACCATGAAAACCCCCACTTTTTGAAACCACCAATTTGGTGGTATCCCATGGTTCCCTTTTTTTTTTCCAATTATACCCTTATTTAAATTTAAATAATTATAATTTATCCTTTATTATTTATTAAACTTCACCTTAATATATGTATTGTTTTTTTTATTACATTCTCCGCATCAACTTTTGAAACTTCTTTTCCACCTCCTGTCTTTTCTTTCACGTTTTAGTGTATTTTTTGAGGTTCGTTTATTTAAAAGTTCTTACTTTTTTATTTTCTTGTATTGTTTGTATAGAATAAAGATATATTAGCTTGTATGTTTCCCTACTTGATTCTATGTATTTATTTTTTAAAAAAGTTATTAAAAAACTATTGATAAATTTAATATTTATAATAATTAAGGATATTTTTGTAAATTTATAAGTTACGATACAGTACCATACAGTCAAATCAAACAACAAATTATTATTAAAACAATAGCAACCCGTACAATCTATCCAAACATTGTATGGTATGGTACTGTACGATACCATACCATACCATACAGTACCATACATTATGAAACCATGGCAAACCACCGTCCAAACAAGCTGTTAACCGACAACAATCACTTATGAGCCAGTGATTG
Organism: Solanum rostratum; assembly: GCA_029948455.1. Classification (NCBI taxonomy): domain Eukaryota; kingdom Viridiplantae; phylum Streptophyta; class Magnoliopsida; order Solanales; family Solanaceae; genus Solanum; species Solanum rostratum. Next base: position 9,155,993 of record CM057055.1, on the reverse strand, counting down.
TACAACAATCCCGCCGGTGTTGCCACGGCCGTCCCGTACTTGCCAGGTAGAGACAAATCGAAACCATAATGGATAAATCCAAGATGGAGACAGAACAATCAACAAAGTCCGCTATTGATTTTAGGGACATAAACTCAAGAGGAAAACCTCTTCTATGCTTGGCGACATAGTTTAATGGGTTCGAGTGGGACTCACTCTTTTCCATTTCAGTGCTCGATACTCCTCCCGACTCAATGCTCGTAAAATCATCAATCCAATCAAACCAATCTCGTAGGGACTTTAACCCCGTCAACGATCGGTATCTCATAGGGACTTTAACCCTATCATCAATCAAACTCATAGGGACTTTAACCCTCTCATCAATCAATCTCATAGGGACTTTAACCCTCTCATCAATCAATCTCATCAATGACTCAAGGTTTAGATCAATCATTAGGAATCAAGTGAATAGACACATCGGTAGAGTTCATTTTTAGAGACTCATAAGACAATCAAACTCTATCAACTCATCATCATTCTCTCATCACAATCACAATCACAATCAACAATCACAATCTTATCTCAAGGCTCTAGAATCATCATTCTCTCATCACAATCACAATCACAATCAACAATCACAATCTTAACTCAAGGCTCTAGACTCATCATTCTCTCATCACAATCACAATCACAATCCAAGGCTCTAGACTCAATCCTCAAGTTCATTATGCATGCTTTTCAAAATAGTCATGTAGGATTATGCAAATTCTCATGGAAAATATTCAATTTAAGAAAACAAATAGTATGATGATCATCAACATAGAAAACATGTAATTTCAAATATAATTTTCAAGAAAAGCCATCAAAGAACTCATGCATGTAGACTCTTCAATCATCAACTCATCTATGACCTCTATGGGGCACATGAGAGGATAATCCCATGTTTTAGTTTAGCCTTACATACCTGTGATGCCGTTAGCAATCGAGTACTTTCGGGGTCTCCGCTCGAATTCTTCCCACAAGCTCTTCTCTCTTCTCCTCAAGCCCTAGCCTTGTTAGTTTCTAAGGGATAGGACTTAGAATGAGGTTTTAGACCCTTTTCTGGTTGAAAACGACTTAATTAGTCATGTACCAGTGTTTAAGAGGGACTAGGGATTGACTAGAATGCCCCTAGAATTAAATTAGGAATTTGCAGTTCGGAAAACACACGGTCCGCGACGCGGACCTATCGCGTACTGTGTAATTTGGAAAAAAGTGCTTTTGTACGAGTTCTCTCCATCCCGTCGAAAATTTTGGAAAACACACAAGTGCCACTCCGCGTCAGGTCCGTGACGCGCCTCCGTCGCGGACAGCCACTGTTTTGTGACTTGATCCGAAAATTTATCTTTCGATCGGGTCGCTCTAAAATTCGACCGAGACCATTTTCCCACTCCATTTTCCATGCTGATCACAAATCCGGTCTCGGATTCGCCATACGAGCATCGGAAGATGCGTTACGCGCATACCCTCACTCCAGGGGTATTTTGGTAATTTTATCGGGCGTTACATCCCCACTAACTAACAAACATACACTGAATGTTATACTATTTATTTGTAGGATAAAATTAAATTACAAATAATTAATAAAATAATAAATAAAAACCTTTAACAATTTATAATATCACTTTTTACTGCAACAGTAGTATCTTTACCCACTAACTCTCAAGCACTTAAATTGTGGAACAGTTTATTAAAAACACTGAACATATTAAATATTTTTTTTAACCATATCAGTTTAATTTAAAATTTATAATAATATATACTTATTAAAAATTACATGTTAATTTCTTAAATTAACACTGAACATAGTAATATCACCTTTTTTTCACAATATAAGTTTTTCCCTTATTTATAGCAACTAAATATTTTTTATTATTCTAATTTCAAATTTTATTATTATACTTATACAAATAAATATCCTAATCATGTAATATTTATATGATTTCAATATTTATAATTTCAAAAACTAATTTATCTTTTTTTAAAATAATAATTATCTATCCGAATCACAATTTTTTTTTTTAAACTTTCCCATCTATTTTTTTTAAAAAATCAAATCTATATGTATGTTTTTATACTTAAAAACAAATTTAAAATTTAATTTGATTTAATATATTGCTTTAAAATTTACAATCAATTTTTTTTATGATAATATGTACATAAACATAATTATTTACATGTTATTTCTTGAATTAAAATTCTAATAATTTTTAGAACAGGACTTAAATAAATTGAAAACAATTAAAATTCTAATAATTTTTAAAACAGGACTTAAACAAACCTTACCACTATCTCATAGAAGTAGAGAGACTTTTTCCTGGATAATAAAAATAATCTAGCAACATAATAAGAAATACTTTTACAAAATGTAATGAATAATACATTATACACATGATAAAAAAAATTAAATCTATATAGAAAGTTCCCTTACAACATGAAATAAAGTTCTTGCAAAATGATAAGTAAAACAATTGTCACGCCCCCGGGAGGGTACCCGAGACGTGGCCGGCACTCAGAGACTATTGCTAGTCCCCGAGCGAGCCACTTAGCCTCATCACATCATTCAACATCAACATAGCGGAAACATCATAATAAGAATACCTAAGATAAGGGCTAAATGGCCAAACATCAATCTCAACATCAACTAAGTAAGTAAAATATTACCCAGTTCACAAGGGAAACATCCATATCAACCTCGACATCATGTCTACGAAGCCTCTAACCTGACTCAACTGTCTAAGAATGGTGCCATGACATGCCATGGCTATCGGACTCAATGAAATAAGGGAAAGCATATCATAGAAGGGTCTCCTCCGGATAGTAAGGAGGCTCACCAAAGTCTGAACTCGAATCTCTGGCTGCAACGGTGCGCCTGCTGAAGTCCTCTAGCTCCTGTATCTGCATCATGAAACGATGCAACGCCAAATAGAGTCAGTACGTGGAATGTGCTGGCATGTAAAATAGCTAAAATAACAGGATAATTACACAGTATAAAGAATATCAACTCAACATCATACTCCATCAGGATGTCAAAAGTCTATCTAAGCCAGAAGGTTAGATTAGACAATCGACTCATCAACCTTTCATCAGTCATCAACATCACATCAAGCTCATCTCAAGGAACCTCAACATCGACTCATATCAAAAGAACATCACATCGGCTCAAGGGAACGTCACATTGACTCAAGGACTCGACTCAACATCACATCAACATCAATATCAAAGTTCTATCAAATGGAACCTAACTGGGAGTTTCTCTAACCGACAACCATCACTTATGAGCCAGTAATGATACAACGAAGCGATGTCGTTGCCACATCCATCCAATACCCTGCCCAGGGTAAAGGACATCAACATCAGTAGATCCACAAGAAAAACATCAGTCCTCTTTTGGGACAAGATAGGAGCCATCCACATTGCGGTTCAATCCTCTCTTCCTACGCGGGCCACGTAGTTAATGGGTTGAGTGAGACTCACTCTCTACCCATTTCGGTGCTCAATACTCCTCCCAGAACTCGACATGCTCATAAATATCAACATTATCAGTCCCAGAGGGACATAATACATCATCATCAGTCACATAAGGACATGGTATAATAAGTAATACCTCAACATCAACATCGGTCCTATAGGGACATAGTATAAAACCTCAACATCAATATCAATCCCATAGGGACATATTATAAAACCTCAACATCAACATCACTTCACCTCATAACATCGACATCAACATCAGAACTCAAGATACTCATTTAGCAATTCAATCTTAAATGCTAGGACATCATAAAACATCATTCTCATCAACATCTTCATAACATCATCGTAACATCATCATCGTCAGGGCTCTAGACATATCCCCTAATTTCATTATGCACGCTCTTTCCAAAACACAATATTTATAGGGTTTTTAAATGCACTCATGAAAATGAATCAAAATGTATAACAAAATAGTGATGATCATCAATTCATGTAGGAAAGCTATTTATACATAAAATCCATAAATTTTGCATGCATCAACTCTTTACATTAACCTCTTCACATTTAGGATACAATACTCAATACATCAGAAGGGCACATGAGAGGACAGTTCCATGCTTTAGGTTAGCCTTACATACCTGGAAAGTTTGCTAACACGAAGTTGCACAGCCTCCTCTTGATCTCCTCAACCTCACCTTCCTTCAAGCCCTAACTTTAGTGACCCTTAGGAAGAACGCTTTAGAATTTGAGTTTTGAAACCCTTTTTCTTGAAAACCGGCCTTAATTAGTCGTAAGGGAACGCTTAAGATAATTAGGAATGGACCAAATTGTCCTCCGTAATTTAAAAGAATTTATCCCCATCCTGAAATAACACAGTCCGCGACGCGGACCTGTCGCGGACAGTGTATTTTCGGAAATTCAACTCCGTCGAAAAATTTACAGAAAACATAAGTGTGGCTCCGCGACCGGTCCGCGACGCGGTCCTGTCGCGCAAGCACACTGTTTTTCGTTTTGGAACGAAAAATTATCTTTCGACCCGATCGCTCTAAAAATCGACCGAGACCCTCTTCCCACTCCATTTTCAGTGCTGATCACGAATCCACTCTCGGATTTCCAATCCGAGCATCGGAAGACGCATTTTACGCACACCTCTTCCCTAGGGGTATTTTAGTAACTTGCCGGGTGTTACAACAATAATCTAAAATTTGATGAAGATATCTTTATAATATGATAATAAATTTATTTTTGAAAAAATATGCATATGTACCTTTGCAACATGATTACAAAAAAATCTCTATGCAATATAATGAAAGTATCTTTATAAGATGAAAATAGAACTTTTTATAAAATTTATTGAAAGCACCTTTACAAAAGACAAGAAAAATATATTTAAAAATTATACTGAAAGTTTACTTGCAACATGATTAAAAGATTTTTCTTTGTAAGATGTAATATTATAAGAAGTATACATATACTCTTGCTGCTTGATAAGACAAATACATTTAAATGCTATATTCAAGTATTAAACTAACTATATATTAGGAATTATATATTTAATAATGTATTGAAGGTATTCTTGCAACAGATCATAAGATTTTTTTTTTCAAAATGTAATGGAATATTTAACTTATAACAAAAAAATCATTTTTAAAACTATACTAAAGGTATCCTTGAAACATGATAAAAATATGTCATAACAATTGGATAAGAAAGCACTTTTATAAATTGTAATGGATAATTGGCGAATTCGTAGGTTCAATTCCTACTGGATGCACACCAATGGGACATATCCTCAAACATGATTAAAAAAATATTTTTAAAATTTACACTAAAAATTTAGTTTAAACATGAAAATGATAAGAAAAACACTTTCAAAACTATAGTAGAAGTATTCTTATTAGATGATAAGTAAAACACTTTTATAAATGTGATGAAATACATTTATAATATGATAAAGAAAATACTTTTACAAATGTAATAAAAGTAATCTTCCAACAAGGGAAAAAAAATACTTTTTACAAAATTTGCTTAAAGTATAATTGCACAGATATCGTAAATTTATTCCCTAAAATTTACTACAACAGTTTAACAACCAATAGGAGAAAAACTTTTGAAATCTATATTAGAAATATCCCCGCAATATCATAATGCAAACATATTATAAAATATGACCAAAATACCTTCAAAACTTAATTATCTATTTAATCTTATTTGTGTTTATTAAAATAATAATGCATTATATATTGAAGTCTTTTCTCTTTTCAGATAATATTTTTATGTATGTTATTCTACATAAATATAATTAATAGTGCTATACATAAATTTTTTATTTAGACATTAAACTAACTCAATGATTTAAAATTATGTAATTTTTTAAATTGTTAATTTTGGTTGATATAATTTTCTTGGTGACATTGGTTTTGAGATTTTGTTTTAATATAATATCGATATCTCAATTATATGATATGCTCTTTATTTTGATATTTTTATCATGATATTCAAATTTAAGTTTAGAATTTATTATGTTTAGACTTTACATAATTATATTTTGATTTACCAAATTTATAGGTTATTATTAGATTACTTAAAAATATTTTTGTTGTATGACTAATGTTTATGAAATAAGTTTTTGGTATTATAAATAATTTTAATTTTTATTATGAACACTATTTATTATTTTATAGACTCAAATTTTTTCGCGCAACACGCGAATACGTATTCACATCAATAATAAGTGGGACTTGTGGTCGTCCATCCGGTGGTATTCCCGTAAATAGCCGTTCCTCCGTGTCTATTTCTGAAGGCCATGCACTAATGACACTTCTGTAATTTTTGAGAATTCCATGGGCATTTTGTGCTTCCATAGTGGGACCTATAAATATTGAGTTCCACTTCTTCCCTTCTCTCTTCTCCGCTTCAACTTAGCTGGCCTGAGAATTGCTTCTGTAGCTTCTTTTGTTGCCCGGAAAATCTGCTCAGGTATGTTTTCCTCCGGTGAAAATCATGCTTTGCAATTTACGACATTCTTGGTTGGCTGTGGAATTTCCATATTTTTACAGAGAATTCTTGAGTTCTGGGGGATGACCGTGCTCAGCTGAGGTCGTCTTCTTCCCCAGTCTTCAATTGGGGTCTTGCATGTGCGTTCTAAATTTATTTCCTTGGCTCATTTGAGTTTTTCCTTTAATGGCTCTCCCGAATATACTTTCTTCTGTATGCATGTGCCTGATATTCAAGGATTTTGAGCGTAGTTTTGAAGTGTGACACTGCTAAGTGCCAGTGTTGCTTAGGGTTTCTGTTCTCTGTTCCTGTGCCTCTGCGTGCTTCTAATTTCAGTGTTGCATGTTCCTTTGGTTGTCTATACTTTGGGTTTAAAATAGCTGTACTGTACGCTGCGTCTTGCTGATTGTGTCTAATGTAGCATTGGTGTTTGTAAAATGTACAAGTTTCGAATCTTCAGGTTATTGGTGTAAAAGTTGGAAAATATAATCATTTGCTTTTTCCCGAGTGACGCTGCGTATGTTGTTGTCTAATTAGTTCATTGTGAGATCCAATTCTAGCTTGCTTAGTTAAAAGGCGGAACGAATGCTTGCGCATCTGCCATGGGGTGGTAAAAGGGTGTGTTTAACTTATCTGACTTTCACTCGATGTAGAGTTTAAGAATGTACTCCCTAAGCATATACATCTATGCTACTGATGGCTTGGAAAAAAATATTAAATTGGTTCTGAGTTTAAAGACTGTTGCCAAACAGCCAGGCTTACTTTTAAGTTTTACTCTCTTCTTCAATTCTTCTCTTACATAAAGCAATTGCAGAATAGATGAACTATAACAGTCTTTTTTTAAAAATCTACTCTTTTTATTACAGAAAGCACATAACGGTAGCATCTCATGGGCACATACTTATCATGATTATTAAAATTGTGTTTGTGGACTTCTGTTTTGGGGTATTTATCCATATTATTGATAACTTAGGATTTCTTCTTTCATTATAGCGCTGTGAAAATTTGTTTCACTTTCTTTTTGTTCTCTATTGAACAATTGGTAGTGATGTGCTCTTACATTGTCTGTTTAAGATAATATTTCTTTTTCGCTGTTGCTTTTGTTCTTCTATCCTTTGGAGCAGGACTTGCAGTAATAGTGTTTTATTCTATAAATAATTCTTTCCTTTCTGTTTTCAGAGGTTTTATTCTTGCATTTAGTAATAGAGGAAGTGATTGCTGTTGGAATTATTACAATAGTTCAAAGCTGTGATCTTTCTTTGTTCCCTTGTAGTGTGTAGGTGCCCAAGTTTAGGTGGATTTGATAAACGTGTATAATTTCACTTATAAGGCAGTAGCTGTGCTTAAGTTCATTCGGGGCTTTATGATCATTGAGTTTATAGTCAATGCCATGGTGAAGAGATACAGGAGAAGTTGTTGGTCACTAGCATCACTGTTTGGTGGTTTTATAATAATTTTTCTTGTGATGTTCTCCTCTTTTAATTTGGACTGGAAAGCTTCTGTAGATGTAGAATTAAGAAACTATCTGAAGAAGTTTGAGGCTGACTTAATATCTTGTAATGTTCTGTGATAAAACGGACCAATGTAAATAGAACCTCTATTTAAAAGACGAGACAACAACAATCTTGACAACTGAAATTTGAAAAGGAGAATTACATATGCCATATGCTGCTTTATTTGCAAATATTTGCGGGGAGACGTAGACCACCTCCTCCTATATTGTCTGGTGGCAACTCACTTGTGGTAGGAGATTTTAAGTTGGTTCAAACTATAACGAGTAATGCTGGGCAAAGTGAGGGAGACACTTCCCGTTGGACCTTTAGAGCATGAGATGTTCCCCCCCTAGCACTCGTGGATCCTGTGGAAGGAAAGAAATAAGAGCCCTTTTGAAGGGGATAACGAAAAACTTAAGTACATTTAGGGAGTAGCCTCTCATTCCTATGTTCTTTTTACTGCACTCATAATGTTTTAATTTGTATATAAAATTGGGTTCATTCATAGAAAATGATCGTTGTTCAATAGTTTTTCCGATTGTCATTACCTCTGATTGTCTCCAATTTTGCTGTTCCATGAAGCTTTGAATTCTGCTGTTCCATGTAGCTTCTCTTTGTCTAATTTCCATTGGCTTTGCCGTTTCAACATTGGCTAATTCAGTCAAAGACTTTGCTTCTTCTCTCTTTTCTATGGCCATTAGCTTTTCTTGCATTGCTATTTTGAGGATTTCATGTGTTCCACTTCTCAATTTTGATGCCTGTGTTGTTGCCGCTTCCCTGATCTCTTTGCCTTAATTGCATAATGTTGATATACTTTTGTAAGTTGAACTTCAAGAAGTGCTCTTGATCATCTGTTTGGTGATATTTAGTTAACGCTTGAAAATGGGTAGTTCTCTTTTTTTACGAACTTAAGGGAAAAACAGACATAACTACTACTGCTATGAACACTGACTGTACAGATTCCATTGCTTCTACAATTAGCGAACTCTGTTCTCTGTGAAATGCTTCTTCACGTTCGGTTTCCTTCCAAACACGCTGTCCGAGAAGAAGATTCAACTGCGTGGGACTTAGTTCTTTAATGGCTTGTTTGCAGGCTTACACAAGGTTACTGAACTTGCTACGGTGGAAAGAGAAGACACGCTACCGCACTTTCACTCCTCCAAGGTATGTCGGCGCTACTTTGTGCTTTTGCAACGCTTTGGTTCATTACTATTAACGATGTCACTGCTTCGGTTTAACCACTAAAGACATTCAACTTCATGTAGTATGTGCTACTATTTCTACCTGCAATAGTTTATAATTATGAAAGAAAGAATCAGTGAATGTCCAGTATATTAGAAGCATTCCTAATAGATAATCTTGTCAGTATAAAAATAATGTGAACAGTGTTACAGTAACAAAACAGAGAAAAGTAATCAATTGTGCTAATGATAGTGCTTCTACTTTAAACTGATATAATTAGTTCAAGGGTACTGATAGTTATCTTTTTGAAATGCAGCTCCATAGGTCAAAAGATTTTCTCCTTAGATTGCATTGACATAATTGAATTTTAAATAGTACTTAGGATATTGCATGTTTATTTAAGGACTAAATAAGTATTTAAAAGATTTGATTTCGACTGCATTCATATTACTGAATTTTACATACTTTCTATAACTATGAAAGAAACAAAGAAAGAATATACATACAGAACCAGAGAAAGAGAAGTGAGTGAATCTGTATCACCATGAAAATGCCACTGGAAGAACTGAATAACAACAACCCCTTGAGGTGAAGTAAATTCCAGGTACCATAAGGAAATACCCAAAGCCCAAGAAAAGGTTATATAGTATACCATAGCTGTCACAGCCGTGAATTGTTTCCGAATACCAAATATAGGAAAGAAGAAAACATATCGAAGCTCCAAAAACCCCCCAAAAAAGGGATTTTTCCCCCCCAAAAAATTAAAAACAGACAGTCTTTTAGCCTTTTAGGCTCAGGTCATAAATATCCCATATATATACATACATCAAGAATCCCTCTCTAGGACTATTATCTACATATGCTATGTAATCTTTTGCTGATATTCTGAAGATTAGAAATACCACAAATAAGGCCATTGCAACACCCATCAAAGGAGTAGTTCTCCACCCAGGCTATCTAACATTAAGCGTTGTAACTCTTTGCGCTATGCTTCAGTGTTTACTTTTTGATCTGTTTGAGTTGACTGCTTCCGTGTGCACTCTACCCTTCCAAAAACTGTTTGTGGGATATATTGTTATGACGCTGCAAAGTGTGAAGTCCAATGTCAATTATTCCCCTGTATAAACCTTCACACCAGCCATAAAATAGAGGAGCAATGACTAATATGTACGATAGTTGCTACCTCTACCTGACATAATTACATTAGCAGCGCACTACTACCACTTTGGATGAGCTGCTTTTCCTTTGTTTGGTGTTTACTGTTTCCCCGTCTGCAAATGTTGATATTTCCTCCCATATACTTTTGCAATAAAATTTGTTCATGGGACTCGCCTCTTGAACGACTTGTGTGCAGGTGCACGAAAGGCCAGTACACTCATTACGCTAGAAGGAAAGGACACGTGACCACACTTTCATTCCTCCACGGTACGCCCTGTCTATCTTGCACTTTCGTAATTTTTCCCCGTCAAAACATTGGCGCATTGCGCACCATAGAATACATACGGAGTTGCTTCCCCATTTAAAACACCTGTGGCTTCGTTGTTACGTTCACGCATTCGCCCAAACAACTTTGCCACTAAGTTACATCAACTGCATGCATATTTACCTTTGATCTTCTATTATTAATAGCACTACATACATGTTCCTTCACAATATGTCGTGTACGCGTATGAGTGCACGCACGTTCATACTAACAAAGAATATCTCCCCTGTTTTACGTGCCTTAGAAAACCAACAACCAGATGTCACGGCAGATAGAACGCCAATCTGACATCCACTTCGAACGAAACCAAAGGCGTCGTATAGCGTACCAAGACATGCCACCTGAGCAGAAGGCAGCTATTCTCGAACGACGTCGGGCAGCCTATGCTGCAAGAAAGCGCAGTGAACGTCCACAGCCAATTCGTTCTGCCCTTGATCCCACTGCTTCACCTGCGGTGGGCGCTGGAAATGGTGTGCACTTCCCTCCTGCGCGTGCCTATGTTACATATGGGTTCATTATTACGCACTGCATTGTGTTCCTTCTTCAAAGGCATTTAATGCAAAAATTTAATGTTGTACCCCTGCAGGACCAGTATTGGCGCGGGCAAATTCCTGGAGCATGAGCCAATTACCTTGCGCTCCAGCCACTCTCAAGCAGGTACCGGACTGTGCTTTCTGTGGAGCAATAAGACTCCAGTATGAGCCACCGATGTTCTGTTGCAACGGCGGCACTATAAAGTTAGCGTCGCACCAACTGCCTCCTGAATTGCAGGCACTATTCTTTGGCCAAAGCGACACGGCCACCCACTTCCGTAGTTACATTAGGACATACAATAACATGTTCGCATTTACTTCGCTGGGCGTGAAATACGACAAGGCTTTGGCTTGCAGAACTAAGGGCATCTACACCTTCAAAGTTCAAGGCCAAATGCACCACTTCCTTCCCAGCCTAACTACAACAGAAAGTAAAGCTAGGAACATGCAACTTTACTTCTACGACAATGAGGTTGAAACGGTGAATGAAATCGCATTTGCGGAGAACCTTGACAAACCTCTTATTACATGCCTTCTTCATATTTTAGAGGTTAATCCATACTCCAATTTTCTTAAATCCCTCAGACAACTTCCTGATTTATCCAGCTTCTACGTTGCTCTTAAGTGCGACTCAGCATTGGACCAGCGCACATACAACTTACCAACCGTTTCCGAGGTCTCTGCTCTGTGGTCTGACGATGATGCAACATCTATTATGTCCACACCACATATTCGAATATACCCACATGATAGTACCAGCCAAATGCTACATTACTACTATGGCTGCTACGATCCACTTCAATACCCCTTACTGTTCCCGCATGGAGAACATGGATGGCATTGTGGTATTAAGAAAATCCCACCCGGAGCTTCCTCCAGTGGAAATTGCAGCTCCTCCTCGGTGATCCGCTGCCTAACGTGGGAAGTATGTCTTCTATTCATAATTTCCTTACGATAGAGGAGGACGTTCTGCGCACGGAACGGTCCAAAAAGAACAATGTGTCCTGTCGTGAATATTACTGCTACAAACTCCAAATACGACATTCAACTGAAAATGCTACACTGCATGCGGGCCGACTATTCCAGCAATACTCAGTAGACCAATATATAAAACTCGAAACACAGCGCCTTGATTTCTTGCTTTTCAACCAAGATCTATTCCGAACAGAAGTATACGCAGGACTTGTAGATCTTCAAAGAACGGGAGAAAGGGAAGCTACCAATATTGGTAAAAAAACAATCCTCCCAGCCAGCTTTACTGGCGGTCCTCGAGATATGCGACGCCATTACATGGACGCCATCGCATTAGTACAACATTTTGGTAAACCTGATATCTTCCTAACAATGACCTGCAATCCTTCTTGGCCTGAAGTAACAGCGTTGCTACTGGCTACTGATGAAACACAAAACCGACCCGACTTTATAACCTGTGTTTTCCGTGCTAAACTAGAAGAATTGAAATCTGACCTTATCAAGAAAAAATTATTCGGTACAGTTGCTGCATATATGTACACCATCGAATTCCAAAAAAGGGGTCTACCCCATGCTCACTTCCTCATCGTGCTTGCAGCAGAGCACAAACTCCTCACGCCAGAGTCATACGACCGCGTTGTCTGTGCTGAAATACCAGATTGCAGCCAGAACGACTACTTACATTCTTTAGTAACAAAGCACATGATGCACGGCCCTTGTGGAAACCTCAACCCTAACAACAGCTGCATGCAAAAGAAAGGACAATGTAAGTTTAACTACCCGAAAGAATATGCCGCCGAAACTTCCAAAGGAACAAACTCCTACCCGATTTATAGACGACGCAACAACGAAAGACGTGTTAAAATTAGAAACCACTATCTTGACAATGCCTGGGTAGTACCATATAATCCATATTTACTCAGCAAATACAACTGCCACATAAATGTTGAGGTCTGCGCCGATATAAAAGTTGTGAAATATATTTACAAATATATCTGCAAAGGCCACGACAAAATAAGCTTCGCTATCCAAACTGATGACATCCACACAGATGTAGACGAAATACGAGAATTCTGTTCGGCCCGATGGGTTTCACCCCCAGAGGCGATGTGGCGGCTATTTGCCTTCCCTGTGAACGAAATCAACCCTGCGGTCTACCATCTCCAGCTACATCTTCCAGACCAACAACTTATTTCGTTCCGAACAACATCCACTTTGAAATCAATATTGCAGGACGGCAGAAACAAGAAAACTATGTTAACTGAATTTTTCACCATGAACCGGCTTAACACTGATGCTATAGCGTTGAAATTGCTATATAAAGAATTCCCGCAACATTTCGTTTGGTCAAGTACTAATAAGCTATGGAGCCGTAGAAAACAAAGCACTGCCATAGGCCGCATTGTTACTTGCCATCCAACAGAGGGAGAAAGATATTATCTTAGACTACTACTCATGAACATTCACGCACCTACTTCGTACACAGATCTTCTAACTGTGAACGGAAAAATTTGTGTGACCTTCAGAGAATCCGCAGAAAGAAACGGCTTACTAACTTCCGATAACAACCTAATAGAATGCTTAGCCGAAGCTAGCACATACCAAATGCCGTGCAGTTTGCGGCGTCTATTTGCAACGCTATTAGTTTACTGCAACCCCGCTGAACCTGAGAATTTATGGCGCCGCTTCGCACCGTCAATGTCAGAGGACTTTGCACGTACAGGTGGCACAAGCAACACCAACATTCACATCCACCTAATAGAGCACATACAACACATATTAAATTCAATGGGCCGGAACATACTTGAGTTTAAACTTCCTTTGAATCAGCACGCCTCCATAGCTTCATGCGCAAGATCTACGCAGGAAGCCAGAGATATTCTCCTCGAATGAAATATAACTGTGAGTACGGACGATTTAACCCTGCACACCAAGTTAAACACCGACCAACAAGCTGCATACACGAAAATCCTAAATCGAATATTCTCCCAAAAATCCGGGGCTTTCTTCGTAGACAGACCAGGAGGAACTGGGAGAACCTACCTGTACCGCGCTTTGCTAGCAACCGCTCGATCCAAAGGCCATATTGCTTTGGCCACGACAACTTCCGGCGTTGCTGCATCTGTCCTTCCAGGTGGACGTACGGCCCACTCACGTTTCAAACTGCCCATAGACGTAGGAACCACCTACAGCTGCAATATAAGCAAAGAAAGCTCGCTTGCTTCACTAATACGCGATGCGCAGCTTATAGTATGGGACGAAGTCTCTATGGTGAGGAAAAACCTGGTGCAAACTTTTGACCTACTCCTGCAGGATCTCATGGGCGTGCACACCCTCTTCGGCGGAAAGGTCGTAGTCCTTGGAGGCGACTTCCGCCAAACACTACCAGTTGTAAAAGGAGGAAGCAAAGAAGACTTTATAAATGAATCTTTGCTAAACTCCGACATCTGGAATAAGCTCGAGAAAATCCACCTGGTACAAAATATGCGCACCCAACATGATCCTTCATTCTGCGATTACTTACTTAGAATTGGACATGGACAAGAACCTACTAACGAGCTCAAGCACATTGAAATTCCTGCTCCACTTCTTATTCCATTCACAACGGAAAGAGAATCTTTGAATAAACTATTCCGCCACACTTATCCCAACTTAGACATGCTATCCCCCCACAGCTACAATGTTACAGCACGTGCAATTTTAACAACAAAGAACGATTTTGTGGATGACATAAACACAATGTTCATACAAAAGTTCCCCACGGAGGGTATAACATTCACTGGTATTGATGAAACTATTGAGCCACGGGACCAATCCCAATTTGAAGATTTCCTGCACACACTCAACCCTCCGTCCTTACCCCCTTACAAATTAACTCTCAAAAGAAATTGCCCCATTATGCTATTGCGCAACTTAAACCCTGCCGAAGGCTTATGTAATGGTACGCGCCTAACCTGCTCCGATATGAAAATCCATATCATCAGTGCACAAATTGCCACGGGCGACTTCAAGGGCAAACATGTTTTTATTCCACGTATTCCATTACTGTCCCCCAACGACGACACGCTCCCAGTTCCGTTCAAAAGAACACAATTCTCCATTCGCTTATGCTTTGCCATGACTATCAACAAAGCTCAAGGGCAAACCCTTGACTTTGTTGGAATTTACCTTCGCGAACCGGTGTTCTCACATGGCCAACTTTACGTTGCTTTATCACGAGCCAAAAATTCGCAATGCATAAAAATACTCATTCGCCCACCAACATTACATAGCTGCGAGGACCACTCCACGCAGAATGTGGTGTACGAAGAGATTATCCAAAAAGCTATGTGTACTAACTTGTGAATATCATGTGCTCCAATGCTGGCTGTAGTTCCACTGCCTTTGCACGGTCCTGCGCGCCCTCCCACTAATACTTGCATATTGTTATCTCAGCTTATACCCTGGCTAACAACAACTTCATGCACTTCCCCTGCAGGCTAGGTACTATGGAGGAACAACTCCCGATAGCTGCTATCACGCCGGCAACATCAAACTGGACATGCAAGGTGAGACTTGTTGACATTGGTAAGCCAGGTGAAGGCAAGGAGCGTAGAATAAAGTACATGAATATGATCTTCCAGGATACGCAGGTATGATTTCATTTATTTTGCTGGCTGTTTACTGCCTGTTACATACATACACACAGTATTCTCCCCTCCCTCATCCTCTTCCCCCCCCCCAACCCCCACCCCCATCCTCCCCAGAAAGATGAAGTTAAGGCAATTCTTTACGGGGATGATATCTCACTTTACCGGGCACGTTTCACCCTGTTCCGTGCCTACCTCATCACGAGCGCCCGTGTGCAAGAACCAACTTTAAGATATGAGAAGCCCCTGCACACATATGAGTGGATCATCGACAAGAAAACCATTGTCGACTCAATTGATGAGGACAACTCAGCCCAGGACATAGACCTCGCTGCGAGTCCAGGTAAGGTTTGCCTCCACGCCCTACCACCACCTACAATCACCAGGATGGCATCCTTCGAAGAAATCAGTGATGAGGCAGCACGCAGCAGCCGGGATCAGCTCCGCGGCGCTGAATTCAGTAAGAACCATTTACTTTTCCGTAGCATATACGTAAATTCATGTAGTACTTTTGACTTGAGCGTATACACTCCTACTAGATGTGCTTGCCGTGGTTGTGAACTGCTACCCCCCCGGTATGTTGCAAGTATGCAAAAGCATCTACAGGAGCTCATTATCATCGATGCCAGGTAAGTTCCCAGACACTGTCTTAACTATAAAGCACAACGTACATGCTCACACTGTTTTGCACATTTAACGTATCAACTCACTGCCCTACTAATGCTTCTGACTTTGCAGTTTTCCCTACTTTTTGCCTTGCAGTAAACAGGCATTCACCTTCACGCTATGGGAGGAATCTATTATTCAGGACGAAGGCGCGCGTCTCCTTGCAGAATTTCCAAACCGCCCCATTATATTTGCGCGCCGAGTTGGTGTATCAAAGTATAACGGTAAGCTACGACAACTAAACTTCAACTTCCCCACTTACATCGCCTTTTCCTTCGCAGGTGTTACTCTACTTCAACCTAAATAACACAACATTTGCTCTTACCACAGGAACATCCCTGACTACCAAATTCAACACCACCATACAGATAGCGCCCCCATACGTTGAGTGCATCGCCCTGGAACCATGGTGAGCTCCCTGTTTAGCAGAACTTCCCCTCCCCCGTAAGCAACCTACAAAATTAGGCCGACTCATCATTGCTCCACCAAGCAGGGTAGCAGCCAATGCAACAATGCTCAAATCCTTCGCAGCGAGAAGTACCTCCCCAGCCGGCTGTCTGATCTCCGCTCCTGTTGAAGAAGAAATTGTACCAATTGCTAACATCCAGGCACAACAAGATGTAAGCTCTTTCTGCAAACACTACAATCAGCCTTGCCACATCACACAACGTACACCCCACTAATATGCTACTTGCCTGTTACGCAGGGGCAAACATTCACTATCGAAGCACGAATTACTCCCCCTCCAAGTTTCAGCTCCTGCTACATCTTGGCCTGCCCATCGTGCAACCAAGAAATAAGAAATCTTAGGAAAAGGCAGTTCCACTGCCCAAGCTGCAAGCAGGAAAATATGCTCATTTCCAGGTATGTAATCCCCAATACTCCAAGCTCGGGCACCACGAAATGCAAGAAAAATAGACTGCTTCGTCTGGATGTCTTCTCGTGATCTATATTCCCTTTCTTGCAAGAAAATTGGTAGTGCTTCTGTTGTGTTTGACAAGAGATATGTCAACATGAATGCAAAAAGGCCAACTCTAGCTTGTGCTCCAACTAAATCATCTTCAAGATAGTAAAAAAGTGATCCTAACATAGGTCCTGACAGTAACATTTGTACTGTCTTAAAACAAAAAAGCTCCTTTGTTCTGTATATGATTTTCTAGAACCTGATTGTAAGGATCACAATCTCTTACAAACTTGAATTTGCAAATGCACTTGAAAATTTAGGATTAAAGTAACTAATGAGAATACATAATCATTGATTATAGAATTCACGAAAAAATAATAGCTTTGATGTGAATTTAGATGATTCTTTCTTCCCATATTTTCTTTAGGATACGAACGACCAGGCTATTATTGGAAAATGACTGCAGTTGGTAGTGATGGGAACTGGTGTTAATGGACATATATTCATATAGCATCATTAATATTGAAGCTTTCAATGGCAACTATATTCACAATAAGAAGTACCATGTCACTTGTACAGTAACTGGAGAGCAGGAACTACTTGTAGGGACCATATAGAATATTAACTAATCTAATTAAATCCATGAATTATGATTATTAGCATCGTGATGCCTTGTCTAAATTATGATTTCCGTGTTTCCCTACCTTGAATTAATATGAAAAAATAGGAACTACTCTATTTTCATAAATTATTATCTTAATCTTACAGGAAGTTGTGTCTTCCTTGGATACATGTTTGTGTATACATCTGACTGCTGTCTGGGGATGTTTCTTTTGTTTAGTTAGTCGTTCGGCTGCTAAAAAAAGTGCAGGAAGAAAAAAACAACGACACCTCTCCTTTTTTCTTTTGCAATTAGATTCTTTTCTTTCTATTTTGATTATAGTCCCACAACTCTTTTCTTCCAGTAGGTCTAGGCTGGTAAAAAATTTTTTGGGTGCCTGTCTTTCCTGAGTTGAATAGTCCTCATAGATACATATTCTGTAAACTGTAGGTCATGGTCTGGTAGTTATTGAGAAGTATATTTATTGTGTCTTGATGATGTGCGATTCAGCAACATAAAGCTTTCTGCATACTTGTGCATTATTGGAATGTCAATGTGTACCTTAAAATGTTAAAGCAGTTTGTCGGTCGCATAGGCTTTTCTTTGTTTTCATTTTCCCCTTTTTATTTGACTTGAACAAATATAGAATGTGCTATTGTTGGATCAGAAAATGTACGATCTGCAGTTCTTGTAGTTTGAACCTATACTAGGCGCATACTGTTCTCCCAGATATGTTTAGAATTCTACTAGAATATTTGTCATTTTCTCTATATATGTTTAGAATTCATTAGTCATTTTAGCAGCCAAAAAAAAAAGATCCACTTAGTGGCTCAATCTTGCAAGCTAAAACCTCCAAAAACATAGACTTCCCAGCACCACTTAGACCAACAATAGCTAGAATTTCACCTGCTTTTGCGCTGCAACTCACATCCTTAAGCACATGCCTTGTAGCATTTCGATCATTATCTCCCTTTTCCAATTCCTGAACTCCTTTTATACACTTGTGGTGTTGTTTTCTGCTAAAAAAACTAAAAAGGGTTTCTTCACTAGGCATACACAACATATTCGTATATTATAAAGATTTTACTGATTTGGAATATGACTATAACGCTGAACCAACGACTCGCCCCTGCTGTTGCTTTCAACTTCTACTGAAATCAGCTTTGAATAGAGTGCAATACATGTATAGAATTTATAAGGATGTGGCGGCGTACCTGTGCAGCATATCAGTTGTTCCTTCATACTTTACTTGGATCTTACATCATGAGAAAGGAGGACTTATTGTTTCGGTTAGAGGTTTTTTTTTTCTGATCTTCAAGTTGTACCTAGAATAACTCTGGATTTGTGCATAGTGTATCAGAAACTATAAAGAGTGAAAGAATTGTCTATGGAAACAAGTGCACTTTTAAGTATGAAGAATAACACTTTATGAAATGTTTTCCAGCAATAGTGGCTTGACCTTTCACCTGAAAAGTGTGCAAGGCTTCGAGAACCAGAAAACTTCCCAAGCTTTTTTTCAGCAACAATAGCACCACCACCTCTCTGTCCTTGTTGATTATTATTACTCACTATCTTCCCTGGATCTTCCTATTTACTTATTATCCATAACCATAATCAACTGCTGACTGTAAACTTTACTAAACTTGGTTTTTAGTTGAATAAGATAGACCTACACGATTTATAAGAATGAGACAGTGTATAGTTGAACTGAACAAGATTCTACATGAGAAACTCCAGTTGATGCTTCTAAAGTTAAATGACAACAATATCACCCACCTCCTCACTCCTTCACCGTTCCACTGTATTTATTCCACTGAATTCTGTATTCTGTTATAATTTATTTATATTACCAACTACCATATTCTGCAGGTGTCGCTTCGAGGCAACTCTCACGGACACAAGTGGTTCCACAAAGGGAACAATCTCCGACGACCAAGCAGCTGCACTGCTGTCCCTCACTGGAGAACAAATCTACACAAAGGTACTATCCGCGACTTAAATAATTACTCCACACTTCTTCACCCTTCCAAATTAAAAGAACTTAGCATATGTTGCCTTAATTAACTTGCCTCGAACAATTTCAGATGTCATTATCTGGTATAGCTTTAGAGTTTAACCTTATTCGCAGACATATGACACTATGTCAAATTCTATATCTCTCTATTCGGATTCTAATTTGAAGGAGAAGTAACTAAAGTTCAATGATATTAAAAGAGAGCACTAGAAATTATGCAAAAGGAAAAGAGTATTTCTGTATCACAGATAGATGGTATCAAAGTGAAGGATCTTCAGCTCTTATGCTTTCTGGTGGGTTCATCGGGACCAATGCTACGAGCTTCCGGAATAGAATGGGATCTTCATAAATTGACACCAAAAAGGGGTAAAACTAAAACATAATACAAAAGCAACATGGAAGCAGAACTACATTTGCTCTTGCAACGTTATTTGCTTTTTGAAATGAAAGTGAATGTCGTTGAAATTTCATGCCATAGTCATCTGATACTTGCAGGCCCAGTCAGATGGAGAGGATCATGAATTCCCCAAAATACCGGAAACACCCTTCCGGATCCAGGTCAAAAAGGCCTTCACCCGTGCTACAAGGACTGCCTCGCCTCGGGTTTACATTGTTGCAGTAAACCAAAGCACAAACATAAACCCCCAAATCAGTGCCACCATCACAGCAGATATCAACAACAGAACAAAGAGGCCAAAACAGGACATCATCCCTCCCAAGGACGAAGCAACAACGCCAAAGAAAGCAACTGCCCACCTAAAACTAAAGGCGAAGATGGAACCAGCTACACCAACTAAACAACAGTAAAGGTTAGTGAAAATCTCAAGCTTCATTCCGCCACTATCATTGTCCTATACTGCTCCCACACTCCTCGCTGGTTAAAGGTGAGAACATTCCCACTGTAACAACTCCATATATAGGCTGCATTATTTCTGACTTCATACTACTTCCTACCTTCACCTACACATAACATACCTACATAAAAAACCAAACTCACAGCACACTCACCTTTGACTTTCGACTGTCTGAACTATTTACCCAGGTCTGCAGGCTCTCTTTTGTGATCCCTTTTGTGCTCAGAAATTCCAAGGTAAGCACGTTTACTGTTTCAAAGTGCAATCACTTCCTTCTGCAATAAACAAGTAAGATCTCAGCCACTTCTTCCGAACTATTCACACAGGTTTAAAGGCTCCCTTATGCGATCCCTTTTGTGGTCTGCAACTCCCAGGTAAAGCATTTCCCTTTACACTCTTCACCCTACAAACCTGGAATCAGCTTTGTTGTTGCAAATAAATGTGCAACTGCTCGCACCACTAAGCCATTGCACTATTTCTCACAGGCATCTGCACAGACAACCAGCATGGACTAATGCACCATTTTTTGCGCACCGCATCAACGTCCGGAACCTACAGGAAGCAAGTCTGCCATCCACAGCTACATAGTCTCCGCTGCCAAGAAACGGACCACTCCCAACTGAACAAAGAAAGCGACTCCAACACCACCTCCCTCCCCCCCTGTACATAAAAAACTGCAATAAATAGTTGGTTGTACTGTGCTATTTGGAACACGATGCACTAATATTAAGCTAGATGCTCTTCTACTTCCTCATTTACTACTTGTAGAATTACCTCCGTCGTACCACACTGACTCCAGCCCGTGCAACGCACGGGCCACACCACCTAGTACTAGTAATAATTACTGGTAAAGGATATGTGAGTCAACTATTGCCAGAAATTTTTCATGCAGTGACATCACGCTCGGCTGACCCATAAAAAGGTAATTAACAAGTGTCATGTGTTTCGACTTTTTGTAACTAGGTGAAAATTCCTAGGGCAGAGAACCCAGATCTGTAATCAACTATCCCCGAAGATACTTTCAAAATTCTTGTTAAAGTGCATATGTAAGTATTTCCCAGCTTTATAAAACCATTTTGTGTATGTTCATGAATATTGTGGAGTATCTTTTACCTTGTTTTGTGTTTTATTTAAAGAGAGATGATTAATGAGAAGGTAAGAAATATTACAGTAGCACGTAGGAGTGAGACACAGTTGCCATGATCTTGGCCTTTGGCAATATGTGCCATTTCCTGCATAAGACCACCATTTGACAGAATCTCCCATTCACTCCTTAGCCGTTTATCACGGAGAAAATCGAAAAGTCCTTGTGGGGAAACAGGCAGCCAAACAGATGTTGCAGCGCTCACAACAATCCCCGGTGGCTCACCGGGGTCATCAACACTTTTTCTGGTCAAAACACAAACATCCTTGTCCACATTTCCTAAAAGTTTGTTCCACTTGTGTATGGAGGACGCACAAACACCGCTACAAAAGTTGTTGGTCATACGTTGAGCTAACTTCAACATGCTCCTCCTTCCACTTGGTGTTAGTGCTGCATTTGAATTCATTGAACAATGGGGTTATTAAGTTTGGAGATTATACATTATGTGCACTAACATTGTAAATTCGAATTGTCCAATTATGTTGATTTACAATAACAGGGAACTACAAATATCAAACTTAAAATGGTAAGCAGGAAACTAAAACAATTGATTACAACAACTTTTAAAGTGATGAAAAGTAAATTGCAATACAAATAAAATATGAAGAAATGTAATTTCATTTATAAACGATGTGGGTACAAATCTATTCCTCCCTTGATTCTTCTCTCATAAAATTGCTCCACGATTCAAGGGTTGTTAGTGGCGTATTTCTCGAACTTAAGATAATTTTGACCTCCTTGAACCCTATTTTGATCCCATTATGATCCCCAGATTTTCGAGATATTTGAGATGCTTTTCAAGAGAATATAATATTTTTTTATAAGGATAAATTAGAGTTTTAGAATAAAGTAGCCTCCAAGAAACTTCAATTGAAATAGGACTAATTTTGTAGAGTCCTACAAAATTTCAATGTGTACAACAATACCCAATTACCTTCTACAGTTGATTGAATTTAGTTCTAATTTATTTTTTCTTTTTTATGTTTTTAAAAAATTACACAATCAACTCACTTAACGGTAATTATGAGTAAAAAGAAATGTATGATAATTAACTTGTTATATATAACAGGTTAAAATACATTTATAATATTAAATCAATTCTTAAACTATCATTGGTATATGCCATAAATCCTAATTAGTTAAATTATATTAAAAGTGCTTGTCAGTGTATACCTGTGTGATCCCTCGGCGAAACAGCCGATGACATGAGGATTGCAAGGCATTCACACTGGCGTTGGAGGGTGGCAACCCATTTTTGTGCACCGAAGCCCATGCCGGCACTGATCAACGGACGATAAAGCTGATGAACCACACTCTCGTCGTATTCCACATGTTCTATCCATGTAATCTATACATTTTCCATTCTAAATATTAATAAATCATATGAACCATCTCCATGTACAACCAATATGTCAAACAAGTACATATACACTTTTCACACTACTTCTATTCTTAGGGAAAATGCTTCTAAAATTAATCCTGGGTAATTACAAATGAATTCTTGAAATGTTCTTTATCTGTGTGTGTGAAACTTTGATATATATATATATATATATATATGTATAATTTTTTCTGATATAAGAAAATAAAGAAACTTTACCTTTTAGGTACTCACGTGACAACAAATATTAGTTGGTCATGGGGGTTTTACTAAAAGGCACTCTACTTCACTAATTAAGTAGAAAAACAAACACATCATAATGCTGGAGCCAGGTAAAATACATACTCCGATCCCTCTCTCCATTTTTATTTTTTCATTATATTTAAAATAAATATTCAATAATATTTATTTACTTTATTGAATCAACAAATAATTTTACACTTCAAAGTTATTTGAAATAAAATATAAGATATAATAATTTCAAAATAAAATATAAAATTATTATATTATGTGTTTAATTAGAGATATTAGATATTTATAAAATTATTTATCTCATCATTTATACCTTAGCGAGGTGGGATAACTTATCCCAAGATTTAGTTTTAGAATAACTTACTCCCAATCAAACAACCTCCTAAGTAGTTACTAATTAATCCTTATTATTAATTATAGTCATTTTTAATTATATTTTTCATATTCAAATAATAATTTGATAAAATTATTTTTATTATATATTATTTTTTATTTCTATATCAAATCAATAGTGGACAATTATTATTTAACGGATGGAATTAGAAAAAATTAATATAGTCATATGGAACTGATGAAGACAGCATTCAGAGAATGTTATAGAAACATCAAGTACTAAATATACATTGTTTATTAAATTAGTATTGAGACTTACCGTGCATTTACCTTCCAAATCAGACTCCCTCCGTCTATTTTTACTATTTTACAATTTAAATATTTGATAATATTTGTCCACTTTATAAAATTAAAAGATAATTTTAATTATGCTTAGTTTCTAATTAATTTTTATAATTAATTATAGTTGTTTTCTATTACATCTTTCTAGATATTGTATTTATTCTATTCAAGAAATGATTTGATAAAATTATTTTTATTATTTATTATTTTTTAATTTCTGTATCAAATCAATAGGAGGCAAATAAAAATGGACGAACAAAATATAATATTAATGCCTCACAAGGCGCAAAATAGAAGTAATTATTATAATTATAACCTCGATTTTTGCACATTTTATGATCATACTCCCTATCTATTTTATTTATCATGTTTGTATAAGCACATTGCTTAACAAATTATGAACTAAAAAGTATAGTATATAATTTAACTAAATTGTTCATATTTGTTCTTGGACATTCATTCAATATTCTCTTTGTCTTATTATATGTGACATGCTTTCTTTTTTGTTCGTTCAAAAAAAAGGTCACTTTACTTTAATTAGAAATAATTTAACTTTTAAAATTTCTTTTTTATCCCTAATGAAATAATTGTCAATAATACAAATATTTAAAAATAATTTTAGACCATAAGTTTCAAAAATATTCTTTTTTTCCTTAAATATTATGCCAAGATAAAAAAAAAATGTCACGGAGAGAATACCATTCTTTCTTTTACTAACTTAATATTTATCTACATTTATCAAATTAGTAAAGATACAAGTAAAAGGATGATTAATATAACTCTACTTATTTTATAAAGTGACAAATATTTTGAACTTGAGACTACTTTTCATACAAAAAACTATTATTGATATCTCTTGCACATGTTATGATCATATTCTCTTTAGTTGATATTAAGTTAATTATTGAGATCTTTTTTATAATGCAAAATAAGTGTGTCATTCAAAATTTAAGTAAAATTATTGGGACTTTTTTTTCATACTTAGCTTACTCTTTATTTAGTGAGGTTCTTAACTACTTTATTAGTTGATTAGTTTAAAAATAATCAAACTGACAATAAAGGAAAATAACCTTGAATTAGTTTATGTCCTTAAATATTTCTTTTAAGAGGTGTGTACTAGAGAGAGTATCAAATAATCAAAAGTTCTTGCTAATTAATACTTAGCTCTAGTCCATATTAACTGAATTGTTAAGGACAAGAGAAAATTGTTCGGATGGTAAACACTCCTCACTTTCAACCCTAAGGTTAGAAATGTGAGTCACCAATTGATCAGATGAAAGCTCCTAGGGATGAATTTAAAAAAGTGAATTGTTGGGATAACAAAAATAATTTTTAAGATATAAATAAAATGCTACTTTTAACTATTGCTTTTTGATTATGTTATTCCCAAACTAGTCTCCTAAAAATATAAAATAGTTAATAACCTCATTCAATAAAGAAAATCTATATAAAAAATTCAAAAACTCTTTTTAAAATTTAAATAATTCATATATTTTAAACTATTAAAAAAGTCTCAATAATTCAATTAGATTAGTTAGAGAATTATTATTTTCTCAAGAGTCATGTAAATAGAAAACATACTAAATATTTGGAGAAGGAGACACTATATCTCAACAAACTCATTAAACACAAAAAGGCAAAGACACCTACCTTTGGATGTACATGTAACTGCTATCTAATCTTATAATGACGCTGGATAGGTATAATAAATTCAGAAAAATTCAAGTTTTATACACTTAAAAGAGTTTTTTTTTTTTTTTTTTTTTTTTTTTTTTTTTTTAACTATAGGAAAATTTTAATTTATAGCAATTTTATTATTTTATTTTTTCTATTAGGCATACAATTTTAAATTTGATATAGGGAAAGAGAGTAGCAAAAAAGTTGAAAAATATTTACTTTGCTGTACCCATTGGGCATATGTTGCACTATGCATCCAGAAGGTAATCTCCTACAATAATATGGTTGCATCTGAAGTCGTTTCTCTATGGTATCAATGGAAACATCAACCACAGCCCAAATCCCTTCAGCATGTTGTTCGCAAAACCTGAGGAATTTGAACTCTCTGATTGGTACTAATGGTGAGAGAACTTGTAGTTCAGAACGCATCTACAAAAATTCATTAGTTAATTAAAAACATATTCGACTAAAAGAGATTGATTACCAGCTGAAGTGCACCGTTTCTGGTTCCCCCAACGCCACTTGATACCACATCTGTTGCAGATGTTGTCGCAATCAAGCCAGGAAACATTTCTGCCCATTTGTTCTGTCAAATATTAAAGCTAACCCCAGTTAACAACAATCACATCTCAATTTCAAATGAGTTGCTGTCGATTTTCCTTGTTTTATTTGAATTAATCTCAAATGTACGTTCTACAAAATAAAAATAATATAACTTAATCACCAACCTTATTAAGAAAATGTATTTATTTGATCGAACTAAAAGGAAAAGGAGTGGGTTCAAAAATACTAACCGGGTCCATTAATGTCTCAACAAGAGCCAAACTATTAATGATCACCATGCCAGTCTCTCTGGAGGCCTCAGAAACAAAATTTATGGGTTTCAAACCAACACAAGGAGTAAATGCCTTCTTTTACTCTTCATAATTCAGTACTTCTCCACCACATTCCCCGCTTCTTAGCCATAGAGGATCATCAGTTTGTACCATTTTAAATAATTCATCCATAGCAGCTAAAGCAAGTTCCAAATACACAGATCTTTCAAATGACATTTTAATGCCGGTTGTTTGTCTCTTATGAGGTAATACTGGAAAGCCACTTGAAATCCCTACACCAAAATCAACTGTAGTTCTAAAACTTTCGTCTCCTACTTCGAGTTCAAAGGTAGAATTAGGCAATGGTACTGGAGCCATAGATGAAATGGGCGGGTTTACGAATTTGCCAGCAAGTGCACAAACTCGATCCAGTTCATCTTTTAACCTCGAATTCTCAATCCGCAGATGCTGCTCTTCCGAAGATACTTCACCAATTATTGCTGGATCACCACAGCTTTTGCAAATTGGTCCTTATAGCCTCTCTTGTAGACATGTTTTCACCTCGAAGCTTATCATTCTCTTGTCGTAGAAACAAAGTCTCATGGCGTTCGAGTTGATTCTGGTGCAATCAAGTATAACAAATTACTCAAACATCATTAGATATTAATAAGAAACATGAAAATCAAGGATTAAGAATCCTCAGATCATCACTTATTCATTGAATAAATAGAATGACCTAAAAATTCAAAGACTACTAAATAGTTTCATCTTTATCCAATCCCAAGAATTAATTACCTTCATTTGTGTTCTACGATTTTGGAACCAAAACTTCACTTTACTCGTTGCTAAGCAAAGTCTTCTGTTCAATTCCATCCTTTGTTTCTCATCTGGATGTGGACACTCCTTAGAGCCTGCAAAATCAACTAATTAAAACAAAAAAAGCTGTGAATCAATAAACGGAGAATTATGTTTTGTTCATAAGAAAGTAATTCATTAATGATCTTACCCTTCAAGTTGTTGAATTTGCTGACGAGTGTGTCGGTGATATTTTTTCTTTTTTCGAGGTGGTTTGTCAGTGGCATCTTCATCATCTCCAGAAGCACCTCCCAAATTGTCACTTCCAGATCTACTTTCATTCTCTTCCTCTCTACTTCTTCTACCAACACTATTATTATAAGCTTCACGGTTGTCTTCAGGCATTCTTGCAATTCTACCTAGCCCTTCTGTTGTTATCGTAACGATTCTTGCACTGCCACCACTACCAGTACTTTTGTCAAGGAAATCTATGGATCTACATGTTATTTGCTTAGGAAAAAAAACGAGGTTTTTGCTTTATCACCAAACAAAAGTGAAAAAGGACCTAACAAGCTTAATTATGAGAAAAATAATGGTAGAGAAGCTAAGGAAAAATCGAAGATAATAAGCAATAATGTGGACTTATCAAAGCCTTATTGTAAGAATCTGTGAAATGAATATCAAAGAGAGAGATGAACAAGTAGAGAAGAAGATGAGAGAGAGTTTGTATTATTGATCTTGATCCTTTCAAGAAGTACAAAGACTTGTTTATATACAAGTAGTTACATTGACAGCTGTCAATGTAACTTATTCTTAACTGCTAATTAACCAATCCCTAACTAACATTTAACTGTCACATAAACTCTAACTAACTGGATTAGTATTAAGTATATCAACTTGTATCTTCAATCTCCTCAACACTCCCCCTCAAGCTGATGGTTTGAAGATATTCTTGAGTCCAAGTTTGGTTAGAAGATAATCATGTGCAGCTCTTCCCAAACCCTTTGTGAGTATATCAGCCACCTGATCCTTGGTTGATACATGATTGGTTTTGATTAGGCCTTGACTGATTTTTCCCTCACAAAATGGCAATCTATATCAATGTGTTTAGTTCTCTCATGGAAGATAGGATTTGCTGCAATCTGGATTGCAGCTTTGCTATCACACATCAACTCAATTGGCTGCTGAATTTTTACTCCCATTTCTTTGAGTAGTCCTGTAAGCCAAATAACCTCTGCAGTGCAGGCTGCCATACTCCTAAATTCAGCTTCAGCAGAACTTCTTGATATAGTTTCTTGTTTCTTAGATTTCCAAGACACCATTGCTTCCCCAAACTTCACAACATACCCTGTTACTGACCTTCTGGTTTCCATACATGCCCCCCAGTCTGAATCACAGTGAGCTTGCAGCTGATTTGTGCTACTAGGAGGCATGAATATTCCCATACCAGGTGTTCCTTTTATGTACCTTACCACTCTCAGTGTTGCATCCATATGTGACCTTTTGGGTTTGTGCATGTACTGACTCAGCATTTGAACCACAAAAGATATGTCTGTCCTGGTCATAGTTAAGTATAGCAGCCTTCCCACTAACCTCTGATATACAGAAGGATCCTTGATTAATTCATCTTCAACAGCCTCTTTGTCTGGAAAATGTTCATCATATTCAACTGATGTCAGTTTCAGACCCAATTCAATGGGTGTTGTGGCAGGCTTTGCTCCACTTAACCCTGCTTCAGACACCAACTCTAAGGCATACTTTCTTTGACACATTATGATTCCATCTTATGATCAGGCCACTTCAATGCGTAGAAAGAACTTTAACTCTCCAAGATCTTTCATTTTGAATTGTTGTTGCAGATCATTCCTTGTTTGATTTATTTGTGCAAAAATGCTACTAGTTACTAGTAAATCATCTACATATACTAGTAAAATCACCATTTCTCCATCAACTGACTTTGTGAAGAGTGAGTAGTCATAGTGACTTTGGGTGAAGCCCATCTGTAGTAGAGCATCAGTTAACTTTCTATTTCACTGCCTAGGAGCTTGTTTTAAACCATAGAGTGACTTGTTAAGTTTGCATACCTTGTGATTCTCCCCCTGTCTAGCAAACCTTTCAGATATAGTCATATACACTTCCTCAAGTAAGTCACCATTGAGGAAGACATTATGCACATCCATTTGAAAAATGAGCCAGTGACAGGATGCTGCAAGTGCTATTAGTGTTCTGACAGTCACCATTTTATCCACTGGTGAGAAGGTCTCAGAGTAATCCAATCCAGCCTTCTGACTATACCCTTTGGCCACTAGTCTGGCTTTATACCTTTTAATCTCCCCTGATGCCTTATACTTTATTTTGTAAACCCATCTACACCCAATGGGTGATTTACCAGCTGGAAGATCAACTATTGTCCAAGTGTTATTATCTTCTAGAGCAGTGACCTCAGATTGCATTGCCTGAACCCATATAGGATCTTGAGAGGCCTGGTGAAATGAAGATGGTTCTGATATAGAAGAATAGGCAGCTAGAACTTGTTGATAGGAAGGTTTAAGATTAGAATATGTAATATAGGAAGACAGAGGATATGAGCAAGAGTTAGTAAGAGGAGTGACAAAATCATGCATCCATATGGGAGGATGTTTGATTCTAGATGATTTTCTAGGAGCAATAGATATTGGAACAGGTACTATAGAAGACTGACTGGAAGTACTATTAGAGGGGTTAAAAGAGAAGGAAGCAGGCTGATTAGTATCAGTAGGAGAATTTGAAAAATGAAGTGTAGGAGAATCTGAGAGTGAAAGATCAAGAACTGGAAAAAGAGGAGTTCCAGTTGACTTAACTTGTAAGAAGGGAAAGATAAACTCTATAAACACCACGTTTCTATTCAGAAAAAATGATTTTGAGTGTATATCATATAAAATGTAGCCCTTTTGAGTTAGTGAATATCCCATGAATACACTGGGAGTTGCTCTGGGAGAAAATTTGTCTAAAAGTTTTGTATTTGAAGCATAAGCTAGACACCCAAACACCTTAAGATGGTTAAGTGTGGGTAGGTGTTGAAACAGAAGTTCATATGGAGACAAGAAATTTAGGACTTTGGATGGTGTTCTGTTAATGATATATACAACAGTATTCACACATTCTCCCCAGATCTTTAAGGGGATACCAGCTTCAAATCTAAGAGCTCTAGCCACTTGTAGGATGGTTCTGTGTTTTCTTTCTACAACCCCATTCTGTTGGGGAGTATATACAAAAGATGTTTGATGAAGATACCATGAATAAACATGAGAGATTGAAAATTGGTATTGAGAAACTCACTACCATTGTCTGTTCTGAGGATTTTGCCAGAAGTAGAAAAGAGATTTTTTATTCTTATAAGGAAAGTCTTGAAAATTACAAGCACTTCAGACTTAGAGTTGATAAGAAACAACCAAGTGAATCTAGTAAAGTCATTAAAAATTGTGACAAAGAATCTCTTATTATTGTAAGTAGGTACTCTATAAGGACCCCAAATATCACAATGTAACAATTCAAAGGCAGATTTAGTACTGGAAACACTTAAAGAAAAAGGTAATTTGGTATGTTTTGCAAGAGGACTCACAGTGCATTTGTGACCTTCTGGACTGAGTTGTTGAAGAGTAATGTGTCTTCTAATAATATCTAGAGGAGCATGTCCCAGTCTCCTATGCCAAAGAGTGGTTGATTTTGTGTGATCAGCATTGTTCACTGTGTACAAGAAGAATAAGTAGGAGTAGGAGTGTTCCCTTTGAGAATATACAACCCTTGTTCTTCCTTACCAATCCCCTTCACCAAGCCAGTGTAAAGATCCTGGAATATACAGAAGTCAGGAAAGAAGTTCACTGAGCACTGTAACTCCTTGGTTAGTTTAGAAACTGACAGTAGATTACACTTAAACTCAGGAAGAAATAACACATTAGACACTAGTTGATCTTTCCATATATGTGACTTGCCAGTATGAGTGACTTGTGCTTCACCTCCTATGGGCAAATGGACATAATTGTTTTCAAGTTTCTGAACCTTTTTATGATCATGTATTAACTCTGGCCTAGATGTCGTGTGATTAGTGGCACCTGAGTTTACTATCCACTTAGGATTAATTGTGTTAGCACTAAGATAGGTCATAGTACCTGCATTTGTTGTAGGAGTGTGACTACTACCTTTATTTTCTTTATTCAGTAACTGGATGATTTGTTGATACTGTTCTTCGGTGAAATAAGGAGATAGTTGTGCTTGCTGAGGAGGATTATAACTGGAGTTGTCCTTGCTGTTTTCTGCTAAGTTTGCAAACTGAATTCCTCCTCTCTTCTTATTTTTAGGCCAATCTTGAGGATAGCCAATAATTTTGTAGCAGGTATCTTTTGTATGACCATTATAACCACAGTGTTCACACACCACAGGAACCTTTTTTTGAGACCTATAGTTGCTAATAGAACCAGATTTACTGTTGTGAATTCCTTGAGAATTAGTAACATTACCTGAGTTATTGCTGCCTTGAGAACCAATGGTAACTCCTTTCCCTTTATAACTCGTGCATGACCCTCCCTTTTGACTAAAAAATGCAACATTCTCCAATGATTCACTCACCAGAGATGCTATATTAGCTATAGCCCTTTGACTCTCATGATCAATTACCATTGATGAGTATGCTTTGTTTAATGTGGGAATAGGTGACATCATAAGAATTTGACTTTGGCACTGAACATAGGTCTCATTTAACCCCATAAAAAACTATAACATACGCTGATATCCATGGTGCTGAGCATAATTTCGAGACTCAGGACAATTGCATCCACGATAAGGCATTAGCGCATTAAATTCATCCCACAAATTCCTCATTTTTGAAAAATACTCAGCTACAGACATGGTCCCTTGTGTTAGAGTAGAAATTTCTCTATGTAGAAAGAAAATCCTCGACCCATTAACAGTATCAAACCTCTCTTTCAAATCCAACCACACCTTGTGTGCATTTGAAGCATAGATGATACTAATAAGCAACTCCTTACCAACAGAATTCATAATCCATGACAAGACTACAACGTTTACTTTCTCCCATTGATCATGCAAGGAGTCATCAAATTTTTCCTTAGTATGTCTGCTATCAACGAACCCTAATTTACTATTTCCTAACAAACCAATAGTCATAGATCGGCTCCAGAGGGCATAGTTTTTAGACCCAATTAACTGAACGAAAATTAACGAGCTACCTGGTGTATCTGTAGGATAGAGGTATAGAGGAAGGTTGTGGTCTATCTCAATTCGACCAGAACCTCTCTATGTGCATGAATTTGGGATTGCATGTGCATTTTCCGTAGTCACCATTCTTCTTTAGCTTCTGGTTGAGATTTCCACTACGCTTAACTGAAATTCAGCTGCTCAAAGTTCTGATTTCAGCTTCTCCGATCTCTAATTTTAACCTCTCAAGGTACTTTTCTCCGGACAATCAGCTTCTCCAAGCTCGTCTGTCTTCCGGTTTGAATTGCAGTTTCTTCAAGCACTCCAGCTTGAGCCTTAGCTTCTCCAAGCACTTTCCTTCTCAAGCTTGCTTCTCGCACTCGGATCGGTGCTCTGATACCATGTAAGAATCTGTGAAATGAATATCTAAGAGAGAGATGAACAAGTAGAGAAGAAGATGAGAGAGAGTCTGTATTATTGATCTTGATCATTTCAAGGAGTACAGAGACTTGTTTATATACAAGTAGTTACATTGACAGTTGTCAATGTAACTTATTCTTAACTGCTAATTAATCAATCCCTAACTAACATTTAACTGTCACATAAACTCTAACTAACTTGGATTAGTATTAAGTATATCATCTTGTATCTTCAATCTCCTCAACACTTATATATATACACACATCAAAAGGAACACAAGAAAAAGTTTGGTTGACTCTTTAACTAGCTTTTCTTTTTTCTTTCTCTTGTGCCTAAATTTTAGCTAGGCCAAACATTAATAAAATATTTTAGGACGAATCATGTGATTGATCAATGGGTCCCTTCTTCGGCCCTACTTAGCTCCGTCCCAATGTTGAAATCAGTGAAATTTTCTTGCTTTCCTCACTTCCATACCTATTTGTGGTCTGTCTTTCTCTCTTTAGTTTTTTTCATTTTTCTTTTCGGCTTCCCGGTTACTGAGGGACATTGAGATTAGTAATTGCATGAAGACTATTTGGTGTGAATGAGGATAACAATTCAAAAGAACTGACAAATGTTTATACACAAATGGAAACTTGTTTTCAATAGTCAATGCTGTTGTCACCACTCCACATATGGATAAAGAGAAGTAAGAAAGATTGGTTGGGATATACTGTTAATCATGTATCTGTTTTATAGTATTTTATTTTAATCTTTTGTAAGGATTTTATGAATTATTTTATTTATTATAATAAAAATATTTATTTGAATACTTCATTATGCATACATATGTGTTCATATTCTATATAGTAGATGATTTTGTGGATGGGGAAATTTAGCTCATACGTGGAAGATTAAATTGTCGGTCTATATAAGTTAAAATTAAATGTTCACGATCAAAGATGAGAAAGGACAAACATCTAGGTGATCGTAGCACAAGATTAAATATAATTTGATCTTAATTATGGGAATGGTGGAATTCCGTCTTCTTGTGTTAATACATTTTGTATGTATAGAATGAACCACTTTGAGAATTTTATTTATGTTCTGAATATTGATAAAATAAATTCTCTAGTCAATTGCACGTACTTATACTCATAATCTTGATATAATTTGTAACACCCAGTAAATTACAAAAATACCCCTAGGGAAGAGGTGTGCGAAAAATGCATCTTCCGATGCTCGGATTGAAAATCCGAGAGTGAATTCGTGATCAGCACTGAAAATGGAGTGGGAAGAGGGTCTCGGTCGATTTTTAGAGTGATCGAGTCGGAAAATAATTTTTCGTTCCAAAATGAAAAACAGTGTGCCTGCGCGACAGGACCGCGACGCGGACCGGTCGCGGAGCCACACTTATGTTTTCTGCAAAATTTTCGACGGAGTTGAATTTCCGAAAATACACTGTCCGCGACAGGTTCGCGTCGCGGACTGTGTTATTTCAGGCGGGGAGTAATTTTTTCTTTAATTATGGAGGGCAATTTAGTCCATTCCTAATTTTCTAAACGTCCCCCTACGCCTAATTAAGGTCAGTTTTCGAAGAAAAGGGTTTCAAAACCCAAATTCTAAGCGTTCTTCCCAAGAGTCACCTAAGGTAGGGCTTGAAGGAAGGTGAGGATTGAGGAGATCAAGAGGAGGGTGTGCTTCCTTGTGTTAGCAAAACATCCCAGGTATGTAAGGCTAAACTAAAAGCATGAGTTTGTTCTCTCATGTGCCCCATAGAGGTCAAAGATGAGTTGATGGTTGAAGAGTATGTGTGCATGAATATTTGAGAGTTTTTCATTGAAAAATTAATTTGAAATTATATGTTTTCTAAGTTGATGATCATCATACTATTTGTTTTCTTGAAGTTAACATTTTTCATGAGATTTTGCATAACCTTACATGATTATTTGAAAAGCATGCATAATGAACTTAGGGATGAGTCTAGAGCCTTGACGATGATGATGTTGTGATGTTGTGGTTGTGTTTCACATTTGATGAGAGTCTTGATGATGATGTTGATGAGAATGACGTTTTATGATGTCTTAAAAATGGGAAGTTTAATTTCTAAAAAGAGTATCTTGAGTCTATGATGTTGATGTTGATGTTATGAGGGGAGGTACTATGTCCCTCTGGGACCGATGTTGATGTTGAGGTTTTATAATATGTCCCCATGGGACTGATGTTGATGTTGAGATGATGTACTATGTCCCTCTGGGACCGATGTTGATGTTGAGGTATTATATCATGTCCTTATGTGACTGATGATGATGTATTATGTCCCTATGGGACTGATGATGATGATGTTTTATGAGCATGTCGAGTTCTGGGAGGAGTATTGAGCACCGAAATGGGTAGAGAGTGAGTCCCACTCAAACCCATTAACTACGTGGCCCGCGTAGGAAGAGAGGATTGAACCGCAATGCGGATGGCTCCTATCTTGTCCCAAAAGAGGACTGATGTTTGATGTTTTTGTGGATCCACTGATGTGATGTCCTTTACCCCGGGCAGGGTATTGGATGGATGTGGCAACGGCATCGCTTCGTTGTATCATCACTGGCTCATAAGTGATGGTTGTCGGTTAGAGAAACTCCCAGTTAGGTTCCTTTGATAGAACTCTAATGTTGATGTTGATGTGATGTTTGAGTTGAGTCTGAGTCGATGTGATGTTTCTCTCGATGTGAGATGATGTTGAGGCTCCTTAAGATGAGCTTGCTATGATGTTGATGATTGATGAGAGGTTGATGGGTCAATTGTCTAATCTAATCTCTTGCCTTAGATAGACTTTTGATATTTTGATGAAGTATGATGTGGAGTCGATGTTCTTTATTGTTGTGTACTTACCCTGTTATTCAGCTATTTTACATGCCAGTACATTCCACGTACTGACGCCATTTGGCGCTGCATCGTTTTATGATGCAGATACAGGAGTTCGAGGATTTCAGCAGGCGCACCGTTGAAGTCCAAGGTTTTCAAGTTCAGATTTTGGTGAGCCTCCTTGCTATCCGGAGGAGACCCTTCTATGTTATTTCCTTTATTTAATTGAGTCGGTAGCCATGATATGTCATGGTACCCCTCTTAGACAGTTGAGTCAGGCTAGAGGCTTCGTAGACATGGTGTCGAAGTTGATGTTGATGTTTTTCCTGATGTACTAAGAGAGTATTTGCTTAATCCTTTGATGTTAAGATTGATGATTGGCCATTTGGCCCTTCTCTATGGTTCTCATATTATGATGTTTCTCCGTTGTGTTGATGTTGAGCGATGTGATGAGGCTGAGTGGTTCGCTCAGGGGCTAGCAATAGTCTCTGGGTGCCGGCCACGTCTAGGGTACCCTCCCGGGGCGTGACATAATTATTATGAGCTATGTGATTTGTTATATTATTATTTTAACCCATTCAAAGACGAGACTTTTCAATGAGTCAATAAATTCCTAATGAGTTAGATAATTACAAATAACATTAGTGAAATAATGATTATTTGATAGAACCACGTCTCAGTCTCGAGTTGAAGGCACCCTTTTATGGTTATTTAAGAGTTTTCATGTGAAAACCCTGCAGGTGGATTTTATATCCGCTACGTGGAATAAATTAAGTATGAAAAATAAAGGATTAATTTAGTCAATAAATTAAATTTTTCAGAAGCTTTAATTTAATTGATTGGTGTAAGTAATTCTAACACCGGGGGTTAAACAAGATGCATTGGTAGATATTAAAATTAATATTGACGAGTATAATTACATATTTTTAGTGGAATAATATGTAACTTTTTATGATATGATTAATTCGTTCTTTTGAGAATTATTATCATAAATAGAAGCCTTAGTAAAATATATTTTCGGTCCCTACTCTGCCTGATTAATTAGCCAGTTTTGAAGAAAAGTTTATTATTTAAATAAAATCAGTGGGTTTTATTAAAACATTAAATTTGAAAATATTTCAAATTAAATAAAAGATCAAAAACCTTTTTTAAAATACTGATTTGAGAACATTTTAAAATTAAGAAAAAATAAAGAAAAAATATTTTTAGGAGTTTATGGGGGTAAATACTATTAATAATTTTTAAAATCAGTTTTTTCTTTTAGTGGGGGAATAAAAACGGATTTGGGATTTTTATTGAGTTTTGATTGCCTTTTAATGACCCTTTAACCATTGTTTTTTTGTCCTCTTCCTCTTCTTCGGTTGAGGATAAAAAGGGGTTTCTAGAGAAAAGAAAAGATGTTGAAAAAAAATCTAAATCCTTAAAATACTTGCTCACATAAGTCACTTCTAGATAATTAATTAGGAAGTAGTAAAAGATCGAAGTCCTGTACTCATTCGTTAATTCTGTCGGCATTGAAGAAATCATTGTTGAAAGCTTCAACAAGTAAATGGTTCTCACTGAAATTCAATAGATATGTGATACTGGTAATATTATATTATGATTATGTAAAGTTCTCGATCGTGTTAATTCCTTCCATTGTCTGATTTCTAACAAGATCTCCCTCTAGCTAAGCAATAATTTTCTTTAGTTCTGTTTTTATTTTTTCATTGTTGTCTTCTTCGTACTCCAAAACATAAAATTAATCTTGAAAATTTAATTAATGAAGGGTGAACTTAAAAAAATTCCAACATCTATCTTAAATAGTAAATGATTCAAATATTTTAAACACTAAATATGCTCCAACAATTTAATTATTTTGAAATGCTGGGATCTAACGGACAACGTTCGAAAGTGCATAAACGGATTTAGGCATCTTATGCGGTAGAAGGTGAGGGGCAAGTCTTGAAATACTAGGCGTGAGTTTCATGATGGAGTTTACAGAATACAAATGTCCTGTGCTTTTAATTTTATAATTTCTAATTAAAAAAAAAGAGAAAAAATATTTTTTTAATAGTTCAGCCAATAAATTCAGATAAGTCTTTAATAATATATAAAATTATTATTATTATTATTATGTAATGACTCTGAAGGTTATTTTTGGTATTTTCAGTTAAATTACCATTTTACCCTTTCTGGAAGTCGCTTTGAGTCATGTTTGAGTGAGTTGAAAAGTCGAATTCCGAAAACTTTGTGAAAAATTAGAATTTTGCTAAAAAAAGATTTTTAAAGGTTTAAAGTTTGAAATTTCGAGTTTTGAGGTCAACTTGAGTTTTGGGTGTCGGAATGTGATTCCGTCAATTTCATTAGATCCGAAATGCAGAATCTCGTTTAGCTGAACTGACAGAACTGTATTTGGAGTTAAAACAAAGATTTTAGACCCGACGTTGTAATTTCGGTTGAATTTGGATCATAGTTTGAATTTGATCAACATTCAGAGTTCAAAAGCTCTAATCGTAATTTCGACAATTTCAGTGGTTCCAGATGGTGAAACTAATGCTATAAAATAATCCCATTGTAATTTTTAGAGTTTTCAAGGACGTTTTGGTATTTCAAGTTTTAACTAGTTTTAATGAGCGTTATCGGGTTCCGGGTCAAGGAGACCTCAAAATTGAATTGTTATAGCTTCATTAAGTCTAGAACATTGTTTCTGATAGATTCACATGTATGATTTGTGTGCATCGCATTTCGAACGAAC
Organism: Solanum rostratum; assembly: GCA_029948455.1. Classification (NCBI taxonomy): domain Eukaryota; kingdom Viridiplantae; phylum Streptophyta; class Magnoliopsida; order Solanales; family Solanaceae; genus Solanum; species Solanum rostratum. Next base: position 9,117,246 of record CM057055.1, on the reverse strand, counting down.
CTCACAGGTTTGTTTCGTGTTTTGAAATATAGTTAATTTTGCCGAATCAGGTGCATCTCAATTACTCTCCGCGTTCGTGGAGCTAGGCCCCACGTTCGCGGAGGTCTCTTTTGCCTGGGCTCCACGCATGCGGAGGTATGAGCAGTTTTGAGCTCCGCATTCGCAGAGTACAAAATCCCTAACATAGTGTTTAATTTTTAAAAGTCTAGTTTCACCCATTTTCCTCCATCATTAACATTTTTGAACGCAAGGTGGACGAATTTTGAAGTGTTTTTGGTGGGGAAACTATTGGATAACAAAATTCTAATCCAATTCTTCAATTCTGATTAATTAATTTGTGAGTTTGATGGGAGAAATTGGAATTTTTCTGGATATTATTTTTGATTGAGAAGTGGTGATTAAGAGTTTATTTTAACTCCATTTTTGAAATAGTGTTCACCATTGGATTCCTTATTACTTGGGGAATATTTTTCGCAATAATTTTTAGATTTCGGGAAGCTTTTTCAATATGAGATTTTGACCCTTTTTTCTTTTCACCCGAATTTCTTGATTTTAATGTCATTGGCTTCATATTGAGACTGTGAATCCATATTATTGTGATGTTTCAGTGCGAATTCGAGGGGAAAAACTTTGATTTTTGCTTGATTTGGCTATTGATTGAGGTAAGTGGATTCCTAGACCTTGTTAAGCTAACTTGAACACTATACTTTCTTTGCTTGTGGTTTGTAATGATTGAGTAACTGTTTGATTAAGTTGAGCTTCGTGAATTGTGAGAATTTGACTTGAATGTGAAATTCCTTTATGATATGAATGTGAAATATTGGAGATTGATACTTATTGACTTGTAATACGAAATAGAGAATCACTTGTGATATGAATATATGGATTGTGAATCCTGTTATATTTGTTTATAGTAGACATTAAAGATATTGTTGTTGAGTTTCACTTGTGGGTTAGAGAATTGAGTATAAGCTTGGGATCAGATTCATCATCATACCTTCTATATTGTGATATTGACTTGAATTGATGTATATGTTGTATTATGGACTCTCGCTTGCACTTCTCATTATTGCGTCATATGATTATGCTCTTGATGTGCATTCTTCATTGAGTTCCACCGATGAAGCACTAATGAGAAATAGAGGATGGGCCACACGAGCCATGGCATGCAATATTGATGAGAAATAGGGGACGAGCCACACGAGTTGTGGCATGTAACATTAATTTAAAATAGGGGATAGGCCACACGAGCCGTGACATGTGACACTGATTATACTGCGGACGGGTCTCACACTCAGGGGCAAGTACATAGACAGATATGTCCCCTATGTGTTCCAGACTGATTATATTAGCGAATATATTTCATAGGAAAAACATGCATCACAATTACTTGACATTGCATTACATCATTTCATTTCACTACATATCATATTATTCTACCATATGCGTGTAACTTATTTCAGTTATCGACATTGGATTTTGAGATGATTATACTTGGACTGTATCTGTTGATTATTTGAAACCTCCTTAATATATTTGTTCTATAATCGAGCTGTATATTGAGACATATTTGTATATCTGATCTGTAACATGTGGCAACTGCTAAAAGTAATTGACGTATAATTTGTATATGTATATTGTTATTGTTGTGCTGGGACTTTTCTGAGTGAAGATGTATAGTTTGGCATATGGAAGAAGTATTTTGTAATGCATACTTTTCTTGTGTTTAGATCTTCTTGCTGAGTACTTGTTATTTGGTGCTCACCCCCTTGCTACATGTACTTGTAAGTTGTGAGCCCAATCTATCTTGTTATATTTCTTCCAGTATCAGGATCAAGCTTTAGGATTACTCGAGAGGTAGCCGCTGGTTTCTTTAGCAGACCCTCGAGGATTCCTTACTTTGTTATATGCTATTTTAGGACTAAACATTTAGACTTGTATTTCTTTGAATATTGTTGTTTAGAGGCTTGTACATGTGACACCAGTTTTTGGATGGCTTATAGACTTGATTATCTAGTACTTGTCCTATCTTTATACTTTATTTCTTCTATTTCTTAGTATTATATATCAAACTGAACAAGATAGGCTGACTTGCCTTGGTTGGTTAGGGAAGTGCCATCACACCCATTTTTGGGTCGTCACAATTTGGTATCAGAGCCCCAGGTTCGTAGGTCTCACATGTGTGCAAGCCAAGACGATTAGAGTCTTAAGGATTGGTGCAGAGAATTTCATTACTTATCTTTGAGAGGCTAAGGAGACTGTTATGAAATTCCCTTTTATTCTTTTCAATTCTTGTCATGCGTGGTTGTTATGGGGTTGCTGAGTATTGTGTATTCTTTTGGCAAAATGGATAGAACTAGATCTTTATTTATAGGCAGAGCTGAAGAGCCAACTCGTGAGGCTATTGTTAAGGGCCTAACTCAGGGCAGAGGTAGAGGTAGAGCTAGAGCTAGATGATGTGGAGGGGACCGAGGATGTGCTAGTGGTTTAGCACCTATGAGAGATTATGACAAAGGTATCTCGCCTGAGCCTCTAGTCGAGCCTAGGCTGCACCAGGCTCCTCTAGAGGCCGGGGATCCTATTACTCTTTAGGGCATTCTTTTGAGGATGATGGGCATGCTTGAGACTATTACCCGAGGTGTAACACAAGGACCGACTAGAGGTGAGGTTCCCCCTCTTCAGGTGCTGGAGTAGCATCATGATTTTGATGAGTATGGGGCAGATTATTCAGCTTTGATGGACTCAAAACCTTATATGCCTACTCATGTGTCAGTGGATACATAGGCAAAGATGGTTCCCCCAGCCTAGTGTAACGCCCGGTAAAATTACCAATATACCTCTAGAGGAGAGGTGTATGCTAAATGCATCTTCCGATGCTCAGATTGAAAATCTGAGAACGAATTCGTGATCAACATGAAAAATTGAGTGCGAGAAGGGTTTCAGTTGATTTTTAGAGTGGCTGAGTCAAAAGATAATTTTTCGTTCTAAAACGAAAAATAGTGTGAGTATGCGACAGAACCGCGTTACGGACCTATCGCGGAGACACACTTATGTTTTCCTGTGATCTTTCGACGGAGTTGAATTTCACCGAAATGCGCTGTCCGCGACAGGTTCACGTCGCGGATTGTATTACTTTATGTTTGAAAAATTTTCTTTAAAATTTTGAGGGGCTATCTAATCCATTCCTAATACCTTCTAAACCTTCTATACGACGAATATATGCCATTTTCTCAGAGAAAGGGTTCCAAAATGCATTCAAAACCCTCTTCCTAGCAAAATTCACTAAGTTGGAGCTTGAGGAGAGTTGAGATTTAAGAATTCAAGAGGGGATTGTTGAAAGAATTGTTGTTAGCAATCATCCCAGGTATGTAAGGCTAACTTAAAGCATGGGATTGTTCTCCCATGTGCCCTTTTTGAGTAAATTAAGTCATTGATTGAAGATAATGAGTTTGATGTGAAGATTGTTGAGTAATATACTGAGTTTTACTTAATTCATATATTTTACATGAATTGATGATCATCATAAACATGATTTATTGCATAATTTATTCTCATGAGTGTTTTTCACAAAACCCTATAATTATTTTATTAAAGAATGCAAGAATGAACTTAGGGGACGAGTCTAGAGCCTTGACGATGATGATATCTGTGATGTTGTGATTGTTTTTCAAATTGATGAGAGTCTTGATGGTGATGTTGATGAGAATGATGTTCATGAGTCTTAAAATTTGAAACTAAATTCTAAAAAGAATGTTTCGAGTCCATGATGTTGATGTTGATGTTGATGAGATGAGTTGATATTGATGTTGAGGTACTATGTCCCTACGGGACTGATGATGATGTATTATGTCCCTATGGGACTAATGATGATGTTTTATGAGCATGTCGAGTTCTGGGAGGAGTATTGAGCACCGAAATGGGTGAGAGTGAGTCCCACTTGAACCTATTAACTACGTGGCCCGCGTAGGAAGAGAGGATTGAACCGCAATGCAGATGGCTCCTTTCTTGTTGCAAAAGAGGACTAAGTTTTTTTTTCTTGTGGATACACTGAGGTTGATGTCCTTTACCCTGGGCAGGGTACTGGATGGATATGGCAATGACATCGCTTCGTTGTATTATCACTGGCTCATAGGTGATGGTTGTCGGTTAGAGAAACTCCCAGTGAGGTCTTACTTTGATAGTACTCTGATGTTGATTTGTTGGCATGAGTTGAGTTTCCTTGAGTTGAGTTGAGTCGAAGTTCCTTGAGATGAGACTGATATATTGATGATGTAGAGATGAGATGTTGATGAGTCATTTGTCTACTCTAAATTCTTTCCTTAGATAGATATTTGATATTGTGATGGAGTATGATATTGAGTTGATGTTATCCCAATACTGTTGTACTTATACTGTTACATTCAGCCATTTTGCATACCGTACATTCCACGTAGTGACGCCACTCGGCGCTGCATCATTTCATGATGAAGATACAGGAGTTAGAGGACTTCAGCAGACGCATCGTTGATGTCAGAGATTTCGAGTTCAGTCATTAGTGAGCCTCTTTGCTATCAGGAGGAGACCTTTTTATTGTTTTCTTTCTTTATTTATTGAGTTGGGTAGCCATGGCCTGTCATGGTACCATCTTAGACAATTGAGTCAAGTTAGAGGCTTCATAGGCGTGAGTCGAGGTTTGATGTTGAGGTTTTTTCCTTATGAGTTGAGTTAGCATTTGCATTTGCTTATCGTGATGTTGAGACTGATGTTGGCCATTGGCCCTTCTTATTGAAGTAGCTCACTGCACTACTTCCACTATTCTTATATATCGATGTTGAGTGACTGTTCTGAGAACGAGTGATTCGCTTGGGGACTAACAATAGTCTCTGGGTGCTAGCCACGCCTAGGGTACCCTCCCGAGGTGTGACAAACTTGGTATCAGAGCACAGAGTTCAAGAGTCCTAGGGAGTCTATGAAGTCGTGTCTAGTAGAGTCTTATTTATATGTGTGTTGTGCACCACACTTCATAAACAGGAGGCTATAGGACATTAGGAATGGTTACACTTATTTATTGTTTCAAGTTCGTACAATAGAGTTTGACTCTATGAAACTCTCTTCTAATTCGTACGCTATGCATTTGCAGATCATGCCTCCAAAATGCACTGCTACACAAAGAGATGCCTCAGTCCCTAATGCTGAGAATCCCCTACCAGAGGTCCCTACCCAGAATGAAACAAGGAGATAGGGTCGACCTACCAGAGCTACTGAGGTTCCATTGACACCTCCTACTCAGTCAGCCTCCATTTCAGAAGCAGACTTTAGGGGAGCCATTGTTATGCTCACTTAGTTGGTGGCCTCTCAGAGTAATAGTCGCGGTCCTCACGCCTCTAGCTCCAGCTCCAAGAGCCTACAGCTGAAACCAGGCTCAGAGATTTCCTTAGGATGAACCTATTAGTCTATACGGGGTCTAAGGTTGAGGAGGACCCACAAAACTTATTGATGAGATGTGCAAGATTTTGAGGGCTCTGCATGCGAATAGGGTTGAGGGAGTCGAGCTGGTCTCTTATCAGCTTAAGGATGTTGCTAATGTCTGGTATATTTAATGGAAACATGGTGGAGGTGAGGATGTTGAGCCTACTGAGTGGGAGGAGTTTGAGAGTGGTTTCCTCGATCACTTCTTTCCCCAAGAGTTAAGGGAGGCGAAGGTTGAGGAGTTCGTGAATCTGAAGCAAGAGGGGTTGACTGTCAAAGAGTAAAGCCTTAAATTCATCTAGCTGTCCCGATATGCTCCAGAGATGGTCCTTGATATAAGGGCGAGGATGAGAAAGTTCGTGTCTGGATTGGGCAGACATGTAAAGAGAGAGTGTAAGGTAGCATTGCTAATTCCAGGTATGAACATCTCTAGACTTATGGTCTATGCCCAGCAGACTGAGGAGGACAAGAAGAAGGACAGGGAAGAGCAGCAGTTTAAAAAGGCCAAATCAATAGGGCATGAGCCTAGCCAACAGAAGTAGAATAAGGGTGATAGAACTTTCTTTCAGAAGAAGTCTTCTAGCTATGCACCCTCTATAGCGAGTGTACCTGTTCAACAAAACCCATCGAGGAGATGGGGTGATAGGGGTAACATAGCTCAGTCTTCTACAGCGCCCCCTGCGGACAACCATCAGAAGGCTACTACTGCGAATGCAGGAGGCGGGACGAACCGTTTGTATGCGATGGGTAATCGACAAGAACAAGAGGTTGTATTAGATATTGTTACGAGTATGCTTCGAATCTTTTCTTATAATTGTTATGCATTGCTTGACTCGGGTACCACTTTATCCTTTGTGACGCCCTAAGTGGGCAATAAGTTTGAGATTCTTCCAGAGTGTTTTCTTGAGCCTTATACTGTTTCTACTCCTACTGATGAGTCTATCCTAGCTGAGAGGATCTATAGAGACTGTGTAGTATCCATCTATCATAGGGATACTTTGGGCGACTTGGTAGAGTTGGAGATGGTTGATTTTGATGTAATTCTTGGTAGGGATTGGCTCCATGCCTGCCATGCCTCCATAGGTTGTAGGACCCAAGTTGTTAAATTCCAATTTCCGAATGAACCGGTCCTAGAGTGGAAGGGAAGTTCTGTTGCACCCAAAGGTAAATTTATTTCTTACCTAAGGGCTAGAAAGTTAATCTCTAAGGGTTGTGTTTATCACCTTGTGCGAGTTAAATCTGATGATATTGAGTCCCCTACTCTTGAGTCGGTCCCCATTGTAAATGACATCCCTGAGTATTTACCTGGAGTCCCTCCTGATAGGGAGATTGACTTCAGTGATGTATTTCCCGACACACAACCTATTTCAATTCAACCATATAGGATGGCCCCCGCTGAGTTGAAAGAGTTGAAGGAACAGTTGAAGGATTTGTTAGAGAAGGGCTTTATTAGGCTAAGTGCTTCTCCTTGGGGTGCTCCCATTCTGTTTTCCCGAAAGAAGGATGGGTCTCTCAGAATGTGCATAGACTATAAACAACTAAACAAGGTCATGATCAAGAATAAACATCCTCTTCCCATGATAGATGACCTATTTGACCAACTTCAAGGTGCCTCATGCTTTTCAAAAGATAGACCTCAGATTGGGTTACCACCAGTTGAAAGTAAGAGAATGTGATGTTCCAAAGACAGCCTTCAGGACAAGATATGGCCACCTTCAGTTCTTGGTTATGTACTTTGGGTTGACGAATGCACCAACAACTTTCATGGATTTGATGAATAGGGTGTTCAGGCCCTACCTTGACATGTTTGTAATCGTGTTTATTGATGATATTTTGGTGTATTCGAAGAATGAGGAGGAGCATGCCAAACACCTTAGAGTTGTCTTTCAAACTCTTAAGGACCATGAGTTGTATGCGAAGTTTTCCAAGTGTGAGTTTTGGCTTAAGTCAGTGGCTTTCCTATGCGATGTTGTTTCGGGTGATGGAATTCGAGTAGATGGCCAGAAGATTGAAGTGGTTATGAAATAGACAAGACCGACCTCTCCAACTGACATAAGAAGCTCTTGGGGTTAGCAAGCTACTACCGCAGATTTGATGAGGGATTTTCTTCCCTATCCGCACCATTGACCAAATTGACTCAGAAAAAGGTCAGGTTTCAGTGGTCTGAGGAATGTGAGAAGAGTTTCCAAGAGTTGAAGACTAGATTGACCACCGCACCTGTCTTGACTTTGCCCGATGGGACGAAAGATTTTGTAATATACTATGATGTATCAAGAGTTGGGTTGGAATGTGTATTGATGCAGAGAGGGAAGGTGATAGCCTATGCTTCCAGGCAACTTAAAGTTCATGAGGAGAACTATCCGACCCATGATCCTGAGTTGGCGGCGGTAGTGTTCGCACTTAAAATCTGGCCCCACTACTTGTATGGAGTGCATGTGGACATGTTCACTGACCATAAGAGCTTACAGTATGTCTTCAGTCAGAGAGAGCTCAAACTGCAATAGAGGAGATGGTTGGAATTGCTCAAAGATTATGACATAAGCATAATGTACCACTTAGGTAAAGCTAACGTTGTTGTTGATGCTCTTAACAGGTTATCTATGGGTAGCACAACCCATGTTGAGGAAGAGAAGAAAGATCTAGTGAAGGAAGTGCACAGGTTGGCTCGACTGGGAGTCCAACTTGAGGAGAATGACAAGGGAGGAATCAATGTTTAGAGTGGGTCTTCATCGTCCATAGTGACTGAGGTAAAAGAGAAGCAGGATCGAGATCCTATTATACTCCAATTGAAGGAGGCTGTCCACAAACAAAAAGTGATGGTCTTCTTCAAAGGGGGAGATGGGGTATTGAGATACCAGAGTAGGATATGTGTTCCTGATGTTGATGGTGTTCGAGAGAGGATTATGGCTGAGGCCCACAACACTAGATACTCCATTCATTCGGGCTCCACCAAGATGTATCATAACTTGAGAGAAGTCTATTGGTGGAGTGGAATGAAGAGGGACATCGCTGAGTTTGTTTCAAAGTACCCAAATTGCCAGCAAGTGAAGGTTGAGCATCAATGGCCAAGTGGATTGGCTCAAAACTTTGAGATTCCAGAATGGAAGTGGGAGATGGTTAACACAGATTTCATCACTGGCCTACCGAGATCCCCGAGGTAGCATGATTCAATATGGGTGATTGTAGACGAGATGACTAAGTCAGTGCACTTCTTGGCAGTCAAGACGACTAATACTGCAGAGGAGTATGCCAAGATGTATATCTAAGAGATTGTGAGGCTGCATGGAGTTCCTTTGTCCATCATCTTGGACAGAGGAGCCCAGTTTGCCTCTCACTTCTAGAAGTCTTTCTAGAAAGGATTGGGTACCAAAGTGAACTTGAGCATGACCTTTCATCCACAGATGAATGGTTAGGCAGAGCGCACTATTCAGATGGTAGAAGATATGTTGAGAGCCTGCGTCCTTGAGTTCAAAGGAAATTGGGATGACCATTTACCATTAATTGAATTTGCGTATAACAATAGTTATCATGCAAGCATTCAAATGGCCCCCTACGAGCCCTTGTATGGAGGAGGTGTTGATCACCTATTGGGTGGTTTGAAGTTAGAGAAGCTGAGTTAATTGGGCCTGACCTTGTCCACCAGTCCATGGAGAAGGTGAAGATTATTAGAGAAAGACTGAACACTGCCCAAAGCCGTCAGAAATCTTACACAAATATGAGGAGAAGAGACCTAGAGTTCGAGGTGAACGATTGGGTATACCTGAAGGTATCATCCATGAAGGATGTCATGAGGTTTGGGAATAAGGGGAAATTAAGTCCTCGTTATATTGGCCCTTATTAGATTATGAGAAGAATTGGGAAGGTTGCTTATGAGCTAGAGTTACCTTCTGAATTAGACAGAATCCATCCGGTGTTCCACATTTCGATGTTGAAGAAGTGTTTGGGAGATCCTGCCTTGGTAATCCCTGTTAAGAGCACAGGAGTTAGAGATAGTTTGTTCTATGAGGAAATTCTAGTCCAAATCCTTGATCGACAGGTTTGCAAACTGAGAAACAAAGAGATAACCTCCATCAAAGTTTTGTGGAGGAACCAATTTGTTGAGAAAGCCACATGGGAAGCTGAGGAAGAGATGAGAACTAAATATCCACACCTATTCGTGCCTGATGTAAATGAGAGTATCGAAGGTAATATTCCTATTCTTAATTTAAATTGATGTTCCTACCATGAATTGATGTATATATTCCTGATGTTTGAGTAGATGTTATTAAGGTCGATGAAGAGTTGAGGAGTTGAGTTTTTGAGTGAGTATCGAGGTGAGTCTTAAGTCTATTCGTGCCACAATACCGTTCCTACTCAACATTCAAGGACGAATGATCCCAAGGGGGAGATGATGTAACGCCCGACAAAATTACCAAAATACCCCTAGAGGAGAGGTGTGCGCAAAATGTGTTGTTCGATGTTTAAATTAAAAATTCGAGAACGGATTCGTGATCAGCATAAAAAATAGAGTGGGAGAAGGGTCTCGGTCGATTTTTAGAGCGACTGAGTCAAAAGATAATTTTTCGTTCTAAAATGAAAAAGAGTGTGAGTACGCGACAGAGCCGCGCCGAAGACCTATCGCGGAGGCACACTTATGTTTTCCTGTGATCTTTCGACGAAGTTGAATTTTACCAAAATGCGCTACCCGTGATTGGTCCGCGTTACGGACTGTGATACTTCAAGTCTGAAAATTTTTCTTTAAAATTTCGAGGGACATTCTAGTCCATTCCTAATACCCTCTAAACCTCCTATACGACGAATATATATCATTTTCTCAGAGAAAGGGGTTCCAAAACCCATTCAAAACCCTCTTCCTAGAAAAATTCACTAAGTTGGAGCTTGAGGAGAGTTGAGATTGAAGAATTCAAGAGGGAATTGTTGAAAGAATTGTTGTTAGCAATCATCCCAGGTATGTAAGGCTAATTTAAAGCGTGGGATTGTTCTCCCATGTGCCCTTTTTGAGTAAATTGAGTCATTGACCGAAGATAATGAGTTTGATTTGAAGATTGTTGCGTATTATACTGATTTTACTTAATTCATATATTTTACATGAATTTTGATGATCATCATAAACGTGATTTATTGCACAATTTATTCTCATGAGTGTTTTTCACAACACCCTATGATTTTTTTATTAAAGAATGCAAGAATGAACTTAGGGGACGAGTCTAGAGCCTTGACAATGATGATGTCTGTGATGTTGTGATTGTGTTTCAAATTGATGAGAGTCTTGGTGATGATGTTGATGAGAATGATGTTCATGACTCTTAAAATTTGAAACTAAATTCTAAAAAGAATGTTTTGAGTCCATGATGTTGATGAGATGAGTTGATGTTAATGTTGAGGTACTATGTCCCTATGAGACTGATGATGATGTATTATGTCCCTATGAGACTAATGATGATGATGTTTTATGAGCATGTCGAGCTCTGGGAGGAGTATTGAGCACCAAAATGGGTGAGAGTGAGTCCCACTTGAAACCATTAACTATGTGGCCCGCATAGGAAGAGAGGATTAAACCGTAATGCGGATGGCTCCTTTCTTGTCCCAAAAGAGGACTGAGGTTTTTTTTTCTTGTGGATCTACTGAGGTTGATGTCCTTTACCCCGGGCAGGGTACTGGATGGATTTGGCAATGACATCGCTTCATTGTATCATCACTGACTCATAGGTGATGGTTGTTGATTAGAGAAACTCCCAGCAAGGTCTTACTTTGATAGTACTCTGATGTTGATGTGATGGCATGAGTCGAGTTTTCTTGAGTTGATTTGAGTCGAGGTTCCTTGATATGAGTCTAATGTATTAATGATGTGGAGATGAGATGTTGATGAGTCATTTGTCTACTCTAAATTCTTTCCTTAAATAGACATTTGATATTCTGATAGAGTATGATGTTGAGTTGATGTTATCCCTATACTGTTGTACTTGTACTGTTACGTTCAGTCATTGGTGAGCCTCCTTGCTATCTGTAGGAGACCCTTTTATTGTTTGCTTTCTTTATTTATTGAGTTGGGTAGCCATGACCTGTCATGGTACCATCTTAGACAGTTGAGTCAAGTTAGAGGTTTCATAGACATGAGTCGAGGTTTGATGTTGAGGTTTTTTCCTTATGAGTTGAGTTAACATTTGCATTTGCTTATCGTGATGTTGAGAATGATGTTGGCCATTGTCCCTTCTTATTGAGGTAGTTCACTGCACTACTTCCACTATTCTTCTATAGTGATGTTGAGTGACTGTCCTGAGAACGAGTGATTCGCTTAGGAAAAGACAATAGTCTTTGGGTGCCAGCCACACCTAGGGTACCCTCCTGAGACGTGACACTTATGTTACCCATGAACTGATATAGGAAGTAGATGTCCAACAGACATATGAGTGGTTTGAGAAGATTAAACCACCCTAGTTCTAGGGTGGTAAGGGAGAGGATGCGTACAAGTTCCTTACCTTGAATTATGAGATGTTAGAGACCATGGGACTAGTGGATTCACAAGGAGTTAGATTTGTTACATTACAGTTGGAGGGGCAACTCGGGAGTGGTGGCGATCTTATATGCGCTCTAGGCCAGAAGGGTCCCTACTAGTTGAATGAGAGGTATTTTCAGAGGCTTTTTAGGAGAGGTTCATTCCTTGGAGTGTTCTAGAGGAGAACAAGTCCAGATTGAGACTTTGACCAAGAGAGGCATGACAACAACCAAGTGTGAGGCTATATTCTACCAGCTCTCTCGACATGCCTTGTCATTAATACCTATTGAGGTAGAGAGAATTCACATATTTGTGAAGGGATTGGTATTCTCCATTAGCTCCTATGTCCTCAGGTCTTCACATGAGGGTTCATCTTTTCAGATTATAGCAGGTATCGCCAATGAGGTAGAGTTACTATTGAGAGAGGAGTTTAGGGACCCCAGAAAGGTCTGATCTTTCTGTCAGTAGATACCTAGTGAGGGGGTAGAGGTTTCCATAGAGGGGTTGGTACTTCCTAGTATCAGGGTCCATTCTATGCTTCATTGCCAGCTTCAGAGGGTGGTCAGGGCCCTCGTGGTTCATATAGTCATGCATAGGGATCATTCAGCTTTCAGTAGAGGGGGCAGAGGTGGTTACAGTATTCTCCCTCCATCTTCCTAATCCTCTCTTCGACTGAAGTCATTTAGGGGTATGGTAATCCAGACCATGTGCTTAGATATTGCCCTCATCAGATTTATGCGGAGCCACACCACTCTTATTCAGCGGCACCGGTCAGAGATCAAGCTCCTCTAGTTAGAGATATAGCCCCTCAGACTAGGAGTCGTGGTAGGGGGTAACCAGGTAGAGGAGGGCATACTCTGGTAGGGGTACAGAAGATGCAGTGGGACAATAGGGAGGTAGAGGTCTTGCTCAGGCAGCTAGTGGTATAAGCGATCATTTCTATGATTTTCCCAGGAGGCTCGAGGGTAAGGCGTCAGATGCTATTATTACAGGTATTGTACCAATCTTTCATAGGCCTACATTGGTATTATTTGATCCCACATCCATATATTATCTGTATATTTCTCCACTGAGTTTGATTTATTATGTGAGCGTATGCATGTGCCCGTGCATGTGTCTACCTTGGTTGGTGATCCTTTAGTAGTGGATCGAGTTTACTCATCCTACCTTGTTTCTTTGGATAACTATGATACTTGGATCGACATGATTATTCTTGATATAGTTGATTATGAAGTTATATTGGGGATGGATTGGCTTTCCCCTCATCAGGATATTCTTGATTGTTATGCTAAGACCGTAACCTTGCTATACCAAGTAGATCGAGTATTGTATTGTGGAGTTTGAGTGGTTCTTATCCTAACAAAGTCATTTCTTATATTCAGGCACAAAAGCTAGTGGATCAAGGTTGTCTTGCTTACTTATCATACATTCGTGATACCGGTGTTGAGCCACCACTGATGGAGTCTATTCTATTGTTCGAGAGTTTGTTGATGTGTCACGACCTGAGGTCAGGGCCTAGATTTGACACGGCGAATGGGGACCCGAAAGCCCCCAAACAAGCCCAAAATTTCAGAATTTAAAGACAAGTGTCAAAAAGGGAAATTCTAAATCCAAAGGAAAAGCATATATTATAGATGGATCAAAAATGATAAAGTCTTTACAAGAAACCCAACACATGCCTCTAGGTAATGGACGGGGGCCAGGAAAAGTTTCGGGCTCACCCTCAGCAAAATAAATATACATAAGGAACACAACGAATAAAGCTTGTCCTCAAAAGATGAGGCTCACGACAAAATAGCTTCAAGGGGACTATTCATCCTACGGATGATACTCAAATTGCTCGGTCCTTGTATGGTAAAATCATGCAGCCATAGAGTATGCGTTAGTACATTTGAATGTACTAAGTATGCGGTATGCAATGCATGTGACTTACCAAACCTGCATAACCATGTTTGATGGCAAGGGCACATAATATACAAGAACATATAAGCAATAAGATTTAATATACAAGATGCCATGGGATGCGTGATGCATGCAATGCGATAATGTTCCTATATATATATATATATATATATATATATATATAACAGGGATGGACTATAACCAACAAACAAATCCATGCGAGCTATTACATGAATTGGAACGATTGGGACCTCCCACTAGTAGGGAGAAGATTACTTGCCAAGGGTAATCTACATCACACCTTACGGGACCCCCATTTCAGTGGATGGTCACCTTCCTTACGGGACCCCCATTTCGGAAGGATTTACAAGAACCATAGCAAGACATGTCGTATCATAAACAAGTAGACGAATAATATCCGTCCCTATGCTGGCACATAGTTTAAGGAAAAGGGGAGGACCCCTAATCCATCGGTGCTAAGTCTTACACATTCCACAAGAATACTTATATACATATACATATGCTTTCAAGAGAGTCAAGTGCAAGTTTCAAAATGTTCAAGGCACATTTAGGCTCAACGCCAAATTTCAAGATCATATGCAAGATGCCAATGCAAGGAATAGCTCATCTACAAGTACAAGATGGTGCAAGCACCCAAGATGCTCCAAGAGCCAAGATACAAGATGGTGTAAACACCCAAGATGCTCCAAGAGCCATAATTATAGACATACCGGTGATCACCTTCTTGTCATATCTCATGTCTTACCAAAAATCATATCATAATTCATTTTAGGACAAAGTTGGGCTTAACCCCACATTTCCAAAATTTCCATTTATCAATGTCATGAATATGATGCAATGCATGGCATAGGAATGACATGGGCAATGTAGAGTATATCCAAATTAGTAATATAATGTAAAGACTAAGAATTCATAATAAAATTCATATGAAAATGTAGTATAGATCACCCATGTAAAATAACATCTTCAAAGGGACATGCATGTTCATAGTTCCTTAATCCAAGTAGTTCAACATAATTAAACTTAACATAACTCAAAATTCGGAATATTAGATAGCACATGCATTGTTCAAGCAACCAAGATCAAGTAGTCAAAATTAACATTTTAAGTAGACAAGTTCATAAAATGGCTTGAAAAGAATTTGGGTCTTCTTGGTTGAAAGGAACCAAGAATCGAAACCCACAAGGTAGAAGAAAACACTTGAAGAGGAAATGGACTCAAATTGTGAACCTAGCTTGAATGATCCTAGAGAGATGTTGGAGAGTCTTGAAGGAATGAGTTTTAGAGAGAGAGAGAGAGAGTGAAAAAATGGTGAAGTCCCACTTATATAGGGAGCTTAGGAAGGGTGGGAAATGACAAAATTTTCGTTGAAATAAGCTAATATTTCAAAAATGCCATTAATGAAACGGATCAGAAATTGATCCGTCTGAGGGATACGGTCCAGTACACGGTCCATGTAGTGTCACACAGACCGTTTATTGTGCCGTGATCCCAGACTTACATTTTTCAGAGGCAAGATTCTCCAGATTAAGTATCACAACACGGACCGGTAAACGGATCACCTGGGGTCACACGGACCGTGACCCCATCCGTATATAGGTAAATCCCCACACCGAGGTTAGATGTAGGGGCACAGACTATCTAAAGTCACACGGGCCGTGACTTGGTCTGTGTGAGGGTGGCCCTATGCAGTTCACCATACGGGAGGCCACACGGTCCATCCAAGGTCACACGGACCGTGTGGAGGCCCGTCTACCCTCCACTCTCCTAGGTATCACTCCACGGGAGGTCACACAGTCCATGTGATGTTGCAGATGTTTGAGGATAGTGGGGTGCTTGCTTGTGTGGAGGCTCGTTCCCCTTTGATGGATCAGATTGAGAGTTATCGGTTTGAGGAAATGGACTCAAATTGTGAACCTAGCTTGAATGATCCTAGAGAGATGTTGGAGAGTCTTGAAGGAGTGAGTTTTACAGAGAGAGAGAGAGTGAAAAAATGGTGAAGTCCCACTTATATAGGGAGCTTAGGAAGGGTGGGAAATGACAAAATTTTCGTTGAAATAAGCTAATATTTCAAAAATTCCATTAATGAAATGGACCAGAAATCGATCCGTCTGAGGGATACGGTCCAGTACACGGTCCATGTAGTGTCACACAGACCGTTTATTGTGCCGTGATCCCAGACTTACATTTTTTAGAGGCAAGATTCTCCGGATTAAGTATCACAACACGGACCGGTAAACGGATCACCTGGGGTCACACGGACCGTGACCCCATCCGTATATAGGTAAATCCCCACACCGAGGTTAGATGTAGGGGCACACAGACTATCTAAAGTCACACGGGCCGTGACTTGGTCTGTGTGAGGGTGGCCCTATGCAGTTCACCATACGGGAGGCCACACGGTCCATCCAAGGTCACACGGACCGTGTGGAGGCCCGTCTACCCTCCACTCTCCTAGGTATCACTCCACGGGAGGTCACACGGTCCATGTGATGTTGCAGATGTTTGAGGATAGTGGGGTGCTTGCTTGTGTGGAGGCTCGTTCCCCTTTGATGGATCAGATTGGGAGTTATTGGTTTGAGGGATGAGAAATTAGAAGGGGATTTCATTTGTATCGGTCTCCTCATTAGAGCTGATGATTATTTGATCAACAATTTCATGTGAAGCCTTTTCACCATTATAGAATCCACCACTGGATTCTCTTTTTATCTCTTTAATAACCAGTTTATCAGCTTTAGAGCTTTTGAAAATTATGTCATATGCCTCTCCACTTGGCACTTAGCCTTCAAGATCAGCTTCTTCATCTATTTGATCTTCATCGTCTTCATTTTCTTCTGATGTTTGATCTAAGCTGACAATTGGCTTTGATATGGCTAATGATTGATTAGAGACTTCAACTTCTAATACATCTCCCTCGATGCTTTCTCGGTAAGCGTCACCACCAGCACATATAGTTTCAAATGTGCCTTGTTCAGAATCTACTTCTTTGATTTCTTTGATAGAAGCTGCTACGTCACCAATATGAACTACTTAAAAGTTTCTTGCTTCATATTTATGGCATCACTATCTTGGCTTTTCACCTAATTGATTGAATTATATTCCAAATTCTTGAGCCAGTCTCTTTCAAAATTGATGGAAGTCATGACATCTATTACTCGAGTCTCAGCTAATAAACACGTTTCTTAGTCTTCTTCTTTGTCTTCCTATTTAATAGCTTTCTTAATTTGAGCCATATTGCTCTCCGTGACTCGACAATATCTTTTTATGTGTCCAATATTGCCATATCAATAATACTTGAGAGGCTTTTCTTGCTATAATAATTAGAATAATTAGAATGCTCCTCCTCCTCCTCCTCTTCTTCTTCTTCTTCTTCTTCTTC